>JBCEDN010000005.1:691076-1382152 GCA_039880775.1 Diaporthe vaccinii | reverse complement strand
CTAAAACCATATCCCTGCCACGGGGAACACGCGTAGGCTGTGACTTTATTGCGGAGTATGCCGGTCTATAATTTCTAGTAGTAGGATTGAGTCGGGTTTTCCGCGCTGCTGCGGGAATGAACCCGGCAATTCCCACTAGAAGTTCTGTTGAAATCCGGGCCAGGACTGGCCGAATCGTGTTAAAGATGGGCGGTTACAACTTATGCATCATTCATGAATGCCATAGCTCTGTTCGGTTTTGCTTTGTAACTGTTTTCAAGACTTTGTTCTCCAACAAGTGTCGCATCTCCGAGTTCAGTTGTTTCCCGCCTGATTGGCTTATGAACGCAGTATGCTCCATCTATCGTTGCGAAAGCCGTTTTATCTGCATCTCAACACTTCATTCTGCTCGACGACATGTTGGTACCAAGTATCTGGAAGTGTTGAGACAAATGGCCCGGGTCACCATCCCAGTGAGGCTGCACTGAGATTGGAACACTTACACCCGAGCGGCCCAGTGATAATAGACCAATGGTAGACAAAGATGATTCTGGGATGATTCAATAAACTATAGTTTGACGCTGGCGTCAAGCCATTTACGTTATTTTCCATCGATGTAGTTGGTTCTGGGCCAGCGAGGAGACCAGTCTAAGATAATTTGGGCCCCCCCCGAAACTGAAGCATTACGTCCCGTCGAGAGACCGTCTTTACCCATTGGAACGACTCCAGAATAGGCCTGTGGTGTGCTGGTTGTATAGGGAGTGCGGATATTTTGATTTGTGGACCACAAAGGCTGACCTAGAATGTTATAGATATATTTACTCGCAATTTCTTCTATGCCCTGTTCGCGGACATAGGCTTGTAGGTGTGATTGGTGACACAATCAGCCTCATCAAGGATCTGCCTGCCGAATAGGGATCAAAATAGGAGGAGATGAAGCGCACCGCCACAGACGGAATGGACGAAAAAGCTGGCAAGCCTATGCCCTGGATATTCATTTGCAACAATACCAATGATTTCTAACGCGTGATGTAGAATACGAAGAGCCGGAAGACTACGATTGGGATTTTTTCATCATAATATCGTTCATGAGCTAAAGCCTCAGGTTCTGCTATCCATAATGCAAATACTCATGAAGTCCTTGCCTGATAACCGAATTTGGGCTGCGAATGCATCGTCGATGCTTGAGAGATCATTACAGAGCTATGATCAAAACCTGCAAACAGAGGTGTCTGCCCTGGATCACTCTGGCAATTCGCTGCAGACCACTCCCTGACCATTTCCTCTGTGTTGAGCAGTGGGGAAAAGTGTGCTTCACATTTATTTATACAGGACAACCCTTGCCGGTCTGACTCGATTGCTTAGATACTTGGGACAATAAGAGGACCCAGAGAGTGATGTGATGGCCAACCGTTTTCTGACCGGATTTAACCGGGCTTTACAGCCAGGGGCAAAGCTTCATTCTTTAGAGTATCCGTAGTGGGGTTGAGCTCGATCCCAAGTCACGGACCCACAAGATGGGATCTCGAGATCGACTCAGTTCACACTATAATTATAAACCCGGACAGCAGTCTCAGCTCGTGTCCATCATCGATTCAATTTTCTGTTTTCCTTGGTTCTCCTTCCACGCATCATCCCACCCTCTCAACATGTCGCTCTCAGGAAAGGTGGTCTTGATCACCGGTGCCTCGATGGGCATCGGCGCTGCCATCGCCCATCAACTCGCCAGAAAATCAGCAACGCTGATCCTCTGGTCACGGTCCTCCGACAAGCTTGAAAAATTGAGCAGCGAGCTCAAGGCCATCCCCGGCGCCGGCCCGGTCCACCACTTTGCCGTCGACGTGGGCAAGCACTCGCAGATTTCCGAGGCCATCAGCACCGTCGTCACACAACTTGACGTCCCGATCGACATCCTCATCAACAACGCCGGCCTCGCCCTCGCCGCGCCCAAACTCTTCCCCGAGCAAAGCATCGAGGACATCACCACCATGGTCAACACCAACATAAATGGGATCCTCTACACCTCGCATGCGGTCCTGAACGGGGGCCGCATGCTCGCCGCCGGGAGGGGGCAGATCATCAACATTACGTCAGTGACTGGGCTGGAGTGCCCGCCGTTCCCCGGCGAGGCTGTCTACCACACGAGCAAGGCCGCCCAGGAGGCGTTTACGAACATTCTGAGGAATGAGCTGAAGGAAACGGACATCAAGGTGCTCGCGGTGCGGCCGGGGGTGGTGGCTACGAATTTCCACGAGCAGAGGGTTGGTTATGATAAGGACAAGTACGAGGGATTCATTGAGGGCTATGAGCCGCTGGTTGCTGATGATGTTGCTGAGACGGTGGCGTGGGTGCTGGAGAGGCCGGACAGGGTGAGCGTGAAGGCACTGGATGTTGTTCCTACGGCACAGAGGAGTCTGACCGTGTTTGATCGGAATTGGAACGAGAGGAGAGAAGCTCGAGGATAGACAACTGGCATCAATTAGCTGAGCGAACGCCGTCGCCCTTTTTGGGAAGCGGAATAGTGCATAACGCGTTTGCCTGAGATATCCAACTCACCGAGATCTCACCCTCAACATGAAAACCTACAAGTTTCAAGAGAAATTGGCTTTGACATCCCCGTGAGTCTCCTGCAGACAAAATCCGGACACATTTAGGCATGCACGTAGTTCCCCTGAAAGGGCCCCCGCCACTGCATTGGTGTTTAGCCAACTATTTCTCGGGTGATAAATCCTGAGTTATGGATCTGAACAAAGATTGGTTACTCAAATGATGTTTGAGGCCGCAGAAGACGGAATTTTGCAGAATTGAATTGAGAGGTAGGTACGCCTGTGAATCAAGTGTGAGCATGACTTGCTTAGGCAGCTGGAAGGCTGTGAGTTGTACTCGAGTTTAGTAGTCAGTGTCCTAAGACAAGCATGTACGTGCACGCGGCTCCCATAAGAAGGTATCATGATATCAAGTGTGAAAAGAATTCATTCGCAATGTGCTTAGTGGCTAGGAGCAAACCGCAATGGCCCACGGACGATTTGTCGCCAACACCAAAAGCCGTCACCTGTCAAAGAAGGTTCAGGTCTTTCGCATCTGTCGGTGTCGTAGTTTCCACCTCAGCAATTCCAAGACTTCCGAGCCCAACGACCAGCAGTCTTCGGCATGGTTTGCACCGCCTCAAATCTACTATATGGCACAATCGGACTCGCCATCAGGGAGGCAGCGGCAGGTGCCATGGCTGTCGTCGGTGCGTGCTTTGACCTTTGGAGGGTAGCAAGCATCGTAGAAGATCATCTCGTCGATGCCAGTGGAAGCTTGAGCGCAGACGAGCTAGCCATAAACTATCAGAAAAGAATGCAACCTTCGAGTCTGATGCCAAGGGTCTGGCTTATTGTATGCAAGGGTGAAAGGGCAGGCTATTTGATAGCGCAGGACGTGTGGGGGAAGCAAAGGGTGATAACGACTTACCATGGCTCCAGTGAGGGCGCAACCATTCTGGTGGCCGTAGCAGGGGTCGCCAATGTTTCCCTTCCTGATCAGTGTGTTAGAATCCGCTCAAATCTCTTCCACTTTCAAGTCGACGAGAATGAAGGGTTGGGAAGGAAATACCAGCAGGTGGAGTTGTCAGCCGCGAGAGTGGCGGAAGCGAAGGCAAAGATGGCGACGAGAATGCGGGGAGAGAACATCTTGACAGACTTGAGTTTGTTGCCTGCGATAGGTTGACTTGTGTGATATCGACAACTTGGTATTAGAACTGAGTCTGGGTTGATGGGTGTTGACCGGCTGGAGAGTTGGAGGTGGGAGGAATCCTCAAAGTGCGTGGGAAGAGCAGAAGTTGGTGGGCTTTTGTACTTGTGGGAAGAGGGATAGCCAAAAAGGCAGTCACTGCAACGACTGGTCTAGTAACTTATTGGCAGTGCCTTCCCAACCCATGTGTCACTTCTGTAGAACGGGGGACGAAGCTGTTACTCACCAATTGAGTAGTCACACAGCAAACAACACTGATGCTGATTTTTTCTGGAAGGAAGATCAGTGAGTCACGGAGGAAAAGTCTCTACTGTTGGTGGTGATCGTTACAAGAGGCTCTACGAGCAATCGGGATGCCTGCGGACCACGGACAGGGGAACCCAAACACAGCTGCAGAAGAAGCAATGGAGCTTATAAGCACGAGAGAGGCGGTATTATTTAGCTGTGTTGACTCGCATATTGGTCGTTTGATATGGGAGCAGAAGCAAAAAGGGACATCTAAGCAGTGCTTCAGTCCTTGAACTGGTTGATAGCATCCCAGCTATGTAGGTCATTTTACTATGCAAGTGTCAGAGAAGCATCCCATGCATCACTGACCTATCAATCAGGATTAGAGCTATGAAGAAAGAGCTGCCACTCCCTGTTCGGCTGTAGAATCTAGCAGCAACGACAAGCCAAGTGGACAAAATTTGAAGGCGTGTCAGACCGACAAATCCAAGGCTAGAAAAGCCAAAGCGGGAGAGTGCCGGCAGAAATTGCAGACTGTAGTAATCTCAAACATATTGCATCTGTGTCATACGCAACGGAGAGGACAAGCAAGTTGACTTTGAGAGGTACGTGAGTAGCCTTCCAATCAGGATTTCTCAAGCTTTAGAGCTCCCCAAGATTGTGAAGTAGGTTTAATCGGTCAAAAGCTGGAGCTGTGGCTCTTCATTGATGGGCAATTTCTCGACATGAAGATGAAAATGCACTGGAATAGCTTCAATATCATGAATGTTTCGTTTGCCGGGCTTTAATTTTAAGGTACGGGCCGACTTATTCGATCAGTAAGACAACATCACTTCACAACACCCGTTTGAGACGGCTACCAGTCACGCATTATCTTGGCATTATTCACTGCTAGAACCCTCCTTTATTCATTCATGAAGTGCTCTACCAAAAAGTCAAGGAAAGTCAACCTCAATGCTGAGCCCCAACGTCATTCTGGGAAAGATCCAGAAACGTCTGTCATATCGTGCCATCTATCCACCTCGTGCTCCCTGAGTGGAGTCCCAGAGCAACAACAGGCATTACATGCTATGGAACTCGAGTCTCCAGTTGCTTGAATGGTCGCGTTAGCGCCTAGAGAGCTTTCAAAAGCTGGATTCAGTGAGAATCACAGCGCTCTTCTCTCAAAAGTCCAGGACTCGGGGAACGACTCCAGTTTCGCATCGTCGACAAGGCGTGTTATCCACGTCTCGACTATCTCCCTCTCCTGCTGAATTGACTCGTCATCTGGCGCAAGTTCGCCGGCTCGACAAATAGCTGCGTAGGCCGTTGCAGCCTTCATTGAGGCATCTAGAAACCGGAAGATACTAGTCACTGTGAAGAGCAATTGAGCCTCCGCAAAGGGTGGGGGAGACCAGGCACCGTATCGAAAGGACCTTCCAATCGTGCTTGAATCGGCGTACCAGTTCGATACGAAAGCTACGTAAAGACGTATCGGCGGTGGCGCACAGCCACGGCTCCTTGCAAGATGGCCGCCTTTCTGAATGACCCGAAGGAGTCCAGAGATACGGGTGGTGATAAGTTTGTACCAGATATCGATGATGGGGAACGCGCATTCGTTGCCCCGCTGACGTCTTAGTTGGGCCCACCGCTGTGCGTACAGCCTGTAAGTATTGGACTGGAGGGTTCTCCCCACAATGCCGGTGCAGGACGGCGCGGTTGAACACCAGAAAGTGGTTCGTGCGACATAGATGTGGAATTTTTCCCAGTAGGACATGGCAGAAGGTTTTGATGTCTCGCTGGTGAATGATGAATTGCAAGATCACGCTGTTGTCTGCATCAGGTCTGGCAGTTGTTTGTTTGGCATTGACTCTGGAATTCAAACGTTAACAAATGCATCATCACATGCTGTTTAGCGAACCACGACTTTTGCAAGCATTGGCAACATAGATGTGACAAGATAGCAGCCAAGGTGCTAAGTGCAAGGTGGAAGGAATGTCTTGGTACATACTGTGATGATTCACGACACAAAAATTGCGATACTTGGGATGGATCACCGTGATTCCGCACGAGGACGTCAAGATGTTCATAGAGTATTCGAAACATAGTCCGGGAAAGAATCATGGTCCAGATACCATGACCAGCTGAGCTCGACGCACGATCACATCTGGAGCCTCCCAGTATACCTTCCTGTTTGTCAACAGGACGTTGGTATTCATGTTTCGCCATAGGACGTCTCCGCTTGAACTGGCAAACAGTTCAGGAGGGCTTGAGTCGAAGATGGCAGCTTCGTAAATGTTATCGCGTATCTCTTGGGGCAAATCCATGAAACGGAAAGGGGTGACAGCTGTCACCGAACTGGGACTCATTGTGGCTTGGCTATTGGTGACGAAGTTCTGAGCCTCGAACAAACAGTCTCGGATCTGGCGAGATCTAAAAGTGGTGTGGGAATAGTGTGAACGACTGGATCGGACGAGCTTCCTGGTCAATGTAGGAAGCTGATGGATATCCACGAGGAGAGGCAGACGCTTAAGCTTGGATCAAGACTGGCTGATATGGGCGAAAGGGCTCCGAGTGAAGCTGTTGAGTGTGAGGAGTCTTGTATGACGACGAGGAATTGCTTAGAGGCTGGGAACTTGTCAAGCCAGGCGTTTGCAAATGTGATGAAGAGCGAAGAAAGGCTTTTGGCACCTGTCGATGGTGTTGTCAATTTTCAAGCACTGCTTCAAACAGAGCAGATGATATCCTTACGGACGGTGCAGACAGCTTTGCGATGCAGCATGGTGAGGCATCAGATTTTTGGGCTGGCTTACCGTTTGTTAAATGAACAAAGACCCGTCG
This sequence comes from Diaporthe vaccinii, assembly GCA_039880775.1. NCBI lineage: Eukaryota > Fungi > Ascomycota > Sordariomycetes > Diaporthales > Diaporthaceae > Diaporthe > Diaporthe vaccinii. Next base: position 1,375,390 of record JBCEDN010000005.1, on the reverse strand, counting down.
TTTGCTTTCACTTGTGAGTTGAGATCTCCACAGTTCGTTTTGACGTTCTGCTTGTGTGGATGTTGTTGCTGGGAAAGGACTGGCCCAAGATGGTCGGTATTGCGATCTACAGCCGATGAAATGCGGACATAGTAATGAAGTGTAAGGGTTTAGAATATAAGTAGAGTGAATAGGGATATATAGCAGCAGCGCAATATATTTATAATATAGAAGCAATCTATTTTAAGATTAAGAATATAATTAAATTTAACCTTTTTTCTTTCTTTCCTTAAATTAAAGAATCTTCTTTTTTTTATAAATAAATCCTTTATACCTTTAAAGCTTTTTAAAAATATAAAAATAGCGTTTATTATAATTAAATAATAATTAAAATAATAATATTAAGTAAATAATATTATAATATAATAATCTTTAATAAATTACCCCCCCTTTTAAGTTCTTATCTTAAAAATAATGGTATATATTTTATATAAATATAAAATAGGAATTATAAAGTTATTATTAAAATATTATTTAATAAAATAAATAAAAGGGATAATAAGGTTATATTATTTATTATAGCCTTATAAAAGAAGATTATTATTAAAGTTATAAAAAGAATATAAAAGCTATTATTATAATTAATAAATATATATATTATATATTATATAAATAAAAAACTTCTTTCATTATATTTATTATAATTAATATTATTTAAATAATATTATAAGGCTTTATTATATAAATAATATATATTAATAATATTAATAATATTTCTTTATAACTTATTTAATATTAAGGCTCTTTTTTTCTTTTTTTTATTTCTTTTTTTTAATATATATTAACCTTTTTTTATAAATATATTTATTAAGGTAAATTATTTAAAATATTATATTAATATTATATAATATTTATATTTATATTTATATTTATATTTATATTTAAATTTATATTATAAATTATTCCTTTATTATTTATATTATATATATATAATATTTATATAAAGTATATATTAATAAATTATAAAATAATAATAATAATAATAATAATAATAAAAATAATAATAATAATAATAATAATAATAATAAAATAAATACCTTTTTTTATAATAATATTATAATTATATTATAATTATAAAGTATTTTATTAATATTAATTAATTAAAGGATTATAAATAATTAATATTATTATTATTAATATTTAGGTTAATTTATTTATAAATATTTTTAAAATAATTATATTATATTTATATAATATATAAATAATATTTATTAACCTTAAGCGCTTTTAATTTATTAATAATAAATATAATGCCTTAAGCTAACCCTTTAAAATCCTTTAATTATTATAAATATAAATATCTCTTTTTTTATATTTATATATTAGCTATATTATATTTATATATTATTAATAAAATATTATAAAAGGATAAAAAATTATGGGCTTAATTTAATTATTAAGGATAATATTTATTTTATATAAAAATAATATATATTATATATATATTTTAAAGAAGGAATTAAAGCTAAAATATTTTAATTAATTTAATTTATATTTATTTTATATATATTATATTTATAATATATTTATATTATATAATTATTATTAATAAAATTATAAATATTAATTATTATTATTAATAATATTATAATTAAAATAAAGGTAAATATATTTATATAAATAATAATCTTAATTCCCTTATATTAAAATATATTATATTTATATATTATTAATATTATATTAAATCCTCTTTATTATTATTTAATCTTTAATAACCTTTTTTAAAAATAATAATAAAGAAGATTATATTATATATTTATATATCCTACCCTTAAGCCTTAAAGCTATCGCTATTATTATTATATTTATATTATATATTATTATTATTATTATTATTATTATTATTATTATTATTATTAATAATAAGATATTATTATTAATTTATTATAATATTAATATCTTTAAAGATATTAATAAATCCTTAATAATATTATATTATATCTTTATAATATATAAATATTATAAATTTATTATTAAGAAAAAGAAAAAGGTTATTAAAAAGGATAAAGAAGATAAAAAGGATAATAATAATAATAAATAAATAATATTAATATATTATTTATATTATATTTAACTTATATTTATATATTTATAAATAAAGGATTTATATAACCCCTTTTTTAATTTAAGATCTTTATATACCTTATATATTTTTATTATATTTATATTATTTCTTTATATCTTTATAACTTTTATTTTCCTTATATTAATTTCTTATATCTTTTATTTATTATAATTATATCTTTATATTCTTAAATTATTAAATTATTATAAATATTCTTATATAATTTTTATAAATTATTTTTATTATTATATCTTTTTTATTAAATTAAATATTATTATTAATTTTAAGGTTTTTAATATTATAAAATAGCTTTTATCTTAAAAATATTATTATTAAATAAATTAATATTTTATTATAATTTAAATACTTTACCTTTATAACTTTTAAATAGCTTAAATATTATAATTAATATTATATTATATATTTTATATTATTTAAATAATTTTAATTAATAAATTAAGTTATAATAATTAATTATTTTAATTATTTAAAAAGGGTTTAAATATTTAATAATTAATTTATTATTTTTATATTTTTATTATAAATATTTAATTAATATTATAATTAAATCACCCTTTTTAAATTATTTATTAATATAATAGCGGTTATATTATTTTATATATTTAACATTTATATATTATAAATATTATATAATCTTTATATATTTATCTTTTAAACCTTAACTCTTTTTATTTATTTTAAAAATATTACTTTATTATAATATTAATATATTTATTAATAATTTTAAATAATATTAAAAAAATATAAAAGAAGGTATAATTTTAATTATAATATATATTATATTATTATATATAAATTATATATTAAGGAAGAATTATATTTAATTAATTTATATAATATTCTTATATATATAAAGGTAATATTTTAAATTTTAATTTTATCTTTTTATTTAGCTATTTATTTAAGGGTGGAAAGAAATATTAAGATAATGCTTTATAGTTAATATATAATAAAGCTATATTTAAAAATAATTAATAAATAAACTTCCTTAATTAAAAATAATATTATTAAATATATTTTAAATTATAAAAATATAATATATTAATAGATTAATAAGGCCGTTATTTAAGAGTTATATTATTATTAAGATATAAATAATATATTTTATAAATTTATTAATTATTATTAAAATTATATTATATAATTTATTATTTATTAAGTTAATAAAGGGTAGTAATTTTATAATAAAATTTATTAAGATTTTTATTATAATCTTATAAATATTAATAATATAATAAGGAAGCTAAATAATTTATATTTAAATACTTTTATTCATTAATAAATTATTGTGAAGGGCTTGGGCTTCTGCCCAAGCCATGGTTTAGTAAGCAAGGGTATGGGCCCGTGCCAGGCCCGCTTAGGGCCTGGCATGGGGGTTCTTCCGAATTGCATATATATATATAGAACTAAAAGAGGCCCTGTTGGGGCCTCTTCCTTTAGAATAGTATTGCAATTCATAACTCCATTTGGGCACCTCTTTGGCAGCGACCCGGGGCTTAGCCCGTAACAATTATATATATATTAATAAATATTTTAATATCTTTTAAAAAGGAGTCTTAAAAATAGCTATATATAAATAGCTTTATAAACTTAATAATATTAAGGTAGCTTATTAAATTATAATTATAATATATTTATAATAATTTTATTTATATAAATAAATTATTAAGTATATATATTTAATTATTAAAGAAAAGTAAATTATTTTAAAAGCATTAAGCCCTTTTAATATTAAAGCTATATATTTACTTTTTATATTATTTTTTTATTTATATAAAAGTATCTTTTTATTATAATTAAATAATATATATAATTATTAATTATTTAAGCTATTTAAGCGTTATTATTATGCTTTACCCCCTTAATTTATATAAAAAGGTGCTTAAATATATATTTTAATTTTATGATTATATTTATTATATAGCCTCTTTATATTAATATTATTATATTATTATTATTTTAACCTTTTATAAGTTAGCTTATATATTTATAATTATAATTATAAGCTTTTATATTTATAATTTATATAAATTTATAAGGCTGGTATAGCTCCTTTATAATACTTTTAATTTATATATAATTAAGTCCTTAATAACTTATTAATTAAGTTTTTAACTTAAGATAATAATTAATTATTATATTTATAATTATTAAAATATTAAATTAATATAATTATTATATTAAGAGATTTGTTTTATATATTAATATTTAAGATTTAAATAATTTATAATTATTATAATAAATTCTTAAGTATAATATAAATAATATTATTAAATTATAATAATATTAATAATTATAAATAGCTTTAAATCGTTTATATTATAATATATTTTTAATATAATTAACTTTTTTAAATGAAATATTATAAGATATTATTAATTATTAAATAATTAAGATATAATTATATTAATAATATTTATAAAAGCGTTGATTTTAAGATATATATATAATGCTAACTTAAAATATCTTAAGATTAAAGCTATTATAAATAATATCTTAATATATTTAAATATAGCTTTAATATTAAGTAATAAATTTAAAGGCCTTAATATATCATTTTATAAATAATTAATTAATAATATAATGATTTTAAAGAAATTTTAAATAAATTATTAATAAAATCTTATATATTTTAAAAATATATAAATTTTATATATGTATATAAAAGCAGCTATTTTATAATTATAATAATATAATTATTCTTTATTAAAATTCCTTTAAATATAATCATAAATCTTAAGAATTTAACTTATATAATTTAAAATTTATATTTTATAATATTAAGGTATAAATCTTATTAATATAACTATTTAAAGATGCTATATATATATTATATATATATTTTATTATCTTTATTAAAGATAAAAATATCATTTAAATATATAATATAATAAATATCTATTAGCCTTATTAAGGTATAATTAATATAAGCTTAAAATATAGTTAATATATTTATTAAATTAAAGGGCATTATTAAATATTTAAAATAATTATATTTAATTTAAAAGGTTATCTTTTATTTATTACTTATATAAATATAAAGTTAATAATAAGCTTCTTTTATATTAAGTTTAATATTATAAACTAATATTAACGGCATTAAGGTGCTTAGTTTTAATAAATAAGGGACTTAAGAAAGGATACCTTAATATAAACTTAATAACATTAAAATATAAAGTTATAAGATCTATATATATTAAGATTTAAGATTAAAATAAGATTTATATATAAGTTAAATAAGCTATTTAATAAATAAAATATTAAACTTTATATTATAAATTATAAGTACTTTATAAGCTAATATAAAGAATTAAAATATATAAAGATATAATTATTATTATAATAAATAACTTTTTATAAAATAAATTCTTTAATTATTAATTTAAATATTTAATTTAATAATTAAATAGCCTTATAATTAATAATTATATTATTAAATATTAAATATTAAAATAATATCTTTATATATTAAAATAATTAAATATCGCCTTTATATTAAATTATTAATATAAACCTTATAAGTTATTTATTAAACCTTATAAAGATTTAATATAATTATTATATTTTAATAATTTTTATTTAAAATAATTATATAATTAATTAATTAAATAATATAAAAATATAATAATACCTTTAACTCCTACCCCTTTATTATTAATAATAATAACTCTTAAAATATAATTATATAAATTATTATATTTTAATAAGAAATTAATTTCTTTATATTATATAATAAGTTAAGGCTTATAAAATAAATAAATTAATTTTTTATAAAGGAAATAAAGGAATCCTTTAAAGATTTATTATTTAATATTATATTTATTTTAAATATTATAAATATTAATTTAACTTTTAATATAATATAATTATCTTTATAAGATATTAATTTAAAGGTAATATTTTTATATAATTTAAATTTATCTTTAAAGATTATTTAAAAATAATAAGAAATATTAAAATAAAATATTAAGAAAATCTTTAAAGGATTTAATTATTTTAAATAAATTCTTAAAGATATTTTTAAAAACTTAAATAAAGAAAGGTTTATAAAATATAAGCTTATAAAATTTAAATAAAAAGGATTAGCCTTTAAATATATTATATATTTTAAATAGCTTATTATTTATATTAATTAAGGAGAAGAAATATTTATAAGTTAATTTTATAAAAGATTTAAGGAAGATATTAAAATAAAATTTTTAAAATAAATTAATTTAATGATTTTATTAAATATATTATTATAATAATATATATTAATAATTAATTATTTAAGTAATAATAAGAATATAATTATAAAACTTTAAAAATTATTAAAAAAATTATAATTAATTAAATATAAATAAGAAATATTAATATAATAATAACTTTAATAATAATAATAAATCTTAATATTAAAAAGGATATAATAATATTATAATAAATATTTATATAAATCTTATAAAATTTAATATAATTTAATAAAAGTTAAATAATAAAGATTATTATAATTATAAAAAATTAAGATATTTTATTAAAGATTATTAATAATTTAAAAAGTAATAAAAACTTATTTTAAAAAATAATAATAAATTAATATAACTTTAAAAATAAAAGTTAATTATACCTTATAATTATTTATTTAATAAATAATATTTAATATATTTAAAAGTAAGATATTTTATATTTATTAACTTAATCTTTATATAAAATATTTAATCTATCTTAATAATAATAAAAATTAAAAACTTATTATTTAAATTTAAATAAATAGTAAATATTAATAATAAATATAAAGTTTTAATTAAATCTTTATTTTAATAATTAATATATATTATATTTTTTAAAAAAAGCCTTTAATTAATTTCTTAAAAAACCTTATTAAAAATAATAATTAATTATAAAAAAATTATATAATATAATAATAAATAATAATAATTTAAATTATTTTAATATTAAATATATAAAAATAAATAACTTTTAAAATAATATTTAAAAATAATAATTAATAATAAATTAATTAAATAATAAAATTAAAAGAAAACCTTATAGAAAATCTTAATATAAATTTAAAATAATATTTAAGATATAATATTTTAATTACTTTAAATATTAATATTATTAAAATTATTATTATAAGAATTAAAATAATTTAAATAATATAAAAACTTAATTAACTTTTAAGAAATATAAATTAAATAATAAATTATATTTATAATTAAAATATCTTAAATATTTAAATATATTTTAAGCTTTATATATTTAAAATTTATATTAATTTATTTTTTAAAAAGTTAAATTTAATTTATTTTTTAAATATTTTAAAAAGGATTTATTATTTAAATTTATAAAAAAATAAATTTAATTATTAAAAATTAATAAATATTAATAAGATAAGATTTATATAATATTTAAATTTAATTTTAATTTTTATTAAAATATTTATAAAAATAATAATAAATTAAAGATTATAAATTATTTAATTATCTTATTTATAAAAAATATAAAATTATAAATTAAATATAATAATAAATAATATAAAAAATATATTATATATATTTAAATTAAAAAAATATAAAAATTAAAAAAAAATAATTATTTATAAAGAAATAATAAATAATTATAAATTATAAATCTTTATATATAATATAAATAAATAATTATATATATATTATATTTAAAATAAAGATTAATAGAAAAATATATAATATATTATTAAATAATAGCGCTTAAGATAACTTTATATTATTAAATATTATTAATAAGGATAAAATCTTATAATATTAAAAAAAGATCTTTATAAATTTAATATTATAAAAGGTATAAAAATAAGATATAAAAATAATATAATTAATATAAAGATTAATTATCTTTTAATCTTAATTTAAAAATATAAAACTTTTATAACTTTAAATATTATAAATATAATATATTATAAATTAATCTTAAAACTTTTATAATTAAAAATTATAAATCCTTAAATTAATTAAATTATTAATTAAATCTTTTAAAATAATATTATTCTTTAAAAGAAGGTTATAATTAATAATATAAAAAGGAATTTAATTATTAAAGATAATAAAAAACTATATTTAAATAAATCTATAAATACCTTTAAAAATAAATTAAGGATTTAATTTTAAGAAAATAAAAAAGGATTAAGTTAATCTTAAACCTTAAAAAAAGGTAAAAGTTAATTAAATTAATAAGAAAATAATAAATTATTATATAATAATAAAAAGATAATCTATTATAATAATATATATAAATAAAAAATATAATAATATTTATTTTATTTATATTAAAAGGAAGAGTTTATAAATAAAGAAATAATAAATAAGCTTATATAAATACCTTATATATATTATAAATTTAAAAAAGTCTTTTAAGAAAAACTTAATATAATCTTATTATAATATAATTATTATAATTATAAAATCTTATTATAAAAAGGGAAAGAATTAAAATATTATTAAATTTATAAACTTAATAAAGAATAACTTAAGGCCCTTAAGGAATATCTTAATAAAAACTTTAAAAAATAATATATATAATTATTAAAATTATTAATAAAATATCTAATCTTATTTATACTTAAAAAGAATAATAAATTATAACTTTATATAAATTATTAATAACTTAATAATATTATTATTAAGAATAAATATTTATTATTACTTATTAAAGAATTATAAGATTAACTTAAAAGAATATAATAATTTATAGCTTTAAACCTTAAATATAATTATAATTTAATAAAAATAAAAAAAAGAAAAAAATAGAAAATAACTTTTTATATTTATTATAAATATTATAAATATTAAGTTATATCCTTTAAATTAATTAATATCTTAATTACTTTTTAAGAAATAATTAATAATATCTTATAAAAATATTTAAATATTTTTATTATTACCTACCTTAATAATATTTTTATCTTTTTTAAAAACCTTAAAGAATATAAAGAATATATTAAGAAAGTACTTTAAAAGCTTTAAGATATAAACCTTTTAATAAAATTAAAAAAAAGCTTTTTCTATATATAAAAAGTTAATTACCTTAAATATATTATTAAGTTAAGATTTATTAAGATATAAAAAGATAAAATCTAAATAATTAAAAAATAATTAATATTAATTAATATTAAGGATATTAAAGCCTTTTAAAGATATATTAATTTTTATAGATAATTTATTAATAATTATAATAATATTATAAAACCCTTTATAAACTTAATATAAAAAGATATTTCTTTTTAATAAACTTAAAAGGAAGAATAAATATTTTAAATATTTAAAGAAAAAGTTATATAAAACTTAATATTTAAAGAAATAAATTTAAAAAAAGAATTTAAAATTTATATAAACGCCTTAAATAATATAATAAATAGAAAATTCACTTAATAAAATAATAAGGGATAAATATAAATTATTATAAATTTTAATAAAAAGTTTAATAAATTAAAGATATATTATATTATTTTAAATAAAGAATTTATAATAATAATATATATATTTTAAAAATAATAATATTATTTTATTAAAGCTTAAAAGTAAATTAAATTCTATATAAATTATAAAAATTTAATAACCTTTATAATAATTAAATAACTTAATAAAAGATAAATTAAATATATAAAATTTCTTTCTTAATTTAATATTAAGGTTATTTATATTAAAGGAATAAAAAACGCTTAAGTTAATACTTTTAATAAATAATTAAATTATTATATTAAAAAATCTCCTTTAAAATAAATAATATTTAAAATAAAGGAAGATAAAAATCTTATATTTAATAAAGAACTTAATATTATAATTAAAATTAATAAAATATTAAAAGAAATATTTAAGGATTTAAGAAAATAAGATAAATTAATTAAAGAAATATATAAAGCCTTAATATATAAATATTAAAATATTATAATAATAATTAAATAAATTTAAAGGATATATTAAATCTTAAACCTTAAATAAAAAATAAAAGAAATTATTAAATAATATAACTCTTATAATAAAAATAAAACCTCTTAATATAAACCTTATAAATTATTAAAATCTTTATTAATACTTATAATTATTTAATTATCTATCAATTTAAATTTCATTATTAAATTATCTCTTTTTTAAAAACCCTTAATTAAAATACTTTATAATAATATCTTAATAATAATTTATAAATTAAGTAAATATATATATTTTATATTATATAAAAAAATTAATATAATAAAAAAATTTATATATATATTTTTATAAATTATTATAAATAATTATAAAATATTATAAGAAATTATTTTAAATAAAGATAAACTTTTTATATTAAACTTTTAAAAATTATTAATAAAATAATTTAAAATAAAATATAAGCTATTAATAATAACTTATTTATAAATAAATAAATAAATAAAAAGAATTAATTAAATTATAAAATAATACCTTTAATATTATATTAATTAATTATAAGATAATTAAATTAAATTATTATTATTAATATAATTTATTTATAATAATATAATAATTAATATAATTAAATAATTATCTTTTTTTATAATTTATAAATATAAACCTTAAATATATTATAAATTATTATTAAATATAATAATTATAAAATTAATAAAATAAAAAGTAATTAAAATTAAATAAATTTAAAAAGATATTTAAAATAAACTTTCTTTTATATAAAAATAAATAATAAAATATATAAATTAAAAAAGAATTAAAGGATTAATTTTTAAAAAAGGAAATAAAATTTACTTTTTTTAAAAAAATATTAAAATTAAATAATTTAATAATAAGCTTAATTATAAAAAAGTTTAATTATTTAAAATTTTATAAAGACTTTTTAATATTAATTATAAATTTTTATTACTTTATAAAATAAAATAATATAATAATTTTTATATTTTATTTTTAAAATTAATATTATAAAATATAAAAATTAAAATATAAATTAAAATTATTAGTAAATATAATAAAAAATATAAAGTAAAGTAAATTTTAAATTTATAATAATATTAAAATATAATAAAATACTTTATTAAATAAAAAGGATATAACTTAAGTAAAAATATATAAGAATTAATAAAGAATTTAATTTATTATATTAAATTCCTTAAATAATATTAGGCTTAAAATATAATTAAAGATAAAATAAAGATAAAATTAATTAATTAATAAAGTTAATTAAAATAAAACCTTATAATAATTTAATAAATAATTAAATCCTTAATTAAATAATAAAATCTATTAATTAAGGGATAAATTAATTAAGGAAAGGCTTTAATTAATTTAAGAAACCCTTTATTAATTAATTAATTAATTAATATAATAATATAATTAATTAACTTAATTTTATTAAATAATTTAGCTTATTAATTAATTATTTTATTAATTAATTAACTTTATTAATTAATATAGCTTAATTAATTAAATTAATTTATTAATATATTTAATTTATTAATTAAATTATTTATTAAATAATTTATTATTAATATTTTTATTTTTAATATTAATATTTAAATTTATTATTTTAAATTTAAATTAATTAATACCCTTATTTATTATAAAATTTTAATTAAAAATATTAACTTTACCTTTAATATAAAGTTATAATTCTTATAATTTTATTTTTTTAAAATTAAGTAAGCTATTATAAATAACCTTAATAGATTATTTAATAATATATTTATATTTAATTTTAATTTTATTATTTTTTATATAATTTAATTTATTAAGATTTTATAAGCTTTAATAAATAACCTATATTATTTTTTTATATTATATATATTTTTATTTTTATAACTTTAAAAGCTTTTCTTTTAATTCTTTAATTTTATCCTTTAGCTTTTAATATTAAATTAAAATTTATAATAAATCCTTTAAATTATTAAGATTTAAGATATTACATTTAAAGTATTATTATTAAATAAATTTAATATATTAATTAAAATCTTAAGTAAAAACTTTATATATCTTAATATTATAATTATTATAAAAGGAATAATAAAGTATAATAATAATATTTTATAAGATTATTAAAAATAAAGAATCTTATTAATTAGCTTTATAAAAATAATAAAAAGGTTTTAAGATATAAAAATTTTTAACTTTATTAAATATAATAAATTAAAAAAATATAAATAAAAATAGAAAAATATATAAAGAAAGATATAAATTAACCTTTAAGGATAAAAGATATAAAAAGAGAGATAATATTATAAATTAATATTAATAGTATTAAGATATTTAATTTTAATAAATAAGGGATTTAAAAAAGGATATTTTAATATAAATTTAATAATATTAAAATATAAAATTATAAGATTTATATATATTAAGGTTAAGATTAAGCTTATAAGATTTATATATAAGCTAAATGAGCTATTTAATAAATAAAATATTAAACCTTATATTATAAATTATAAGCTTGCTTTATAAATTAATAAGTTTATTAAAGAGTTAAAATATATAAAGATATAATTATTATTATAATAAATAGCTTTTATAAAATAAATTCTTTAATTATTAATTTAAATATTTAATTTAATAATTAAATAGCCTTATAATTAATAATTATATTATTAAATATTAAATATTAAAATAATATCTTTATATATTAAAATAATTAAATATTACTTTTATATTAAATTATTAATATAAACCTTATAAGTTATTTATTAAACCCTATAAAGGTTTAATATAATTATTATATTATTTATTTTATAAGTCTTAGCTTATTATATAATATAAAAGAGGTTAATTTCTTATTAAAATATAATAATTTATATAATTATATCTTAAGAGTTATTATTATTAATAATAAAAGAAATAGGAGTTAAAGGTATTATTATATCTTTATATTATTTAATTAATTAATTATATAGCTATTTTAAATAAAAATTATTAAAATATAATAATTATATTAAATCTTTATAAAGTTTAATAAATAACTTATAAGGTTTATATTAATAATTTAATATAAAGGCAATATTTAACTATTTTAATATATAAAGATATTATTTTAATATTTAATATTTAATAATATAATTATTAATTATAAAGTTATTTAATTATTAATTTAAATATTTAATTTAATAATTAAAGAATTTATTTTATAAAAGCTATTTATTATAATAATAATTATATCTTTATATATTTTAACTCTTTAATAGCTTATTTAGCTTACTTAATAAGTTAAATAAACTAATTTATTTAGCTTATTTAATAATTTAAATAATCCTTCTTATTAAATAGGTCCCTAACCTTAACCCTAGAATTTATATATCTTATAACTTCATTATTTAATATTATTATTTCTTTATTAAGGTATCTTTTCTTAAACCCTTAGGCCGTTAAAACTAAGCACTTAAATGCTAGTTATATTAATTCATAATATAAAGGTTTTACTTTATAAATTATAAATAAGTGATATAAGTAATTTAATTTTATTTAAACTTAATTTATAAATAATATATTATATAATTAATTTTCTTTTAATTAAATTTAAAATTATAAAGATAAAAATAATATTTAAGATTATATAAAAAGATATATAATTTTATAAAGGAAATCTTTTTATAAATAAATAATAAAAGGTTTTTAAAGTATATATATTATATAAGCTTAATATTAATATTATTTTTAATAAATAATAAAGATATAAAATTATTTTAAAATAAAGGCTTAAATAAATAAATTTTAAGTAAGTTATTATAATTATTTATAAATAGCGTTAATTTTATATATTTAATATAAAGATAATAATAAATAATTATTTCTTTTAATTAATAATTTAATTCTTTTTTTTTATATTTAAATTTAATACTTTAAATATTAATATTTTATATAATAAGTTTAATATTTAAATATAATAATATAGCTTTATATATTAAATGTAATTATTTAAATAATTAATTTATATTAAATTAAATTTTAAGCTAAAGAATTTAATTATTAAATTTACTTTATTTAAATATAATAATATTATAATATAAATATATTTATTAATAAATATATATTATATTAATATTTTTAAATAATTTATTTTCTTAAAAGGGTTTAAAAGGTTTAAATTATAAAGATTTAAAATATAAATAAAATAAATAAGAATATATAATAATAATATAATATATTTATAATATAAAAATAATTTATTTTAAAATTAAGAATATAATTAAATTTAACTTTTTTTCTCTTTTTCTTTAAATTAAAGAATCTTCCCCTTTTTATAGATAAATCCCTTATACCTTTAAGGCTTCTTAAAAGCGTGAGAGTAGCGCTTATTATAATTAAGTAGCAATTAAAGTTATAATACTGGGTAGGTGATGTTGTGGTATGGCGATCTCTGACATGAAGTGTCTTAAAAGGTTTGCAAGCCTCAAGAGACTGAGCTGCCCAAGAGAACGAGCTGAAGGAGGGGGCCGTCAGAGGCTGCTGTGATGGGTGTGCAGAGGAGGAGTGCACAGGGATGAGTTTAGGTAAAAGACAAACGAAGAGCGTCGCCAGGTGGGATAGAAAAAGCTACCTACGCACCCAACGGGTATTTGGTGCACCTAGCAACGCTGGCTTGGGCTTTCACGCTTCGTTCAATTGCCTTTGTTATTAATTCAAGCTTGTGACAGTCAAGGTGATCACTCATAGGTGCCCAATGAGCAGCGTTTTTGATTCATTCTACATGCGATGTTCTTAACTGAACGGACAGATTGAACAGATCTTCCCTGACTGACAGACCATTTAATACCGACACAAAATCAAACCAAAGGGAACCAGTCATTCAAGCACACTTGAACCAGCCCAGGATAGAGCACAGACCAGGAGTCAGAGTGAAGAACCGTTGTCTTCAGACAGATAAAAGGAAGCACTGCGAGGTGTTGGATTGGAAAGTTTTAGAGACAGAAGCCCCTGGCATTTTGGCACTACATGGGAGTGGAAGCCAGTGACACGAACACACAGATGTGTGTGATCGGAAACTTTGGAAGACCAGGATTTATAGCTTTCTGCAGATTAATTTTGCATAATAAAATTCAAATAGTTTCTGCCCAGGAGCTTCATCGAGCGACATGACAAGGGCCTCGTCATAGTTTCATTAAATACACAATATTTTGTTTGGCACTGTAGCCTCACCCAAGAGCTGCCTCCCATTTCAACATGCAGCAGCTTTCAAGGCGCCCTGTGTCAATCATGTTAAAAAGGTGGCTTTCCCTGACAACAGCATCGCTCCTCTCATCACGACCATGAAAATGACAAAGTGTGTCTCTTCTCTGAGAAATCTCGAGTAGCCACTTAGGCTTCCTCGAAGTTCCAAGAGACGCCGACACGGCCAATGTCCTGGGAGTATCCGAGCTCGGCGAACACGACGGGCGTGACGTCGACGTCGCCGGTGGCACAGCCGGCGCAGCGGTCGGCGACCGTGGCCAGGACCGAGTTGCCGTTGGGCCCGTGGACGCGGATCTTCTTGCCGCAGACGGGGCTCTCGTTGGGGTTTGCGTAGACGCCATAGTCAGCCTCTGAGAGGGCGGCAATGTGCTGTAGGCAAGAACTTGGGTTAGCCACTGTGGATCATACAGGGTTTCTGAGGTGAGGCCTCGAGCCAGCGAACGGAGTTGTTCGATCCCGTGGGAGGGGCTGGGAGGACCGAGGGGTGACATACGTCAGTGAGGGTGACCATGGTGCCGCAAGCGGTGAAGGCCGAGCCGATGCCCTCGGTGTACCATGTCAGGCTGCCGCTGGTGATGCCACGGGAGCTCTGGGGCGCGGGGGCGGCGGTGGCGAGGGCGGCGAGGGCCGTCAGGGCGGTTGCGATGCGGAACATTGTGATTGGTATTTGTTTGAAATGATATTAGATGGGGGTGTTTTCTTCTTCGTCTTTCAAACGAGAGTGTCGATGGCCCAGTTTCGGGGATTAAAGAGTGACTTAATCAAAAATGAAGGTAGTTTAGTTGGTGATAGAGAGGGTTGGAGCGAATGAATTGCTTGAAGGAGAGAAAGAGACGAGAGCTTCGTTTGATTTAGAGACCGGATTTATTTATTGTCGTTCAAAGACCACAACAAGTGCTGTCAACGCCTTCAAGGAGGATCCCCAGATCGGCGCGGGAGATTTGGTGGCCCATCGCTGCTCCCGTTCCGCAGGCTGATCGATATCTTGGTCGGTACTCCGTCGAGCCTGTTCAAAAGGGGCGACGATCACTCCGCCCTGTTCGAGTATGCCCCGATATCCATCTCTCGACCCATTTATAGGGCATTCCGGGCTTTGTAAAATACCATGAGCACTCGGGGTATCGCGGGCTCACAGCAAGGATGTTGAGTCGTTAGGCGTGTATCGCCATGTAAAATACGTATTATTCAATCTCAGATGGGGCCTCCACAGGGCTGATGAGAATCCACTTGAGCACGACCACTGGGGCCAGTTGCTTATGCAGATCGACGTTTTCAAGGGGCAGGATCAGGGACAACGCGGCATGTCGTACGTAGACGCCGCGTCTGTACGATACTTCAGTCACGCAGCCCGCTCTCAGATTGTGCTCACCCACCCCCAGCCCGACCAGCGTACCCACTTACAGAAGCCAATCCGGAATCTGCCAGCGACATACAGATGTGCTGACAAGTTGCTCGAATCGATTGATCCAAGACTTGAGTTGCATTCGTATTGATGGGGAGCGAGCAAATAGTGCTGGAAGATCACATCGACACATCTGACCTGGGGGATTTTGACCCACTGTCAGAGTTGATGGAATGCGCACCACGTCAAGGCTAGGCAAGGCTTGCGGAGATAACAACCGACAAACTGAGGAACAATCGCCATCTTGCTGGGCAGTCCTTATGTAAAGAAATTGTGAGCCATCTGACACTCGAAAGGGATTGAAATAAAGTCCAGGGTTTGGACATCTCTCATCCTTCAATGTTCGGTCACACCACCATTCGGGCAGCCGACCTGTGCATGTGTGAACTCAGCAGCTTGACGGGCTCGTCATCTCTAATTTGCAATTGCGCCCCAAACTTTTCATCTAATTTGGGCCGAGTACTCGTAGGAATATCTCAAGTCCTTTGATTTCCTGGCTTGAACAGCTATTCTGGAGGAGTAGGAAGATAAACAACAGGCGAAAGATACGACGTGATGCTAAGCTCCTCGGACTCAAGAGCAACGGAGAAGTATGTTTGCAAGCCATTTCGTACAGAGACCTATCCAATTGGCTTGAGCTTAGCGAAGCTGTTAGGTTCGTTGGATGTTAGTTCATGACATGTCGTTAGTGGCCACTCGATAAAATACTCAGTAGTGGTGTGAAAACTTTTGCGAATGAGTCTTTTAGTCCTGGTCGAGGCTGGTTGCACAAATGCTTTCTCAGATTCAGTGACAGTGTCCGACGGTGAAAACTCCTGAAATGACTAACTTATTAACGCGTGTAAACAACCCTAAAGTATTTTACTTTTCAACACCCACCCCCCGTACAAAGCCGCTCACACCCCTGTAAATATACCGACCCAGACTCCTAGTACCTTGAGCAGCACTTTAGTAGCGTAGCTGTCCGCCTCAGCCGCGTCGTTTGCTCGCGGGAAAGGCTCGTTAGGGACCGGTACTCCTAAGAATCTACACAAAGGCTCCCAGCCTTCACTCAGATCCATTTCTAGAAGTTGCTCTCTTCTTGGGACTGCAGCTCGCACCTTGTCGTGAAGAGCTTGTAAAATGTCTACATCGTTAGCACGTGACCAGAGGAATAAACAAGCAGTACTCACGAGGGCCGCCCCTTTTAATCAGCTGAGACGGATCCGCTGTATCGTCAGTCCCTCCCAGGCCTGCAAGCTTGAGTGTGGAGCGGCTATATTCCTTTGCAAATAAGTGGAGGTACCTCCATCCAGGGATCGGCGCCAGGACAAAGCCGAGCCATCCTGGCGTCGTTCGGCTTGTAAGAGCAGCTACTTTGATACTGACAGTCAATAATCATACTACTTGGGCGAAGAGTTGAATGCCTGTTTATGGAAAAGCTTACTGCTGTTCCACCACTTGACCGGGTCCCTACGAACGAGCACCACTTTCGCATGCTACAGCCAATTGAAGTCAATCAGCACCATCTCCGGGCAAACGGTCCACGACTGCTTCGAAAGGATCAAATTCCTTACCGGATACAGCTCCATCATCTCGGGAATAAAGTCAGCCGGTGGCAAGTCTGCGGTCCCAACAAAGCCCGCGGTGGCTTCACGGACAAGCTTCAGAGTCGTCTCCTTGTCGCCAACATTCCTGGCCTGATATGCCTTAATCCAAAGGCTGCAATAGTTATCGTCACGTATGAGGATCTGCGTTCCCCCGTGGAGCATCGGGCCGTCAAGAAGCTTGTCCAATGCCATCGACATTGACACGGTGCCAGTGCGGGAGTAGCCTGCGGAGATGACTTGCACCTCGCGGGAAGGGTCTGTTGGAACAGATGCGACCCCCCCCATGATGTCGACTGGAATTCCTATACTGGGATTTCAAGAAGTTGAAAGAGTTGGGTGTGTTGGTTATTTTGGATTGGGGCGTCAGCGCGTTACGTATGCAGTTGGTTGTTGGTAACGCTAATTGGACCCCAACCAGGGATGCTGGGCGTCATGGTCCAGGGTGTGAAAGAAGTGTCTTGTTGGAGCAGAGGATTCAGTTGACAAGTGCTGAAGTAGCATGGGCTCCGGTGGTGTCACATATATTATATTCGACGCGAGTTCTTTGAGTAGCCGTCTACCTTCGTTCTTCAGGAGAGTTGAATGGTGTTACACGCGATACATGACAAATCCGTCAAGACCACAGCAGTTGCATCACTCTATGAGATGCTATTTACCGGTAATATGATTGTGGTGTTATATAACCGGCTCGTCAGTCTGTATGACTGATGAACGCCATGTCTTTTGCTCGCCTTAGACAGCTCTCAGTTCTCAGCGCTCACTCGCCCTCCAAGCCCTGTCTCTATCGTTCTATAGCCAGCTTCATTATATTACCTGCTGCGTCATCCTGTGTCTCTCAGCACAAACCCATCTATGTCTTGATCATTAATTATCCTGCTCGTCAGCGGCCTTATGACTTGATTCATAGCATTGGGCTGACCTAGACTGAGCCCGTCCTCCCATTTGTTCGATATCTGCACCAACGCCACGAGCGAAAATTCGCCTCGGCACGTTTAAGCTTGTTGAAGACTATGGGAAGTCATTTCTTTGGAAGCCTGCACCGGCACACATGCCACAGTCTGTGTATATAACCAGTGGTTCCCTGGAGACACTTTCCTTTCAGACTCGCTCCTTTTGACACGGGTTACATGCTCCATTTCCCACGTTTGATAAAGAGATTAATGCACATGTTCCTTCTCCTCCGCCCGTGGTATCCGAACCATGGTCACCGTGATCAGTGCCCTGGCGAGCGCCCCCGCCAGCCCAAACCACCATATCGCCTTGATACCAGCGAGCCCAACGTCGCCATCCGGCCGCGCCTCCACCCTGGTCCCGATCGCCCCGCTGATGCTCGTCATCACCGCCACGGTGAGGTTCTGCACGGTCACCAGCAGGCTGCCCGCGGCGCCCTGGTAGCTCCCCGGCACGCTGCTGGTGATGAAGATGGCCGCGGCCGCGAAGCTCATGTCGGGCCCGAATGTGGCGAGGGCGACGCCCGGCATCGAAAGCGCCCAGTAGCTAGACTCTTGGGTTTGTGGGAGGAAGAAGACCGGGCCGAGGCCGAAGGCCACCATGCTGGCCGCGAAGATCATGTGGGTGGGCACGACGTGCAGGGTCTTGGAGACTACGTAGGCGGCGAGGAGGCCGACGAGGCCGTTGGGGAGGAGGTACAGGGCTGTGGTCAGCGGCGAGGCGCCCTGATAGCGTTGCCAGAACTGGATGGCGTACCATTGCCATGGACCACCTGCGATCAAAAAGTCTCAACAAAATGGACCGTCTCCTCTTTGCCATTTCTTTCTGTTCCTGATGAATCTGTTGTGGTTGAGGCAATGAGAGTACTCACTGTACGCTTCAAGGCCTAGAAAATAGGAGATGAGAAGAGCGGTAAACCCCGGCGTCTGCCAAAGCTGGTTGGGGATCAGCGGGCGAGCGATGCGTTTCTCGATGAAGTAGAACCCTAAAAGCATCAAAGATCCGGCTATTATCAAGGAATACGTGTACGGACTCCACTGTGCCGAATCGCCCTGGGTGAGCCCGAAGATGGTCAAGGTGCATCCAACAGAAGCGAGGCCAGCGCCCACGTAGTCGAACTGGCGCAACGACGGAGCCTCGCCGTCGAGGCTGTCCTTGGCAAAGAAGGGATCGTGAGCTGCGCCGCGATAGTCCACACCGCCATGAGGATTGCGGAACCGCCAAAGATCCACGGGAGGCGCGAGCTCAAGGCTCCCGACAGGAGACAGCCCAGCCAGTACCCGAAGGGCGACCCGGCCGCCATGAGGCTGAAGACGCGCGTCTTGCGGATGCCGGGCTGGTACACGCGGCCGAGGATGCTCATGGACGCCGAGACCAGCACGCCTGCCGCGAGGCTCTGCATCGCACGCGCGAGGAAGAAGAGGCACCTGAGCCGCGGGCTGATGGCCACGGCGGCGACAGCGTTCCACGCCGTCTCCCAGACGAAGGCGCCGACCATGAGTGGCTTGGGTGGCGCGAGGTCCGCCAGCGAGCCGGAGACGATGACGGATAGGCCACACGGGAGCATTGACGCGCCGAGGAGCCAGGGGGCCTGGGAGGGCGGAATACCGAGAGCGGCGCTGAGGACGGCCTGTGTCACAGCGACATGACCGATGAGAAGGGCGGAGACGAGCTGACCGCCTGCGCAGGTCAGCACAAAGACGACCTCTGCGACGAGACTCGGAAGCTCCGGGGGCATGCCCTGGGAGATGGGACCGCGAGGTCTGCTGTGTTCCTGGTTGAGACCATTGTTGGCGGAGACGTCAGCCGAGGAGACTTCCCCCACGTGGCGAAGGCTCTGGGCACGGGCGAGCTCGATGGCTGCGTTGGGTGGGGGCTCGTTCGTAGCTGGGGCTTCCTGATGTAGGGCTCGATGTACCGAGGCTTGTTGCAGGTTTGTGAGCAGAGACGCGTGCTTCGTCAACGTCTCGCCTTGGATCCTGTCACTGCTCGTACTCTCAAGATCAGGGAGGCTCCATATGCCTGCTGGATGCACAATGGAAGCCATCGCATCTTTCCTTGTTGATTTTCTGGTCAATTACGAACAGACTGAACGGTCTCGGATACGAGCTGTCCTACCTCTACAATCACCCCTTCGGGACACTGGCAGAGCATGAGGTCAGAATGTGGCTTCTCGGTTAAGCTCACCCCTGCGATCACAACGAGCTTGCATACAGGCAACGGGTCTCATACTGTATGCAATTAATCTTTCTATTTTCGCGCTATGGGCCTGCACACCATACAACACACACATTTCGCGAACTATTGTTCATTCTGGTTGAGATGCAACCCTAAATCCTCAGAGTCTCGCTCTGGAAGCGGCAGGTAGAGTTGACTCTGACCGTCGTTGTAGAATCTCTGCAGAAGCCACGCCCTTCCAACATTTTCATCCTCCCATTCACGGGGAGCCCAGCCTGCGAACCCTCCATAGATATCAATGCGCAAGGAAAGCGAGACTGGGTTTTCGGGCAAGGGCGATTGGGTCGAGCCACTCCCGGGAGGCCTGATTCTTGCGTGGTTGTAGTCTATGAGTCCAATCCGGGGCAGAGGTAGTCCGCCCGATGTATCCGTAGCCGGAGTCAAGGGGTTTGACTCGTCTTGGACGAGTGAAACATTGCGCCCGGCAAAATCTCCTTGATCAAGTCCGATTTGCAGCAGCCTGGCAAAACCGTCCATCGCCCGGGCCAGTACCTCAAGACGAAACTGTTCAGGGTAATGGAAAGAATCCAAACTCATACGACTTTCCGGGTGGTTCTTAACACAAATCTCTCGATAGTGCTTCCATAAAGGCGCTCTATCAATATCAAACGGACAGATCTGGTCTGAGGCTTGCTATTAATTGAAATCGGAAGACAGAAAGACCAAGACCCATAATAGGCCGGACCAAAAGAGCCAGTCTTCTTAGCGTTCAGAAGATGCTTGTAGGCTCTGGATTCAGTGCTGTAATCGATTTCAGCATTAAAAATAATGTCCCGGATATGGCGAGCCATTTCCAGCTTGAGATTGTAGTAGAGAGAATCATATATCTTCGCTGTCGCCTGAAATGGTTATAAACCTTTTCCGTCCTTATCTAATCGGGGACAGATAGTGCACCTGACAACTTGAGCACTACGGGATGCGCCAATAGCGATTGGTGTAGTAACCACTAACTGTACCCTCTCGGGATTGGTAGGAGGAGCTGTCTCTATAGGGGGATTACCCATGATGAGCTGACTCTGAGGAAGACTTTCAAGATACTTATCAGACAAATGAGGCTCTGCTGCTGAACCATTGTCTTCGGATGATCCTGGCGGCACGTGGCGATCAATCTGTAGGGTGAGGCCAGGGAGATAAGGCAGCCTCGGCTTATCTGGATCCTCAGGAGGAGACCAGAGTTGAAGAGGCATGTTATCCCAGATGGCTGATCGGTTCAGGAATTTGACGGCCCAGTCCGGGAGCTCCTGGTCTGGCTGGGTGATCTCTTTAGGCTCGCTATTGGATGGTGGTAGTATAAACATGCTGACACTTCTATTGTTCAATGCAGGGGGGATCAGATATTGGTGCTGCAGTAGTACCAGGTGGCGCTGAGATTGCGAGAAGCAAGTCTGTCACAAGAGAGGATATATTGGCCAAGAAGAACTACAAAGAGGACACTCACTTGGAAAGATTGCCTGAGGAACCACTACGGTTGCGAAGCTGCTGATAATACCATGTACCTACCTACCTATATATTCGTCCTTCGAGTTGGACTGCCCCTGAGTCTGGAATAGTTGTGAGGTCAGGGTTTGACTGCGCTCACGGCGAGAGGGCGTGAGCATAAGAAGAGCTTTTTTGAGTAAGGCTTAGCTCGGTTAAACTTGCCCGGCGCATAAAGACACCCTATATCGGGATATGCCAGTAGCCCGGATCCTGAGATCATTCGACCAGACTCCAGGCTAGTATGCCAGCAGCCCGGATCCTGAGACTATTTAACGAGATTTTAGACTAGATAATCAAGCCGAGGACTTGAGTCAGCCTATATGCTTTACTTGTAATAATAGTAGGTTAGATATAGATTGTTTCTCGGGAAGGCCTCCGGTGATGCCGGCGGCCGAGACAATACAAGCATCTCCCAGCCTTTTAACCCCATACCTTAAACTTGATGGAGTTGTCAAGAGCCACATGTGGAGACCTAGAAAACCGACAACACGGAAACACTGACTCAAGCATGGAGTTTGTGTGGAATCTGGCAATTTTCAGTTGCGGTTCATATATCGTATCCAGGGGAGCCATATTGAGAGAAACGTGTAAGATGTGGAAGAGACGGACCGAAGTATTACCTGGAAATTCACAATAGAACGGTAGAGCAATGCCTATTAGGTTCCAAGGCTGTTTCTTTCTTCATCCGCATACATCCGCAGGCGTGAGCGGTCCCTTCATATAGTCGGGGTGGTAAACGCAGCGTTTGAATAAAACGATACTGATAACAGTGACAGAAAACTATAGTTGTGAACGAGATTCTAAATTCTTGAAACAGAGAAACTAAAATAAGAACAATCTAGAAAGAGAGCGATTCAAGTTGGATATAAACAAATGTAAGGCCTACCCAACCCTGTTAGCAACCATAACACTCTCCTAGAAATAAAATTAATCCTCAATGGCCCCTGCTTGGACCTGCGCCTGTCGAGGTTGCCGGCGCCTGTCTAGCAGCTTTCATCGCCTGCTTTACCAGCTCCTCCTCTTCCATCTCTCTTAGTTCGATGTCTTCATTATCAGGAACCCCAGCGAAGGCAAGCTTCCATGCCACAGCTAGCTTACTTCCGACGAAGAGACGTTCGTTGCCAGGAGGCGTTGCAAAAGCGAGCTTGTTCCTCATCTCGCCCCCAGACAACAGGTGGGCCCCATTGTTAGGGTTCAGGGCCCCCTTTTCTTCGAACCAGTCTGTCAGTGGATGGAGTCGGGCCGCGTCCTTGAAGATGCGAAGCTGGATGACGACTCGTGGCCGCTTCACCTTGCCACCAGCCGTGTTTACGCCTGTCTCAAGCGATGGATATTCGTAATTTTCTTTTCCCTCGATCGCATTCCAGATTTGCGTCGTTATGGTTTGTATGGTACTCCCACTGTCGTTGCAAAGGTCGATATCATATCCTTTGTAGTTTGGATCCCCCCCCGGCCGTAGGGCTGGATCGGACTCTCGCATAGATCTAAAAGGCCAAGTGGTCAATTCGTTATCCTGCGACCAAACTCTTTGACGACGTGTCTCACTAAGTGCATTCCACTTCTCTGTAAATTATTTAGGCCAAATCTCTGTACTTCGGGATAGACTGCTATTTGGAGCATTTGCTGCTCGGACCCTATTGGAAGCTGAAAGACCAGTCAGCTGGAAACAGGAATTATAGAAATAGAGGCCATACCGTCTTTCCCTGTCCTGCTGGCGGGGATATGCTGGAGCGCGTGGCTCCTGAGCGTGCAAGACTGTCTGAACGGCCGCCGGCGCTTACTGCATTTTGTCGTCCGGCTTGACTAGGAGCCCGATTGCCAGCGCCCGATGTAGATTGAACCCTGGTAGTACCAGCAGCTGATGAACCGCCCTCTCTCCCTCGGCTCACGGGCCTGGCAGCATCCTGAGCACCAGCCATCATCTGCAATTCCGGTCCGGGCTGCACTCATGTCAGATGTGAATTCCAGACAAGTCAATTGCTGGGGATGCACTCACAAGAATTATCATTTCGTCCCGATTTTTCCGCTTCACGTAATCCTTCGCCCACAGCTGGCAGTGCTGCTTCCAAGAACACATCTGAGCCTTTCCATCGAATGCCCACAGGACTTCATCGCCACTTGCAGGAGCTCTCTTCTCTTGGATAAAATCCATGCAGGCCTTTATGTTCTTCTTGATATTGTCGTTCTTAGCAAGCTTATAACGTTGCAATAATTCGCCGTACACCAGTTTGTCTTCCCCCTCTAACTCTCTCTTAGAAGAAGCAACGGGAGTTTTGGCGGGCGTTTGGATGGAAGCCTTGGCCATCTTATTAGACAGGGTGGGGTTGGACATAGTTGAAGCTGTGAAGCTCTTGCGAAGTGTGCGATCTAGTATGCGAAATCTTTGTTCAAGAAGACAAAATAAGTGGTCGGTGGGATTATGATGGACTAGGCTCCTGAATGAATAGATAAGCACGATGGGATTTGAGTAGCAGCAATTACTGAGGACTTGAGTAGCACATGGATTCTTATACACGAAGTTTGTGGCACATTCTCAAAGGAATCATTCTTTCTCCGTATCTGTCTCCACTCCAACTTCAGGCCTCTTCGGCATCGTATGACACTATAATAGGAAATCAACGAGGCGCTTCTCATCTTTGCGGCGTAGCATGGCCGCGATGAATGCTTGGGAACCTCTCTGTACGGCACAATCAAAGGCCTCTATGTATTTATATCCCGGGATCCACAAAACTTATGGGCCCACTTTGGCGAGAGCTCAAATCATCCGCACATCGCAGTAAGAAAATGGGGACACAGTTCTATCAGCTGGCAGGTGAAATATCCACAGTTGAAGTCCTCTATGTGGAAACCATCAACAAGGCAACTGATCCAGGGCGTCCCCGGAATTCAACAATTCGTCCAAGCTTAGAGACTTCATGTCATCCATGTGGCCATGATCCGGGCTGCCCAAAACCTCACGCCGCCATACTCAGGTAGTCGATTCCCAGCGAAGAGAGCTCGGCGTTTTTTCTGTCAATATGCGAAGTGATTATTTCAAGGCAAGTTGACAAATAATGAATGAAATACCAACACTGTCAGATGGTCGTCTGCAAGCCGCCATGAACGATCACCATTGAAGTCACACGCAAATTAAGCACCAAGGTACAATCTTATTCAGCAACCATTGCAACCGTCTTTTAATGTCGCGTGAGATTAAAATCGAAACTACCATCACATTGTTGGCCGAAGCGATCTTTCGTCAAGAATGGAACTCAGAACAGCGTGAGGTCGCTCCACCAAAAAAACGGCACAGATTGGCTAACATGTACTCTAGGCACCAACAATGTATCAGTTACGTAATCGTTTCGAGTTGTAGGCTATTTAAAGCCTCGGTTGATCCTTGGTCCACCAGGCCAATATTTTGTCAACCAACTCACTGTAACGGCTTTCTTTCAATAGCTGTGCCACTGCTCTACCAACACCTACAGCGTACCTGCCACGATTATTCAGACCAGTTGGCACGTCTGAACCAGATATTTCGGGTCGACTCCTGGTCTGAAAGGCTGCATTCGTGATGGCCGGTAGGAAGAGGCGCGATAGCGGGCCCGTGGCCGCTCCAGCCGAGCCCAATAAGAGGGCCAGCGATACTACATCACAGCTCAGCGACGAGAAGGCCACACAATGCGTGGCCTCCAAACTCGACCCGGAACTTTGGGATACTGCGAGATATGTACCGACGGAAGCACTTGAGACCGAGATAGACCCTGAGCGCCGCCGGAATATCGAGGCATGCCTCAATTATATCAATGAGAATGGCTATCCGCAACCAGACGAGGTGTTCATGGCCATGGATGGTGTTGTCAAACATATAACCGAGCGCGAATGCAGGGCTATAGACTGGGTCTCGCTAAAGGCCAGTGGCAAGAAGGACAAGGCTTTCTTGATGGTGAATTCTCATGACTATCCCCTGCCTGGACTTGTTCTGTTGTTGCTGGGTTCTGACTTCTATCACCAGGCCGGACCTATGTATGGGCCTCCAGAGGATCGTCTTTACGAGTGGTGAAGTCTCCATACTCTTCGAGGTGATGAAGAGCTTGCCAAACGGGGATCGAGACCTGGCCATACCGGTCTGCCTTGGCGTACAGATTGCCATATTGACCGTCTTCTGGCTGGCCTGAACCCTCTGGAACGGTTGCGATTTCGGGATCATGGGACAAGAGCTAGACGTCCCAAAGGTTGAGAACCCGCACGACACAGAAGTCAGCGGCGCCAAGCTGGCTTGGCCAAAATAGAGATCATCGGCCGTTGTCCTTCAGGATGATATCTGCTTGTTGGAGTGTTTGTTGCCAGCAGTAAGCTGCAATTGGTAAAGGACATGAGGCATCCTATCACGCCGTTGTTGTCCCTGAATAGATTCCTCTCGCTGTCCTTTTTCCTCCGCGACATTCTGCGGACGGGCGACACGCCCTGTGTTGTTTGCACCCTGGGAGGGAGTGCCAGTGGGAGGGGCGGGCAGAGCTTACATACCACATACAAACACACACGCACGCGCGTTCATAGTACACAAGGGCGCCAAAAGTCCCCCTTGTCAAAGAGAATTATACAGTTAGTCAAGTTGGCTTACAACAGCCAGGGATAGTGATTGTTAACACGGCGCTAAAGACAGGAAGAAGCGCCTAACGGACGTGTTAGATACGAGTGTGAATGCCCTCAGTCGACTCTATTAGCGCTGAGCTAATATTTGTTATCCTAGACCATTGTATAAGTCTTCTTCATCAAGAGCGGTTGTGACAAAGTACGTTGTATAGAAACAGTGGAACTGCCCCGGATTTATTCAGGATCCGTAGACTACGTAGACAGTCAAAGTACGGGAGAGTTTATCTCGACCTAAATGTTACGGGGCAATTGTATTTGCACGGGCACTTCCGGTACCCTTGTGCCCGGGCGCCGTACATACTTACGATGCATAGTTACTACGCACTTTGCTTACTCAGCCTGGCAGAGAGGCAGAAAGAAGAATGACAAACAAACGCTTACTATAGAAAACAAATGGCTCCCTGGGAGAGGGGATTGACTATTGGTCAAAAGGAAAGGGACAGAGAGATGTGGACCCTGCAGGTGAGTTGTCCATGTGCCATTGCCTTGCATTGCATCGGATGATCAGTCCTATCTCGAAACTTACCGCCCCCGATTGAACGCTGGCTGCGGTGGGGTTGTGGGCAGCTTACTGTCATTTTTTCTTTAGCATTTGATATTTTTCACTACGTGCTTTTTTCTCGAGGGGGGGGGGTTGAAACCGTCATGTAGAACGAAAGAGGTGGAGAAAATGGTCTGGACCCTAGATTGTGCCCTTGTCTTGTTTGTTGGCAATGCGTGCGTCGTTGCGGGGTTCCAGCTCACTAGGGGTACACTAAAGCTTACTAGGGAGGGGTACGAATTTAACTAATTACCGCTAAGAGCCGCTCTATCTTATTATAACTACTATATATATAGTTTCTTTAAAGATTTGATACATATCTTTATTTTAAAGTATAAAAGATTATTTTAAATTATTTCATATATATTTAAAATGCTTCCAATGCGAGACAAACTGCGTCTTTCATTGCCTGCTCAAGAAGCACAACCTTCTCAGAAAAGCTCAAGATCAATCCTGCTCAGAGAAGAATTGCTTTCAACTTGCTTTCCAGCAGTCACGGCTCTGTAAATACCACCTCTCCGCGTTGCGTAGCTCTCTGATCAAATTCGCAGACTATACAGAACTCAGAGCCCTGACATTGGCTAATACATGGGTGGCGGACGAGTCTGTGCTGTTTGTGTTCGGCCTCTTACTATCGATTCAGGCAGGAAATACCAATGAATCAGAGCTCGGATTTTTAGATCTTGAGTTTAACACGAGCACCAAACGGATTTTTGAAATTGGGATGTGCAATGCCAAAGGCAATCTAACTCTGGACTGTCGGACCAGATATCAGCCCAAGACTCTTGCGATCATCAATCGCAAGGGAGATACGAAGAATACCTACATGGACGGTGTGATTGACAGGTCTACTCGGCGGCACCATTGCGTGGATCACAGGATGCCAGCTCGTCAAGTTGCAGATCGTTTACGAGAGCAAGGAGTATCGCCAAGGACATGGTTCGTAACGTGGCATCAAACGACCACCGACCTCTCTGCTCTGCGCGGATGGCTCGAGTCAGAAGGACAGTTTGACGTTCTGCCCAATGACTCTAGGTGTCTGCCCATCGTGCCGCATATCAGAAGGAATCTAAAGGCGGCTCTAGCGAATGACGGTCGCATCGTGCCAGCCGCTTTGTCGGTCGTCTTACCGCTCATCATGGGCTCGCAGCACGGACTGGTGGGCAGAAATCATCACGCCGCCGTGGACGCACAGCAAGCGTGCTATTTGACTAAGGTGTATCTCATGCAGAGCAGACATCCTGCAGATCGGCCAGCCGGCTGGCTTGAAAGCCTGCAGAAGCCGAAGGGTTCTCTAGGGCGGCAAAAGAGGCAGCCGATGATCGAGTCGTCCCTATTGAAGGCACGAGAGTCCGTGGGAGTGAAGCTGAGGCAGCTTACGGTTGAGGAGTCGCAAAGCCCGAAGAAGCCATGGGGGTCGCCGGTGGCAACAGCAGGAACGCACAATTGAGTCCTGTTAGAAGATGGTCAACCGCGATGAACACTGATGACGGCACGGCAGAGGGTACAGAGGGTACAGAGGGTATAGAGTTGCAAAAGTATCTTATTTGTAGGGGAGCCTTAGCATTCTTAGTCAGCATCCAAGATGTACTTCTTTTTGGAGAGTCTGAGGATAAGTCGTATGCGGCTGACGCCCAGGAGCTCCTGTCTCAGCTCCCAGACTGCATCCCACAGGCGCCGGTAAATTGGGACTACACAGAGAGGCCACCTGCTGTACTGTTGACCGGTGCTACAGGCTTCCTCGGATCCTATATCCTACGTGAGCTTCTCGAGGGCCCAGCAAAGGCACGCGTCATTGTGCACGTCCGCGCGGAGGATGCAGAAGCAGGTCTCTCGCGCGTAGAGTCCACGGCAGGGGCTTACGGCCTCTGGTGTCCAGAGTGGTCGTCCAGGATTGAGGCGGTGGTGGGCGATATCTCCAAGCCGTCCCTCGACGTCCCCCAAGACACCTGGAATCGCCTCTCTGACTCTGTAGACCTCATCATTCACAATGGGGCTCACGTGAACTGGATGCTGCCTTACTCAAGCCTGAGGGCGGCCAATGTGCTCAGTACTTTGGAGTGCATCCGGCTATGCGCCGAGGGGAAGCCTAAGCGACTGTGCTTTGTCAGCTCTACGTCGACTCTGGATACCCAACATTACGTACAGCTATCACGAGACGTCGAGACCGGTGTGCTGGAGACGGACGACCTTCAAGGCAGCCACAAGGGCCTCGAGACAGGCTATGGGCAGTCCAAGTGGGCCAGCGAATACATCATTCACAACGCTGGAGTCAGAGGGCTTACGGGAGCCATAGTCCGGCCTGGTTATGTCACTGGAGACCCGATGTCTGGCATCTCCGTTACCGATGACTTCCTGGTACGGCTATGGAAAGGCTGTCTGCAGGTCGGCGCGCGCCCAGACATCAACAACACCGTTAACGCAGTACCCGTCTCGCAGGTCAGCCGCATTGTTGTTGCCGCAGGATTGCTACTTCCTACCGTGACCGGGCAGTCCCTCAGCGTAGCTCAGGTCACCAGCCATCCACGACTGACTCTCAACGAGTGGATCGGCGCTCTGGAGCACTACGGATACCATACGCCTCTCGTACCGTATCGAGAGTGGCGCGCCAAGGTTGTCAGGTACGTAGAGGACGAGGGCAACGAGGAGCATGCCTTGCTCCCACTATTCCACTTTGTGACGGGGGACCTGCCTGCCAATACCATCGCCCCGGAGATGGACGATTCACAAGCTACAGCCGCTCTAGAACTATACGACAAGGGTACAAACTCTAGCACCCCCTATAAACCCTACGCTGTTTGATATGCATACCATAGGCGTATACCTTGCGTACCTAGTGGCAGTTGGATTCCTGCCCGCACCAGTGGGAAATGGTGAGCAAGAGTTGCCTGAGGTGGACGCGAGTAGGCTACAGGCTGTGAAGGTCACGCTTGGTGGAAGGTCAGCGAAGTGCTGAGGCCAATTTGAAACCTGTAAAAAATGGGTGCTGTATCATAGAGCTGTTATCTCATTCAGATGCGTCTGATACATGTTCCACGGGCTAGACAATGGGGCCTCACGAAAGATGTGAGTCCCTCCACACTATTTGATGTGTTTTGGCCAACTTGCGTGGATGGCCATTATTAGTTTAGGGTTCCTGCCTCAGCACCGAGACTCGACGGACCCAAGTCAAGCAACCACCTTAGGTTAGGCTGTTTGATGATGGCGTCTTTGGTTCAAACATTCTAGGCCTCCCCGTCTATCTTGAACTTTAGCGAAGGTCGTAAAGAGTCAAGGAAGTGCAGTGCAAATTCAAAAGTTATGTTTATAGGATGTGATAGGTTGGCATGTAGTGCGTTAAAGCAATAGGCGAGGTTAACGTAATTGAAGATGATGCTCACTGAGCAAGAGTGATTGAAGCCTGAGCAAGAGCAGCGGTGCTGGCTAGCCAGGCCCAGCCGCTGGCGTCCTGGATTTTATAGTAGACTACCTAGGTAGGTAGTAGTGAAAGCTGCAACAAGCAGCAGCCGTGGCTCATGCGCCGTCATTTAAATCTACATTGTGGGATTACTACGTAAATGCACGCATACCTTTGCATATCTGCAACCAAAAATAGACTCGACCCACCTTTCCATGCGACCAACATCAACCGTCAAATCAACTAAGGAATAACTTGAATTGTCGGTGATTCTACATGATACTAGGACTTATTGCGCCTTTGATCGGAGCGCGGCACGTCGTTGGGTCGGTTGAGGTCCAAGAAGCAGAAGTCAAATTGATGATTCTCAGAGGCTTTGCAGGTAGGCAGCAGCGTCCAACAACAGGGTCGAGCTTACGGCATCATTTGAGCCATATACTGCCTCTGAGGAGGCCCGCATCTGATCTTTCGATACATTGGAACTGCGCAGTTTATAATTCAGGATCGACCAATCGGTGGGGAAAGGAGGTTGAATTGGATTTTTCGTCGCCAACGGTTGGCGGGATACTAATAACCGCTGGCTTCTGACTACCTAACAGCGTAACAATCCCCACCAAACTTTCTCCAGGCGTATCTTAGTAACCGCGTGACAATCCCGTCCGGGTTTTATCCAGAGATGTCTTAGCCACCAATGGGTGCCCTTCCGCCGCAGTCCTCGGTGTTGGGGTCGCAATCCTGACGGCGCCCGAATCCGCCGCTGACGAGGCCGGAGTTGATGTCGCGGGCGACCGGGTTGGCGGGGTCGTTGGGGACAGCGTCGCCGACCTGCAGGTCGCCGTTGAACTCGACAAGCTTGAAGTTGGCCTTGTCGGCGCCGACGCAGTTGGCGGTGGCGACGATCTTGCCGGCGTTGTCGGCGCAGAAGGTCTTGCCTTCGGCGATTGCCGCCAGGAATGCGGCAGCGGCCAGCTGAAGCCCGGGCAGTGCGACGTGTTGAGTCTTCATTGTAGGTTGAGCGAATGTGCGAGAAGTTGGATTTGGTCGAGGTATTGATGAGCAACGAGGTGTGGTCAACGAGTTGTGGTGATGAGTGACTTGTGATTCATGTTTGTTTGTGGCACGCGTTTAAGACCTCTTTTAAATTGTTAGATGGACATGGTATAGACTCATGCAGGAGACTCTTGAGTCAAAATGGCAACAAAATACTTGAGTCAGCGACCCGACTGTTCCGACTGAGTTATAAAAAGAATGAGCATGTGAAACCGCCAATTGCTGGGTAAGGTAATGATCGACAAAATAGACAGACAAGGCAAGTCCATGGCTTCGTGGGTTTTAGGGCGCTTGACAAGAATACGAACGCGAACACTGATTACTTGCTAATATTAATGTCTCGGTCTAGAAGTGTTGAAAAGAGAACGCTCAAAGATACTAGTAGTAGGATGCAATGTTGATACTAACTCATAGCAACTACAACGTGACTTCGTTTTGGGTAACGATAGACACCAAGTTGTCCCTTGTACGTGATCCCCTCGTTGACACCAACCTGCCCTCCTGTGACAGCCATTCTTTGCTGCGAGACCCTTAATTGTCCTGCCCTATTTGTCGCGCATAGAACTTCGGTCAGCAGACCAGTCAGGTGAGTTAAATATAGTATCCCGGCCCCCCTTAGTATTTTGCACTTTCTCACAGTTCATTTGAGTCAGTACACTATCTGCCAATGCTAAAATGAGTAAGTGAATATGTGAGTATTCATGGAAACTTGTAGATCGTGATCTTTGTATATCAACTCATCACAAATCTTGATTCATTGTTCATGCCTCCTCGAGCCCAGGACGAGATCCATAAGCGATCTGCTTTGATGCAGCCGTTTTAGATTCCGATACCCAGTTCGTTGAGCTGATGCGAGTCAGGGAGAGCGAGCCCTGGAAAGAAAAAAAAGTTGTGAAGTGCCTATACATAGTAGTCATCATATAATATAGATACTGCCAACCATACCTGTGGAAGTTTCCACAACTCGAACGCACTACCTAACTTCAGCAAGCTGACTTGAACCTACCTAAAATCCCCAGAGCTACCTCTAGTCTGTTCATTTTGTTGAGCATCTTCCCTTTCTTAACGTTAATCCCCACGGCCCCACCTCCGGCAAAAAGAAAATGCGCCGTGTTCCCTGCAAGAAAAGGCCGAATGCCACACGGCTCGTGCAGAGCCAAGGTCTTGTCTTTGCCGACGTAGTAGCTCCCGATGCCAAGGAGCCATATTGGCCAGACGACCGCTATTACTCGTTCACGGAGAAGGAGGTACTCCTCCTTGAAAGTGCCGCGAAAGACGTCTTTGACATGTGCTGCGAGGCGGCAGATTATCTCGTCGAGCACCCAGACATGGTCACCAAGGACATGGCAGTTCCAGCCTTCGCACTCAAGCAGATCAAGGAGTCGTGGGACCCCGAGCCCGCCTGGGGCAGCATCTATGGCCGCTTCGACATCTGCTTTGGAGGTCTCGACCATCCTGACCCACGACTGCGGGTGCCAAAGTTCTATGAGTTCAACGCGGATACGCCGACCTCGCTCGTGGAGGCCGGGTCGATCCAATGGCTGTGGTTGGAGCAGACAGGCCACGGCAACGATCAGTACAACAGCATCACCGAGAAACTTGTTGACGGCTGGAAGCGCAACCTCGAGCTCATCAGCACGAAGTTTGGTTATAAGCCTATCGTGCACTTCGCTGTCGGCGAGGGGGATCCTACAGGCGAAGATGCCCTGAATACTATGCTTTTGATGGAGACATGCCATCAAGCAGGTTACACCACCGAGCCAGTGACGATGGAGGAGATATCCTTGTCAACCAAGGACGGCCGATTCTACACCAAACAAGGCGAACACATCGACGTTGTCTTCAAGCTTTACCCGTGGGAGTTCATGGTGAACCAGCAGTTCGGGGAGGCCTGCTTCAGAGACATGGAGAACATTGGCAAGCTTGACGAATCAGGGAATTACATCGGAGGAACCGTATGGATCGAGCCCCCGTACAAGCTCCTGTGGAGCAACAAGGCCATATGTGCCGTTCTCTGGAAGCTTTTCAAAGATGACCCGAGAGGCAAGTGGCTTCTCCCGACATACTTTGAGAACGAGATGCCCGCCTCAATGAAAGATTTCGCGCGCAAGCCCATCTTCGCCCGTGAGGGTGCCGATGTGGTCCTGCAACAAGATGGCAAGGTGATCCAGGATGCAACCACCGGAGGGTACGGGATGGAAGGGTATATTGTACAGGAGCTCGCTGTGCTCCCCGAGTTCAAAGATGCGGAGGACAATTCGCATTATCCAGTGATTGGCTTGTGGTTTGTCGACGGGGATCCGGCAGGTATGGGCATTCGGGAGGACCTGACGCCGATTACCACCAATGCCTCGGTGTTTGTTCCCCATTCTATTGAAGACGGACCCGTGAATTACACCAGGCAGAGGGTTCCCGACGAAGAGGAAATTGAAGATATTTTCAAGGCTGAAGAGTTTCGCGACTCAATTTCCAGGGAACAGAATGAGTTGATCAATTATATCAAGAGGGTCACGGTTTAGAAGCTGTAATAGCGTGGTGGATCTGGGCGTCGCGTGTAGGAACTGTAGGATCACTGATGCCTATATAGAGGGGCTTGCTTATACATTTTACATTCCCTGTTGTTCGTCAAGCAAGGTTAGAATCAACCGTTGATCACTTATTGCCTGTCCCAATGCTCACTGTTGACGTTGTGACGTAGAAGGCACGTTCTTTCAGGGCGAAAACATGTCCCTGGGGAAATGGCATTTAGATAACAATGCCCTAGGGCTGTGAATATAGAGGCGTGTTGACTTGTTTTACGCGTTGGGCTGTTCTGCACTGTGATCCTGCAAGGGCGCGCTGATACGTGATCCAAAGACTATTAAAGAGGTCAGCACATAGGTCTTGTAGACATTAAGAGTAATAAAAGAGCAGCGGTAAGGTGGCCTGCGGCAACAATAGAAGCGGTCTAGAATGAGAATGGAACATGATCTGGCTGCAGAGAGAAACGTCCCACAGAGAAAACAGTTAGTACGAGATCCGCCGAGGATTCGCCAAGAAGGCGTGCTTCAAACATTGATGCAGCGAGATCCCGACATGCGGGTACTACCCTAACCCGCAGTCTGCAAGCGTAATGGAAACGGCTATCCCTCGTTGCCGAGCTGTCGCCGAATGTTGGTTCCTTCAGAAAACAGCCACGAGCACAAGTCACAATCCAGATCACAGGAACGCCTGACCAGGATTGACCAATGTTTCTGGGGACGTTCATTTCGAAGTCACTGTCGCTGTCACATATGAGCCCATGATCACAGCATCGAAGTCGACCTGCAGCTGATGCTCAGCTGCGGCGAGCTTGTGGAGGGGTGGTTATGGACGCGGGGTCGAGCAGAAGGACGAGAGTCGTGAATGGCTGGTAGGTGGAGCTGCCCTGAAATGGAAGTCTCCGTGTGGCTGACACTCGACAACGGTCTCCAGCCAGGCCTGTAGAGGTGAGTTCACAGTGTTTCAAAGCGAGCATGGAGCCTGCTAATTGAGATACGATAGCCCGACACGTCAAATGTGAGCTCCTGGAGCAGATCCCGGACAGGTGTTATAATACTCGTGCTGATTTTCTCAGGTGACGAAAGGATACCATCATGCGAATCTTGCACTAAAGATGGTATCGAATGTGTGCGGGCCACGAGCATCCGATTCCGAGGCTTCAACAAGTCTGGCTCAGAAAAGTATTCGTTCCCAGAGGACCAGACCTGGCTTCAAAGCGCTGAAAAGTGTAAGTGCGCCACACAACAACCTCAGAGGCCGATAGAGCTGACTGGGCAGTGACATATCTGGACGAGACCAACACGGTCAGCAGATGGTATGAAGGTCCGGACTACCTCGAAGCCGATCATGATGACCCATGGCCTGACGCCCGTGACCAAACCGGCATTGACGACTCGATATGTGCTCGTGGGCTTCCGACCCCTGAGACCCAGGATGTAGTGATGACTACTGGTGGTTCTTCTCTCCCAAATTCTTCGGATGGGGTGGGGAACAGCAGAGCCAGGCCTTATGCAATATTGCACGCTGTAACCCCGGTGCATGAAAGCTATAGCCGCACCATACTGTCGTCGACCCCAAGAACAGAGTCTTCTGCGGTTTATGGCTCACCCGAAAGTAGCTCTTCTCGCTCATACTCTACAATTTACCCCCTCTCCGTAACCTCAGGGCCTCGGAATACTACACTGACACAGCGGGAGGCCGTGTTGATGCGCAACTTCACTGATAATATGGCTCTGTGGGTAAGTGTCACTAGCGTCACAACGTCTCTCCCAAAAGCTCTCTAATCGCAGGCCCAGGCCGACATTACTGATCGGGGACGCAACTTCGAGACCGGAGTGCCTCGTCGAGCTTTGTTCCACTCGACCCTGCGTTATGCCATCTTCGCCTTTTCCTCACGCCACATCAACAGGCACCGCCGCGGACAGGAGTCAACTGAGGCCCTCGAGTATTACGACAAGTGCCTGAATCTTCTCATCCCTACCATCTCCAATCCCGAGAACTATGTTTCCGAGGAGATCTTCGCCGCAGTGGCTATACTTCGACAGTACGAGGAGATGGACTGTGTGATTATCCAATCTCTGGCTCCCTCTTGAAAGTCCTCGTCGACGTACTGACAAACGCCCACAGCCGAGGACCGAGGACTCCACCTCACGGGAACGACACGCATCGTCAATTCGATGCGTGACTGGGGCTTCACCCCAGGTCTGAGAGAGGCATCAGCCTGGCTCTGCCTGCGCCAGGACATTTACATATCTATGGTGCAGCAGTCGCCGCTCAAGACGGACCTGGAGGCGTTCCTACAGTCACACATTTACAGCCGGGACGACGATATGGCGTATGCGGCAAGGATCGTTGTGATTGTGGCCCGCATACTGCTCGGCACCGCCGTCGAGGACGTTGAGTCACGAAATCGCATACTGGACGAAGCGCGCTTGGAGCTGGAAGGGTGGCACGACTCAAGACCGGCGACGTTCAACCCGACTTGGGTAGGACCAGGTAGCGGCGAGGTAAGAAGACTTCCTGAGATATGGATGCTCCTGCCGTGCAATGGTTTGTAACCCAGAGTCGACATAAAGCGGTGGTCGAAGCAGCGAGCTGAGAATGACTAGCATTTGGGCTGCAATATTATCATGTTGCCGTCATCCTACTTGTGCTGTCGGAGCCAGCTACCCAAAAGTCTGGCTACGACGGCTTGAGAGAAAACAGACGCAGAGAGGTTAGTGACTCGGAGGCAAGACAACGCCCTCGAAGTGCTATCCTGTTGTCAGTGAGAATCACTTTAGCCTGGAAAAAGACTGACCATATTGTGAGCATCTAGAGCATTGTGCGAAAACACTTGCGGAGCATAATTGGTCTGGCGAACTCAAACCAGGGCGCGGAAAATCTGCTTTTCATGGCGAGACATGCCCTATCTGTTTGTGAGTCGTTCACCTTCCGTTTATGTATTCATAGCCATTACTAACAATAATGAATTCAAAGGGGGCGGAGTCCTCGTAGATAAAGCAGATCAGCAGGCGGTCAGGACATTCCTCCGGCACATGCAGCAGACCACATCGTGGAACACGGAGCCGATGGTCGCGTCCTTGCAAGAACAGTGGGACGAGTTTTGACTTTTATCTACCGACACGAAATCTATGATGCCGCACTCATGGCAGATGCTCACAACTTGGGCTGCTCGATCCTCTTTCCAGTCTCGTCAAACCGGATCTGTATGCCCTTTACCAGCGCCTCCTGGATCCAAGCGCCGATCTGCACGGCCTTGGCCGCGTTGTTGAGGTCCAGCGGCAACGCCTTGTTGTCCAGGCAGCATTCGGCGAACTCGTTCGCCTCCTGGACGAACGCGCCCTCGAAGCGGCCGTAGTAATGCGCGGGGACCTCGCGGATGATGCCGTTGGGGCCGTAGTAGTTGACGAAGTTCTTTTGAGGGTTTGTGTTCACAGTCAGTTTTCCCTCTGTCCCGATGACCTCTGTGACGTCCTCCTGGCCGTGCGCCATCATGCGCGAGCAATAATAGTTGGCGATCTGCCCGCCCCAGAACTCAACGATGCCGACAGCGTTGTCATAATCGTTGTACTTCTTGAGAGCCGGCTGCACGGCAGTGATGCCGTACGCGGACACACTCTTGGGCACGACCTTGTCGCCGAAGAACCAGAGCGTCAGGTCGATATCGTGCACGGACATGTCGACGAACACGCCGCCTGACCACGCCGCGTACTCGACGAAGAAGCCGGATGGGTCGTGCTTGTCGCACGTCTGGCTTCGGACCACGGATGGCCGCCCGATCAGCCCTTGCCCCATCTTGGAGTGGGCGTCGCGGTAGGACTCGTCAAAGCGCCGGGAGGAGCCGCACATGACCTTGAGGTGTGGCCGCTTGCGGGCCTCGGTGACGACTTGTTTGCACTGCACAACGGCGTCACACCAAATTAGTCACTGCTTATGGGATCATGGGCGCACTCTACCACCCCAACTTGCAACAGGTCAAGGGAGCTACTCACGACGTCCATGCTTGTGGAAAGCGGCTTCTCGCACAAAACGTGCAGGTTCTTCTCCATGGCCTGTATGGCCTCCTCGGCGTGGACTGAGGTGGCGGTACCAATGACCACGGCCATGAGCCCCTCGTGCTCAATCATCTTCTTGTAGTCGTCGTACAGCGTCACGCCGTACGGCTCGAGGTTCTCCTTGCCCCATGCCAGCTCCGAGGGGTCTGGCGAGAAGGCAGCGACGAGCTCGGCCCGCGGGGTTCTGTGCAGGAAGTTGATGGCATGGCGCTTTCCCATGCGGCCGAGTCCGGCGGCCGCGATCTTGAGCTTTTGTGTCATGGTGGTGGAACGGGGAAAGGGGTGAAGTGTTGAGGACTTAGGAAGGGATTCTTGGTGGGAAAGGGTGCAGGAGAACGGCGTCCCACGATTTACCAGAACCAAAGGGTTGGCAGAGGTGTCCTCCTTTATACTTGTCCAGTCTCACATGCTGAGACGGATTTCCAAGGCACAGCGGACGTACATCTGTGGGACTCTGGGTCAAGCTACATGTCATACACGACGATGCATGGAGCATCTTTCTGTGGTAGAACGAGCTCCCCGCGATATCTTTGCCAAAGATCTATGCATATGTGGGGCGGAGTCGCACTTACACCGGAGACAGTTACCCCTGGTTGCCACCCGCCGGAAAGACTTGCCTCTTCCTCGGAAAGAGATTCCCAGGTCTGTTCTGAGGCCCCACAATTCCCTCAACCCCCCCCCCCGGATCACACACGCTGGGTTAACGTTTACCAGTTAGCACGTGCCATGGTGCCGTCGACAATTGCAAAGCATGATCCCGGACCCGATACACCCTTGCGAGTCAATCAGCCCAGGACGGCGGGTTGGTTGAGACCCAGAGTCCAGAATCTGGGGAAATAATGGGGAAGGCATCCGGAAACCTGGGGTAAATCCCCCTGCTGTATCCAGCCAAATGCGCCGATGGCATCCTCTGGCGAGTAGAAATGTGCTTATTCGGGCCATTGACTCGCTCCGTCCAGGTCTGGCCTCCCTGCCGAAGCTAGAAATTGATGCTGGCTGCCTTGGTTGCCCGTCTTATTGATCTCCAATCTATAAGAATCGAGGATGCCCTCCCATGGAGTACCTCATCCTATCTCATGACTCTCGAGTTCAGGCCGGAGCGAAACTATCTTGAAGGGCTTCAACTTCTCTCCTCGCTCGGAGTTCCGTTCACAATAATTTCTATCAGTCTACCGAGATGTCTGCCAAAGACACAGACGTGTCCAAAGGCGTCACCGCCACCGAGCACCTCGAGCGGACCATCTCAAATGACGCCGTCCTCAAAGTCGCCGAGCATGCCGACCTCGAGGCTATCGAAGAGACCACACCGGGCAGGTTCGTCTGGCTCTGTGCTTGTGCCACAGCCATTGGTGGCATGCTCTTCGGCTACGACGTACGTATAGTCCCCAACCGTTACAGGGCTCCCTTTGCGCAGCCTTTACAGCTCCCGAACCGAGCCTCGTGACGTGTTTTTGTTAATTCACGTTGAGACAGACTGGTGTTATCTCCGGTGTGCTGGTTGTCATCGGGTCAGACCTGGCAGACAAGCCCCTCGGCAACTCTGACAAGGAGCTCATCACCGCGGTTTGTGCTGCGGGAGCCTTGATCGGGGCTGTTGTTGCCGGAGTCACTGCGGACATGTACGGTCGTCGGCCGGCCATCTGGTTCGCGTCCGTATTATTCACCGGCGGTGCTGTCATACAAGCAAGCTCCTACACCATCGCTCAGATGTCCGTGGGCCGTGATGCTGTTGGGTTGGGCGTCGGTTCCGCTTCTATGGTGAGTTCAACATCCAATCGTCCTTACTTACTTGGATTCGAAAAACAAATACAAGAGGAAGCTTCTTACTGATAAAACTATTTCACCTCATTTAGGTCGTTCCTCTATACATCGCAGAAATATCCCCAGCCAGGTTCCGCGGCAGGATGATCTCGGTCGACATGATCTTCCTCGGCACCGGCTCAGTCCTGGCCTATGCTCTCGACGCGGCATTCTACAAGGTGGCACACGGCTGGAGATATACGGTCGGTATTGGCGGCGTCCCGTCAATCATCCTCGGTGTTCTTCTCTTCTGGTGTCCCGAGTCCCATCTTCAGCTCATGTTCCACGGCAGACGCGAAGAGTGCGAAAGGGTCCTGAGACGCATCTACCCCCATGCTACCGAAGAACATGTCGCCAACAAACTGTTATCTCTCGAATATGGTGTCAATGCTTCCAAGGCCCTCAGTGAGGAGATCTCGTGGCGCACTTCGCTAAAGAACATCTTCACCGTCCCCGCCAACCTGAGAGCCACCATCGCCGCGTGTGGTCTCATGGCCTTCCAGCAGTTCTGTGGCTTCAACACACTCATGTATTATTCGTCCACGCTTTTTGATATCGTGGGCTTCTCGAATCCTATCGCCGTCGGAACAGTCGTTGCCGTGACGAACTGGATATTTACTGTTCTTTCTATATTTCTCATCGACCGTATCGGCCGCCGCAGGATCCTCCTTTGGACAATGTGGGGCATGCCCTTATGCCTAATCATTGCGGCCGTCGCATTCCACCGGATTCCTCTCGACCTGAACACCCTGGAGCTCACAGAAACGAACATAGGCTGGCCGGCCTACGTGGTGCTCGTCATGATGATCCTGTTCGTCGCCTTCTACGCCGCCGGCCTCGGCTGCGTGCCGTGGCAGGCGAACGAGTTCCTGCCCATGGAGGTCCGGGCCATGGGCACCACGCTGATCAACATCTCCAACTGGGGGCCCAACATCGTCGTCTCGGCCACGTTCCTGACCATGATGCGCAACATGACGCCGTCCGGCACCTTCGGGTTCTATGCTGGCTTGTCTTTCCTCGGCTGGGTATTTGTGTATTTCTGCTTCCCCGAGGCGGCAAATATGACCCTTGAGGAAATTCGTGTTGTGTTTCAGCATGGGTTTGGTGTCAGGTACGCCGAGGAGTGGCGTAAGCAGCGGAAGATCCAACAGTCCACTATTGCTGGGGATGTATAAGATGATACTCGAGACAAAATTTTGTTTGCAACAATGTGTAGAGGCGGGAGTTTTGTTATCGTATTCGTAGATTTTATGACTTGATCTTCACATGTCTTGAGTGGTGTGCGCACACGAACACTGCCCAGCAGATAGACGTGATGGGTTGAGTTTCTTCAAAAAATACAATCTTGGTTCGCTAGCAAAATCTAGAACATGGTTCTGACAAGGGTATGATAGATCGTATCAAAAAACAACATTCATCGGACGCAGTTCCACAAAACTTCCCAGAAGAACGCCTCGTGCCGTCGAGTTGTTGGCCAACGAGCAAACACCAAACAACCCAAACTCCAAACTGTTTTTGGGCCTCAAAGACAAATTAAAATGGAAAGAAAATGGGAAAATCATTCTTCTGTCAATCCCCCGCAATGACCATGCCCCTACCACTCGATCCTCCAAAATAGCTGGAGCCTCCCACCAGGCCCACCATGAGCTACTACACAGCTCTAGGCCCCTCAAGCCTGGCCGAACTCCCCAGTCTGAGCCCTCCGGACGGTCGAGACACCGACCTTGCGGTTCTCCTTGCTCAGCATCGTAAAGCCAAAGATAAAGCCGGAGACGAGCTCGCTGGGGTTAAGCATGCCAAGCCAGGCCCAGATGCCGAGGAATCCGCCTTGGTACCTCGTGCCCGCGGCGCCGAC
Source organism: Diaporthe vaccinii (assembly GCA_039880775.1). Taxonomy (NCBI): domain Eukaryota; kingdom Fungi; phylum Ascomycota; class Sordariomycetes; order Diaporthales; family Diaporthaceae; genus Diaporthe; species Diaporthe vaccinii. The sequence continues at coordinate 1,332,623 of JBCEDN010000005.1, read as the reverse complement.
GGTGGTGTAGGGCCCAGCGGGCTTGTGGGGCGGGGCGGGCGAGCCGCCGGCCGAGCCGGACTCGAGGTCGGCCTGGGCGAGGGGCATGTGCTTGCCGGCGTTCTCGAGGTAGTAGGGCTTGACGTCGTAGGCGAAGTGGAAGAAGATGGAGAAGGGGACGGTGAGCAGGGCCATGACCATGACCGGGATGCCGATGAAGTCGTCGGACCAGGAGAAGTAGGCTGTCGGCTTGAGGGGGGAGGGGTTGATGGAGCGGAGGATCCAGTAGATGAGCTGGAAAGCAAAGGGTGATCTATCTGTTAGTCGGCCTGTACTATGTGATTGTTGGGGGGAATTAGACTGTTCTTGCGGGAACATACCTGGATAATACCAGTGATGGCGACAAGCAGCTTGAAAGCAGCCAGCTTGGCGAGGGGCTTGTGGTGCGCCAGCCGCCCCTTGAGAGCACCATAGAGCCTCAGGCAGGACATAATAGCCAGTGTCAAGCTGACATTGTGGATGATATCGAGCCAGAGATGGCCAAAGTAGGGCTTGCTGCTTACGAGGCAGTAAACGCCTTGTGACTCAAAGATGGCGGTGAAGATGGCCACGAGGGCTTGGACGGCCGGGTACTGGAAGATGAGCATCCACATCTTGCGGTACCACTCGAGACCATTGATGGGCTCCTCTTCTACGTCCGGGCCCGGGCCGTGGTCGCCACGACGGCCTCGGCCCCGCCGGCCAGCACTGCTCTTCTTCTTCTTCTGCGGCACCTTGAGGGCGGCGAAGAAGACCTCGCGGTGCTCGTCCGAGGGGGAAACGAACTGGCACATGAGGAGGAAGAAGTTGCACAGGGCGATGGCCTGGACAAAGTCGAGCCAGGGGTTGATGTAAACGTAGGCATTGGGGAAGGACACCTCGAGGAAGCAGCCGACGGCGAAAACGGGCAGGTAGCAGCAGATCCTGAGGATGTTGAGCTGCTCGTTGGGCCTCGACAGGTGGGTTGCATGTCTGAACATGAGAATAAGCAGGCTGAGAAGGGTGAAGCAGGCACAGGCGCCGGTGATGATCTGGTTGATGGTGAAGAAATCATGGCCGCCAGCCAGCTTGGCGGTCTCGGTGTTGGTCAACGGCCGAGGCATGGCGCACACATGGCCATTCTTGCTGGTGTAGTTGTATGGCTCGAAGTCGTCGGACCGGCTCACCAGCCGAGGCAGGCTGGCGACCATGCGGTCGTAGAGCTGTGAGGCCATAACTGAGGGTTTGTTTGTTGCCACCACTACTGCTTGAGTACCTTGTGAATGGAGTGTTGAAAGTTGAGGAAGGCGATGCCAAGATCGTGAGAGTCGGGTGGCGTATCTCAGTAGAAGAGAGGCAAATGGGTTCAAGCAAGATAGGTGCGGTATATGGAGAAAGGTTTAGGAGGGAAGTCGAGGAATGGGAATGGAATGGAATGGAATTAGGAATGGGAATGAGCACAGGAATAGGAGTGGCCATTTTCTCTTTTAGAGGCATTCTAGCAGCCCAGCTGTGGTTGTCATCGCGGTAGGCCACGCCGCCCTCATCTGCACAGTCTGACAAGACGACGTTCCGCATTGTCGAAGCTGGCTGGGCTGAGACCGTGATTGCGTCGAGCCCGTTGGCTGAAGATGTCAGCCACGACAGGGATGTGGCTCCCGTGGCAGGGGTCTAGCAGCGGGATCGCGCTCGGTATCGCACCAGTGGGGCTGTGGGGCCAATAGGGCCACGTCCGCGCGACAGGGTTCCTTTCTCCCAAAAGCTTGTCTCGAAAAACGGTCCCCTCTGCTCTTCCGCTGCAGAGCTAGTCCTTGTTTGACAAAAGGCACCACGCAGTCAGTCACAATCAATGCCAGAGCCAGTGCCAAATTCCCCAGTCACGGTCATCGGAACGGGAACGGGAAACCAACCGTGCATGGTGAATACCGTGCTCCCGTTGGCCCAGCATCCACATCTGCATCTGCAATGTACTTCCGTGGTCGGCCAATATAATCCGGTACCTTAATTCTGTCCCTCGCAGATCAACCAATCAGTCCTCGGCCACGCAAGCTATCTGTCTATCTAGTGTTTGTTACAGCTCAATTTCTCAGCCTACTCTGCACCGCCCACCCCGTCGGGTTCGTTCCACCTCGCCCCAATGCACCCAGTCCAGAGGCAACCAGAAAGCTTGTCAAAGCTTGGCTTGTCTTACTGCACTACTGCATGGCCCGGTGTGCTACGCCGCAAACTACGAGCGAGGATGACCATCCGCACATCCATCCTTCCTACCTCTTTACTCCATTTATCCACATTGCTTCGTCACCCCGGCTTATCTGCTTGGTTTTCGGTGCGCCTACAAGTCCACACACGGGGTCATACCCGCTTCCTGTCTGCCGATCGTGACGCTCCACCCGGCGAGCTATAACACAACTGCCGCCCCACTCTTCCTACAAACTTTTCTCTCCTCTGTAAATCTCTCCTCGACCTCCCCATTCATCAACAACAGGACTATTGGCCCAATGGCAAGGCGTCTGACTACGACTCGTGATCTTCTCATGAGAAATTCGAAATCAGGAGATTGCAGGTTCGACCCCTGCATAGTCCTAAGCATCCCCTGCAGCCTTCATTTTGCAGTTCTGGACAGATGAGGTTTATTAGGGAGGTCATACCTCCAACCTACTATGGTCGAGAGTCAGGGCGGGTTCTTCGTCTTCGCCTCTAGGATGACCTCCAAACAACATGGAATGAGATACCTATCCATGCGGTGTAATCCCGGTGCTGGAGAACCTCGCAGCGATGATTTTTGCCGTGATTTGTTTTTTCAAGGCGCTACATTTTGTTCACTGCTAAGGTAGCTAAGTACGCAGTAGCACGGTTGTTTTTAGACGATCACAGCGCCTATTACGCGGGCAGACTGGCGAGTATTGACATTGAAACCTCCAAATCTCCCACGCTGTTCATTCCTTGTGCTCAGCGTTTTCCAACGTTTCATCCTCCCACCCGTTGTCCCTCAGGTATATCTCAAATGCCTTGTCCTCGGCCAAGAGATCTGCCTGCGTCATGTCTTCGATCAAGAACCTGAAGTCCAGTGTTAGCATAACCTGTTGCTTTCTTTCTAACACGGCTGGTCAACCACAAAACCTACCAGTACACAGCCATTCCAATAGCTCCGAATATGGCCGCAAAGAAGAAGGTCCACCGCTGGCCAAGGTTCTCCTTGATAGGCGTGAACACCTCCGTCCCAACGGCCGCGCCTGCCTTGCCCAGGGCCGCCGAAATCGCATAGCAGACACCTCGAATAGCAGTGGGGTACGACTCGGTCGACACGAGCCCGAGGGTCGCGCCCGGCCCCATATGCCCGAGGCTCTGCATCAGTCCGTACATGACAACAAACGCCGGGATGACGTTTGTGATCTGCGCGAACGAACAGCCGACAATCAGGCCAACGAGCAGATAGCCGCCAAACCCCAGAATGCCGGTCCACCGGCGGCCCAGTTTGTTGACGAGGAAGATGCCGACGAACACGCCCGGCAGCGTCATCAGGGAGAGTATGAGCTGCCACATGGCCACCGTCTGAAGGGCCTTGCCTGGTACCAGCGAGTTGATAATAGTGCTCGACATAATACTATTCGGAAAGTTAACAAAGTCATAGATGAAGAATGCGCCGCCGGTGCCCAGTAGCCGGACCCAGTATCTCTTGAAGATCAGCCGGAGCGGAATCCTGACCGTCTTCGTCGACTTGAAGTTCGACCGCTGGAAAAGCCTCGAGTCTTGCATGCGGAGGCGGAACATGAAGACAAACAGCGGGAGGATGACCGAGACGGCGTTGACGGCGATATACGTCGTGTCGAGGTTGTTGTTGGATGCAATCAGAGTCATCAGATACACGAACACGCAGACCGGCCCTCCCCAGCAGGTGATGAATGTCGTCGCGCACACGAAGACGGGACCACGGGACTTTGGCTTGTAGTCCTCCATCCCTTCGCAGGCGGCCTAATGGCACAAGTTAGAATCACAACACCTGCCCGTCACTTCGTTATAAGTTAACTCACAGCCGCGCCGGCTGGAAACTCGCCCCCAACACCAACGCCAGCCATACCACGGACGATCGTAAGATACCACAGCATGTTCTCAACGCCCAGGTGCTCGACCTTGAGCGCCAGGGTGGCCATCAGGCTGCCGACGACGACGAGCGACGAGGTGAAGACCATGCCCGCCTTTCGAGACCACCAGTCCGTGACGAAGCCCAGAAGCAGAATCCCAAAGACCTGCCCGACGACAAGGGCGTTGGAGATCCTCGTCTTATCGTCGGATGTGTACTGGTTGCCCAGCATGTGCGCGAAGATTACGTTCACCGTGGAGGCGACGTGCTGCTGGTAGCCATCTGAGAAATTGGCTGCGGTCTGAGCGGCAGAATCAAGGTCTTTTGTCAGCTAGCTTCTCCATGGTACTGAGGAGGGCCACGAGGACTCACACAGCCTGCCACCGCGAAGATCGATGTCGTGCGGCAACTCTCCTGCCCACCCTCGTGGATTTGTGACTCGTCCCCTCCATCCAGAGGCGCCGCGACAGCACCCGAGGCTTGTTTCTTTTCGCTCAGATTGGCTGCGGGCGCATGGCCCATCTGCTCAAACACGGCCATCTGGGGTGGCGACGACATTTTGAACTTGGTGGTACCTCATATGTTTTTGAGAGCCGTTAATGCCAAGGGATCCATCTTTATATATTATTCACACCCTCTACGATCCACCAAAAATCTTGTACTGTTGCAGTGCTAGATGGGTGGGCCGGCGGTGGGTCCTCATGCGTCCGGTGATGGTCCGCGGAGTAGCTCGCCGCGGACCTCGCCGCTGATAAGATCTGTTTCCTAATGAAAAATACTCACCTTAGTGGGATTAGTCACGTGTGAGGATGGAGACTCGACACTACAGTGCATTTTCATTTTGACTTGCCTCCGCCCAGTCTAGGCATCGTACATGCCACTCGTTCTATGTTTTCTGCTCTCTCTGTATGACAGCCAGGAGGGCTAACGTTGCAGAGTGCAATGGTTCATTGAACCTTTGTGCATTAAGATCTGGAAGTACTTCGGTTGCAGGGTACGGAGGTGTTATGAATGTGGACACGAGGACTTCAGCCATTCTGCAAGCCAAAGACCCCTTCAAAGACTAAACTGCGTGCGTAGCGGAGCCCAGCTCGAATCTGGACACCGTCCTAGTGCCCCTTACCGAGGTCAACCACGAAAAGCCTTGCCCAGGCCTGTAAACTTGCTGTCCATGTTTATTAGTCGGAGATGATGTATGTGAGTGGCAGACTTCGAAGCAAAGACAGGCATGCGAGAAACCTGATCTGTAGTAACGATTTGGTAGGCGCCACGTACCGGTTAATGGGCTTTCTTGAATTCAGGCGAGAGTGCGAGAATATGTGCAAGACCTTGCATATCAGGCGCATTGGTACATATTTCCATTGAAGTACCAGAGTAGGTCAAAAAGCAATACGGGACTAGGTATTCAATATTCATTATTGACCTAGGCACAAATGCAGCTAACACGGATTGTTGCCAATTTCGAATCCCAAACCAAGAGAATGTGTCGTTCTCACCAGCTCATCTCGTCCTGGGTTCTCGCCTGCTCACGAGGAGAACCTCCTCCGGACATACATATCCACCCAGTCACTTTCTCGCTCACTTATGCAGCTCTTTCCCAATCTTCTCAAACTCCTCACTCCAGGCCCCAACATCATCAACCCGCTTGTACGGATCAAAATTCAGGTGCTCAGCGTCCACGAAGACAGACTCGCCAAGGACCATTGCCCCCCTGCCGACAAGCCCCTCCTCGCTGCCATCACGGCCGAGTGCATCCCAGGCGCTTAGGGTGTGCTCAGCGTCATTATCCCCAGGTGTTGGGTCCTCCCAGATGCTGACCTCGAACTCCTTGCCGGGTCGGAAGAAGAAGTCGGGCAGCGAGGCGAGGACGGAGTTCTTGCTGGGGAAGGGCTGCATCTGCTCCTCGCGGACGTTGTCGAGCATCAGGACGAGGGGCCGGTTGGCGTCCGATGGCAGCGAGGACGAGTCGGAGAGGGTCAGCTTGACGTCCGCGGCCGAGAGCTGGATGTTGGGAGACGTGAGGAGAGCGTGGTCGATGTGGTGCTCCGTGTCGCTTCCGTAGAGGTAGAAAGGCATGCGACCTGTGGGGTAGCTAGACGCGAGGTATAATCCGTTGAGATGGCGGTCCACGGTAGGTTGAGTTATGTTCAGAGTGAAGTTTGGCAGCATGGGAGCACCGTATCTATATGGGCCCATAGCCCATGTTCAGTCAGTCCTGTTCATCCGTTATGGTCAAGGGCCCGTGGGTGGACTCACGAGGCACCGGACGTGATGAAGCCAGTTAGGGCTCCGCTGCTCTTGATCGCTTCAGTGAGATCCACATCCTTGACTGTCTTGAAGGTGAAGATCTCTCCAGGATACTGAGACCTGAGCGTGGAATACCAATCCTGGGCAGCCTTGGGGAGTTCAACCTCCAGGACTGTCTGCCGTCGGTGATTTGCCACGTGGAAACTGGGCTTGTGGAGGAGGTACACCGGGTTCTCGCCTTGCATCAGGAATGAGTGAATACCCTTGGTTTCTTCATTGCGACCGCGTGAGACCTTGTCAATCACAAATAATATCAGCCTGTGTGTTTTCATATAGGGAGAAGAGAACGATATAATCCGTTTGGACTACTCACGCTCACTGCCTCCAAGGCGACTTTCTTGAAGATGCCTGCCAGTTCTGCAATGAAGTCCTTCTCGGTGGGGAACGGAGACATCACGACATTCCGCAGCACGAATAGGTCTTGCTTGTCATCCTTGAGACCTAGTCTCTCCTTGAATTTGGCCGCGCATTCTCCATAGAGATCCGTTGAGAACTCAGTGGAGGTGAGATAGAGAGGGATCTTTGTCGGGTCGTCCCCGGGGGAGTCCACCGAGAGGCTCTCAACGATGCGCTGCATGAAGTAGTTTGCCTCAAGCACGTCAGTGTTCAAGTCCCCGTTGCTGTATTTGAAGTTGCAAGCAAAAGCGTTGATGTTCAGGTCCGAGCCCAACTTTCGGAGAAGGGTGAGGGCATCATCGCCGCCGGGGCTGGTGCTGGTGTTGGTCACAATCTCGAGGTTGGAGGCAGAAAGGATATTGTCTCGGATCCACTGTCTCTCAGCCTCGATAGACTCCTCAGTTGCGTCATCCGCCAGCTCAGAGGGGAGCATGTTGAAAGGGATGACCGTGAATGGCATGCTGTCATCAGTCATGGCTGCCCATTGTGCCGACAACTGCGGACGTTTACTCAGGATCAGCTTGAAGGTTCACCAGTGAGCAGCCAGGCGAAAATCTTGCTTACCCGGCTGCACGTGAAGGTGACCTCCCCTAGCAGTGCTCCGTAACCATCAGGGTTGAGCCCAATGCAACTGTTGGCAAGGTATGTGGATACCGCTGAAGCTCCCGGCTTGCTGCTCACTGGTCAGTCGCCATTGTGTCGTTCTCTAGAAGACTGATCATATTCATAGAAATCGACTTGCCTTCCCTCCACCCCATATATCCCAATACTCTCAGTCGATCCCTGTGACAGATAAGGACTCGTCCAAGTGAGCTGGTACCGCATTCGTCCGTCTTTGTAGCACAGCCCACCCGCAGGATATGGAATATAGCCGGCCTTGTGCGGGTCGACAGTAATGGAGTCAGCATGTCGCAGCCACCAGAGGTCCTCTTGGGTTTCCGGCCGCAGACCGCTGTCCGGGACGAACCCCGTAGCTGGTCCCAACCCGATCGGCAGAGGGCCCGAGAACTTGCTCCCGGGAAGGTAGTCCTTCGGCAGCATTGAAGCAAAGTATCCTCCCCAGGCCGCGTCGGCGTGGACGACAAAAGAGAGGCCGCGAGCCTGGAACCGGCGTCGCATGTTGACTATCTCGCCCAGTGGGTCGACTGCGCCTTCCTCGGTCGTCCCAATAATTGCGACTACAGCATATACCGGCTGCTGTGTCTGAAGGCTGAGCTCAAGCTGCGCCTCGAGCTTGGACAGGTCGATACGTGCGCCATGGTCGACTGCGATGCTGACCACATTCTGAGATCCAATCCCAGCAATGGCTATAATAATCAGCCATGATTATCAACAGAGAGTAATATCAACTCAGGCGTGAATGAGAGGACGTACCTGCTCCTTTGGGCCAAGAATAGTGCCGTGTGCTGGACAGCATGTACTGTGCTGGCTTTTCAATACCGAACTGTTTCTCGATTGCATCCTTTCCGAGGGACTGGATCCCGTAATCATCCATCACTTTCTCCAGATACTTGGAAGAAATACCGTAATCGCGATTCAAGCGGTCTGGAAGATCGAGTATGGTCTCTACCTTTAGATTGAGAAGGTCCCAGGTGGACATGTTGACCATAAGGTCTTCCTTGTTCTGGCAGTTGACGACTGAGAATGTCTTGCCCACATTGGCCAGTGGTCCGTCGAGAGCCATGCGAAGCGAAAGTGGGTAGAATTTCAGGTTTCGTGCTGTATGGGGGAAGATTGTGAGAGCCTGCTTCGTGCCCATGTGCCCAGGAGCACTAAGTCCGGAGTATAAGGATAAGACTCACCAGCCCTGTACCAGTCAGCGCGATGATCTCAGAACATTCAACTTTTGAGGCCTGAGGCTTACCACATTGACTCCAAATTGGCAATAGTACCGTCGCATGTGACATGGCCCCAGGGGCTCGGCCTCGAATCATTGGTTGTGTTGCCCTTCTCTTCAACGCTGACGTTATATCCGAACATTTCACATAACTGCTCTCCAACTTGGATCTCTGCCAATGTGGAGAGTGGTGATGCTTCGCTGAGCAGGCCCTGGTATCAGCTTGGTTCTATCAAGAAATGAACATTCCCCACCAAAGGCAAAATTGAAGGATGAGTGGGTGATAAGAACATCGGAGTCCTATTATTGTCGTTCAACTATACTGTCTCCTGAGTCCTGGGAAATGAAGGAGGCCAGAAAGTCATGAAAGTAGGTTAAACTTTGACTCACAAGGCAACATTGTTCGGGTTGTACAGCATCGCTATCAGTTGTTAGTAGCCTGCTAAATAGCTGGAAAATATGTGCTCCGAAACTTTGAGAAAGATGCTGCACACAAAGACGTAGCAAAGAGAAAAAGGGGGGAAACAAATCAAAAATCATACGTACTGGTGAAGTATCCAAGAAGTGCCGGCATAGACATATCCACTGCAGCAAAAGGAGTCAGCTATCAAAGCACCAAGGAAGAAGTCTCATTCGGAGACGGGGAGGATCAGGCCACAGCATGGCCATGGCCTGTTCCAAAACCTGCAACCTGACAACACCTTTAAGATACAGGCTATAGGCAGGAAACTGTTTTTCTCAGAGGTTAAGATTGTATCTGGAAGCTGCTTACTACACATGTGCGCCTGATAGCGAGGGGACCAGAACGGGATCGAGTGTTTGCCTAGTAGCTCTCCTGTCTTCCGAACGGCGTTGGCAACAGCCGTGGTCCGGTCCTGGAACTCTGCCGAGTTCTGAATCTGCTCCGTGATGAAAGCCTGCCGAGTTATAAATTTGTCAATGATTGCCCTGCTATGGTCAAGGATATGCTACGGGTGGTGGAGACTGACGCCGTCTTCAGGAAAGTAGTTCACCCTCGATTGCTCGAGTTGGTTGAGGATTTCGTCCATGTTCTTCCTAAAGAACTTCATGTTCTCGCCTTGCGGGCCTATGAAATAGGAGCAGACAGCCTGGTGGGAGATGTCATTGACAGGCTCTGCGTCCGTGGCTCCACTGCGAAAGACATTTCCCTTGTCTTTGGTGAGCTTGATGTCTCCCGTCAGGCCGTTGACTCCTTTGGACAGGTCGATGCCAATGTTCGAGGAGACGCTTCCGACCTTGGGGATCTTCAACCCGCTGCTGCCGCTAGCCTTGCCGAAGCCGGGCATGTTGATGCCGCTCTGGAAGGTAGCTCCGCCTAGGTTGAAAGTGGTCATGTTTGGGTCTTAGGACGAGTTGAAGAAATTGGAAGAGATGATGTTTGACACAAGAATAAACGCTGTGAAGAGAGTTCCATTTGTGCCTTTTTATGGCCCCCTCTTCCATGTTCGAAGGGCTCCTTGAGCTGTCCATTCCTTCCTGTTCAACCAATTCTTCCCATGTTCAATGACGGCCAGATGCAACCAACAATGTCTAGGCTCCGTGAGGGGACTGCAGGATGGCAGCGGTGATTTACGCAATGTGTCACGTCCAATATGCATCTTCGTCATACTATCCTGCAAGATCATCCTCCGATGTGTTTCCTGTGATGCGAATCAGGCTTCACCGGTCACATCGCATATGTGCGTTGTTCATCCTCAGCGGATCAAGCCGGAGCCTTGCCGAAGAGCATATTCTAGTGTAGCTTGGAAAGCCTATAAGAAAGGCGTGCAATTGGAGCCGGGCCCATGCATTGATACCTGTTTCCGTCTTGTGCATAGGTGCCGTCCGGATCGAGGAAAGACTATTGGATTGGCGGTGCGGAAAGCGCTCATGTGGCGTTCGTCATCTGCATTGTGGTCCCCGTCGGCGACACTATGCAGAAGAAACCCCTCTCGCTAAAACATCGATCGGTTATTGGGTTGATAATGGTAAATTTGATTGATTGTGTTTAACAGCCACATGCGATTCAAAGGTATGTAGCTTGGAAGTTGAGTGCTCGAGCGAGGCCACAAAGTTGATGAAACACCGCAGGATGGGCAGTGTGCATTAGAAATCCTACATACATAGAAACGCACAGCCACATATTGAGTAACCTCAGCACCAATCTCTTGAAATTGTGTGAAGAGAGTGCGAATGTCATAGCGGGATTTCTGGACACACAGACAAGCAGAGCACTGCCACTTGGTAATTACATAAACGTGGGGGGACACAGATGTACTAAATCAGCCATGTTCCATTTTCGTGCGAGGCAAGGTGCATCGCAGTGCATGAACGAGAAATTGAAGCGGCACAAACCGAGATCCCCCGCAGTAGATCCTGCTGTACAGCGTCTGGTCTGTGCAACCTCAAACCTGGACCTCATGGTGAATCTGATTCTGCGGATACTTGTTGTTACCGGGTAGCTCAGCTAAGCACCACCTCGCGGTTCATGATGCGCCTCATATGGTACAGATCCACCGCGTCAAATACTGTCAATATAGGTAGGTAACAAGGAGGTACGCAAAGCTTCGCTCGATAGCTACCTGGATTATTGATGTTGACCGAAGAATAGGACACATGTGATCATGTTACTTATCGAGAGTCTGGTAAAGCTGGCAAACGAGACTCACGTTTGCTGTGTTAGTTATGTCACTCGTCGGGAGTCAGTATCTAGACATTTATTTTTGGAGGGTTCATCAGTGATCGCAGTATGTGGATGTGGCTCTACATACTTTTGGTTTTCCATTTTATAGATACAGGACACCGCATTCCTGCCTGGGAAATTGCTCGTAAATGATTTTGTCTTGTTTAAAGATCTCCAGCATTGCCCATTGGGCATGTCAGCTTGAGGAACACTGGAGAGAAATCGATGTGTTTATATTGCATTTGAACAAGCTCGTGGGTAAACAGCGTCTTGTGATTTCTTGTCGGGGGTGGTTGAAGGCATATCGTACAGTAACATGGCTCATGTGTTATACCTTTGGCTGACAGCCTGTCACTGTTTTCTTAGCCACAAGCTATGGTCGTGTTCGAAACCTACTGTTATCGGAATTTAATTTTAACGCTGGGTGTTTAAGCGTTTATCACTGCCTTGACCTCCTGATGTTGTTGCCAGTTTCTCGCTTTCACGATGTAGACTGACCCCGAGATTCCGATTATATAAAGAGAAGCAGATTCACATCTTACTCGAGCATTTGTAGAACAATCATCCATCAAGTTAAATCCCAAATTGAGACCGAACAAACCTCAGAGCTCTTCATTACAGTCACCTGAAGTACACAGTTCTTTACACGTTTCTTCCAACCAAACAGGCGCAACACCGTTTAGACCATATATTCATCTCGGACTCCCGCAGTATCTTCATCATGTGCGAACAAATGCTCTTTTACTATGTCTACAAGTGCGGTCACCAGGACTTCAAGTACAAGAACGTGAAGACAAGCACGAGCTGCCATATTCCAGGCAACCCCAGCTGCATGAACCCCCCGGACTGTAATCGATCCGGAGGCACCTTGGACATTCCAAGTCCTTGCCCTTCGTGTCGTGGGGATCAGGGTCAGAGCAGTGGGAAACACCGTGATGGTGGGCGCAGCCGTGACGGTGGACGCCACCGCCGTTAATCGGCTTACGATTTACGGAGAGGACTTGTTGTTGAACGCAAACGTGCCGCAGGACCGCACCTCAGTCCAGATACCTCTCAAGTAGCCGCGAGGCCATCGGCTGAAGGAGTGTGATAGGAGGCAGGGTGTGGTCATGGTCTGCGAGAGGATTTGTTGTTGGACGCCACATGCGGCGGGACTGCAGCTCGTCCAGGCATTCCTGAAGCAGCGGCGAAGCCATTGGCTGGAGGGAGTGTGGTAGGAGCGGGGTATGTCCAGTAGGAGTGGGTGTCTCTTTAGCGAAGGGAATCAGTGAGCCGGTCTCCTGTAGATTTACCCTAAAATGAGCATGCAGGTTACGCGCAGGACAGCGTCCCACTGATGAGTGCCAAGCGTTTCGGGCCGTGGTGTGAACATAAAAGCTGCCACCCCTCGGGGTACGAGTAGGCCATGGTCTTCCCAGGCCCCTTTCCATTTTCTTCGTTTCCCTTCACTTTCACCAGTAATTTATATCATGGATTCCCTTGAAGCTTTCGAGAGGGGACGAGCTCTTCCTCCCGAGGCTCTCAATCATAGCTCGCCCATCAACCCATTCAAGGCAGAGATTATTCCGCTCAGGGTTGAGCCAAGCATTCCCTATGTCTGGCAGGGCTACAACCGTTCAGGAGTCTTCTTCCTGGATGAGCACATTGTGTTTAAGGCCCAAAAGCAGTACCATGTCCCGAGCGTCTCTCTGCCGGGAGATCGTATGCTCCTAGAAATGGGGCTCGCCAATTTTAGGGGCACACAACTTGAACGACAAGCCTTTACCATCCTGAAATTTTCGCCTCACCCTAACCTGGTTCGTTGCCTTGATATCCTTGGAGTTCAGAATCCGGACCTGCTGGACGGCATTGTGTTCTTTGAGAGGCTTGAACCACTGGGTACGGCCTTGGCTGAGTCGAATGTGACCTGTCGACGTCGCTGGGCTGTCGAACTCGCATCGGCTTTTGCGCATCTCGAATCGCTAGGGCTCATCCCCACGCATGCGTGTGTCCGAGATCTAGGTCTCGATAAGTACGTTTTGACATTTTTTTTCGATTCCTTGCCACACTTATCCCAGCACCATGCTTCCCCAAGCCTGATAGAATACTTACGCCCTACAGCGCACCACGTGTCCCAACCATGTGCTTGACAGTGACTCTGATTCAGATACAAACTACGAGTGGCTAACTTTGAATTTCAGAAACGGACGGCTCAAGCTGATGGGGTTCGGCGCCTCGCCACGTCGTTCCTATCCAGGGGACCAGGAACATGACGAAACGGCCGCGGATTACCATCAAGACCCCATTCCCAGCGCCGAGGTCATATGCCGAACCATAGGGCGTGCTCACCAACGCCTTGCGTCCTGCCTATACTACATCCTCACCGGAGTTGATCCGGATGAGCAAGCGCAGCAGATGGGCGACGGATGTTATAGCCAGACAGAGCGGATCCAGTGGCGCGAAAAAGTCCGGCGCGGCGAGTATGCAATCGCCCCTGGTGCAGAGCCAATCGCGGACATTCTGCAGGATGCCTGGACTCTGAGAACCGCAGCTAGTGACGCGGTCATGTCCTTCTCAGAGGTGGAACGCAAGGTTCGAGACGCCCTTGGTCCCGTCGATATCGAGGATGACGGCGGCCATGAGCCAGCCAATGATATTGATCTGAATTTGATTGAAGAGAGATGTCGTGAGTGGCTCGGGGCGCAAGAGCGAGAGCCGAAGTGGATGGGATCAAGGGAGTATGGAGAGGCAGTCAGAGAGGCGACTGCCGACTGCGATGCTTGAGTGAAGATGCAGGCGCAGAAAGATTCAATGGGTAAAGTGAAGGAGAAAGGATCTACATTCAGCATTAAATCTTGAACGCCCGATTCAAGTGGAAAAGGTCTTGTTTGCCCTGGTTGGGGGTGGCTGAAAGCAGATCCTACGGCGCTAATATTATAGCTGCATTATACCTTCAGCTGATCATCGGGCAAAGGCTACATAAGCAATCAGGCTCCCGTCTTGCTATGTCTGGAGATGTTTAACCTTTCCTCTACTCAGAGCAATATTCTTTCTGGACAGGTGATGCGAGAAATCGACTGCCATAATGGATCTAAGAGCCTCCATCCTAGAGTTCTACCCAGCAGCTGGAGTTGAGACTTCTCGCGAGCTCAGGAGATGTGCAGGTAGAGACAGTCTTGCACAGCTCGAGCAGTTTCTCGATGAACCATGCGAGAGCAGCACAGTCTCAAGTGAACGCCGCCTATACATCGTCGAGACTGCCATAAACGAAACAACATTCCCGAAGCTTCGATCACTACTCACTGCCAGGCTCAGAATGTCATATGACATCTTTGAGCGACATCAGTGGAGCCAAACGACATTTCGATTTAACGAAGTGATCAACTGCCCCAGACTGCCGACCACGGCCCGCCCAAGACGGACCTTTAGTTTGGAATATTTCGAGTTATGGCAGCTCGACGAGACGTACCATGAGCTTTTTGATCGTCACAATCCTACGACTGTGGGATGTGTTTCCACCAAAAGGCAAATACAGTGCTACAAATGGATGAAGTCGCCCGATCGTGGATGGCTGCTGGTCGCACCACGCAAGTGCTCATTCTGGTCGAAGCAGGACGGTAATGGGTGGAAAGGTGAGTGCACATGTCAATCAGCGGAGGTACGCAGAGAATGTCCTGTGACTGACAGCGTCTTACAGGGGTGATATTGTGCGACCCGGCTCCCAGGACAGTCCTGCTAAACAACACGAGGGTCGATTTGGAGATGAAGGTCTTCGAGGGCGGGTACCACGGTTTCATCCCCGACGATGTCCTTGGACTCGACGAGTCTGAAAAGCCTCTACATCACTCCTTTATGGACGACCTGTTCTACTACTTCAAGAACCATGTTGATGTCCTCGGAGACCTGGGAGACCCTTCTTCAGCAGCGATCTTTCCACGGAAGCTAGTGGCTAGCCACTACTGCCAGCTCCTCGGATTCGTCAGCCACCAGACGGCCTCGATGCGCTCGTCTGGGTGGGCGGCCCAGCGCAGGACACAGCAGGAGATCGACGAGAGCAACCAGGTCGAGACGGCATGGAGCCAGTTCAAATGCCCGGAGTACCTCGAGGCGCTCGGAGCCGTGCTGGACTCTCTCGGCATTCCCCAGGGTCATGAGCCATACGACTCTTTTGATGCCTCGGCAACAGTTGAAGCGGCCTCGACAAACAGAGCCCAAGAGGCTCCGGCGGGCGACGATGACTGGCTCTCATCTGTTCCGGACTTCCTCTACCTCCACCGCGAGTTCCGTGCCCACCTAGCCGACTATGCGCGCATGACCTCGTCGCTGGCAGCCCTGAATGGCATGATCGGCGGCCGTATAGCTATTCTCGAAGCTCGGACGGCCAAATCGTTGACTCTCGTAGCCATGGTGTTTGCCCCGCCCGCGTGCGTGGCTTCGATATTTAGCATCCCGTTCGATGTGTTCGACTCGCATAGCCCCCGGCTCTGGTGGTATTGGGTAGCCGCTATCTCCTTGACCATAGTTGTGTTTCTTTTGACGTACTTGGTGCATGAAAGGGACGAGTTCATCAGGTTGTGGCAGACTCAGAAGGATGTGGTCGATCCCCAAAAGGCTGACCGCAGGAGCTCGGTACACGAGCATAGATTGAAGGACTCTGGTTCTCTAGCTTGATCGTGATTTATAATTATGGTAGATTTTTCGTAGGGCATGTATTAGATCAAAAATGCACCTGAGTTGCTATCCACCACCGTCCCCGTCACACTTGGGTCCTTCATCAGGAACAGGTACGCTTCAGCCACGTCCGCAGGCTGGGCTACTCTGCCCGTCGGGAGCTTCTCAGCCATCCCCTCCAAGTGCTGCTTCTTGGCCTCCTTGTCAAATGAGGAGTCCCAAAGCTCGGTCTCCACCACACCCGGGCTCACTAGGTTCACTCTGATGGGCTTCAAATCCAACGCCAGGTTTCTCGTCAAGCCATGCAGACCTGTCGCGAATCCTGCAACCATGCTCCACTTCAAGAAGTCATGTCAGATGAGGCTTTGAATAAGGGGTAGGGAAGTAGTTATACATACGAGAGGTCTTGGCTTCTGGCTTACAGAGCCAGTAGTAAGCGTTATGGAAGAGTAAGGACCGGGATTAAGATACTTGCTCCCGACCTTCGCTGCAAGCAAGGCCGCAGTAAATCGAACCTGGCCCGCAGCGATGATCTTCTCGTAGGTGATCTCCTGGATAGGCGCGGCAGCGAGCTTGTCGCCAGCAGAGTAGACGATATGGTCGACCTTGCCGACCTTGGAGAACAGCGCCTCGAGGTCCCGCTCGACGGTGGGCTTGGACAGGTCGCAGACGTAGCCGGCCACCTTCAGGTCTGGGAAGTCGGCCTTGAGCTTCTCGACGGTTGCATCTACCCGGGACTGGTTGGAAGATGACACGGTCACCTGGGCTCCCGACGCCAGTGACGCCTCTGCGACGCCAAATCCGATGCCTGATGTGCCGCCGATGACGAGCACGTGCTTGTTGAGCAGCTTCTGGTACTTGGAGGCCATGGTATCGAGTTAGGTCTTGGAGCTGATGGGAATTGCTTTTTTTTGGAGTGATTTGCGGTCTACCTGAAATGCCAAGTGCTACTCGATGTGCGATATATAGTGTTCGAGTCTATTGCGTGACATTGAGCGTCTATCAAGAAGTGGCTTATAAATCCAACGGTTGCATCCGGCGGCTAGTGCAGATACCGAATATTCATTGCATCATAGACACCACGTCGCCTGACAAGACGTGTCGGTAGTTTCCTACAGTGTGGAATGCTGGAACTAGTCATGGCCAGTTTCACTGAGTAAAGCTTCTGACTTTGCCCTGCGACAGGTGTTTGTGGCTCGGTAATAAGCCCCTTCCTGTTAACACCGCGTTCACTGCAGGAACTGTGCCGGGCAGCTCGGTACATTGGGCAAGGCTTTACAGCTGCCTAGTTTAACAATCTGTACAGACAGACTTCAGAATATAAAAGTTATATCGTGACCTCGGCTTCAACTTGAAAAAATGTGCAGCGTCTATTGCCAATGTGGTATGGTAATCTGTATCTAGTTAAACGCCGATGAACATTCTGAGAGCCCGGCATGGAAAAATACGTACAATCCAAGACGTGCATAGAGACTGCTTTATCCAGGTGCGGGAAGTCCAAGTTGGACTGGGAATAACATCTGAAGCCAGCCGAGGATATCATCTAAAGTATTCCTGCAGGCCAATAAGTTCCAAACCGACCATTTTTGGATGCGATGACTGGATTTCCATGAGCATCATCGACATAGACGTACTCCGGGCCGACCTTCTGGAAGTCCCAAGCCATCGGAATCATGTTGGTCGAGCCGTCCCAGTTCTCGGTCGCCGCAATAACCCACCGCCCGGAGGGTTTGATGTCATATGCGCCAAATGGGGTTATGCCGGAAGGAGCACCGTCCACAATGTTCTGGGTGAAGCCCTTCCACGCGCTGGAACCGTCGAGAGCCCACATCAGCGCGGCGCCGTCACATCCTCTAATCAACGAGACATCGCCCCAGATCCAGCTTTGGTTGTCGACGGCGAGCTCGAGCCATGTTCCGAGGGGCCTGGGGATGCCGCCGAGGTTCCACTACGCAACATCGTCAGCGGAGGTTGAATGGTGAGATGTGAGCGCTGACGTACCTCGTCTGTACCACGCGTGATGCGGCCTTGAAAATCCCAGGGCAGGGACACGAAAACGGTATGCTGGGCAGCAATCCAGAGATATTTCAAGGGGACGTAGTCGCAGAGGTTCTGGTAGATGTAGAACGCCCGCCAGTCGAAGTCTGCATTGCTAATCGTCACGCCAACGCCACCAGTGTCCACGTCGCCCCAAGTGAAGGTCGGTGACGAAGCGCAGGTCCACCGTCTCTCAAGCTTGGCTGCAGCCGGTGGGCTTGCTCCGGTGGGGCTGCTGAGAAGATTGTCCCGAACGAGGTTTCCTTTCGAGTAGCTCACAAATGTGGCCGGCGGGACGGAAATGATTGAGGTGATGTCGGGGAGGTCCTCTGTGTGCGTAGCGCGATCTGTTGTGCTTTCGGATGGCCTAGATGCGTTCGAGGAAGCAGCCACGATGGCCGTGAGGGTGAGAATCGTAGTCAAAGTGGCACTGTACATGGTGTGGATTCATGTGGTGTTTTCAGTTTGTGTGGACATTGAGTTGGGTGAGAGAGGGGATGAGGAGGTGGATTTGTTGATTTTACGGAATGTCGAGGTGCAAGGGCGATCAGAACAAAACATGATGGCCGTTTGAAACAAGGAAAGAGCCATCTCACAGGCTTGAGAGTCATAACAACACGACGGAGAAAGAGCCAAGGACTTGTTCCAGCAGGGAGAGCCAGTGTACTTGAGATTATCAAGCAATACCCACATAGAGCAACATCCTGTCCAAATCCCCAATCAAGGTGAGACGTGATCAGTTCAGCCTTGATGGTGAGTATAGACTGCATTTTGCACCCTCGGTCTACTTATACGGAAGTGCAAGCTTTTTTGCATACAATGTGTCACCAGCAGGACTTTTACTAAAGAACTCTTGGTCACGGCATGGATACTGCTCAGAGATTATGTTTCTATTAGTGCTGTAATTACTGAATGGCGTAAACGGTATGCCGTGCTGTACATCGTTGGGTATTTTGGTCTGACTCTCCCTCATACGATTTCCAAGTTGAATAATCCAAAGCGACCATGATGATGACCTCAGGCCCACAAAGTTCCTACAAAGCAGCCAGCAGATCGGAAACAACACTCTTCGTGAAGTCCCAAATGGGCGATGAAGCCTGAGTCACCCACGCAGCGCCAGTCCAATACGTGTTCCGTTGGCCTTGCAGTGCGTAAAGCCTCGAGTAAAACCCATCACGAACATCATCACCTGAAACGTACATTCGGACATGTGGGTGATCAAACAACTCCAGAAACTCTGTTTCCGACTCGCCAATGACACCCCCAGCAGCCAGCCTCTCCAAAGTGGCAACGGTATCAGCCTTGACCGCCTCGGGCTCGATGCGCTCGTGGGCGGTGTAGTACACCACAGATGTGTTGTCTTGGAATCCAGTCGGGACGACGTTGAAGAGGGCTGGGAGAACAGGGATATTGAACGGGGTGGTAAAGCCGACGTTCTGCAGCGTCGCTTGCGGCAGGCCCGAGTTGCGGATCACGCCGGCGTAGTACTGTTGGCTTATGAACTTGTTGAACAGCTCTGTTTCTTCGTCGCCCAAGTCCCAGCCCTCGAAGTTATCGGAGACTGGCGGCGTCGTTACCAAGAGCTTTTTGGCCACGATGCGCTTGGTCCCTGAGGGTGTCTGCACGATGGCCTCGACCCCGGAATCGGAGCGACAGAGTGTGGTGACGCTCGAGTTATACAGGACGCTGTCACCGAGGATCGAGGCGGCAGAGCGGTAAAGGTCGTTGACATCCCGCGTGACCTTGAATCCCGACGTGATGCCTTGCAGGGGGTCCAGACTGAGCAGCTTGAGCGGAAACAGGGCGGGCTCTTTCCATGCCTCCGCTGGTTGGATGTAGGTGTTGATGAGGTTTGCGATTGCGCCGAGACCGTACTTGGACATGAAGTCACCCCAAGGCATGTAAAGGTCCTCTGGCACCGGGTCTGGCAGGTAGTAGCCTGGGTAGACGGTGGAGAAATTGGCTGCAAGATACTGGCCGTATCTCTGGATGGCAATCCCGATTTCTGTGGTGCTCACGTTGGATGCGGGAGCTGCCACTCCAAGTGAGAAGTCCGCGTTGATGGTGCTTGAAGTGGCATTCGTTGGTGCTGTGAAAAGGGGTACGCCGTGGCGGGCGAAGTAGTCCATGACGACGGGAATGTTGTAAAAGATTTGCACGCCGACATTGTAAACATTGCCGTTTGGGCCATAGTACGAGTCTGCATGACCGCCCAGTTTACCGGTACGTTCGACAATGGTCACGGTTTTGTTCGCATCATGTAGCTGGATAGCTGCGTAGGTTCCGGAAGATCCGCCGCCAACCAGGAGCACATCCGTGGTTACAGTCTCGATTTGGGACTTGTCCGTGTACTGCGTCGCCGCGACAAAGGGAAGAAGCAATGAAGCTATGAGGCGCTCAGATGGACGCATGATGCCGGTACTGGGGGTGAAAAGAACATGAACGAGAGACAGGATGGGAGCTTTGCTGCAGTGGCGCTTTGGGTTAATTCTGCCACGGCCATACCTTCTGTTTATACTTCTACGGGTGTCTGTCCTTCAGACCAGGCCCTCCCTAATTCTGCGAGCAACACAAAGATGGTGTGTTCATCCCCTTTCAAGGTTAAAGTTTACCACAGTAAATATTGGGACGCTTCTCGGAACCTTAAATGCGAAGCTCCTTGACAGCTCGACCTCGGGCAGAGGATCGAGGTCTTTGCATTGCCCCATCTAGCTTTTTTGGTTCCAGAATAAACAGATAGCTAAAGCCATATCCTTCAGTGCATTTGTGCCCAATAAGATTGAAACTCCTACCTTCAATGTAAAATATTAACAAGTATTCCGATCAACGTACCATTCCCTTCTAGATAGCATGCAGTGCGTTCACATCCGCGCCAAGCAGCACGAGGCAACAAGCTTTGGGGCGGGGCCCAATCCGGAAATTGGGTTGAATTGCCCCCTCCTTGTCATGCTGTCAAGAAGCAGTCTAAGTTCCCAGTACATCCGGTCAATTCTGGTGTCGCGGGAACAATGAAGAGTCCGGCTGTGCTGCGAGAAAGGAATGCGCGAGATCTCGTGATCGTTTTGGCTTATAAATGGTAATACAGTCCAATTCCGGAAGCAACTCGTTGGCTTCTATCACATTTTGACAGGGCCAGCTGGACGTTCGTGGCGTCGACCAGGTTGCACTCGCATGGACGCCTTCAAAAGAGCCATTTATCCGCGTCTTCTTCTGGCTACGCGAACTGGTCATCGAATGCATATTTCTTTTCTGATTCGCAGGGTCACCGCCCCGAACGCATCAATTTCTCCGGCATGAAAAGCGTACCATTGATGCTGGGAAAAGCCAGTGTGAACTAATTCCATATCCATCTCGAATGATTCACTCGTCGAAATGATCTACGGATCCAAAGTCAAGAGATTAAAGGCCGTCGTAGAAAAGCAATAGTTTTAAATAAGTCAAGCATGTATTAGATGTGCTCAATGAATTAGACTTGGGACTATAGTATGTCGCTGTATTACTTAACGAGGGCCTAGATGATTATTGCTGAGAGAATTCAAGATGCCTCAGTGTAAATGATTGCCTTTAATGCCTTAACGTTTCTCCCTAATCTCATACGTCATACTAAGAGGAAAGTCTCTGGTTCTACTGCCTGCGCAGCAGCAAAATCTGAAGCAAAACACTCTCCATACATGACACCATCTGCGTAACACTCGCCCACAAAGAAATATTCCCCCAAGGACAAGGTGGATCTCAGCAACGAGGGGACACGTGCTCCATACAAAACAACCACAATGTCCCCAATCTCAGCACCTGATGGGCATAAACCTATCAGGCCATCTCCGGTGCTAAACATACACTTTCCATGGCAATGCAGACAGTCCGGTATCGCTTCAGGGTCGCTAGGAGGCAGGCCATCATGCGCGTTATGATGATCCATGATGTGCGAGGTGCTAGGAGGAATGCGCGAATCTGGCAAGATGCTTTGTATACCGAATATGTGCATATACGCGGTCTGCATCTCTGACGACACCGCTGGGCTGCGAAGAAGGGGATAATACGACAAGGACGAAACACAACCCAGCCGAATGCCTCGCAGCGCCAGGACATGTGTGCGGGCACCGACGACCCCGCCGTCCTGCTGCTGCAGCAGGGCCGTGTCCAGGTCACGTCCAGCGCTTGCGTTATAAGGCATGCGCCGGTCGAGCCCCAGGAGGCCCCGTTTCCAGGAGCCACGTCCCTCATGCCAGAAGCTCCATGACGGCGGCCGGGAAAGGTCGGCGGTCCTGCCATGGCTCCCGTTGGCTGAGTCGGTCATGTCGAGCCACGTGCGGCCGGTCTGCGTCTGGGCTGCGGACAGGATCCGGAGGGATTGGGAGTGGCCGATCCACCACCTGGTGAAGTCTGCGTATACCTGTGAGACTGGTTTGCGGTAGTCCGGGCGCACGAGGTCTGGGAGGCCAGAGACGTTGTGGGTCTCCTTTCCAAACACGAGGAGCGCGAAGATCTTGTCCCTGGCGTCTGTGGCGCGCATGTCGAGCCCGTCTACGGCAACCTCGAGTATATCCAGTTGTGGCACTGGTGTGACAAAGAAGGGATTCGTGTCGCGGGGCGCGTGGAACAGGGTCTTCCATATCTCGGGCATCACGTTAGCCGCCCCGTCCCGCTTGCCGTAATAGGTATGTATGCAATGGTTGGCTTGGATGAAGACAGCCCATGGCAGTTCCTCCGACCCGCAGAGAACCGACACCCTCTCCGATATTTCCTGGATGGCGGCGCCGGGCTTTGTACTCCAAGCTTCTTGGAGGACCCAAACGCGGTGGAACCATGGGAGTGAGAAAGGTCTGGTGAAGTGGAAGTTGTACCAGACCCAGCCATCGTAGGTGGCTCTGTGTGTAGGGATGGGAGAGTCCATGCCATCCAGTTTTCTATCAACAGGTTTGTTGTCCTTGAGGTCGGCTTGGAACTTGCTTGCGATATGCTTATAGACTGAAATGTCTCCCATTGCAGCAGTTCGCTGCTCCAGCCCAAGCCAGATGTATACATGGTCCGCCGAGGAAAAGATATCGCCCATCATCGCAACTTGTTATGACCTCTCTGCGGTATCGCTCTGCTTTATATATATCAAGTCGATCCAGATGAAACAATCAGCATCCTCGCGTCTTAAGCGCTTCAAGGCCGCAAGCAGGTTGGCATTTATGGCGATATGGGATGACACGGGCATGCCATCTACATCCGAGGTCACGGCCACCAACGTTGTGTTCGTTGCTTCTCCCCAGCAGTACGAAAGCGCGTTGAAGAGAATTCGATCCCCCCTGGAGAGAGAAGTATAGTGCAGCGAAAGGCGTGGTGGTTCGTCATCTCTTCCACGCTCAATGGCCACGACTCGGATCTCACGCTCCTCAGCATGCAAAGGGCGATAGACTTGATCGTCTGGGCCACTCCGATCTGAGTTCACAACTGCGACCATCTCTGCCCAAACTTCGATGCGTGCCTCGATCACCCAGTTGACCCAAGCTGGCCACAATGCCCTTGGAACGAGCTGAACAGTATCACCGCACTTGATGGCAGAGAGCCAAGCTTCTGATGAGCCTTGCTCGGAATCCTCATCAGCTTCGTCGCGGAAGTCGTAGACTCTCACGTGCCTAGTTGCTTCCCAACGAGCGTGCACATTGTGCTGCAGCACTAGGCGCGGTACTCGGTATAAACCTGAAGTATCGATAACGTTGGCGTCGAACCACTGGCATGTATGTGAGTCTTGGTAGGTGCCGTGTTTGTCTGTGTAGTTGCTGAATCCCCGGTCATGAGAGACCGTCGTGAACACAATACGTCGGACAATCAAAGTCGTCGCAGGATCACTGGCCCTCGGGATATGAAGGCTGAAATAAGGGCGGATCGGACAGTGTTGGTGTGTATTCTGTCGTTCTTCTCTACTGCTGGTGAGATAAACCCAGCTTGGATCAATTTCAAGGTGCGACGCCATGACAGATTCTGTCAAATGCCCGGAAGCAGTATGTATCGGTAGGACTGTACGTACGTACGTGGGGTAACGATCGTGTGTATTCGTGTTGTTGTTCTGCTTAGAATCTAGAGGGGAAGCCCTCTGAGGGAGGGCTTCTGCTAAGTGCTGCAGCAGGTGCCTATCGTTCCTTCCTCTATAGCGACAGTATGTGTGGGAACTTCAGTTGTGAAGGACGGATATTTCTTTCAATTAACCTTAAAGCCTTGCGTGTGGCCCAGTGTTGCATTCATATGCAGAGTATAAGCGCTAGTATGCGTTCAGCGAGACCTTGGAAGCAATCCTAGGCAGCTGCTGGACCTGCATTGAGCCTTGCAATCTGCCTTCCCACCATACAACGCATTCACCATAGTAACCGCCCCGGTAATTGTTATAATTTGCAGGAAGGATTATGCACTTTAAATATCCACATCAACTACCCTCTAAAGCTATTTCAGCCCTAGCAGTCTACAGATCTCAAGCCGTCCTCGCTTTGGAATATACAGGGTCCCAAGAACGGAGCAACCTTAGGAGGAGCATGACCCGTATTACAACGATCAGTCATCGCTCAGCCCGGCATTTGGGACAGCCCGGGGTCCGTCCCATCACAATCCCGAACCCGTCACCATACATACAGCTTCAGCATAGAGATTAAACCAGAGGTGATTTTATGTTTTTCTTAGTCCCCTCTAGCTTAGGGACTTCCCCGCGAATATTTGCGAGGATGAGGAGATTCGAGTCTCCACTCCCCCCACATCGCTCTCATCTCCAGCCTCACTGCCGAGGATGCATAGGTCGTTGCCCCGAACTAGCTAGCACTAGTAAGGATGTGTTCAAAATCTCTCCACTGCACGGCTGATTATCGGAGCGAGAATGTAGCGGTATAGACAAAATCTCACG
The DNA here is from genome assembly GCA_039880775.1 of Diaporthe vaccinii. Lineage (NCBI taxonomy): Eukaryota > Fungi > Ascomycota > Sordariomycetes > Diaporthales > Diaporthaceae > Diaporthe > Diaporthe vaccinii. The sequence goes on along the minus strand of JBCEDN010000005.1, from coordinate 1,307,758 downwards.
ATGCCTCGATGCATCACCCCCTTCTGTCCCTAGCACCTTAGTCTGGGCCATATTGCTGCTGCCTTTGACTCGTAGTAGAGACTTGGTACGCTGGCTGTGTTTGTCATGATGAGACCGGCAGTCATTTTGAGCATGGCCTCCTGGGCAGCTGCGCAGCTCGACTACAACTCTGCGCCTCCCAACCTGTCGACGCTCACTGATACCTCACTGTTCTCGACCTGGAGGCCCAAAGCCCACGTGCTGCCGCCCTTCGGCCAGATCGGAGATCCATGCATGCACTACACTGATCCGTCGACGGGCCTCTTCCATGTTGGCTATCTTTTCAACGGCGGATCCGGAGCGACTACAGACGATCTTGTCACCTATACCGATCTCAATGCAAACGGCGACCCCTTTATAGTGGCTGGCGGTCTCAATGACCCCGTAGCCGTGTTCGACGGGTCGGTCATCCCGAGTGGCATCAATGGCCTGCCAACGTTGCTGTACACCTCCGTCTCGTACCTGCCAATCCAGTGGACGATTGCCTACACGCGCGGGAGCGAGACGCAGAGCCTGGCCGTGTCGAGCGATGGGGGCAAGAACTTCACAAAGCTAGAGCAGGGACCTGTCATCCCTACCCCTCCGTTTGCGGTGAACGTGACTGGATTCCGCGACCCCTACGTGTTCCAGAGTGCACAGCTGGACAGCCTCCTCAACAGCACTGAAGAAGCCTGGTATGTCGTCATCTCGGGAGGTGTTCACGGTGACGGCCCAAGCCAGTTCTTGTACCGCCAACACGATGTGGATTTTCAGTACTGGGAGGAAATGGGCCAGTGGTGGCACGAAACTGCCAACTCGACGTGGGGGGACGGCGACTTCGCAGGCCGGTGGGGCTTCAATTTCGAAACTGGCAATGTATTCACTCTTGATGAGGAGGGATACAACGAGGGCGGCCAAACCTTCGTCACTCTCGGTGCCGAGTGGTCTCTCGAGCCAATTGTGCCCCAGGTCTCTGATTACAGAGAAATGCTCTGGGCGGCTGGCAACTTGTCCCTGTCTGACAATAGCCAGGCCAAATTCACTCCAACCATGGCAGGAAAGCTTGACTGGGGTCATTCAGCTTACGCCGCAGCCGGCAAAGTTCTGCCCGCCTCCTCGGTGGCATCCACGAAGAGTGCTGCGCCTGACCGATTCATCTCGTACGTCTGGCTCACGGGCAACTTCTACGGAACTCAGAGCTTCCCAGCTGCGCAAAACTGGACTGGAGCTCTACTTTTGCCTCGCGAGCTCAGTCTTGGTACTATCAGCAACGTTGTCGACAACGATCTCTCAAGGGAGACTGGTTCCTGGAGTGTTTCTGCCAACGATACATCAAGTGGTCTCTTGGAACTGAAGACCCTGCAGCAGAACATTGCACGAGAACCTTTGGCTGCGTTGCTCGCTGGCAACACCTCGGTCGTCGAGCCCGGCCAGACTATCATCAGCCCTGGCTCGACAACATTTGCCCAATCTCCAGACACCAAGTTCTTTGTCATGAGGGCAAACTTGAGTTTCCCACAGTCTGCAAGAGACACCGATTTCAAAGCCGGATTCAAGATCCTCTCGTCAGAATACGAGTCGACCACGATCTACTACCAATTTTCCAACGAGTCGATCATCGTCGACAGGAGCAACTCGAGTGCCGTTGCGGAGTCATCTGCCGGCATCGATGTTAGGAATGAGGCAGGAAGATTGCGACTCTTTGATGTCGTGGAAGACGGCAGCGAAAAGATAGAAACTCTAGAGTTGATTATTGTGGTCGACAACTCCATTGTCGAGATACACGCCAATGGGAGGTTCGCTCTCGGAACCTGGATAAGGTAAGAAGATATCGGCCACCCGCTGCGAAAACAAAATTGAGGCAACTCTCGGAACACACACTGACACCTCAATAGATCGTGGTATGAGATGTCAAGAAATATAAGCTTCTTTCACGATGGAATTGGCAATGTGAGCTTTAGCGATGTGACTGTCACTGAGGGCCTGTACAATGCCTGGCCTGACAGAAGCACATGATTTGGATATTTTATTCAGGGTCACGAGGTTGCCGTTGGCGGATATTCATTATCTCTTGGATAGAATTCTATGCTTTGCAGCCGTCGCAATACCAGGCCTCATCCTTCGCAGGCAGGGTCGTGATGCCAGTACACTCGACATGAAACCATTCCATCTCGCAGCCTGGGCCATCACAGCCTATCATTTGTCCAGAACTTGTTCCCCCACAATAGCAATATCTATTTTCCTCTTCCTTCTTGACCTTTTCAGACGAACCCGTCTTGCGCCTTTTCCCGTCGCGTATGCCGTGGGACCCGTCTAACCGCTTCCTTGTCTGTCCAATTGTCGAGGTGACTCTCTCATCTTCGCCGTCTTTGCTAGTTTCGCTGCTAGCGACGTTTTCGTCGGGGTCTCTCAGCGCATTGACGATCTTCTTCACTCCCATGTTGTCCCCCCTTTTCGTTTCTGCGATCTCGGGATCAACCCAGCCCTCGGTATAGCTGCCGCCGAAGTCAATAATCCATAAATTCTCTTCCGCGTCCACCACGAAATTGTCCGCTTTAGCATCTCCCCAGATAATGCCGTTTTCGTGCAGAATATTCTTCGCTTCGTCAGCCTTCCGAGCCCAGGCGTCTCGTTTATCTTGCGGTATTGCTGAGTCCAGTTTTGTGGTCAGCGGCGTCGGTTGTTTAATTGCTGTCTGTAGGAAGCCCATGATGGAGCTCCTGCTGTTCTTCTCGGCTTCGGCCAGCGTAGCGCATGTTACAATCCCCAAGAGTTTCGGACAATGGAATTTGTGTATTAGTCCTTTCTTCTCTATCTTGTCCAAAATGTCAATCTCTCGCTTTATGGGCTGAGTGTTGTTGTTATCGACTGTCTTGAAAAACATTTGCTCGCCGCTTTGTTGATGCTTGACAAGACAAGGATGGTACGGGTCTGGGGTGTCCGAGCATTGCAGGACTGCGAGGTCGGCGGAAGAGTACCAAGGCACGTCAACCTTGCTAATGTACTTCGGTATAGGCGCGAGGTGTGGCCTGAGTTTCGCCATCCTTTCTTCGAGGTCCTCTGATGATGCCATTTCGAAGGCCTGAAGAGTGTGGTCGGCAATTTCGAGGTTGAAAAAGTGTGTCTTGCAAGCATACCACTGCTCGAGGGACTGCGTCTGTTCATCGGACGGTGATGGGTCAGGGGCGAGGTCGGTGAGGTGTGCAGACACGGGTGCTAACAACCATTTGTGCATTTTCTCCTCGGCATCTTCACAAGTCGTTCCACTTCGCTTGGACTCGGAGTCAGTCGTGTGAGAGCTGTGCAGATCGACGCCACTGTCGATTGAGGTCCGCTCATCTTCACGTCGCTCAGAATCTCGCAAACTTTGCAGTAGTCGAAAATATTCCCGGCCCTCTTCCATATCAGGGTCACGCCTTAGTTGTTTGGCGTCAGCGATTATATGGAATCTAACCGAATTTCGAGTGACAGTGAGAGCGCAACCGTCCTCATCATCGTAAAAGAAGTCAAGCACGTGATAAAACGGCACAGATGCCATGGTGCCTCTCAAAGAAGGGCACTGATTATAAGACCGCGTTGGGTGAAAAGGCGCGTCGAGCATCAGCGAATAACGCGAGGCGACAAGAAGTAGCTGGACAATACAGAGTCACGATGTCTAATTATTGTTCTTGGCTGTTGTAATGTCTTTTCTACTTGCGCCCTGGTTCTTACATCGGTCATAACTTCTAACAGGTCATGACGCTCACGACTTTACTGTCTGTGCTCAGGGAAAATGGGACCTGAGCTAGGGGTCCAGCAATTGAGAACTAAAAAGGCGCTAAAGAGGCTCAAAAAGAAACGGCCCGGTTCCATGACGCGCGCACCACTGCCGGATATCTTTTTTGCAGGGGATTGGAAAGCCAGAATTGGTATGGTTCAGGGGCTCTCAAAAGCGGCTCTCGATCACACAGAATTGCTAGCAGGTCCAGAGCCTCCACAATATCAGAGAAGGGGATAGTTCCACGACTAAATTACTGACCAAAAGGACGAGGAAATGAGCAGTGTCATCTTGCTTTGCGGGGATCAAGGACTGGGTGACAGCGGGCGAAGAGTACACCGGTGTTATGAACGACTATGGCCCAACTAAGTGGAACAAGATGTAGGATTAAGCCTTCAGAATATTGAATTAGCCTACGGGGAGACGTTGTGATGCTCTTGAATCGGCGAGATGTGTATTGCTCATTGGTGTCCTCTATTCTCTAACTGTTGTAATCTTCGGGGCTCTGTCTCCCTCCCATGAGAAGTTCGAAATCAGTGGCAGGTCGTTCGGACCTCGCAATGCTTCTGACATGCTACGGAATTTGTTGCTGAATGACATCGCAAGGTCCGGCCATGCTTCTAGAAGCTTACTACACATGTTAAGAGGCACTAAAGTGAGAGGGTGTAACTGTGATGTTGTGTCAGCCCGGTATAATGTGACTAGGCATCCTCCTAGGCTGTCAAGCCCCGGACTCACCTTTGAACAATTGACCTCCAATAATCGTTCTGTCAAGATCACTAGGTTCTGTGCCGCAGTAGAGGCCTCCCGGACGTACTCTAGGCCTGGGTGCTTTTCGTCCACAAAGGCCACGGCGAAGTTCATGGTCTGATACATGTACAAGATGATTATACGCCACATGATGCTTTGGAAGAGCAGTGATGGCTCTGTTTCTTCGGCTTGCGTAGGGTAGCACGTCGCGGCGAGGTCGGCTCGTTTGGTCAACCTGGCGTTGATGAGACGGTAGCGACTCCAGAAACGATCCATTCCATGACTCTGTGCTTGCTCCAGGAGAAGTTGCCGGCGGTGCGATAACGCATAACCACAGATAGTGGCCAAAATTATGCTCTCGGTAAAGTCCGAAGACACCACTTCACCTGCATGCTCCGCACTGCCAATATAGTCGGTGAGATATACCGTAGCGGCGGGTACACCGTTCTGAAAGTTGGCATCAGGGGCCGGCAGGGGGATTAAGGCCTGATGATAGTTAATGTCAATATTCCTCGAGACCATGAGTGGGCTCGAAACTGACCTCTTCCCCGAAAGTGCAAGATGAGTCACTTCGCAGGCTAATAATGCGGTCCAGATAGTACGCAAGCCAAAAGGTCCTTCTCTTTTCTTCTAGTTCGGTCCAGTCCATGGAAGCGGGATAAGTGTTCAGTCCCGAGATAAGATCCTGGAACCAGCCAAATTGGATCAAGCGAAAGGCGCATCCCGCTGTGATCCAGCCCTGACGGAAGTCTATATGTTTGAGCTCGTACATGGACAACAGTAACTGGGCCTGTACCTGCTCGAGATCATTGGATTGCTTCAGGCCTCCGGCGCCACCAGTGTTTTCTATCGCTTTCAAAGCTCGTGTGGCGCAGCGGTACAATCGGTCCACGTCGATCTGGGTGTATTCTGGTGCTGCAGAGGCTGCCAAGGCCCACATGGAATATTGTAGAGCGGTCTGGGCTGCAGACTTGTCTGGCCTCCGACTCCAAGATATATATCGGCGCTGGTGGATGATCGGCGCGAAGTGGTGAACTTTTTCCCAGTAAAGTTGGTCTCTAAGTAGCAAATTGTCAGCATGAAGTTTTTCCATTCGTCTCTGAGAAAAATGAGAAGAGTTGAGACATACAAATCTATGTGAATGGGACTTGATGACTGACAGTCGGCGGACTCAACCGAGCCGGAAGGCGAACGAGCTGGGGAAACGGCTGACATTTTTCTGGACATACAAGGACTATCTCGGGGTGTACCTGCATACGCGTCGGACCAAGTTGATGAATGCGCCGTTGAAATCGTCGACATTTTCCTGCCAATATTCGGACTGACCGGTGAGCTCGAGGTATAAGTAACATTGCTAATTGGAGTTGACATGAGCGATTCACCAGTGGACAAGCTGTAGTTCAGTGCAGACACCGATGAACCGTCCATCATGTCTGATGGTGACAATTGACTTCCAACGAGAGTGTTTTCCCAAGGTAACCCCACAGTTGTTAAAGGAGATGCCGTCACGGGCTGTGCTTGGATCGAGTCTTCAGGGTAATAGGGGGTATCGAGCTTGAGAGCCTGAGGCTCACCAAAGTAAAACGGGGCGAGTGGCGCCTGGGAAACGTTGAGTGTCATATCATCGACACAAACATCAGAGCTGGTTGAATTCTTTTGCTGGTTGGCCTGAGTAATGGACCCTTCTAGAGCGGCTTTTGATCGTCATGCAGTTAGCTAAATGTGTATCGCCTGCAGATACATCTATATCGCCGGGATGCTTCTCAGGAATCAAGAGAAGAGACTTACCAATACGGGCTTGGAGGTCTTTGATGTATCCAGGCTTGGGGCCCCGAAGAGCACGAGACACTGCAACATGACACTGCATACCAGAGGCCTGGCAAACACCACACTGCGGGCGTCGACGGTCGCATCGTAGTTTCCGCCGCCGACACTCATCACACGCTGCACCGTATTTTTGGCGTGCCCGTGGCGAGCTATCTCGGGTGGCAAGGCCGAAGCCAGTCGACATGGTCTGACTCATGGCCTGGTACTTTTCAAGACTCTAGGTGAAGTAAGTGCGCGGGATGAAGAGAACCCCTGAAAGCGAGTTGCGAGTCGATCAACGACTTTGATAATGGATGTATAGAGGGCAATACACCGCTACTAAGTTGGCATTGAGCACTCAGAAAACTTTCATACAGCTATGAAGTGGCGTAACGCTGATATTGTACTTGCTACAAGTCTCTCCTTGATTTTGATGGAAGAATGCTTAGCCCTCAGTCTTGAGAAGGGAGTTTTTAATCCTCAAACGTCCTGTTTCGATGTCCGATATTCCAGTTGGCAGACATAGGAACCTGATGCAGTGTCGGTAATCTGAACGGCGAGACGAGAAATAATCGGAGTTCGAACATGGATACTTTGCCGTGGCTTTGGTCCCCCGCGTCCCGCGCATCACGGTACTCTCTAGACTCTATCCGCTTCTCATTCACTCGCAAGCCCAAATATCTTCCGGGTTCGGTGGCCGTTGCGATTCCGTCCTGTCTGCTGATTCGCGGCCGTCACAATGGTAGCCAGGATCGAGATCGTCTGCACGGGTGACCCGGCATAGTTACTTCCGACGCCGCCAAATATTAAGATCCTTGCAACGCACGGCGGTATAAGTCCGGACCGTGGAATCGATTCGCTTATGCACAATCAGTATTAACAAAGCCTCTCAGAAGGTGGACTTCAATTTGTATCTCTCTATCCGATATGGTCTGACCTCATTTGACTTCGGACAATATTTAACGCAGCAGCAATGGACATGGAGATACACCACCAAGGCTTCCTTTGCACTGTCTGTGCAGGAGGACTCGAAACCAACCATCAACGGGGGACAACCAGAGCCGCATCTCGAAAGTACCTATGATGCACTTGATCGAACAGCGAAATTTGTAATGTCATCTCGTTGTTATAAGCCAGAAGACCAGGCTCGAAGCTATTGAGTGGGGTGCTGGAATGCATGCACAAGCCATACGCACTGTTTCCCATTATTTATCGTGGGGGCCAAAGATAACCATCACTCGCTATTCTACATTTCTTTACTAGCTTTGATGGCAATCAATTCAGACTGAATAGTTCCCAAACAGAATCTCAGCCAGGACTTCCGTAACGTGCTGCAAGACTAGGCTGAATCACACCATAAGATTCTATACACGGAGGGCAATCCAAGATTCCTCTTGGGTGTAAATTTACTTTGGATTTTGCACCATTGGACTGCACAGATCATGCTCCCACATAGTACTCTGTGGCCGTCTTGGAATATCAGGCTCGCACCTGAATGGGCCATGTCATACAGTGCTTGGCATGATCAGGCCATAATGCCACCGGAAGTCAGAGTGGTGATCACCTTTTCCAGAGTTTCTTCTTTGTTTCCAACAACTTTGCCATATCTGACACCCCCAGACTCGGCAAGCGCCTATGCGTGGTATTTGATGCACGTGGCTGCGCTATGGCGACGCACGAGGTGCCGTCGAGACTCTCCCTTATCCCATGCGTATTCGGTTCCTTGAAACCATCTTTATTGTTTCAGGTCCTCGTCTCGTAGTTTCGAAGTGATTTTCTTTGTGTATAGTCAGCTCGATGTTCCGCTTAATATGCTACAAAGGCTTGGCCATTGTGTTTATTTCATGAACAGCTTACCCAGATAGTCTCATCTGGTGCAGATATCTCTTTCGGTCCTCATCTACTGCTCCCTGGTAGCTACGCGGTGCTCGAAACACTTTCTCCAAACTATGGGCAAAAATATTTCGATACGAATTTCGAAACTTCATCCAGAGACTCGTTCCTCACCATTTATGGAAGACGCATTGCATCCAAAGACCACGAGACTATTCTGTCCCGCGGTCACTATGCAATTGGTACTAGAGGCCTAAGTGAGCCACAATATTCTACTTTTCAGGATCTTCCATAAACCTTGCGACTCGCTGTCCAGTGAGTCCAGGTGATCAGCAATTGAGTGGATCAACGAATAGATGGTGGTGCCCTTCAAGTTGTTCCGAACTCCGGGCGAGCAACGCATCCAAGTAGAATAACCAGCCTACCAATTCCAGTAATGTGCACAAGCCTTTTTTGCATTATGTGCCCATGTTGTTTTGAACTCTGCGAAACGGCATTGCTCGCGAGATGCAGTCCCTCGCTCACATATCACGAGGACAAGGTCACACTTGCTTGTTAACAGCGATCAAGATCAGAGATAAGTAGTCTTACTCACTTTCGATCAGCCGCCTGATTACATCCTACAAGCCGGAAGAGTTAGAATATTCACTGTATATTGGCAGGGTGATGGTATCCCCCACATTTGTGGGCACATAGTACTCCAAGGAAGCAAGGGAAAAAGGTCCATGATGCGGCTTTTGTGAGCGAGGAGAATGCATGATTTGTGTATTTGGTTAAAAAGGGCTACCTGGGGCTATTTGTACTTATTGCTTGGGCCAAAAACAAAGTGAGTTGAGATGCTTGACAACACGGCCACAGCCACTGCTTGTCTGGCAAGGCAAAAGACCGGATAAACGTATCTAGGAAGTGGCTCCCCGGTGGCAGCGTGCTTAAATGCATAGAAACTTTGATATGCTAAGACACCGGTTCCATCCAAATCAAATGCAGGCCCAAGCACACATGCAGTAAGACTTAGTTGGCCTGCGACTTTGATTGGCCGTTAGATTTTCAAACAATTTCCCTTCATTTATCAACATCTTCAATTCTACCTAGATCATTCGCTGTTGAGGTCCCATCGGGTGGTTTGCCGGGTTCGGGGTTTGGGGTTGGCAAAGCCAGACGCCTCCTCTACTCGCAAGAAACGTCTGTGACCGGGAGAAGCCGGTTCCCGCCATGCTGGCACATGCGCTCTAGCAACCGAGCGAGTTGGCCTTTCGCTCCGGGGTTCCTGTTTCGTCGGCAGTGGGACGCCCCTTGTCCAATGCTCGAGCGCAAACACAAACTCCATGCTCGGGCAGTTCAGCCGAAAGGAGTGTTTGAAAAACCTGGGAGTTTTTCAGGCCAATGGTCAATTGCCCGAAGTCATCCCCGATACTCTGTTAGTTCACCTCATCCATTTTTATTTTTTTGAAAGCCCGGTCTATTTAGTCCATATCGTCCCCCATGGGATGAATGTCATTGAATCTCCACACATGAGCTTTGTTCAGCACCTATCATGGGGCGCACACGTGCTCACGCACCTTTTGCAGCAGTAGCTTCCAGCCGCAAGCCTTTGAAACTTCGGAGGCTGTCGCGTGAGCACATGCAGCAATCCAGTCTACTCGAGCCGAATGCCACCTGAGCGATCCTTAGCCTTGGCACGATGACGTTTTGTTGGAGTAGCATACGCAGCCGTGGTCTGGCCCATCGTTCCGTGGAACTTCCGGATGGCCAGTCAGCCCGCCTGTCGACGTGATCCCGCATCGCAAAGTAACCCCTCAAGATCATATGTCGTTGCGAGATGGCTCCCGCCCATGTGGGCCTCGGTGCCAGCCTCCCCCAAATGGAGCCTTGGTGATTGCAGGATGCGGCATAACACATTTCCACGCCAACGCCTCGGCGTCACACGGCTGCGACGTCCACTCCCGGGGTCACAGTCGATCCCCCGCAAACGCTACCCCCTATCAGATCGCAGAGAATCCTCGACTCCTTTCCGCATCCGGCCGACCTGAGCCTCAACTTTAAACCATATTCTAGTAAATATAATCCGCATCTGTCACAGCCCTCATCCCTGGAAGATCCGAATTGAGTTCCAGCCCCTCAGCCATTCACATGTCCAGGCTCGGAATGGAACTGTGGCCTAGCTTCTGAACAAGAAGACAAGGGGCTTCCTTGATGCCTACGTGGTGCCCGCCCTCCACGCAAGGTTCGACAAGAAGAGGTGTTTGCGCCGCGACGAGCTGCGTTGGTGATAATAACGATGTTGACTCGAGGCCGTGGCAAATTTGTTGCTCGTTTCGTCTAAATTGAGCAAGAGGGGGTGTGTGATACCTGCCTGCAGCCGTGTTCTTGATCCCCCGCCGAACTAACTGCCGCACCAGAAGTTCAGACGATCAGATGACAGGTGTCGCTGCAGTATGACCGGCCCAAAGCATGCTGTAAACAACCCAGAGTAGGGACGAGGAGGCTCCAGGATATGCTTGCCTTCCTTACACCGTCAGTACACAACCTGGTTGTTCACAGGGATCAACATGGGAGGTTTCTGAGTGGCGTGTAGCTTTTTTATATAGCTTTAAACATTGAAGAAGAGCAAGACGATCTTTATTACCGTGGCTAGTCCGGTCAGCATTGTGCCTTGTTTGCATCTGTCGCTACATGAACACGAAGAATCCGTTAGCAATATGGCATTACCTTCTGTAATAGACGATACATATCCTGGATACAAGCCGCAGCACCAATCTCAGTACACCGAAAAACTCACGGGCGAATATGGCGCAGAACGCCCTGGGACTCCTCGTCCACCTCTCAGTATCTGGCCCGGTGGCCGCAATAGCACACATTCATACATTCCACCGCCCTACACCGACAGGGTGAGCACGAGACAGTCGGCGTTGCGAGCCCTGCAGCAGGGCTACTTGCAGCCTACCAGTGCCCCAATCGAAGAAGAAAACCAAGGTACATGCCATTGTTGTTAGTCCTTTTTGAAGTGAAACACGACTGAAGCCCAGCATAGCCACGGAGGTCGAATTGGGGTGGCGGCCCTCGAGGGCCTTCATGTTTGCATTTGGGTCGCTGATCGTCGTCAGCATCTGCGTGTCTCTCGAAGCGGCATGCCTCGCCTTGGCCCTTCCCACCATCGCCTCTGAGCTCAAAGGCTCGTCCATCGAGGCCTTCTGGACTGGGAGCAGCTTTCTTCTAGCCTCTGCGGTCTCCCAGCCGATTTTCGCCTCCTTCAGCATCCTTTTTGGCAGGAAGTTGGTACGCAAGCCTCTTTCCCTCACTTGATCCCCGTTTCATTGCCTAGACCATCGTGGCTGGATGAGGTGGTACACCTAGTTCCCCGAAACACAACACAACATTTCCAGTATGTCGCTGATCCGCCCGACTTAGATGATACAATTATCCTGCGTTTTCTTCGGCGCCGGTTGTATCATCTCCGGCCAGGCTCAAAACTTCACCGTTCTGCTAGCGGGACGTACCATTATGGGGATCGGCGGTCAGTCTCCCGAGACTCGGTTTTCGGTAGAGGGCGAAGCACTGATCCTTGAGAAACAGGAGGCGGTATAATTACGCTAGCGGAGACGACGGTCACGGATCTGGTCCCTTTGAGATATCGTGCAAAGTATCTTGGATATCTCGGCTCAGGTACGTACAACCTTTGCTTTGTTCTGGATACCACAAGTACCTTCCTGATTAACCTTTCTTTTTGCTCCAGCATGGGCCGCTGGAATGGTCTCAGGGCCATTGCTCGGTGCCGTTCTAGTCGAGAAGGCGACATGGCGATGGATCTTCTGGATCATGCTCCCATTCGTCGTGCTTGGATTTCTCGCCATTACTTTTTACCTCAACCAAACACCTGTCCCCGGTAACGTGATACCTAAGTTGCGACGATTCGACTGGATCGGCGCCATAGCTCTGACCGGGTCACTTGTCTGCTTCCTGATCGGCCTGTCATGGGCTGGCGTCCAGTACGCATGGAGCGACTGGCAGACATGGTTCCCGATGGTCCAGGGGGCCGAAGGAATTATTCTCACCATGGTGTACGAGTTCATGCTGGCGAAGGAGCCAATCGTTATACCCACCATCTTTAACAACAGAAGCATGGTCATCTGCTTCTTGCTGGCCATGGCGCACGGAGCTGTGGTGTGGTGTTTACTTTACTTTTTGGTTATTTACTATGAGGCTGTCAAGTTCTATGGAACTATCTCTACTGCACTATCAGCAATGCCGGAGAGCATCACAATTGTTGGTAAGTTACGGCTCCCCAGTATGCCCCTTGGGCGAATTGCAGGATGAATGCTAACATATTGGCTTGGTGTGTAGCTTCGGGTATCATAGCAGGCCTTCTGGCAACCAAGACCGGCGAATACCGCACCTTTATTCGACTAGGGTGGGCTATAACGGTCTTCGGATTCGTGCTGTTGAGCCTGCTCGACCAAAACACATCGGTATTTGGCTGGATCCTACTCAACATACCTATTGGAATATCTACCGGTGTCCTTTTCACGACCGTGCCAGTAGCCATTCAGGCTGCCGGTCGGCCGGAAGACGCTGGGCCTGCAGCCTCCTTCTTCTCCTTCTGCCGGTCTCTTGGCCAGGCCATCGGTGTCTCTGTCGGCGGCACGATCCTGCAGAACCGTTTTAGAGCAGTGGCTGTTGGTATGCAGACCATTGGGCCGCTGGCGGATGAGTTCAGTCATCAGATAGAGGGCCTCATCGCCTTTCTGAAGTCACTGCCGGCCACCTCAGCCATGAGGGATGAGCTGGTCCAGGCATACTCAAAAAGCCTGCAAAGTCTATGGTATTACGTGGCTGGCTTTAGCGCAGTCACACTCGTGCTCAGCTTCTTTGTTAAGAAGTACACTTTAGACCAGGCTTGGAGGACTGACCAGGCTTTGGTAGAGAAGACGGAGAAAAAGTCGCGGGTCTGATGGGCGTGTACATATCTGTTGATCTCAGAGGCAGCATCAGCGTGCTGTGCTTCTGAGATTCATACACAAGGGTCTGCTCAGGTTGTCGTAATAACCGTCTGGTGTACATTTTTGTATAGCTCAATCGCCTGGTGTAGGTCTTGGGGACACCTTCCCACCACATACAAATTGAACTTCACATAGGAAACTTCAACAATTTTACGAAGTTGTGGAACCCATAGTAGAAACCAATTGGCTTGTTGCCTTGTCCTTGGGAGTCTGTTCCCAGACGTCTGTCACTGCTCCAATACGGGCTTACTCTCAGGACCATCAGTGTCATGGGTTTACTTAAACCCCATTGTACCAAGGCAGTGGTCAACCCGAGGTCTAGACTCGGGGTTGGAGGGAGCGATCTTCCAGGGCAAAGGGTTTCACTAGCATTCTTGGTACAATTTTAATCAATATTTCGACCACACTTTTAATTATTTATTGAAATAATGTTCATTTCCAAGTACCCGCCTGGACATCGTAGCCGGTAGGGAAGTTCGCATCTCGGTTCATCTTCCGCGGCCGTGACTAGCGGTCGGAGCTTACTCCAACTCCGAATAGAATTGCCGACCATCCCGAAGTTTTCCCCATGAACCTTTGAACTCGGCCAAGAGATGGGACGACAGATCTTGGTAAGGCATGCGAAACCTTATGGCCAAGTAGATTAAGTAAGCCGAAGCGGCCCAGGCGGCCTTCACACACACACACACACATGCAAAAAAAACTAAATTCCATATACAGTATGAGTCCGATAGCGCCTGTACTCTACTCGTACAGATGGCTCTTGCTTCCTAGGATTTCTCTTGGCTTCAGAAGTTCCTGGAGAACAGGCGGCATGAGAAAAACCACGAACTCTTTTCCCGGTTTCTAGGCACACGCGCCTAGACATAAGAAACATATTGAGCGCCAGCATCGCGATCTCCACATCGGGCCTGTCTTCCAAGAAGCCTTTCCGCTCTTCTCGAGCTAAGTAGGCAATCTGACCATTCAATTCGTCATGCTGCTCAAAGAGGCGTGGAGGAACAATAAAGGACTGAGTCACTTCGGCGACATTTAAAATTGCACAGCGGTCACGTATGCCGACTTCAACATAGATTTTATTTTAGGCTCTCAGTACATCTCACCACCTTGTTCGACTCTCCCTGCGTTCAATTCGATCCCATACACACAAAAGAATATCGCAAATAGAGTAGGCTCAGACTCAACGACAGGCCCCAAGGCCATCTAAGGGTCCGAGTTTCAGTAACGAGAGACAAGACAAAATAAGAAGTCAACAAAGAGAAGGAAGGGGGAAAACGCACTCTCACAGCCCGTGTTGGTATACTTGCGGCCAACGTAGCAGTCCCAGCCGGGAATGTGGTCCCACTTGTTGTTGACCAGGCACCTGACTCCAAAGCGCCCGCTGGTGGGCGTGATGGTGGTGCGGACGCCGTTGGTGCCGGGGCCGTAGTAGCAGGGAGCAGAAGAGATGGTAGGGTAGAGCGTGCACCAGTTGTCACGCTTGGAGAGGCCAGAGTCACTCTCAGTCATGGGCTCCGCGATAGGCGCAGCGTCGGGCTGAGCATCAGGGACCGGGTTGGCTGCCGCGCTGGCAATAAGAGGGATGATGGTCAAGAGGAATGTGGCCTTCATTTTTGAAGAAAAGTGCGGTCAGAATTTTGTATGGGAAGAATCAGGCTGTAGATCTGAGAGCGAAAGCGTATGAGGTTGATGCTGCGTCTGGAGATAATTTGGGAGGACGTCGTTGCCCATTTTGTAGTTTTCGGGAGCTCAGCACTCATGGCGCTGCTTAATTATATCTAGACGGCTTCATTGACAGACATGTTGTGATTACGAAATAATTACTCGCAATGTTGAGCATGTTCAATCAATCCTCACACTTCAGTATTGATCTGGCTTATTTGGCTTAGCAGAGGGCTGAGCCTCACTTTCCCAAGCACCAGTCTCCTTCACACGATGCTGAATTCAGGGGTCTTGGAGGAGTTCTGGCCATGCGTTTTCATCTTGGCGAGAACCATTTCTCAGGGCTGTCATTGAGCGAAGTGACCCTAGGTCTATTTCCAGGGCCTCAGTGTAGCTTAGTCCCTGGGGCTGAACGGAGGAGGAAGCACTAGCGCCCAGCCAATGTATGCAGTGGTTCGGACATGGAATGGCTGAAGCCAACCGCGTAGCGCGTGACCTGTAGCGGGCTGTAACATCTGAATGCCCTCACTTATAGACACTATATTACTGTCTTAGGGGAGATAATTTGGGCGGCAGGGGCAGAGACAGCATCAAGCGACCCAATGAATGCAGAGTCTACTTGCGCCAAAAATAAGCCTTGAGGTATGAGAACGATTTTGAATCTTGGCCCTCTCGGCTTAAGAATGTTTGTGACAGGGCATTGTCGGTCGAAAATTGGCCTAATCCGTCCTTCCAGAGGTGTAATTGAAGCCCAGCTGAGGAGGTTCGACTATGGGCAGATAATACCATCGACTAGTCTTAAAGCCGCAATTGGGGTTTTCAAAAATAGCTTGTGCTCCCTCGGTAGAATCTCGCGTTTTTCCTGGCTGACGGATAGAGCCTTGCAGTGTTCTTTGTGTCTTGTGACTTATACTGAGGCACCGGGGGGGGGGGCTTACACGGAAGCTTTAATCCATGTCTTGGCACAGAATCATACTTGGAAAGGCTCAATTAAATAAACACACCATTTGCCTTATTCTAAGCGGCCTCGCTGGATTCGCGATAGATATTTTTGTGTTAGTATAGCTGCAAAGCGCCACTGCACTTGCATCTAGGTCACAGGCATGCAAGGAATTGGGAATGCTCAAGTGCTCTAAGTTCGTCGTCAACCTGATTTCAAGGTTGATATCTGCAAACTCGACATTGGAAAGACTCATCTGAGACAGTACAATAAGTCCAGGTCTGAAAGGAAAGGACGCGGGGTTGGCAAGCAAATTCAACCCTGAACGCTAAGCCTCGATTGAATTTTTACAGGAACAACAGAATTGAATTAGGAAAGCCATATGAACATGCAGGTTGGAGCAAAACTGGACTGAGACGAAAGCAGCAAATGGATAAATGCCAGTTTCCATAAAGTGCATGCTCGTTGGACTCTGAACCAGCTGACTGCTTCTGCCTTGACTGCATCTGCAACTTTACGTGCCACATATAAACCAAACATAGCAAGCTCTGCTAGTGTGCACTAGAAGCTTCAATTATTATTGTTCGAAATATTTCTCGTGTCTCTAATTTGAATGCAGAATTAGTTGAAGTAGTTTCAATTTAATATGAGAACTGTTTCTTGGGTTTGACGGCTTTCGCCTATTTACCACTTGACCCACATGTTCACCAACTGTTTTGTGTTCCTCTATTTAGAACGAGGATTTCATTGTGATTTGAATCCCTCGACAGGGGAAGCTCCTGCTTCTTATTACCGAAGGCTACTGCCTGGCCGCAGCACTCCAATTTTCAGCCTCCTTTGTTTGCTGGAGGAATGATTTTGGCGAACGAGCCAATCATGTGCAGCCTGACGCCCACCCTAGGGCTGACGCTTTGCACAGCCTCCAGCCTCTGCTGCGGCCGTGTGTGCGCTGGATCTGTTACCCTGCGGAACCGACAAGTAGCCTGAAAATAAGTGGCTGATTCCGTGTTATCCTACTGGTCAGGTCGCCAAAACTTCTGGCACGACGCACAATGGAATCTATATAAAAGTTGAAGGCGCTCAACATGAGACCATGCGATCATTTCCAGACATATTTGCACATTCACCAACAACTGCATCTCTTCACTGGTCCTACACTGCACTTTTTTCCTGCGCTAAGCATATTAAGAATTTCCTGCAATGTTCGCTTCTCGAGTTTCGATTCTCGGTCCTCTGCTTGGTTCGGCCTTCGTGGCGGCCCAGTCATTTGTTCCCTTTCCAAACGATGTCGCCATTGTACAATCTGTCAACTACCCAGGTTCATCAATTTCGTACAAAAAGGTACCGCGCCCAAGTTTAGTAAAATATTTCATTGCTGAAGGCATTGCCCATCATTGTAACTAATTGCTGGGATATCTAGACGGACATTTGCGACACTACCCCGGGTGTGAACAGCTATTCTGGATATGTAACTTTGCCTGTCGCAGACAACTCTTATAATGCCAGCATCTTCTTCTGGTATTTTGGTAGGTCGACCAATATTTTGATCGCAATGGTGGTATAGACGGCTAACAACGATGCAGAGGCAAGAAACAATCCCGCGAATGCGCCAACGACAATATGGATGCCGGGAGGACCTGGTGCATCTTTCTTGGACGGCGGGGAGAGCAATTTTCCTTGCGTCATCAACCCGGACTCGAACAGTAGCACCCTGAACAAGCTATCGATGAATCTCAACAGCAATATGCTTTACATTGATATGCCAGTACAAACTGGTTATTCGTATACGGAGATCCAGAACGGCACGTTCAATACCATCAACAAGGAGTTTACCCCTTTGGACAGCGCGAACCAAAGCGTTGAGTCGAATCAGACGACATTCGTGGCCACGATGTCAAGCCAAGACCCGAGCGTCACTGCCAATACCACGGCTCAAGTAGCGAAACAGATGTGGCAGATTGCTCAAGTGTGGTTTCAAGAGTAAGAGACACCCTAGGGCGGTCTTTGGATGCGTGTCCCGTCCAATGTCGCTAATGAGTGTGTCATACAGATTCCCGGAACGCTCAACCACGAACCCAGAGATTAACTTCTGGACAGTTTCTGTACGTCCGATAATGCTATGAATATAGTTGCACGTCGATGTGATAAGGAGCTAACAGCATCAAAGTACGGAGGCTTCTTCGCGCCTGCGACCGTAGCCCATATCCAGCAGCAGAACGAGCTCGTCGCCAACGGAACCAGCACCAACGAGAACGACGTAGCCCTGCAGCTTGGGACGCTGGGAATCATCAATGGCTGCATCGACTCGGAAAGCCAGGTCTCGTTCTGGCCCAAATTCGCCATGAACAACACTTACGGCATCAAAGCTATCCCGGAAGAGGTGTACAGCATGGCCATGGGCAACTTGTCGACAGCATATGGCCTCATTGACCAGTGCCGAGCTGCTGTTTCCGAGCTCGATCCGGAAGGAACAGGCGCCGTGGACCAGGTCAACGAAGCATGTATGGCAGCGTTGCAGCTTGGATTTGGCGAGATCCAGGGAGCATACACAGAACTGTCAAATGTACGAGAATCCCCATAATCATTTATGCTGATCAATCAATGCTAATCGTCCCATTGCAGAGGAGTGCATTCGACATATCTCTTCCGACTCCGGCGGCGTTCCCCCCTGGTTACAGCATAGCATACTATAATCAGCGATGGGTTCAGGAAGCTCTCGGCGTCCCTGTGAACTTCACCCTCAGCGCCAACGCAGTGGTCAACAACTTCTTCGGCGCCACCGGGGATCCAGTGATTGTCACCAAGAGCAACCTTGAGGCTGTTCTTGACTCAGGTGTCGGCGTCGCCATGGTCTACGGAGATCTCGACTACCGCTGTAACTGTAAGCCCACAATTATGCTGCCTCCCTCATACACGAATAGTCCACACTCAGTACTGACAATCAACCAGGGATGGGCGCAGAGAACGTTTCGCTGTCAGCCTCATACGCAGACGCACCCTCCTTCCAGAGCGCGGGCTACGCGCCCATCACGACCAACTCGAGCTACCAGGGCGGCCTGGTCCGCCAGTTCAAGAACTTCTCCTTCTCCCGCGTCTTCGAGGCCGGCCACATCGCCGACGCCTACCAACCCGAGACGGTCCTCCGCATCTTCGAGAGGGCGATAGCCGGCAGGGACGTGGCGACGGGCGAGGCCGACGCGGGGGGAGGGTCCTCGGGCTACGCCTCCGAGGGCCCGGCCAGCAGCCTGAACGTGACCAACGAGATACCGGAGCCTGTCGTCGGGCCCATGTGCTTCTGGTACGATGCCTATTATACCTGTGACGAGGCGCAGCAGGCTGCTCTTGAGAAGAACGTTGCCGTCATCGAGGACTATGTTGTGGTCAGCCCGGCTGGACATTTCTCGAGCACGTATGGGAATCCTACCAGCACGGCAGCGGCACCCCAGGCGACGGTATCGAATTCCGCGGCTGCCAGGCGGTTCAGGATCTTGATTTAGACTGCAGGCTATATCTGAATATTGTCTGGGTGGTGTTGTTGGCTCGCTAGGTAGAGGTCCAGTGGCTACTTTGTAATTTTGGCTCGTGCACTTTGATCGTTTTCGTTCATTCTCAAGGCATACATGTCACTTCAGTTGGGCCAGTTTGGGTTTTTATAAGAACATGTTTTGCCGTCCTGGGCTATATACATGCAGGTTTGAAATAATAAGTAGTTACAATAGAATCCAACACGCTCCAGTTTTATGCTTGATGTTTGGTGGTTGTCGGTCTGTCATTGGCTCTGGCCCAAGACTCGGTGCTGTTCCTGAATCCTCAACTTGGTCGTCTCCTCCATTTACCCATTTAGGACTCGGTGACGTCGGAGCCGTAGATGCAGGTCGTGCCGTCGGCGCCCTCGCCGATGCTGGTGGGCTCGCCGTCGCCCTCGGTGCCCTCGAACTTCTCGCAGATGGTGCTGACGCCGGAGGTGACGGTGTTGGTGATGGTGGCGGTGTCGCCGAAGTTCTGGTTGACGCCGGCAAGGATGTCACCGTCGGTGGCAGAGACACCGTCGATGGTCACGTGGCGCTCGTACATGGTGTCGCAGTTGCCGCAGGAGCGGTACAGCTTGCCGAAGCTCTCGACGGTGAAGTCAGAGATGGCGACAGTGCCGGCTCCGTTGTGCTGGATGACCTGTTGTGTGACATGGCATTAGTATTTTGTGTGTTGCGGATGCGGAGTACAGTCGGACGTCTTGAGCTTACCTTGTCATCAGCGTTGAAAGCACCACCACCAATGATCTTGGTGGTCGCGCCAGCCTCCTGGTTCTTGATGGAGAAAGCGTCCTCACAGACGGCAGACCACCAGACGTTGGTCAGAGTGCAAGCACCCTGGCAGTGGATACCCTCGATCTGGTTGGGGCCGATGATGAGGTTGGAGACGCTGCCGCCCTCCTCGATCTGGAAGACAGCGTCGGAGTCGCCACCCTCGGACTGGCCGGTGCAAGAGACGCCACGGTCGAACATGACCATGCCACCATCGAAGGACTCGCCCGCGGCAATGGTCTGGGCAGCAGACAGGGCAGAGGTGCCGGAAGACGCAGGCAGAGAGCCGCCGGCAGAGGTACCGGAGCCGGCAGAGCCGGTCGTCTGGGAGCCGCCGCTGCCTGTGGCGCTTGGGGAAGCACCGCCAGAGGTCTGGGCCGCGCGACGGTAAACGTCGCCGACGAGGCCCTTGCCAGCGCGGCGGAACGCAGCGCCGTCAGCCTTGAGCTCGGATGGCAGGGCGGTGGCTCCAATAGCCATGGCCGAAAGGGCAACAGTGTAGACGTTGAACTTCATTTTGAAGGATGGGGTAGTGAGAGATGTCTGAACAGGTGATATTGACGAGTAGGAACAATTGAAGGGCTGTGACCGGCAGAGTTTGACAGGACTGGGCAGTTCAACTGCTAACGAAAGTATCAAGCACGGGAAAGGAGTGGTTGGATGATGAGATGGAGGTGAGTGTGATTGAAGCAAGATCAAGTGTTGTTGTCTGAACGAAGACGACCGTCTTTATATCCCAAGTTTCTCACCTTCTCGGTCCATACATCCCTTGACGCTGTCGTCCCGCTCCGTGGACGCTGACCACTTCCATCCTTGGAAGCCAACCCAGCCACATGGGTCAGTGTATTCGGATGGCTCCATACTCACGGCTGACGAGGTCATTGGCCTGCCAAGGCCACGGTTCAATAAACAGAAAACAGATGCGCAATAGCGATGCGCAATAAGAACGGGCTGTTTCAAGAGTGACAGCAAGGATGCGCAGGGGGTAGGGAGCAAAACATGGGGTTGGCCTGCAAGCCAATCCCCTGTGTGCTGTGTGGTGAACGCCGCAGATCAACCATGAATCCGGACCGATTTGTGCCAGGCTTCTGGACCGACCAGAGTGGGTATTTCAGCAGAATAGGGTGCTTGAGCCGCATCTCACTGGATATGACGACGACTCATGCTCGAAACATCTTGCCCAAGTGTAGCAGGTGGGTTGAGCCTTACTGGTGATCAAGATCCTATTTCGAGCAACAAAACCTCACGAGGTCAAAAACAACATCAAGAAGATCCACAGCCTGAGGGCCTGATGGGTCTGTCGGTTGTCAGCTATACACGTATAGAATATCATGGCGGAATAATGTTGGCCACGACGGAGCAGCCCATTTGTTCTCCACCGGTCATAAACTTGCCGCCGCCCCCCATCGAGACCCTACCTACTGTATCCAGCCTTGAATCGCTTTTGGGGTCATGGCCCGAGAAAGGGGCGGCAGTTGGGCGCTCCACACAAGCGGTCTTCCGGTCCAAGAACGACAGCAAGGCTCAGCAGCTGTCCCGTGGTGGCGATCACCGACCCCACCCAACGGCATTGATACGAAGTTTTCACGCCCAAACACCACATCGGCTGTTGGTGGGATTTCTAGAATAGGGCTTTATCTTGCGACATCGCCAAGGCGCGGGTGAGGGATCGAGCTCCAGGGTTGGCTAGTCTCGGCAAGGTGGGCGACCAAGATTGAGCTTGTCCACCCGTGTAGGTCTTGGCTGCTTGGCGCTGACGAAGAGGGAAGGGAGTGCCAGGGGAAAGCGGAGAGAGGCAGGTGCTGACTGATTCAAACAATATATTGGAGGAGCTCTGCTCTTGTTTCCTGCTCAGTTTCGCCGTCATCGTCGGCTGACGATGAACCGAGGTCATCCCCGGTGAGGGATGCATCTTGAATCGGTAACTGAACCGAATGCGATGCGACCATGGTCTGTTCCGGTATATGTGCATAGTGGTATGTTGTTGTGTAGCAGGACGTCCACAAGAGCCGCATCGACGCTAAGCGCGCGGCTGCTAATTCGAAGAGATGCGGACGGATAGCGGATGTAACCTCCTGTCGGGCCCGTACTTTGCTACTGTATGGTAGAGCCAGCATTGCCATGGGAACTTCCGTGTCCTGCCCTCCGTAGCGCGTAAAAATTTGCGACGAGTCAATCCTGTCGACAGCCGGATGGACAGCCTCGATGTCCGGATCGAGAACCCAGCTGGCGAGATTTCATGGGGTTGGTGGAGCTCCTGATCTGCTCTGCTAATTTACGTGGGACCCTAGGGTAAGTGGGTCGTCTGATAGTCTCCGAGAAGCCTGGGGCACAGACACTGCTGTGGTTGAGAAGTAGAGCCGACAGCATATCTCGGACATGCCTACACGAATGGGGCGACAACATACAATATATGCAAAGCGGGCCCCTGGAACCCCGAGTCCCGATGGAGTGAGGACGACCTCACGGCAGCCGACGAGAATTATGCCCTCCTCAATCAGGAAATCTCCAGGAAGAAAGCATTCACTTAGGGTGGCCACCATCCTGACGGGTTGCCGAATTATACAACACTGTGAAATCCTGTGAGGTCGAGAATACTGGCCGACAAGATATCCACGTCTCAGGACTGACTCTCGAGATTGCCATTCACCCTGGACGGAGACGGCGAGCCCATCTTCGGTATCGGATCAATCTTGAATAAAGCGAACACAATCCATCCGCGTGGACTGTGTTCCAGGCACCTAGTAAGTCCTACAATGTGGTCCCCTGCATGTGCCTCCTCAAGCAACCCACCGGGACCTCGTGATGTAGTTCCCATACCTTGACATCGACGGAGATGGTATGCGATCAGCACCCTGGAAGCTCTGAGAGGACTGGTATCACTAGCTGAGGAACAATAAGTCTTTCTCGGAGCGGCTACAACGCAGAGTCGGAAGATTTCCATGAATATTTGCGATTCAGGTGGAGAGCCAAAGTGTTGTGATACTCCTTGACACTTGGGGCTACGTCAACACGACCAGAATGACATGAACTCACAAAAACCTCAAGAATCGAGGCTTTTGCTCCTGGAGAAGCCAGACATGCTCGTTTGAATTACCTGTAGCTGAGCCTGTTGAGCCTGGATGCTCTTGATACAGATGCTGAAATTGCTGCATCTCAGGCATTTTCTATTTTTGAACATAGTTCTGGCTCCCGACCGAACAATCGCGGTCAGACGACTTTTCAGATAAATCAACCAGATCAAGACATGAACACATGCAGGGTACCTGGGCCGAACGAGGTACGTCATGTTACAGCCAGGATCACGTTGCCCCTGCGAACCCGAGTGGCAGTTGGATATCCACCAGGAGAAAAACGACCTCCACCTACCAATCACCCGTCTTCGGCCGTTCACTTCATAGAATTCGTACGAACCGAGGCCTCCTTACCGCGGAGATTCTCGTGCGACTGTGTAGATCAAGCCCAGAAAAGAACAGTGAAAGCCTTACCGCTATTATGCTCAATGACGTCGGAATCGTTCTCCCATTCTTTGTGAAATACGTACCACCGACAGGGCTTGTACAGGCCCACGGATTTAGTCTATGAAAGGTAAAAGGATAACGGCTCAGCTAGGCTCTCGTTGCTCTCTTTACATCTATAAAAATGTAACTGATCGATCATTTCGAGGATGCGATCATGAATCCTGCTTGCCTGTGAAATCCAGGCAGGAGTTCGACACGCCCAAACACACCCTCAGCCGCATCTCAACGGCTTGAAGAAGCCAAAGTCATACGTAGTGTCACGAGGCTTTGGGGTCACATGGCACTGATCGCCATCGTCCAACTACCTTTTGACTATCTCGTTCCCATGCAATGCGGACGACAATGTCGCCAAGGGCGACACTGACTCAAGGAGCCCAGTGATGAACCTCACAGATCTGCCCAAAGCGATCACGATGGACACAGACTTGACACGCATGACAGCATTTCTGCGCAATGTTGGCGGCTACACGTGGCTGCCAATCACTCTTCTTCACAGTGCTGTGCAGTCCTGTATGGCCCTTGGTATAAGAGCTGCATCTGGACGTTATCGGGAAATAATTGGTGGCACAGATCAAGCCTGAAGACGAGAGTTGTCCGTCCTGTGTCTTCATGGCCTATTAGCAGTCAAATTGCTCTACTGTCGTTGACCAGCTGACTACCATCCATTCGTGCGAAGGTGAGCGGCGGACGGTTTCATCACTCGACCGCCGAGACTGGGTAGTTATCCGGGTGAATAATTTGCAGGGAAACTCAGTAGAGTTGACATGGGGCAAGGTCTCTTCAGAGCTTGCTGCAGCGTTTGGCTTGGACATGAACACGGCAGGCTGACAAGAACGGGAAATTAAATCGAGCATGATTCTTCACAGCAACCACTTCTATACCGATTGCAAATGCCCTCAGTTCACGAAGCGCCGGAAGCAGCTCGTCACTGCACGGCCCAGGGAACCTAACTACCGTGCGTGATGATGGCTACTTGATAGGCAGCCAGCTCGCAGTCGTACTCGATGCAATGGCAGGAACCATTGGAGAGAGATGCAGACGAGGGCTTCCGTGTGATAAAATACAGCGGTAGGTCAGCTGCCAGCTGGTACCACCAGCTCCAGTCGCCTCGTTCCCCCCTTGTGCGTGAAGCCTACAACTTTCTACAGAGGCTAATCTGAGCTCAGGCAGCGATAGGTATCGAGGGCTTTATTTTCCCCTATCAGCCACAAAGGTCCCCATGCCGTTTAGTTTAATTCGGGTTCCGTGAAGAATACACTTCCATTTCTTTTCAATGCGACAAAATAAGCTTCTTTCGAGTCCTGTCAAGCACAAGCGTAGAGAGTGTCAGTCGTTGCGTAACAGTGGTCCAATGCGCCTCAGGTGTTCAAGGAGAAGACGACCGAGAGGAAGCACGACTGGGGAGGAAGGTGGAAGGTGTAAGAAGGAGGGTGGGAACTTCGCTCAGGGTCAAGCCAGCAACACATACACTCCTCGATGACTCGGGTTTCTCCCGGTGTACCTTGGCGAACATCCCCTCAAGCAGCTTCTGGAGCTTCTTGTCCTCGGCCCCCGCGTAGAATTTGCAGACGAAGTGTCCTCCTGTCTTGAGCGTGTCCGAGGCGAAAGCCAAGGCCGCGTAGCAAAGGTCCTGTTTGGTGGGTTCACGTCAGCTATTTGTGGGCTGGGAGACTACGGCGAGCCGGAGTGTCCTTGGGGATTTGAAAATGGGGACTCTGTCGACTCACCATGCTACCGGCGTGGTCCTTGAAGTTTATTCCGCTCGTGTTCATCAACCTGTGAGGGTTGCTTAGCGTCCTGCTCGAGAAGCCGCTCGTCTGGGGCCAGGGTTCTGACATGTCGCTGATTACCACCTGCGTCCCATGTGTTAGCACGGCGTCATCACATGGTGACAAGGCCGCTGTGGCAGCTAGAGTCCCGAGTGGCCTTATGGCAACTCACATCCACCATCCGCTGTGCCTCTTCCTCGGCTTCAGAAGCCGCCTCGATATCCTGAGTGGCCTGCTTTTCTTGGTCGATATAGCTGGGCTGCTCTGCCACGACACTCCCCTCGGCGCTCTCGCCCTCAGCTTCTACTCGTTCCGAGGCTGAAGATGCGGCGTCGATTTGTTGCCGCTCCTGCCTGTCCCTCTCCTTCCTCCTGACCTGCTCCACGAGGACGTCCTTGACCAGGGCCCTTACCCGCGGGCTGAGAAAGTCACCCTGGATGCTCGTCACGCCCCTCGGCGGCTGCGCCGGGATGAGGTCGATGCCCACGACCACGCCGTTCGGGGCGGTGGCGTCCTTGGCGACCTGCGACCAGGAGCCCGGCGCGTAGCCCAGGTCCACGACGGTCTTGTTCCGGCGGAAGAGGCCGTATCTATCATTCATCTGCGGGCGGTTTAGTTAGTTGCCCATAAAATGCGTGATTCTGGGGATTATGTGGATTGTGGGTAGGGGGGGATGATGGTAAGCGGCCAGACGGACCTCGATCAGCTTCCAGGCCGCCCTGCTCTTCAGGCCCTGCACCTTGGCCTGGCGGGCATAGCGGTCTCTGCTCTGTCGGGACTTCCACTGCGAGCTTGAAGAAGCGCTCCTCCGTGTCCCCAGCGGCCTCAGCCGGCAGGCCTGGCACGCGTGGGGATTCGATAGCCCAGGCTTGCTAGCGGGTGCCGTTGCCGCCAGTGTGAGCTGGCTCAGGACCCGTGAGATGAGCCGCTCACTGAGGGCCACTCGGCGGCATGGCGCCCCGCCCAAAGCTGTCGCCATGGGTCAGAGGATTGGTTTGTGAGAGATGAGGTTGTCGCAATTCCAATTCGGCAAGAACTGGGTAAGCCAAAACCCCAGGGATGACAAGTGTGGTTGGATGAAGTTGGTATTACAGCGGACGAAATTCTCGGGTGGGAGCTCGCGCCAATCGAGGATCCCTGCCAACATCAACAAGATCATCGCAAACTCGCCGTACGCCTACAACATTGAATGCTCTACGGTATTCTTGAGCGACAACAACCGCATTACTGCAACAGGACACAGCAATAGCTCCTTGCTTAGTGTAGAATACCGAACTACTCCATAAGGCGTATCTTAAAGGCAGGCGTGGTGACGAACCGGACCGTGTTAATCAGCACGAGAACCAATGCAGACAAGTCAATTCCAATGTTGCACTTCAGATCAGGTTGACTTCTTTTTCATTGAGCCAGATAAGACATGGTAAAACAGGAACTCAATCAAAGCCACTACGCCTTAGACCCCAGACCTTCGCGGCCGTTACCCATATGCTTCCATCCCAGAATGCCACTCCATCGACGTGTAGGAACACCAATATAACTCCAGCGTAATGCGACAAAGGAGAGCTCGTACAGTGGTGACCGTCGTAGAACAATCTAGCCCCCCTTGTCCCGACTATGGTCGACGATCCAAAACCATTCTCAAGCCAAGAAGCTGGCATTGACACCCCTTCGATCTCGCTTCAGCGGTGAGAACGCCTTCCCGCCGAACGCATTCTTGGCAAGGGCAGAGACAGGGCCCTTCTGTACCGAGGACTTCAGGCCAACGGGCTTCCTCTTGCCACCTCCTGCAGCTACGGCTGTCTTTGGGGGCGCCATGGCCTCTGCCTCACCAGCATCCTCGTCCTTGTCGAACAGTGTGCCCTTGTTGGTCGTACCAAGTAGCTTGCGCTTCTTTTTCTTGGGCTCCGGGTTTCCTGAGCTGACATTTCCTGTGTCGACAGCGCTGGTGGCCGTGGAGTTGGACGCTGATTTGTCCTTCGTCTCGCCAGACTTCTTCATTCCTGGGACGATATCAGATGGGTTGTTTTCACTCCTGGTTGATTCTTCAGGCTCCTCAGCCACCTTCTCTAATGAGGCCGATTTGCCTCGCGGCGAAGCACGGGTGGTCGTGGCCGACGGCATATTTGTGTTTGGAGACGACTCTTTCAAAGTCTGCGCCTTTGGTCTGCCGCGGGCCTTCTTCTGAGCTGTGTCTGTCGTCTTAGGCTTCGTGGCCTTAAGAGCCTTGGCCACTGACTTTGCTGGTTTCTCGGCAGTCGCAAGAGGAAGGTCCTCAGTCGTTTCTGCCTCTGGCTCGACAATCGGTGCTCCCGGATCACCCTTACCGATAAGGATGGATGGCTCTTCATCCTCCTCCTCGATGGTCTCCGCCAAGTTGATGGTGTTCGACTTCTCCAGGAAAGGCGTGATGGAGAATGTAGATTTTTCACCGACCGTCGTGAAGTCGACGCCTCTCTTCTTAAGAGGGCGTTTATTCCTTCCCTCAACATGTCCGGGTGTGTCCATCATCATCTCATCGACACTGATATCATTGGCGCCACGCTTTTTTCCAGCCTTGGCTTTGCTGAGCGGCCTCTTGGTCTCGTTGTCTTTGAGCGGTACCGTGGTTGTGGTGGTCCGCGCAGGCGCAGTCTGGGCCTGAGTGAGCTCGGCACGGACTTCTTTGAGCTCGGCGCGGGTTTCCTTCAACTTGTTCTTGAACTCTTCCACACGTTGCGTAAGCATTTCGACCTGATCGTTGGCCGTGGCAGTCTCCTTCTCGCTGGCCCTGCGGGCCCGTTCGGCCTCGCGCGCCTCGGAGACAAGTTTCTCCTCGAGTTCCTGTACCTTTTGTTGCAGCTCTGATTGGGACTCTTTCTCGTCGCTGTCCTGTGAGCGCTTTGCCTTCTGAGCAGCACGCTTTTCATCGGCCAGCTTCTTCTCGAGATCCGCAACTTGCTGCCGCAGCTCCGCTTCCGCATCACTCTGCACCTTCTGGTGGGTCTTCCTCGCAGTCTCTGAGGCCTTTTTCTCGGCCGCAAGCCTCTTCTCCAGGTCAGCAACCTGTTGTCGCAATTCCTCTTCTGCGCCGGTCTGTTCCTTCTCCTGGGCCTTCTTGGCCTTCTGCGAGGCTTTCTTCTCGGCGGCGAGTTTCTTTTCGAGGTCTGCGACACGTTGTTGAAGTTCTTCGCTGACTTGGTTTTCCTCACTCCCTTGGCGCTGAATCACCTTCTCCGCTGCACGCCTCTCGTTGGCAAGCTCAGTCTCGAGAGAATTCAGTTGCCGTTCAAGAGCAAGCTTCTCGGCTAGGACGTCTTTCTGGTGGGAGACCTGCGAGCGCAGGTGATCGATCTCGGGTTTCAGCACAGCTAATTCTCGAGAGAGGGCCAGCTTCTCTGCGAGGGTCTTGGTGGAATCGTCGGACATGTTGTTTAATGACTGCAGCTCGGCCTATAGCTTGTCAGAAAACAATCCCTGTTAGTAAATCACAGCGTTGGACAGGTGGCGGTACCTTGAGATCTGATTGTTGTCGCGCTTGCAAGCGCAGCTGATCTGCTTGGTCCTGGCACGTCTGGTTCATGCGACCAAGCTGGGCGCATATATCCTCATATTGCTGTGATAAATTGCTGATCCGGTCGTCCTTCTCTGCCAACTGATCACGGATGACAGCGACCTCATCCCGGAGGACAATGACGCGTAGCTTGAGGCGTCGGGCCTCCTCGTCCTTGACTATAAGGTCTGTCTGATGCATTGCGCCGCGGTATTTAAGGTCCAGCATATGAATGGCTTCTGTTCTCTGCAGTAGAAGGTCCGGTCAGTATGGCAGCTGTGACAATTCTCATATGCGCTGGCCCGGGGTGGCTGACCTGATATTGGTCCATGTTTACATGATCCACTGTGGTGCGGTTTTGTTGACAAGTCCCGGGTCAGAGGCTCAGTGAGTTGGATGCAACGAGTGAATGGAGATAAAGAGGAGCTGAAGAAGTAAGAGCTGGAGTGCACCTGGGGTGAGTCTTCGGATTCAATCAGTCAATGGAAAGTCCAACCTGAAGCAAGCAAGTGTAGATAATGGATAGGAATTGTGGTCAGTCCGGAAGGGATGATGAAATGGGGGGGTGAGGGTGGTATCCGGGCCCCGACACTTGCTGTGTTTTCCTGGTGCGTTGTCCCAGAAACACCCCTCAATCGAGACTAGCGTCTGAGCCCCAAAGCCACAGTGGATCCGGGCAAGTGGGATTGCAGACCACGCTAGTGACAACGGCCGTGCAGGCCGGGCTGGCTTGGCAAGTGAATGGGAGCTCCCAAAGCTCCAGATGTCCTTCAACTTCAGGACAGGTCGCTTGGATTCGAAGTGCGTAATCAACCACCATAGGCCATCACCAGCCGCGACTTGACCAACCTTGTTGCCAACCACCACGATCTTTTTGCAGATACTGGTGGCGATAGAGATTGGTGCAAATCAGTGCACTCTCCTTTCCCTCCTTTCTCTTCAATTGACTCTGGTCTTTCACAATGCGCTGGTCCTCAATTCTTCTTCCCTTCTCCCTCCTGGGCGCAGGTGTGCTGGCCGCAAAGTCCGACCCGGCCACCACATTCAAAGACTTCCACCAGAAGTCGCTCTCGAGCACACCTATCAAGCTTGACGATGCCTCCTACAAGAAGGTCACTGGACTGCCCCGTGACTACACGGTTGTCGTCCTCTTGACAGCCTTGGACAGCCGTTATGCTTGCCAGATGTGCCGGGACTTCGACCCTGAGTGGAAGCTGTTGAGCAAGTCTTGGGCCAAGGGTGATAAGGCTGGTGGCTCCAAGACACTGTTCACTGTTCTGGACTTCAATGATGGTCGGGAGACCTTCATGTCTGTATGTGCATAATATGGACTCCTCTCGTTTCCCCCTCGGCTCTGGACCACCTCTAACGATTTGTCTGCTACCAGCTCGGACTGCAAACCGCCCCCGTCCTCCTACTCTTCCAACCCTCGACTGGCGAGTTCGCTGTTGCCAACACCGACCCCGTGCGATATGACTTCACCTCTGGGTGAGTACCCTTTCTGCAAGATAATATATCCCCATGCTTACAACCCCTATCAGCGCCCCAACCGCGGAATCAGTCCGGAACTGGGTCAGCCGCTACCTGCCAGGACGCCCCGTCCCCGAAGTCAACAGACCCACGAACTGGTTCGCCATAATCCTCGCCCTTACAACAGTGGCTGGCATAGGCACGACGCTCGTGACGCTCTGGCCGTACATCGGCCCCATCATCCAGCACCGCCGGCTGTGGCAGTTCATCTCGCTCATGACCATCCTGGGTTGCACATGCGGCACGATGTTCAACATAATTCGGAACGTCCCCTACGCAGGCCACGATGGCAAGGGCCATGTCTCCTTCTTCGCCGGCGGCTTCCAGAGCCAGTTCCAGCTCGAGTCGCAGATTATCGGTGCTCTTTGTAAGTTCACGCTCCCGAGTGCATTTTCGTAGAGTTTCCCCTCCGCTAACATCTCCCGATCCCAGACGGAGCCCTCGCCTTCTGTGCCATTGGTCTCGCCGACAAGGCCCCTCGCATTGGCGGTGTCAAGACCCAGCAGACCATGGTTGTCCTCTATGCCGGCGTCATGCTCGTCCTCTACAGCTTCCTCCTCAGCATCTTCCGTGTCAAGAATGGCGGCTATCCCTTCGCGCTGCCTCCTTTCTTATAAAGTCATTAAGAGGGATTTGTTTGATGGAAAGAGGCAAACTGCGCGGTACCAGAGAGCAAAGTCATATTCATCACGGAGTGGTCGGATATCAAAAGTCTTTTCGGATTCACGCTTGAGGAGGTTGCGAGTCTAATATCTCTGGATGGGGTGGGCGTGGCCCGGTCCATTGGAGCCTGAATGCTCTTCTTTACACGTCTTCAGAGATGCTGGCCGCTGTACAATAGAAGAAAATAAAGAGATCGTTGAAAAGAGCAGGCAATACGGTTGGATCAACGATCGAATATGAGTCATGGTGATCAACCTCCCTGGGACCATTGAGATGGTGACTAGCTTGCTCTTGCACTTTTGCAAGAGCATATGAATGTAGACCAGTCTCTGAACACATTTTGAAGCTGCACTGCCTCGCCCCAACTGCTCGAGCATAAATGTGATGGCAATCACTACTTTTGGTATGGACTCTACCACAACAGCTCATCTCCCACGGCCCATTGAAAAGCCTTCTAGGAGGGCGATGGGTTTTCTCAACCTGGTCTTGTAACGAGCGGTCGGCGAGCTCTGCCAGGTGGGATTGATTTGATGACTTGACTACGAGGGGATGTGCAGGATTGACTGTTTCCAAACAGGTTCTGGCAGGCACTGCGAAGTTGCCCCGGCTTCGGAGGATCATAATGCTGGATATTGTCGACGCAAACTCGATGGATTGTAATTTGAGGTGAGCTGGTCAATGAAACTGTGTTGCGCCTACGGAAGAGAAGGAAGGAGACCAGACGGCTTGCCACCTCTGCTACGAACACTCCTCTCGCTCAAGATTTGGATCGCTTCGCTCAGGGAATGGTGGTGGGGCATAAAATTGTATGCTTGGGTAAGTTCGACTGGAAGGTCGAACTCATGCCCACCATTCAGTAGCACATGAATTCCTCGGACGTCCACGATTTCCATGCAGAAGGCAGGAACGCAATTGGAACAGGGAGATTAACAGGGCGGCGTATCTGAGATCACATGTCACGAGCAGTTTACATCTACAGTCTGGACTGGCATATTGGTTCCTGGATTCTGCGAGGCATACTAGGCCCTCCGCATCGCTTGGGCACAAGGGTATATACAACTCGTCGACGGTCACTCGGCCTCTCCAAGCTGTCCGCATCACATCTCACGCCTGGCACCGCCCCCTGGCGCAGAGTGGTAGAAATTGGCCCAAAGTTGGCTCTCAATTCAGTCATCATAGCTTTTTGGTAATACCATTCCACGCCGAGCCAGACATAACGCCCTCGTGAAACCATGAAAGCGGCGAAACACCGCGAAGCCGTAGCAGTAACCATCCCAGGCATGCCATCCAAGCAAGGACCACATCCCATGACCATATCCCAGAGAGAAGAGTGCAAATGAGATCCTTTACACCTTGAAACCGCGCGAGCGTCTGCGACCACGGGCACGCTCGAACTTGCGGCCCTTGGAGAGGACATGGGGCTTCTGTAGGGAATTGTTAGCTCTGCCCAGCTTTTCCACCAATCGAGTTGTGCCCGGATCAGTCGTACCTTGTTCTTGTGGGGGCCGAAGCCGAAGTGCTTGACGGCCTCACGGTTGTTCTTGGGGCCACGCAGGAGCAGGGTGTTGGCACCGGTGGGCTTCTCAAGGGCAAGCTGGTCGAGGGTCAGGGCGCTGCCGCCAGCGGCCAGAATGCGCGCGCGGGCGGTGGCGGTGAACCGCAGGGCGGCGATCTGGACCTTGGGGACCTCGAGCAGACGGTTGTCGTCGGTGATGGTGCCGACAACAACGATCGTCTTCTTGTCGTTGCCGTTCTTCAGGTTGGCCTTGACCCGGGACAGGGAAACGGGAGGGCGGTTGATGCGGGACATAAAGAGGCGGCGCAGGACAACCTTGTTGAAGGCAGAGTCGGTACGACCTGTATTTTGCGAGTGGTTAGCAAGCGGGCCGCCTGCATGGTCTGCGATGGGCAGTCGGCGACGGTGTGACTTACGAGCCAGGAAGCGGTACAGCTTCACGAGCAGCTTGAGGTACGCATTGTCGCTCTTGGGCGCCTTGCGGTGGGTGTTGCGCACGTGGTGGCGGTCGAGATCGATACCTACAAAGAGACAAAATTTCCTCGTCAGCCTTTGGCTCAAGTATGCTCAGAGAGGTATGCGGCAGCACTCGCAGAGAGGAAGTCTGTTACGACCTCCACCCGCTCAATCCAAACTCCTCACTTGGAGGAGAGTTGGCAGCGCCCTCATATTCGCAGAGACCGTTTCCGATCGTCCACTTGCATACAAAGGCTTTGATAACAAGTTTAGCCTCACGTACCCATCTTGACTGTTGACTCGAGATGTTGACGGTCTGAAGAGTCGATGGGGATGTTTCCTGCTTGGTTGGTCGAGCAGAAGGGAAGGCGGATGGGCGGGAAAAGTTCGCCTTGAGAAATTAGAAGATGCTGCTGCGTGGATGTGGGTCGCTGCTGATTGGTTGAATGGACCATTCACTGATGCAGCTGGCAGCGGCCGGCAGATGTGGGCCTGCCAGCTGGCTCCAGCCCCGACCTTCCCCACCCAGCTCCAAGGCTAGAAGCTGCTCATCTCGAGCTGGGTTTTTATTCACTGCTGGACAAATCATCCGGGCATTGGTCTTCTGTATATTCATTATTCCCGGAATGGCT
Source organism: Diaporthe vaccinii (assembly GCA_039880775.1). Classification (NCBI taxonomy): domain Eukaryota; kingdom Fungi; phylum Ascomycota; class Sordariomycetes; order Diaporthales; family Diaporthaceae; genus Diaporthe; species Diaporthe vaccinii. The sequence goes on along the minus strand of JBCEDN010000005.1, from coordinate 1,274,078 downwards.
TCATACTCCCAACTTTCATTGCTTCTGGTACCTAGCGATCTGAAGACTGTTATAGTCTTGTGCCTGTTAACTCACAGACCAGAACAAAGGTACTACTGCATGTACCCGGATTGATTCACACAAGATGAACAAGAAAAGGAATAAGGCTGAAGCAAGGTCCTGTCTGGATGCAAGATTGTATTTCCGGTGGACGAGCTTAATCTCCAGAAACTATCTGAAGCAGGAGTCTATGTACAACAAGTTACAAACCCATGACCATTGCAGGAAACACAACTTTTGTGATGCCGTATTACTCCTGGCCTGTTCCTGCTTCCACCGTGCCGAATAGAGCCCTCGAAGGGAGAGCTTGTGATGAATACCTCGTGTTGGTACACTTACAGTTGAAAATGCGTCATGTGCTGCTCTCTAGAGTCTAAAATCCCATGGGCCCTCCTCTCATCTTCCCGATCAACACAGAAAGTGCTGGGTCCGCCCGGCCCACAACCTTTCCCGGTATCGACATCTTGTACCTCCTGCAGCATGTTCTATCTGTCGTGAAAAGGTGCCATCAGTCTACCGTCATCTGACGGGTTTTGTCTTCCATTGTCAATTCCATGAGTGCCTTCGAACAAATGCTACAGCGCACTCGGCTCAATGGCCCCTTGGCTGAAACCGTCGTCTTCTTGCTTTCCATCTATTGTCAAGCAATGGGTCATACTCCCTGTACGGCTTCACCGCCGATATTGTAAGGTTCGATAGAGACCTGCTGCCGTGAATCTCCCTCTGTTGTCCGCTCACAGGACCCGCTCTTCCGGGGCCAGGGTCACGAGGAAGTCGCGCGTCATCTCGAAACTGAGCCAGCTCGATGCCATGCTGGGAGCGACTTTCAACAAGTTCGGTACGATGCCCTTGTAGAGTCCCTTGACTCCCTCCTGGGCAATGATCTTGGTCATAGCATCACCGATAGACTTGTACTTGTAGCCCAGGCCGTCCATGGTGTTGATTTGAAATCGGCGGCGCAAGACATCGCTGGGCCCAGAGTTAGCCCAGAATGGTCTTAGAAGTTCATTGCTATTGCACTTACAAAGGGTACGTGCAGGTCTGGGCCACGGCACCAGACACTGCACCGGCAAGCAGTTTGCGCCATGCGCTCGGGTTCTTGTCGCCCTCAGGCGTCAGGTACTTGCGCACATGCTCGTACACCATGAAGTTCAGGCCGACGTATGGTGCGACGCCTGCAACAGTCGGGACGATGCCTCTGTAGAGCGCCAGGAGCCCACCCTCATTCTTGTACATGCCCACCAAGGTTGCCCACATGCCTGGCAGTGCTTTGGGCTTCTCGCGCAGGGCGGCGAAGCTCGCAGACTGGATAGACAGCCTTGTTCGCACAATGTCGAGGGGATAGGTGAAGGTGACCGAAGTTACACCTGCCAGTCCACCACAAGTGAGGCGCATGAAGGGCGACAGGTCGGCGCCGGGGTAGGCCTCAAAGACGCTGCGCTTGTAGAAGTTGTAGCTGCCGAACTGGACTGCCGAATAGGGCACGATGCGAATACAGTTGGTACCATTACCGCGCATGAACCCACGCCATCCTTCCTCTTGCCACATCTTTTTCAGGGCCTTACCCACAGACAGCTTGTATTCTTCACGACCCGCAGACTGGATCTGGAATAGGATCTTGAGTCGCTCCAACGGGGAGACAACCGTACGGGACACTGCACCGGCAACGCCGCCAGCACAGAATGCAGCCACGACGGGCTGGCTTATGAACATGCGAAGGTGGTCGGTCGGACCAGGTGGCAGAGGCGGGTGGCCATTGCTAGGAGTGGCGGGGATGTCGCTCGGAGACTTGATGGTGGGATTAGCTTGCTAAAGATGCAGGTTGGTTTCGCAGACATAAAACAAGACGCGTCGCTGGGTCAGGACATACAGCAGCCATCATGAAGAGGGTATGTAGAGAAGAGGCTTGATGCGGTTGTAAAAGGAGGTGACGCGCGACGAGTGGCGGTTGTCGGAGGCAACGTCAACGAGAGATATTGTTGGGAATACCGGCTGGGTCGGCTCTGAAAGCATCCCAATGAATTGCGCGCGACGATCTGGGAGGTTCGAAGTGATTGACACGGTCGCGAGAAGACCACAGTGAAAGTGAGGGTGTATTAGGGGTGATCTCCTAGAGGGGAAGCTTGAGGATACTCGACATGGTCGACTGGTCAGGAGGTATTTTGCAGCTGCAGACACATTGGGGGTTTCTTTTGTGCCAATCGATAAGCTGGTTCACGGTTGAGTCGAGTCGAGTGGTACTCCCAGCTGGTCGTAGGTTTGTCGAAGCTGAGCTTGTGGCTCTAGGTCGCGTGGCTAGAAGATCGATGGGTGGATAGTCCAAGCCTGGAGGTCGGGAAAAAAGCCTGACGTCAAAGGGATGGGCGATGGGCAATACGGCAGAGCACAACCTTGGGGTCCCCCACAACCGGCTGGCAAACTGGGGCAGAGACAGACAGATGGCCCCTGTTTAGCTTGAGGAGGCTGTAGTGTAGCTGCAGGTGCCTGTGCAGGTGAGGACATGTCAGATCAGATTCTAATCGATCTGCAGTGTCACGGAGCACAGAGATAGTTCCACACGATGTTTATTGTCGCAACAGAAACATAGAGGGCCGGGGAGCAATAACACCCAGGCTCTCAACCCGGATGCTCCAGGTACACAGTAGATACTTGGATGCCGGCGAAAGCAGCTATCCATGCATGGATCGAGGCGGCTCCGGCAATCAGTGTTGCAATCCTGGCCTCGGCTCTGGCCTCCTGGGCCTATCGATTAGCGTGTTGGGTAGCCGATAACCCCTGTGGGATGAGATGACATTGTGCATTGTCACAGAACAGCCTCAGCTCATCCTCTCTGCCTCTGAATGGGCCATTGTAGCCCACATGGCCCAGTCCATGTTTATTCGCCTGTCAGATGACCAAGGCCAGAGGTCTATGTATTCACAGCCAAAGGCACAAACCCAAGACCGCCTGCCCAGATCTGAGATCATATGACTGTCAGTCTTGGTTTCCTCCCCTCGTTGGCTCTTGGCATTGCTCATCCCAGCCCACATCAGCTTCACCAAACAAGGCAGCCTTGCACCGTGGTATGTGCAAGTGAGATCTGCACTTTCAGCTCCCCGGAATTTGAGACAGCACTTGTTAGTCTTACCCGGGTGCCGGGTCCCCGGCTTCCAACTGGATAGAATACCAGATCTGCCCAGCCGGGAGTCAGGACATGCTCTTCAGCTTCAGACCGAGCAACCCAACAAGCTGAGTAAGCGCTCACCATGCCAATAATGGGCGGTAGAGAAAAATCGGACGAAGAAATTGCAAGCTCCTGTTTTCAGGATAACTTGATCGGCTACCATGTGGTCATTTCAAGCCACATCGACTGCCACAAGTTGCTCTTTCCAATTCGTGCTCTTGTATCTCAATGAATTGAACCGTACACTGGGGTCATCGAGGAATGTGATATCTGCCTGACTCCACCAGGCTGCCAGCCTCTGGATGGTTGCTTTGGCAACTGCCTGGCCACCATCAAGCTGTGTACTGCAGGCAGACCGTCCAACTTGGCCTGGGTAGTGGGATACAGTTGAGGGATGGCTTCACATCATAGTAATCGTTCGGAACAACGCCAAGTGCTTCGTAGACCTTCAAGCTCTTTTCAAGGTAAGATTGGCCGCCGGCCCCGGGCGAGCATCATGACACCCCGTCTCGTAGAAACCCTTCTCTCCACGACTTATAAGCCTTGCATGCCATTCAGTGGTGTAGCTCGTCAGCATAGTCTGTCCGGATTACCCTCGAGATATCCACGTCGCTGCCATTCTTGATAGAAGATAGCCATGATGACGACGGTTTTGTATCCACGCATTTGAGCTCCTGTGCTGCTGACAGGCCAAAAGAGTCAGCGCCAGCAGTCTTGTGACCGGGGATGCCCTTGGACCCGATCATGACAAACTCTGTTTCGGCCTCCTGTGCCAACATCTCTGTGTTCCGGCAAGAGAGATTCTCCGAAAAACTGATGAAAGGTTCTCAGACGAGGTGCAGGATCTGGCCTTCTCGTAGACTAATATCCTCCACAACAACTCTGCATCAATCGACCAAGTCTGCGTATTACCTCCTTCGACTCGAGACCCAGAAACATCCACTGCAACCATGATGCTTTGTTGAAGGCCCTGAAACTTATTCACCTGAAAACAACGATGAAATTAATCAGCTGACTGTCTTTGACTCAAAGGTAGCTTTAATGACAAGCATACCGTGATGCCTATGTTAGGCCAAATACGTCCCAAGCATCGTAGGAACGCCATGCATTTTTCAAATCCGCTCTGGGCTCTCGCTCGAAGTTTACCATCCCACACAAAGCCATGCTGAAGATGAATCGTCGTGATTATGGCGACACAATGGCCCAACATAGGGTTGGAGACCTGGAAGGACTTGCTTCAAGCAGATGGGGGAGCGTATGATCCAGCCGGCGTGGTGCGTGATCTGCTCCAAGAACTGCTGGATAAAAGACTGTGGTATCGGAAGTTGCGAAGTCTCATCGAAAGTAAGAAGTGCTGATTAAGCTAGTACAGAATTGCAACGAGGACGAATTATAGGCACAGCCATGGCCTCCAGTATCGCTGCTGCTAGTGAAGTCGGCAGGGCCACGGTCTTGAAAGTTAGTGTCAGCGATACTTGGTTGGCACCCGACTGTCAATATCCAGACGCCTTGACATGACATGTGAATAGTGCGACTCAGGTGTCTATGGTGGTGGCGTCTCCGAGTCTGCTGGACGAGCGGCGTAGCAGCTTGGAATCTGCCAGACGTCGGCGAGATGGCCTAAGGACCAATGTATCATCTTGCTCATTATTAATGGCTAATAAAAGCAGTTGGTCAACATTTAAGGGAGGACTTTTTTCGCTAATTGATTGATCTAGACAGACTTCTGATGGCCGTTGAGCAGCTTGTAGCATGCGATTCACCCAGCGTGGTGGGCCTCTGGACGCATGCAACAAATTCGTGGTTTTGGGCAAGAGCTTCTTCCTGAGAAATTTTCGTAAACCAAATCAATTTCTGAACAAGTCGCAAGGCGTGGCCACAGCTCATCGAGGCTCTCAATGTCCTCCCACCGGGTTTAAAGACGCTGTCAGTCATAATGTTCGCTCTCTTAGGGCCATTGCTAAAGATCTGGAAAGTCAACCATGCTCAAAATGCATAATGTCTGGAAAGTGGAAAAGCTGCACCTTGCCTTGTGTAATTTTCTCCCACCAAGCGGTGAGATATGTTAGCTATAGATTTCGTCCAAACCCAAAGTAACGAGCCTCAGAAGGCGGACCACATCCCCAGCCAAGGTATATCGGAGTATCAGAGAGCTCATTCAACACATCCTGGCCTTACAAAAGTTCGACACTCCTGTCCAAAAAGTCAAAACAGTCTTCTTCAACGATGCGTTCGACAGGGCTGTCGGCAATGAAGCCTTCGTCGAGGCATGTGCTTCGAGATGGAGACTCAGCATTAGCCGAGTCGCTGCTCTGCTTCCTAACAACAACGTCTTATATATTATATTCATGTCTAGCATTAACGCTTTGTATATCATGCCCAACAATACCTCTTCCCCTGATGCACACATTCGATCACAACCCATTATTGATACTCCTCCCCCTTTGTATTCCGTTATGCCCAGACCAACCTCTTGAGGTTATATCCCAATGTCTCAAAAATACCCACATTCTTCTTCGCCTCCGCCAGGCTCACAATGTCTCCTTCCTCGATGATGCTCTCCCTCTTCGCCTCGGCGGTGCCAGAGACGGGCTGGTTCAGGAACGCCAGCCTCTCTATCTCGTGGGCAACGGCCGCCACAAGCTGACTCTCCGTCATGCGAGAGGCGTCGGCTTTGCCGCCGCGGTCAGCGAGTGACGAATTGGTGTATGGCGCCTTCAGGGCGATCTTCTTAGTCTCTGCTGGAGCAGCGCCAGTCTTCCGGCTCAATAGGCCCGTGAGCCTGGACTGGACTGCGGACGAGCCGGGGACATCTTTGGCGTTCTGTGCTTGAATGTCATCGGCAGCGGAATCCGATCCGCTGTCCTTGGTACTGGAAAGAGAGCGTGTGTTGACACGCCGGTAGTCGTTTGAGCCCGGCTTGTATACTACGACCAAGCCGACGTTCTTTGACTCATCGGTTTGGGTTGCAGACACCGTGGATGTGACGTATGTCCCTGTCTTGATAGATTGAACATGCGAAAGGTCGACCCGTTCAAAAGATGAAACTTTATCAAGGTTCCAGTCGAAGCGGCAAAGGTAAATCGCGGTGTCGGTCAGCAGAAAGACAACCTCCTGAAGCGGTGTGCCCATCATGCTGTTTGTAATTGCGGGACTGAGAAATGTCCAGCCCCCGATGAACTCCTCTTTGGCATCCTCAACGACACGCTTCTGGCAGAGCTCGATGGCCTGGTCTCGCATTTTCTGAATGGAGACCGCCGGGTCTTTCGTCATCATGTTGTCCTCGAACTCGTCAAAAACGAGAGATGTGACATTCCCGAGTAGGAAATCGATAGTGGCTTGTAAGAAAAAGTCGTTGACCATGCTGCGTCTGTCAGTATGTTGTTGAGCTGAGGCATTTTCTTCGGGCCCTCTCCCCTGGGGATGCGAAACTTACCCGTTGAAAAATCGTGTCAGTCCCAGCCCAGCGTCAGCCAGGGCACCACGGTAGTTCCTCTTTTTCGTGCGCGTGTAGTCGCCCTTCATCGCCGCGGTCGATGCGTACTGTTTTGAGATGGCATCCCCGTTATCCGCCCACAATGTGTTGAACCAGGTATTCACCTGGTCCAGCTGTGCTGTCATGTCATAACCTTGCTCCTTGAGTTGGGCGTCAAGCATGTATTTGGCGAATGAACTCTGGCAAACATTCGTCCGGTCCAGACAATCCATGCAGTTCGTCCTTATTACGCCCTTTTGTTGTGTTTTGGTCTCACCGCCTTCTTCCACTGTGCTTCCAAGAGCATCGAGCTGGTCTTGTAGTGTATCGATGAGCTTCTGCACGTTCTCAAATCTCATACCTCTGCATGCATCATGGAAGTCAAACCACTCAAACGGTACTGCATCCTCCTGGGGATTGCCCTCATTATATCGCTTCATTCCTTGCTGATACTTTTCTCCAATTGGAGCTTCGACGCCGTGCTTCTCCACGAGATTGGCGATTTGGAGAGACCCGTATTGCTGACGAAGTCGATCGAAATGTTTCTTCAAGGCCTGGAAGTTGGTATCATCTGAGTGCTGGAAGACCGGGCTGGGCTTCAGCGAGTAGGGACTCTGCGTGAAGAATACCGGTATGCTACCTCTGACTTGTAGGAAGGAGTATATCTTCGAATTCGGGTCGATGATAGCGGGTGAGAGGATCTGCTCAGTCTCGACTGAGTTGGCGCACCATCCTTCCTCGTCAATTCCACGCCTCAGGTACCGTAAGCCGGCTCTTTTCACTGACCGCCTCGATATGATAGTGATGTCGAACTGCCTCTCTGATGACCTTGGGTTGACTGCGGTCTTTCCCCCGGGAGGTGTCGTGTGGGCTGCTTCGGAATCTGATCCCGTTGTTGACAAGTTGCTAGCGAAGTCGTTCATCTCAACAGAGCCTTTGTATTCATCCAGCTGCTCCGGTTGGTTATCCACAGTAAACGTCCTCTGGCCCACGAAACCCTTCATCAGTGGCAATGCAAGGGAGTCAACTCCTGCATCGATGAAAGGCTGTATCACATTCTGGTTCCAGAAAAACATCGGATCGGTCTTTCGGTGGAGTGGCGTGTCGCCCTGGGGAGTTGCCTCGCGTTGCCTAGACAGACTCCGAGTGATATCGTACTCGTAGGAGAAGAAGTAGCTCTGGGAAGACCCGAAGAGAATCTGGGTGGTGCGCAGTAGCTTGGGGAGCAGAGCCGGTGGCGCCAGCTTCTCCTCTTTTGCATCCTCCACTGGAACACCAGCCGCCTCTGATGATGCAATATCCTCCTTGGTGGCCGCAGGGGTCTTGGAGTCTCCTGGTACGTTGCCATCCGCAGCCTTATCCACGGCGTTATTAACGTTCTCCTCGGACTGGCTGAGACCCATGCTCCGCTTCTGCTCCAGTGTCCAGCCGCTGCTACTGAACCAGCGTTGCGCAAAACGGCCGTAGCTGCCACGCCGGTTCATGACATCCTTGGCAACACTGGTAGCAGAGGGCTTGGATCCATCTGCTGCATCGGGCCGTTCGTCATCGGTAGGGACCTCATCGCTCTTAATCGAAGCCGCGTCTGTATCCGTGTCATCCCCAGCCTCGGTGTCCGTATCATCTCCGGCCGACTCCCCGACATCTTTGCTCTGTGGTTGTATGGCGGTCTTCGCAACCGCTTCGCTGGCATCGTTGTAGGAAGAGCACGGGGTGAGGGCGACCTCAGTGATGACGTAGACCGGCTGGCCGCGGATCACGGCGACCTGCTTGCGGCGGGTGATCGAAACGAGATAGCTGAAGCGGGAGACTGTGATGAGACCTGTTTGTAGGATATTGGTATTAGCATCCACTTTAGAGAAGGGGCAAGAAGAGCAACTGCTTATGGGATGTGATTTAAGCTTTGCTGCGCAGACTCACCGACGACTCCGAAGGCCTCGAACGAGGAGTTTGGCTTGGAAAGGTCCGGAAGCCCATCCCGGGAGACGAAGGATATGGCAGCATCCCCATAACGCAGCCTGACAGGAGGCGAGGGTTTGTGTTCCTTCTTGGTCGCAAGAGGTTGGATCAAGAGGCCGTCCACTGCAGCAGCAATGATGACCTTGCGCGCGAGGGATGGCATCTTTCGACGTCGTCGCAAAGAAGTTTCAGGGACGCAAAAGGCGGGTGAGATGAGGTCCACTGGTATTCCTGGGCGGGATCATAGCTATAAACGGAGGAGCATCGTCATGGTGTATAATTAGGGTGCGGGAGGGCCATGGTCACTGGTCAAAGACCGGTCTCAGTCTCGGCCGATGGATGATGTCGAGGTCGCGTTGGCGGGGCACTTGCTGTGTACGCCACGCGGGACAACCAGCTGGAGCATCACTCAACCACAATTCGCTGCCCACATGCAGCTGTAGCATGACGTATGTCTGAGATTAGCATCTCACAATCTCGAGCTAAACTCTTTGGATGATCTAGACCAGGTACCGTTAATGGGTTTTGGGACCGTTAAAGCTATTTGTCCCATGCGCTGCACACGGTGCTTTACAAAATGCATAACAGTGCCGCTACTTTTGTTGCGACACGGAACTTTCGAGTCCTACTGTTCCCACTGCACAATGTAGAAAACCTGTTGCATTGGATATACGGGTCGCTATAGCAGCTCAACTCAACTAATAAGCGTTGCTCGTCACTTATATAGCTGGGACCAATAGGTTCGGCTTCAAAGTTTCGGCCAGTCACTTTGCCGGAACAATTGTCACAGAGCCAGCGAATCCATTTGATGGCATGGTGTCCAAACTCGATTATCGTGGAAATCTCAGAGCCTTTCTCAGAACCAAATGCTTGATCACATCTCTGCTACCATTGCAAATGTTGTCGAGAAAAAGAGACCGTTCTGACCCAGCTTTGTCGTATTTGCCCTCTTGCTGATGCGCACTCCTCGCATCGCCATCTTGCACGGGGTGTTGTCATAGCCAACTGCCACAGTCCGTGTTGTAACCCAGATGTTGCTTAGATAGCCAGTCTCTCGACCTTGTCCTTCAGCGCGCGGATCTGGCCCATGAGGTCAGAAGACTCGTTCGAGGTGATGGCGGCTGAGATGACGGCCCTCGAGACACCGCATGCGCGGCCCAGAGCGACCTTGCTGGGGACGTAAACGTAGGGGGTGTTCTGCGTGAACAAGATTTAGTTTCTGGCGGCGGCAAGATGTCAACAGTGAGCGGAGAGAAACGTACCTTGTCCTCAGCCAGGAGAGGGATGTGCAGGAGGATAGCGAGAGGCGTGGTGTCCTAAGCGAGCAATATTAGCCTCTTGCATGTCTTAGGGGGGGGGGAGCAATCATCTTCGAGTTGTGACTTACAGCAGCGAGGACGACAATCTCAGCCGTTCCACGGTTCAGAGCCTTGGTGGCCTCGTTGGCTCCCTTCTTGAGCTGTCTGTAGTGGGCGCTCGACTGCAGCAGATCCAGGATTTCCTGTATTTCTATTAGCCTCTGCCGAGTATGCAAATGGGTCTGCGGCGCGGGTCGTACCTGGGTCAAGGCGGCGTCGGCGATGGGCCAGGCGGCAGACTCGTTCTGGTTGGACATTTTGGGCGGGTTTCAAGTTTCGACAGGGTTCCTTTCCGTAGATCGCCCTGTGGTGGTGAGAAGAGGTGACGGTGGTGTGGTAGTTGCTTTGATATTGAGTGCTCGCCTGGCCGAAGAAAAAAAAAGGTTAAGCTCCGGGCCACGGCTCCAGAGAAAAAGGTGGGCCAGGCGATAAGCTTGCCGATAGGACATCTCATTGATGCGGTGCCGGCGCGAGCTGCTTAGCTAAGTAACATGGCCCGTGCTCGCCTGCCGCGTCTCTGGCTGCGGAGCGAGCTGCTTACCTGCAGTGGTCAACTGGTCTCTGGTTCTCTGGGGCTGAGGTCTGCTGTGCTGTGCTGGATCCGCCTGCTGCACAGAGAGCAAAACCTTCGCCCAATCAAAGGGAGCCCTGGAACCACCTTGCCAACCTCTCAACGCAAGTCGAACCCGTCACCATCGTCTGCTCGTTCAACCACCCAAAGCTTCACATTCCAACCCTAACGCCTCCACTTCGACGACCTTAAGCTGCCATCGCCACAACTCCAAGTCCAAACATCAAACCGCCTGCACACGCTCCTCTTGAATTCAGTTTCGTCCTCCACACAACCGCCAACATGTCTACAGATCTTTGGTAAGCCTGCTTGTTGCTCTTGGAGGCCCCCTTGAGCTCCCCAGCCATCATCTCTCGATCTGAAGCTCCGAGTCTGGATGCCCACATCTGTGGCAACCACCATCCCATCTTAATTCCCATTCTCTATCGTGCCCGAAGCTAATTATGGTGTTCTCAGCCCCGTCTACGCGGTTAGTACCCTCTCGACCACGTGTATTCATCGTCGTCATCCTGCCGAGCTCTACCGAAGCCGATCCCATCATCGAGAACAACACCGTCGATACATGATGCTAACCCATCTCTAGCCCTTCTTTGGCGCCATGGGCTGCACATCCGCCATCGTCTTCACATGCCTCGGCGCATCATACGGAACCGCCAAGTCTGGTGTTGGTATCTCGGCAATGGGTGTCCTGCGACCTGACCTCATCGTGAAGAGTACGTCACCACCACCTCGACCGGACTCGAGTCCATCGTTCAGCATGCTCACCCATATCTAGACATTGTTCCCGTCATTATGGCTGGTATCATTGGTATCTACGGCCTGGTCGTCTCTGTCCTGATCTCCGACGGCCTCAAGCAGGCTGACTACGCCCTGTTCACCGGCTTCATCCAGCTCGGTGCCGGTCTCGCTGTCGGTCTGGCTGGTATGGCTGCCGGTTTCGCTATTGGTATCGTCGGTGACGCTGGTGTGCGCGGTACTGCCCAACAGCCCAGGCTATTCGTGGGCATGATCCTGATTCTCATTTTCGCCGAAGTCTTGGGTGAGTTATTTTTAGCAACAAAACAATCCTCCCTACCTGTCGACAGCTGCCTCTTCTCTTCATGATATGCTGACAGCAACCCACAGGTCTTTACGGCCTGATTGTTGCTCTTCTCATGAACTCCAAGGCTGCCATCAACGTCTCGTGCTAAGCGCATGTTTGGCAACCTCGGCCGCGAGCCAACTTTGGGATGCGCTGACAAGACGATTCGCATTGCCTTCCTCAAAGCTTCAACGAATGAAATCGCGGTCGTGCTCGATAAGATGGGCCCAGCTTGCAATCACGGAAATGTTCAACCTTTCTTGAGCATTTGCATGTGGCCAGGTCACGACTGGGAGGATTGGAACGAACGGAACGAAAATGATGGATGATAGGGACATCATCCAATCAACATACACATGTACTCATTGTCACATTAGGCTATGACTGCGGAGCATTGGGTTCTCGTCATAGATGGAGGAGGGGCAGAAGAATGTAGTCTAGGATGGGAGTAGTGCTGCTTTGGTTTCCTGCGACATGGTTTCATATGGCTGCATCACTCCGTCACTTGTTTTGTATTGTATCTTTACAGCATCGTCTTTTCTTCCTGGTGACACGTCTGTTGATACAATGCGATAGGCTTGAGCGACATAATCTATGCATCTAACTGTTTGTTGGCCGCCCTCGACACAAAATGCCCACCGATCATCGACACGTCTTCTACCTCTGACCAATAGTATTAAATCCTCACCACGTATCAACACCTACGGCTCAGCGGTTCGAACCGCGAGATGAGACTCAATCGAGAGTGTGCTATTCCCACGCAGTACACCCTACCATCTTTCTCATTATCATGTATGTCGTCTTTGAGCTGTCTCCTATGCTGACCTACTTGTTCTATGAATGATGCCAGCTCCCCTGGAGATCTTGGCCAGCGCCTGGTCTCGTCTCTGGCTGACTCGATCGCTTGCAGCTGACCGGTCTTGCGTTGGCTGTCCACGGCAGGGAGCCCCCACTCGATACCCTCGATGTACATCCTCGTTCCTTCTCGAGCAGCAGATCGGTGCGCCTGGCGCATGTGGAGGTGCTTGGGAGCAACTAGAGCTTCTCCCTCACGCTGCCTAGGATGTGGCCCTGTGCTGGAAGTTTCGAAATGCGCTGGTCGGATCCGAGCCTGTTGAAGGAAAGCCTGATGAAGATCTGGCGCAGCGGCTGCCGGGAAGGTTGAATTTAGTGAGACTATTCCAGGGAAAGGTCCCAAGGGCAGAACATCCGCTGGTTTTCACGCCGTTCACACAGATATTACATAGAGCGCAGATATTTGTAAGTTGTCCATTATGTATGTACGTAAGGCTCAGGACATTACCAAGATGTGATGCCGCTTCTCTCGTCTCCCATTACCATGCTGTTGGAATCAAGAAAAAAGCACCCTGGACATATGCTGCCTTGTCCTCGCGTCGTCCCCATGAAACCCATCCAAACAGAATCGTAACCCGCCTGCTTTTGTCCCATCGCCCCATTTGTTTTCGGGACCCGAAGCTCTTTGGATATGCAATAATTAAAGGCAAGTACTGGTATTAAAACTATGTACAGGTCGAAATGGAAAAACATGCAACGAACGAATCACACTGGCCTGCATGGTCACCCCTAGGCCGCATATATCATGTGCGTCTAGATGACGTACTGTAGCAGAGGAATGTTATTAGCAAGCAGGCCATCCAAATTCCATGGACACGGTGGCTGTAAGACTTACAGGGATAAACAGGTAGGGCACCTGTCTCTCATACTCCTTCCACGCATCGCCATACTTCTCCCTGCACCGCTCGATGTCCCTCGCGGCGCGGTGCGCGATCATGCAGCAGAAGAAGACGGGGTAGAACCAGGGGAAGGGGCTGCTGAAGCCGGTGATCAGGCCCCAGCAGATGGCGAAGAAGGCGTCGCAGGTGTAGTGGAGCTTGCGCGCCTTGCCGTACCAGCCGTCGACGAAGAGGCAGTCTCCGGTGGAGGTGGGGATCTTGCGCGGATTCTTGATGGACTGCCACGGGACCTGGGGGAAGGTGTTGCGCTTGGTGTAGGTGCCCCGCTCCATGGAGCGGAAGCTGTTCTTCTGGCCGTTGCAGCTGTCCCAGACCCAGTAGACGAACAGGTACGAGACGTACAGGCCGACCAGGAAGGCGCGGTTCCAGCGGTACTCGTCGGGGGAGTGGTTGGCGAGGTAGATGATGCAGTGGCAGTAGGAGAGCGGCACGCCCGACATGTTCCAGAAGATGAGCATGAACCCCCACTTCTCGTAGTACATGTCCCAGGTCGTGACGATGAGCTCCTCGCCCTTGCCGCACGCGTTGGCGTAGAGCCAGTGCGCCATCACAAGGAACATGACCTCGCCCGACACGTAGCCGTACTGCTCGTACTGCCGCACAGCGTTACTGACGCTAAGCAGCAGCAGGATGTACCACGGCAGGCGGACCTCGAAGAACATCTTGAAGTCAAGGATGCCAAACATACGCGGGTTAAGCTCAGCACCCATGAAGAAGTCGTAGATGGGATAACCCGTCATACGGTGCTGGGCGCCACGGTAGATGGCAGAGAAATAGGCGAGAAATGCGACGATGTATCCTGACAGAATCGAGACGGACAGCAAGGGGCCAAAGTCGTCGATGATGGCCGAGATCCTGTAGACACCAGTGAGGTGCAAGACGGCGGCGACAGCCAGAGTGGCGTAGAGCGAGAAGAAGCCGGAGCAGTAGTATTTGAGCTGCTTCCCACCCTCGTGGGGCAGGGGCTTGCCGTACGCATAGACTCCGGGCGCATAGAGGTAGAGGACGACCTCGAAGACGCCAAATATCCAGTATGCAGCCCACGCCCTGAGGTGAGGGAACGCGCCCGTGTAGACGAGGTGGCCGAGATGTGAGAAGAAGTCGGCCCAGCTCTGGCCCTCGGCGCGCGTAGGGAACTTCCCGTCGTAGTAGGTCGCGCCGATCCACATGTACCACATGAGCAGAGGGAAGCCGATCATCATGGCGGACACGCCCAGAGAGCCGCCGAACTCAATGTTGCCGGAGTAGTCGATCTTGGGATCCATGCCTGGCTTCCAGCCGTCCACGACCTTCTCCTCGGCCACCTTGCCGTTGGCGCCGTTCAAGTGGCCGTTGGCGCCGTTCGCGTGACCATTGGTCACGGACCTGGGCTTCACGTCTTCCTCAAAGTCATGTTTCCCATTTGCGGCAGGCTGATTTAGGCCGGTCGTGTCTAGCAGAACACTCGATCTTGGCAGCGTGTCATCGTCGTCTATGTGCTCTGTGAACTTAGGAACGCCGCGCTTGCGCAGCGATCGCGTGCGCAGGGAGGTGGTGGTCTCAGCGGCAGAGCTTGAGTCGCCATCGGCATCGGATGCGTCGAGGGTCAGAGGCGTCTTGCGTTTGGCAGACACGCGACGGCCAGGGGTCTCGACCATGCCATCGAAAGGCTCCTTCTTTCTATGAGCAAAGCATTGCGGTCAGCATCAAGTCACCGCTATGAACGCGGCCGAATGCGCGCGATGCCTGTGCGCTGCAGTGGCCAGACTGGGCGGGCCAAACATGTAGCCGTGGGAGGCGGTTCAACATGCGCCCTGTCCAAGCATGCTTGACTGGTGGCAGCAATTCGCATGGTCCATAATGGTAGAGTGCAGAGTGTTGGGTTGGGGCAGGGCAGGGCACAGAGCAATATGGTGTGCTTGCAGGCGACAGGCAGCTTACAGCTATCCGTTGCCTATTCTGGCATTCCTCTTGCGCGGACTGACTGCGCCTCAACTTGGGCCCGAGGCAAGGGTTGGGAATGTAGCGCTGTCTGATTGGCACCAGGAGGGACAGAAACCAACAGCACAACAACAATATACAGGACAAGACGGGTACAAGAAACGACAAGACATGACAAGACGCGGGATTCAGGACTCACCGAGGCGTCTGGCGCAGTGAATACCTCGTTGACATTGTTCTCAAGTTGTGCGAGCAATATCGATGATGCGTGCAGTAGGAGAGAGGAGAGAAAGAGGGACTCGATCCAAATCCAATGTCACAGAAGATAATTTGCTTCTCGCATTCGAGACCAGATTGCAGCGGATCGACCAAGGCCAGATCGAGACTGTTCTCTCTCTCGCGGCTCGCCCCTTCTGGCAGCTGGCCCTGGTCGTCGGAAATTCGGTAGATCCCAGCGACTCAGACCCAGCCTGCCACCAGCAGATCCAAACCTTGTTGACAAATTTTCTGATTTCTGCACCGGCACTGGGGCCAGCCGTTGGCCAGGCTGCGACCTGCAGGGGGGTGGCACCGGCCTCTAGCGCCGCTGAAGGGAAATGAGCTGCCGCCCGGACCAGAACGTCCTCTCCCCTGTATAGGGATCCACCCCGCTGACTTGTACACGTACAGAAACCACCTCCAGTGGACCTCGGGAGATGGTGACGTCTACATTGCTGTCCCAAAGACTGCTCGTGGGTTATCATGCCGAGCAATTGCCGGCCTCACGTCGAACCTTGAAGTCAATCACCGGCACAAACGCACGGCTGCAGCCGTCCGCCATGCCACATTGGCCATTATGCTCCTACCGTGGTCTGATGCGTGCATGACAGTGCCGTGCATGGCGACGGCACCTTGCCTTGCATCCGATGCTGCACACACTGACACGGTTTCGGGTTAAAGTTCCTCTCTCCGCGGAGCCTCTCGCTCGCAAGGGCGCCAAATGCTTGCGTGTGTAACTTGACCCTCTGAGACAGCCGCGAGTGGGACAACTTCCGGCGGGATAATCTCCAGTGGGTTGACCTTTCCTAGAATAGCGTCCTGTAGCATCATCTTCAATAAGATACCTAGGTCAGCTCATGTGGGATAGCTTCCTGTGGGATAACTTCCTGTGGGATAACCTCCTACCGGTATGGGTTAATCTCTTGTGGGTCAACCTCCTATAGGACAACCTCCTGAGGGATAACCTCTCGAATCGTATGAGATGATCTGTTCGTACTTTCTGATGGGAAGACACAGTGTGTCTGCTATCCAACCTCTGTCCTTCAATGTCATGGTCGAGTGAGTCTGGCAATAGGAAGGTAGGTCTTGTCATCAGAGCAAGAGCTCTGAGAAGGATCTTGCGAAAGTATGGTCTGAAATAGTACGTGAATGCCGTCTCTTTGTATTGCTCAACATGGCTTGGATTCCACACGACCGGCCATTGGGTACAATTTTGAACTTATCTCTGCAAAGACCCATGCCTCAAGTAGGGCATATGCGGGTAGATTTGGCACGAGGTTCCGTTTAAGATGTAGCAAATAGCTGTTGAAAGAGTATTCGACAGAAAGTTTCGATCATTTTCATGATGTAGCATTCCTGAATGAGATCATGTGGAGGTTCTGTCAGCGATTCTGAGACTTTGAACTCGTGCATGTGGCCAACATAAAATAAATACCCGTGTTATCATGCTTCTATTTATGTAGAGATATGTCACTGTCTGTGGTCTTGTGAGCTACACTGAGTGTGCTTGACCGTTGTCATTGTAAGCTTCATGAGTAGTACAACCACTGATTTGTCACCTCACCCGGCCTTGGCCATTCTCCGTTACACATTACTTGGAAACTACATTAATACACTGGTATTTTAATGTGCCTGCCTCCACTATGCGCGATGGGCCTCTTTAGTTTCGCAGAGTGCGAAGATATGAAGGCGGACATGGTTTTTCAAGATCTCACCTTCTGCTCAAAGAACCTGAGTCAACCCGGTTGGCCATGTGAGCAAAAGCTTAGCATGATAATTGCTTACAGATGTTCGGTCTATAAAGAAATGTTGATAAAGCTCCTGTTTTATGTTCTAATGCTATTTGAGAGCACCTAGACAGCCTTGCGCACCGACGGCAAGGGCGAGGCTAAGGGTCGACTAAAGATGAATTGCCTCGACTAATTTTCACAGCCTGAAAATGACAGCTTATTCGCCAATTATTTACATAACATATCAATTCAACCTGCTAAAAGATATTAGCTTACTATCTAGCTCTTTTGCAAGTGCTTGAAGCTGTGAGATATAGCCTTCGCCTCTAGATAATTACCAGACCCTTGAGTTCGACCACTCTGTCTGATTTTCCAATCGTTTCTCATCCTCAAAACCAAAAGATCTTCTTAAAACTATCATCTCGCTCAAACACATCCGCCTCCGTCCTCAACATTGTGTCCCTCCGACTCTTTCAACCACACGACCTTTCGACTACAAAAACTTTCTCGAATCATGCGGCCGTTTCAATTCAGCCTGGTCATTCTGACCCTCGTCGCCTCATCTTTGGCTGCGCCTGTCTGTAAACTCCGTCCAGAGGGCTTGAGCTTCAGCCAGACTTGTGAGTGGAAGGCAAACCCCCAGCCCGGCGTTTGCGATTGGGGTGTATCCAACGAATGGAGCACACCCAACGACTGGGGTATCAGCAATGGCGTCTGTGTCAATGACGTCTATGGCATAAACCAAATGTAAACTGCCTCGCAGTAGTTTTGATAGTATTCCGTCCAATTTGTTTGGGATGCGACGATTCCTGAGGCGGCTCAAGGAACGAGTATTGGAAAGAAGGAACATCAAACTTCAGATGAGATGGGGGCCAGCCTCAGTTCTTTTTCTGTGGAAAGCCACCGCAGTCACTGGGGGCTCACTTAATGGGGGTCAGGCAATGGGGGTCAGTTAATGGGTGGTCACTTGCCCTCTGTACGTCTTTAAAAAGGGCGGCCTCTGCAACCCCTTCTGCAGTTAGATTCTAGCCAGCACACCCACTTCGAATACAAATAATCGCATATTTGCCAGACCCAGTCTTTCCTAGCACTCCCCGTTCGTCCCTTCCCCAATCCACCTCGAGTCGCCTCCCGACTGCCACGCGCCCTTCATACTGACCTAGCTTTCAGCAGTAGCAGCAATGGCGGATTGGCCCCGACCACGGCGCTCCCGACAGCCCCACCGGGAGCTCAACAACTTCCAGCAGGGCGTCAACGAGCCCAGACAACTCGAAGTCGACCAACATACGCCTTTTGTAGAGGAGTTGGACCACGACGATGGTGAGCCGGACGAGTCAGTTTACGCTGCTGAAGGCCTCGTCATCCATGAGTCCCAAGGCCCCCACCCGAACGACACCGTGCGTGAGGGCCAAGTCCGAGTTTGGAGTAGATGGAACGACCGCGTCTACGACCTTCCCAAGGGAGACCATGAAGTCGGACAACACGGGACAGAGGTCCTAGGCCGAGCGAACGACTTTGTTTGCCCCGTTCGATTGCTAGAGAACCGTTGCATCTAGCCGGCCAGACACAGGCCGTCCCAGACGCGCGAGACGAGTCCGACGAGTCCGACGCCCCAGAAGCCATACCCGTCGCAGCAGAAGCAGCGCCACCAGCACAGCGAGTGGATAGGCGTGAACAGGAATAGCGTTCCGTTCAGCCTAATACGCCTGTCACAGTCGAGTACCGCTTCCACCTGGCTATGGTGAGACGTGGCTTGGAGGGTATCCATCCCAGTCCATTGAGGAGTTGAGTTCACACAACTACCTATGCATACGTGTTGTTGGGGGCCGCTGACATGATATCCCTCGCAGCGTATCAACCGCATCAGTCCCGCACTCGACCTCCTCCAAGAGATGCGCACTGCTGTCCTACGCCGCGAGCGTCGTGCTGGACACCAAGCCCAGCACCCAGCGCCGCAGGGCGGATCGAACCCCGTGTGAGCCCCTGCAATCGGTGGACCAATTCGACTTGACGGTCCTTCGTCCGAGGTTGGAGACCCTGCCCAGGCCGCCGATGAGCCAGCCCGCGCAATGGTTTCCGCGATCCGTGGCAACACATCCCATACCCAAATGGCCAAAGCGTCTACAGATACCCTAGCCCTCGGCACTTCATACCGATCCACCACGAACGTGTCCAGAGAGGCTCACAGCCGTGGGTCAGAGAGGCGCACAGCCGTGGGTCAGAGAGGCGCACAGCCGTGGGTCAGAGAGGAGAGCGTCAGGCGGCAGTGGATTGAGGGCCCGGAGCACCCCGTCAGCATGCTCGAGCGTGCCGGCACCATCGGACGTAACGGCCGGCCCAGCCTTTTCCAGATGCGAGGCAACGGCGAGGTTCGGATCCGCACCAAGTTCTGGCAAAGCATGACACCCAGACAGAGGAGGCGCTGGAATGAGAGGGGCAGGCACCAGTTCAGTAACCACGAAACGGGGCGTCCTCCGGCGGACATCCAAGAGGCCGTCGCCAATCATCAATCCTTCATCGACTATCGTAGGGATTTCTGTCTTGCCCAGGCTGAGCGCATGCAGCGCAGGATGAACGGGTCCAACCTCCGCTCCCGCGGCAACGGTCCCGCGGCAATGGTCGCTCAGCTGTAAAGACTCACAATGTACCTAGGTAGCTGACCCCGATTTTCCTTTCTGATCTCATTTTAGAAAATGCGAGTCATCATTGGACACTACTGCAACCACTTTGATACTGCTTTGCGCTCTTCTAGTTCTGATCTTTCGGGCCTACTTTCTAGTTCATGACAAAACTGTATGCAATAAATGCCAATGTGGTTTTCAGTCTGGCCTCGTCCCTCCCTCTATTCATAATGATTCTGAGTATTTGAGCAGCTGATCCGAACAAGATTTCAGAGGAAAAAAGCTCCATTGACCAGAAACGGCTCTACGCAGTTATCTGGCCTGTCATCTGAAGAAATCCTTTTTTCATAAAAATGGATATTCGCACAGAAAGAAACGGATGGCACACAAACTTATACCCAACACACCCACACTCAACACACCCACAACCAAGTTCATACATCTAAGGTTAATGAATATAAATATATAAATTAGGTATGGGTGTAGGAGTTGGTGTGAGTGCTGTGTTGTGATTAGCTGCGGGAATGTTATTTAAGAGGCGGTATCTGAGTACCATCCGTTTACTTCTGTGCGAATATCCGTTTTGTTATTTTTTCATATCTGTCAACAGTACGTGAGAAAAGCCAATATCATCCTTGAGCTGTCTGTGTCTCAGTAAGCTTGCAGCCAATGTGTCCCTTGAACATCAAAAAAGTTTGATGTGGTAGCACATGCACAGTCACATCACCACCCTACAACGTCTCGCGCCATGCGCGGTCGCGCTGGGTCCTGCAACCTTGCCAGCTCCAGCAGCAAACGATAAACATATATGCTCCGGTCGACCTCTCTAAAGGCCTTGCTGAACCACTCGCGACCCTCTTCAGCAATATGCCTGGCCGCTGCCCGCCCCGCCTCGGTCGAAGTGAGATGCGAAACTACCTCGGGCAACTCCTCCATGCTCTGGCTGATCGGCACATAATGAAGCCACGGCACGAGGCGCTCGTCGTGCCACTCACGAAGGAGAGTCTGTTTAAGCGGCGCTGATCGGGAGGCGAGGAAGTTGTAGTAACGCCCGCTGATTCCGTTCCCGTCCATGTCGAAGACAAGACGGGACTTGAGGGCGCGATCCTTATCCTCCCATGGCTTCCGGTTGAAGTAGGCCCGCTGGTCCCTGCAAGATCGCCCCTCGCATTGGAATATCCTGGTGAACGCCACGTCGAATAATCTGGAGTTGAGGAAGGACGATTTCACCCGGCTGAGGATGCCACCCGTTTCCCGGAGGTAGTCGTGCTGGCGCCTGTTCAGGTTCTGTGCCAGCTCGACAAATCTCTGGCGGTGAAACTGCCGCCACTGGCCGTCAGAGGCGAAGCCGCCCGTGTTAGAGCCAGCCCAGTACAGGTTGTTCCGCTTGCTGTCCCAGTCGACGTCGTTCGCGTCGGCGTATTGGAATTCGTCCTCCAGGTAAGCTGGGCTGGGATACAGGATGTCGCCCATGGTCGATAGCGAGCCTGTAGAGAGCACCGGTACCAAGCCTTCCAGCAGGGGAAATGACGCAGGACTCGTGAGGAGGCCATGCGTGGTGCTGTACTCTGGATGTTGGCACAGATCCAAGGCGGAAGATGTATCTGTGATAAATGGGAGGCCATAGTCCTCGATTATGCGCCTGGTATCGCCAATTGTTTTGTTCACGTCCTGAGAGGAGCAAAACTTGGTCAAAGTGTCCCAGGCAGGACGTCTTGACATGTTGTCCATAATGCAAGTTCCGCTATGAAGGGCGTCCTTCCGCCGAGGTATCAAAACCCTCGGCTCGTCGATATGATTGACCAGAAATTTGATATCGGGGAGACGCGCGGGAAGACCTGCCAGCAGTCTGTCGAATAAGTATCCAATGTGTCTATCATAAGCGCGATAGGGGTGGGTGCAGACAGTCTTGGCCTCGCGACCAGAAAATGTGCAAAGCCACAAGTCGCTGCCTGGGATGTTCTGCACGAGTCTCATTCTCTCGAGGAATTCTCGACCACTCACATCCAAGAATGGTGCGATGCTTTCGTGTATTAAATCGAACTCGTCAATGATGGGTGACTGATGAGAACTCGCAAAGTCGAACCAGGCCTCGAAGCCAGATGGTGGGTCCAGGCTGTACCGGCGTCGGTATTCCTTATGAGCGGCCGTGTGGGTCTTTGACTGGTTCTGAATCAAAGTTTCGAAGTCTTCTTTGGCGTTGTGTATCAGTGTATGGATGGGATGATCTTGGGGGTGGGCCGATAGCGATCGCGGCTGCTCGATTGCTATAGTATACGTATTGAAGAGGTACGGTACGAGAGACACGAGGCAGAAGGCCCATAATGCCGACTTCGATTTCGCTTGCTTCGGAAGCAATTGGATTATCTGACCGAGTGACAAGAAAGATGCCACAACGTAAGAGAAAGCACGTAAATCTGTAGACATTGTGAAGGGATCACGAGCAGACACAATGCTATATGTTGTTATAGCTGCGGCAGTGCGCCAAGACGAGTGTCTAGCCTGGACAGCTGGTAAGTTCAGAACGAGATATACGCTCCTGGTGAAGTACATACTGTCTGAATTGTGAAATACCAAGACGAAGCCTTGGTTAAAGCTAACGCCAGGGTATATGTAGAGTAAACGGAAAAGCCGAATGCCAACGTTTCTACGCCCAGTACAATCCCGAGCACAAGCGTAACTCGCAGTGATAGAGGGAGTAAAGCATCTTCAACATCGAATGGTGGAAGAAACCGATAGTACCTGTTGGATATCCTTGGCCTGGGGTCGAGGGTGATGTAGGCGACCAGCAAAGCAGCAACCGGGACAAGCGACAGAGCATCTGATGCTCGGATGGGCCAATCCGATTTGAGGGTCAGAATGGAGAACAAAGCCACCAAGGCGCCGCCCCAGACCGTGTTGAACATATAAAAGAAGACTTGACAAGTGGCCGGTGATGCGCCAGGAGCATCTGCATCGTGCCAGATAAGGTGATTCTGGGACACCAGCAGCAGTGGCGTTAGTGCCGGAAGGAATGCGACGAGGGCATTTTCAGCAGCCAAGAACCAGTATGTAACGAAGCATAGAGCAACTACCCATAACGACAGGGTGGATGCGGGCAGTCTCTTCGAGACATTCCAGCCTACAACATCGGCCCTTTCCTGTCTGTAATTTCCGCCTGTGCTTGCAGCCACAATCTTGAACACTATAGGTAGTATCATCCAGCACAGCGTCTCGGACAGGGGCTGGAGTTCGGGTCGGCGGTCGGAGAGGTGTCGTGTCAAGATGCTGCACAGCACTGCTGTGCCAGCTGATCTGGTGACATGGTCGCCTTTAATAGTATTATCGATCTTGTCGTTCCACATGGTCGACTCCCATATCCGCCAGATAGAAACTTTTCGCGGAGCTTGGTCTTTGCGAGGTGCATGTGTGGTGCTGTCATGTCGTTCTGTGGGAGTGAGCGTCCACGTCTGAAGGGTAGAAAAGCAACGAGTACGCCGCGTTTAATTCGAAATTGACGCGAGGCATAGGGCGCAGCACGAGTCTAGCTCCTGTGCACATGTGGTCCCTACCTAGATCCGCACAAGTCTAGCTGTCCATATTAATGTCTGATCCGCAGGCAAAAGGGGAAAGATACACATAGACACCGCAAATATTGGACTTGCTTCATGTAGCAACCATAATGTATGCGGTCATCAACTAAGGCTCGGTGTGTGGCTTCCAAGAGTTCCAAAGGATTTCGTTGCCTTGGCTATGAAAATCTTTCCCCCTTTTCAAGTTCCATTACCTGACACTGGCACTGCCACACCCAAAAGCGGCCGCAGTGTACTTATTTGGCGACTTGGCGAAGTGTGAGGCAGAAACACAAAGAGACATGGGCTAATAATTTTATGCTGTTCCACATGTTACCGACCAAGCGAGAGTGGATATGTTATGGGTCTGCCTAGATACTTGGCGTGTCAATCCATGGGTTCGGAATACGGGCACTACGAAAATTACATTACACACACTCGATTCGTAGCAGCGTCTGTGTGGTGAATTGTAGACTATAATACCGGCTGACCCCTGTGTGGGTCTCGAGTCACAAAATTGCGCGGGACACGTATACCTTGGGTACAAAAGCATTCCATTACTCCGAATGGGGCTGAGCTAGGACCAAACTGTCTTTGCCATCCCTTGTAATGTCAGTGTCAGCCAATGAGTTTAATTTCCTCTGTGCGACAGCCAGATTCCGACGGCCAGAACTCAATAGATTCATCATCCGGCAAGTGCACGTGCTTCATTCCGACGAGACCACAATGGACATCTTGCAGCAAGAGGCCGACCAGTGACACTGATTGATCGGCAAGCTTCCCTCTTGATTTTGCCTTACCAGCGCTTCCTTTACGTTCTGTTTTGTGAGAAGCATTTGGGTATCTCTAACTTTTCAGCTTGCACACTTTACGTTATGAGACTCTTCAGATACTTCACTTCCTCTTCCACTTCCTCGAGATCCGTTGCAAGTTCAACAACAGTTCCAGACTGTCTGAAACAGCTGTACCCAGAATTTTCTGATGAATTACAGCAACGAAAACTAAAGAAGATAACTACGGCGTCTGATGTCCATCGTCTCTCGATCTGCTGAAGCGTTCTGTTTTCTGGGAAGTAACCATGTAATCGACATTTAATTGTGCGAGCATTTGAGATTCACTATGATGCGCTGGACATCATTGATCAGTTAGAAGGCAATTATCATCTACTTAAGCAACTCACAACCTACATTGTCTCTTGTGCCACTAGGACAATCATTGTCGTTCCAGCTTAGTGGAGGAACTCAAAGAATACAAATAGTCTATACTCAAGCAACTCGATCCTGAATCCCTGAGAACTGGCATGCCTTGTATTACGAGTCCTCCTCCAGTCATTCGAGTCCAAAGAACGCTTGGTTCTGGGGACCATGTACACGATTTATCTTTTCCCTCGCCCTTCTGAACTATTTACTCCAATTGCAATTTAATCCAACATATCCGGACCCCTCAAGAACCGATTAAGCGCCGCCGCGGCCTTGTTCGATTTCACCTGGGTTCTCAAGGTGCATATGCTGGATGAATATGAAAATGACGTTTGCCCGCACTGTCGTACTCGTTATCACTCACCCCTTGCCCAAACTTCCATCTTCAGCATGGCCTGGCAGTGTTACGGGGATGATAGTTCGGTCAAAATCATAGGCGAATCCTGCCGCTGCAAGGTCAGTGAATCCATCGAGACCGTGGCCAGCACAAGACTGGAACTATCTCGAAATACCATAGCAACCTCCACTCCTACAGCAGCCGATCCGCCTGGCTGTCATCTTTCCGCGTATGTGCAGACAAAGGATAAGGGGAATTGAGCTGAGAAATGGAGAGGCGAGGTACGTGATAGCATCCCCAAGACTCGAATCTCTTTACTCCATACAAGGTTGTGGTGGTGATTACGATCGTCTCTGGTCATGAATTGCGGTTGCCACAGTTGCGAACAGCTGGTGAAGACAGATTGAGCAGCAAATTCTCCTTCTAGGCGGCTCTGTCCTCATTATGGTGAGCTGCCATGCTCCAAGAGACTTTCATCCCAGCTTTCAAAATTCCCGGGTCTGGAACACCGCACTTTGAAAGGGCAGTTACATACCTAGGTAGAAAGTGTTGCGCCAGTCACCCAAACGCCAGGTACCTGGTTTACTGACCGCCTAGCGACCGGCCTAGCTTTGGAAAAGAAAGAAACACAACTTAAAATTAGAGTTACATGGGATAATTGAGGAAGCCCCAGTAACTCTAGATACCTAGCTTCCAGCAGCTAGATACGAGATCCAAAGCCCCCCTTCGACTCTGGTCAAATTTCATTTGGGACTTGACTTGTACTGCCTGGGCTTTCCATCCCTTCGACGACCACTCAAACTTCGTGGGGGCCTCGTAACTTGTCTTGCGAGTCCCTCGCTCACAGCCGCGAGGCTCCCAGCCATACAAAGACCTCATCATCGAACCTGACCCTGGTTTTTCTACCACACTCACATCCCAAGCTCGCCTCCCAGGCCACGGGATCATTAACGCACCGCATGCTAATGCACCACTTGTGCTCACATCAAGACCTCCTTACGCTATCGACGCCTTGCGGACGCCTTGCGCTTGCGCCTCAAACTCTTC
This sequence comes from Diaporthe vaccinii, assembly GCA_039880775.1. NCBI lineage: Eukaryota > Fungi > Ascomycota > Sordariomycetes > Diaporthales > Diaporthaceae > Diaporthe > Diaporthe vaccinii. The sequence continues at coordinate 1,248,015 of JBCEDN010000005.1, read as the reverse complement.
CCAAGATCATCTCTCGCGAGTCCTCTCCATCTCTGCCTGTCTCTCGTCACCACCTCTTCTCCCATCGCTCACCAGCGCATGTTCAAGGTACGTGAAGTCAACAATGTTGCGCCTCGCAAGTATACCTCTACGGTAGTGCCTCAATTGAACGGTCATAATGACGCGATGATGATAAGCCGATGTCTCAATCGACTAATGAACATAATTTCCAGATGCCTGCCTACATTTCTCACCTCCTGGACGAGGGCATCTCGGAGCATGAGAGCAGAAGCTTGGGCGTCGAGACGTTGTTCACAGACAGTAAGTTCACTGCCTCAGCGTTCCTATCATTCATCACATGGCAGGCTATTTTCTCGCCTCCATTGATGCTACTACTTCACTTTCAATGCCAGGATTCCCACGAACGCGTCTCCTGCTTCCTACAGTAACAGCATTACGAGCACAAACTCATACCTTTCACCTCACCACTGTGGCAATCCGGTCGTCTATCCATATACTGCCCAATATTTCGCAGGCCTCTTCTCCGGATGGATTGGTGAAGGCCAGCCACTTTCACGTTGTTCTCTGTCCACGACCACACCGTTTTGGACTGGCGCATTGGCTTGCAAGATCCACCGGAAAGAGATGATTGCTGACCTGAGATTAGCAGCACTGAGAATTATTAGTCCGTTTACTGGACGCGTATCTCCCGCTGAGAGCAAGGATGATGGCGGCATTTCGAGTCCCGAGGTGAGCTTGATATTCGCACACCCGCTTCAGCTTCAGACCATCACTCACAACAACTCGTTCCATCATAGATTATACAGCCCTCTGGTCGGGCCGCCTCCACCGTGACATCGTTTCGTGCCCCAGATTCGAGCCAGGGCACTCAGAGGACTCATACCGCCCCCAAAGAGTCGCGGTCTGCCTCCGAGGGTCCTCAGACGCACCTAGCTGTTTTCAATCTTCACCTTGGCCCTCGCTCATACCGGCTACGCCCTCCTGTGGCCGAGCGACCTCAATCAATCTTCGCACCGCTTCCAGAGATCGAGGGACCTCATGCATACCTGCTCATGCTTCCGGCGACAGAGCTGCCTCTCAGATATGTGTACCTAATTCCTGTGACCGAGGCGCACCGTTCAAGGGTGGTACTGCAACCCGTGATCGAGCGACCTCTGTCATCAAACGTCAAGGTCAGGTTGGAGAGGCAAGACATTCACACTGGAGAGACCCAGAGAGTCGAGACCGTGGTGGAAAGGTACAACATCGACACTGGGGAGACCCCGGGCGTGGGTACCATCAGGCTGGGGCTCCGGTACACGTGAAGGTTTGGTGTGAATGAGCAGGGGTTGATTCCCCGGGACTTTTATCGCTTCGGCGCGATGGTAGCCTCTAATACCTTCCACTCGAGGAAAAGCCCGAGTCTTCGCCAGGGCTAGGCGATGAAGTGGAAACGGGGCTTCAAAATAAGGCGAACTCGAGAAATTGGTTGGTTCATGACGGATATCTCAGGAGTTGGGATGGTGTGTGACAGAAGGACGCCCCTGGTCCTTAGTCGGAAAACCAATAACGCATTACAAAATTGCCTCGAGCTTTTAGCAGATGTGATGACTTACGGAGCAGATTTTCCGGTGTCAACGTAATACAGACCAGACCGTTGGACCGTTGTGGTTTGGGAGGAGGCCAGTCCCTACGAATATGAGACAAGCTATCTATCCGCTGATCCAAATCAAGAAAGACATCAGACTACCCTCCCAATGAACTCCAAGTCAGGGGGTGAAAGCCCGCAAAATTGATGACCAGGAGGCCATGTAAGCAAGTCTTGACAAACATTATCTGTATCTTAAGCTCTGCAACACACATCCTTCCCATCGAAGCATTGCTATCTCTCCTTCAGCTGGCTGTTGAGACAAGCAAGTCAAATTTCCAGCCTCAGAAACCAGATGAAGCAATCAAATGCAGGGCTTCGGCAGGACAAATCATGAATTCATTTCAGGGAAACATTGACAGCACTGGCGTGAAGCCCATCCCGTAGCCGCAGGGCTGTTGCGATCTCCACAGCATCTCACTGCAGGTGAGCAGATCAAAATCTAGGCCATCGGGATCTTCTGCCTGTGATTCGAACCGTAGCAGAATCTCGCATGCCAGCCTCACATCTGGCAGGATCCAAGCATATGATCCATGTCTCAACCCATCAGCTCGGCTCGAGTGTCACCTGGTCACAGCGTCAGAGTACGCACGCCTCGCGAGCACAACGCACGGATGGGGAAGGCCAAGAAAACAAAAGGAACGCTCACATTGTATGGATACAACCGCCCTCCTTACTCAGGCATGATCGACGGTCCCCAGGCTCAGGGGACGCGCGCGGCCTGCGCGGCGCAGGGCCCTATCATCCCAGGTGCCTGGATACGAGTAAGGCTGGCCTGGCAAGTTCCGAGGCCAATTGATGATAACCTGGGAGGTCGACCCCCTGGCCTTATCGCGGTGGTTATGCGCGCGCCCGCTGCGACGTCCTGTATTTTGCTTCTGGTAGAACCTGGGCGGACCCATTCAAAGGCGCCCAGCCGCCGACGTGGTAGGACTCCAGACGAGCTTGTTCTGTCGCCTCGATGCGCGGATCGGTTGATGGAGGCGAGTTTCTGTTGCGCGGAGGTCACCTGAAAAGCAACCCCCCCCCCTCGTCCGCCCCCAAGCCTTTCCTTGCGGCTGCGGCTGCGGTGCGGTAGTGCGTTACGGTATCATCACCAATCCATCGTCGCCAGTAGAAGTCTGCGATCGGCATGGAAGCCCCAAGTCTCACGTATAGCATGTGGGAGCGAAGTATACCCGACAGCACGGGATAGCTATCGAATGCACATAACGGGAGTGCCGACAGCCCAAGCGTTTTCCTAGTCCCGATCCGATCGGCTCCGCAGATCCGTTGGAATAAGGGTCCTGAATCTGGGTTTCGGGAAGAGGCATTATCCTGGCCAGGCACGGCAACTAGTTGGAGGGTGGAGGGTGTCTAAGCCAACTTCGACGGGGTGACGGGCAAGAATTGAGGGTCGAAATGCCTCTCCAACCGCGACGATCACTTTTTTGACTTTTGATGGCGCACCTTTTGTGGGGTACGTCATGATTTGCTTGGGAGGGAGGGAGAGAAAACATTGCGGCGGGGGAAAGGTTCTCAGAACCTCATATTCTCTCTCGAGAGAGGGGGGAAACACCGCGATAGACAGATTGAATTGATCATAAGCAAACCAGATGTAACATTGCCTTTCCAAAATCCGGATGCTGCGGCTTCAGACTATGGTTCAAGGGGCAAGTGATAGATATGCAGTTTTGCACACATTTCCAATATTTCGTTTCCTTTGCTAAATCTGGCGCTGCATGGCTCGGACAGCCACTTCGGCCCGTGCCTGGAGAGCCTGTAAGCAAATGTGATCTGTGGCAGCTGAGTGCTCAGGATCGCTGTTGCGTCTCTCGCTTAAGCAGGGAGGATGAGCTCGGTCTCAACATTGTCGATATGTGGCATATTATGTACCTAAGATTGAAGATCTCCAGGCCAAGAGAGGGGTGGAATGGTAGTGAGGTAGGTGTGCGAATGCATCCAGGGCGAAAAGTGAGGCGGACGGGCTTCGCGTTGTGCGGCCAACTAAAATGCAACCAGGCAGCAGGGATTAAATCCCATCGAACCTGAGGATTCATGCAAGCAGTTGCGATTAGCTTGTCTGCACGTATTCCATGCGGCAAACCGTCGCAGTCAGCGAGTCCATCGACATGGCCCAGCGGTGAGTGCGGGATGGTCCAAGTCCTACTAGCCCCGACCTGCCATGCTACCAAGGCTGCGGCGGCCATCATCTTGCACACACCGGTGGTCAAGCCATAGGCGGCAGACCCGAAGGCATGGACAAACATAAATACCTCTAATGCCCCCTGATATTTGCAACGATCGACAAGCTCAAAGGCGTCTGCCGATCTTCTCCGAAATTCCCGTGCCAGATGCTCAGTCCGGATGATGTCGTCCTCGTCCAACATGAACAGATACTGGATCCCCCACCTCGATATCCACAAAAAGGTCATCACCCAAGAGCTTCAGTACTGTAGGTGAACCTCGGAGCCACCCGTGACCCTCTTGCTCCAACTTGGGTCGCGAGGCCGTCGTCAAAAGCGCTCTCTCTCCCTCTCTCTCGCCTTATATTTGCCACGACCCCATAGACTTCGCACACTGTGGTAATACTAACTGCTATTCTCGAGCAGACTTGGGACCCGAAGCAACAGTTCGACCGTTCACGCGAGACGTACGGTTCCACACCAGCGATTATTCGAGTCCAGACTCTTGCTGACAGCAAGGTCGCGTGCAGGGCGAAGATGGGTTTCTCATCCAAACGCCAGGACCCTGCCTGTCAGATGTGAGCGTCGCCCGACCTGCGATACAGACGCTGTCCACGCTATTGACCCTGCACTCAGGAGCAAATCGACGACATTTGCATCAAATCAATAGAGATGTGGGAGAGGCAAGCCGCAAGTAGAGCCTCGACGGGCTCTGAAGGCAAGAAGCTCAAGCGGCCACTGCATCAACCAGTGTTGATCTCGAAGGGCAGCTCGAGCCGTCGAAGGCACGAGGACTCGCGGAGAGACTCCAATCGAGATTATGATGTCCGCCGATGACATCCAGTTTGAAGGTAGGTTGGGCTGCGAGGCGGAGAGGGAGCATGCGTGTGGTGCATCGTCAGCGCAGACAGAGCCTCGAGGTGGATGGTACTCGGGCCGCCAGCACAACCGCGACCAGGTGCACGAGAACGGGGCGACTTCTGAATGGGAGTTGACCCGACAACGTCTCGCAGGACCCACCAAGGCAGTGCTGCTGATTTCGGAAGCGATTTTTGTTGGGCGGATTGCAGGCGTAGCGGCGTGAATGCATTGCTCTGGTTTTGGTTGGTTTTGGTGTGGAGGAATTTCCCGAGCCAGCGACAGCCCGCCATCTGGCACAAATACAGCTTGCGTTTCCACTTGAGCTTGCATGAACCATACAGATGAAGGTGTGATATGCAGGAGTACCAGTAAGTAATCAATAGTCACAGAAACTTTGGTCCAACCCGGCTGACCATTGACGTCCCTCGAGCTCATTTGTGCAAATCCACTGCTGTCGTGCAGGGGGTTGTGCCGGCCGCAGGTCTCGTGCAACGATCACTTGTGTCTCGGCGTGTGTAATTTGATGTCCAAGTCCCCTAGATTCAACATTTGGCGTCGAACCTCTCTCGCTCTCCTGTTGCCTTAGATGTTCAATGGATGGATCGAGGGTAGTGTGTACGCCTCGAATTAATCCATGCCTGGCAGCTAGCTGCATCGAAAGCCGATCGCTCGCCCTTGGTGCAGCACGGGTGTGTGAAGTTGTCAAGAGGCTGCGCCGTATCACAGCGATACAGTTCTTGAGGCGCGGCCCATCGAACGGTGTCTTTCGGCAGGCTGCCCAACTCTTTTGTGACTGATGCGTGGAAGGAGTGCTCTGAAGAAGACATGACGATCTACGTTGTGCTGGGCCCTAACGAAGTCGTGACCCATGTCAGCAGTTGTCGAGTCATCGCCAGTAGCCAGCGTGTACACTCACGGTCAAACGTTGAGACTCAGTGTCCCTCCAGCCCTGTTCTGCGGCTTCAGCTCCGTGCTTGAATGTAAGGCGGCAATCGAAGGACTGGCTGTCGACTCCAGGGGCTCGTCCTACTATTCGTGTAGCCACGAAGAGGTCTGCATCACCTATCAGATAGGCATGCTTGACGCCCAGCCCAGCTGACGGACATGGCTCGCCCGGGCCGCGAGGCCCTTTTACCGAGCGCCATGTAATCATCCAAATCAAGGCGTGCGTTCCTGTGCGGACTTTCATGACTTTGTTGATGTCTTTGAGCCCATGACAGGCTCACTCCCGGCCGAAATGCCTGCCAGACACATTTCGTATCGGCCAATATCCAAAGAGCCCGCAGACCAGAGCATCAATGCTTGCACGTGAACAGCCGAGAGGCCCCTTTTGCTTTTGGTAGACATGTTCGCCGATGATGATGGTGGTGGTAAGTTGATGTAGCCTATGACATTAACCCACTCGCCCACTGAGGTTTGCTCCGCTGTGAGCTTCTCGAGCAGCAAGCGAACGTCAACCAATGCCTGGACTTCGGTTGACTTAGGGAACTGGTGCTGCAGAGTAAGCAACCCCGAAGCTGTAGCATATGATGTGACGCTGTGATTTGAATCAGCCAAGGTGGCCTTGAATCAACACTCGGAGCTTCTTGAGATAGAGCCGGAGAGCATTCGCCGTCACATGCGCCAAGAAGGAGGGCTCTGTGATTGTGATTTGGGAGGCGGGGGTCCCGCCAGCGAACATACCATCCGAGGAAGCGTACTTTTGTACCGGCGTCGTGAGAGGGGAGAGAGGACAGTAGCGTGAGCTTCGATGGCAAAGGGGCGCTGGACATTTCAACACCCAACGACAGGCGTCAGGCTTCCGGAAGGCTGCAGGCCGAGTTGCAAGTCCATCTCAGGGGTCGATGTTGGCAAGACGGTTGAGCCGGAGCATACTTCGATTATGGAGAAATAGCGATGCGTGTCGATCAAGGTCAAGCGAGAGGGTGATGACGAGTCCTGTCACGCTGAAATTCGATATCCCCAAGCCCAATGTCTGTCTGAATGGGCTCACATCTCACAGGCAGCAGGGGCAGCAGAGGCAGCAACTGATCGGGCAGGGATGACTAAGCAGATCGCGGCTAAATGCCGGGCACCTGCGGCTGCTTGTTGACTAGCGCGGGTCATCACAAGGCCAAGCACTGACGAATCGTGCTTGCATCATACCTCGTCCTTTCTTTAGGCTTCTACCCATTACCCTGGCATCTTGACTGCCTTCGCGAATCAATCGACACTGACGACGACTTCTCCCGCGACGACCCCCTACCCGCGTCTGCTGGACGATATTCCGAATCTATAAGGCTCAGGCTGCGACAAAAGCCCGGCTGCTGCCACGACCCCGCTATCAACGCACGAGTCCTCAGGGTCCAGACCCAGATCATCTGCCACATACCTTTCGCCCCGACGCCCTCGATAAGCGACCACGACGCTTGATATCCCCAGGCGCACATCCCACCGAATCTTTCTTCCTTCTGCACACCGATACGTCAGTGAAGCAAAATGTCTGGCTGGGGCCTGGGCTGGTTTGGCGGGGCCTCCGCTCAGAAGCAGAAGAATGCCCCCAAGAACGCCATCCTCGGGCTTCGGTCACAGCTCGACATGCTGCAGAAGCGCGAGAAGCACCTGCAAAACCAGATGGATGAGCAAGATGGCCTGGCTCGGAAATACGTCTCCACAAACAATAAGACTGGTGAGGACAGATACTCCCTGCACGGACGGGGCTGCCCGCGTCGTTGCACATGCTAACCTTGCCCCTCCCGTGGGAACAGCTGCGAAGACCGCACTAAAACGCAAGAAGCAGCACGAACACAGCCTCGAGCAGACTCAAGCGCAGATCGGAACGTTGGAGCAACAAATAAATGCCATCGAGTCGGCCAATATCAACAAGGAGACGCTCCTGGCGATGGAGAAGGCCAGCGAGGCCATGAAGCACATACATGGCAAGCTCACGCCCGAGAAGGTGGACGAGACAATGTATGCAGTGCCCTCCGCTCGTGTACTCCCTATCACGGACATATATGGTCTGGCAAGTATGGCTAAACATGATCGCGATCCAGGGACAAGCTACGAGAGCAAAACGCGCTCAGCGAAGAGATCGTCAACGCCATCACAAGCAACCAAATCGGAGAGCCCATCGACGAGGAGGACCTCGAGGCGGAATTGGACGAATTACAGCAGGAGCAGCTGGACGAGCAGATGCTCAAGACTGGAACAGTGCCGGTGTCGGATCAGATCCAGCGGGTCCCCGCCGCACCCCAAGACAGTGAGTCTTCCTCCTCGGGCGACAAGATGCCTGTACATGCTGACGAGTCGGAACAGTCAAAGGCAAGACGCCGGTTGCGGCACAGGAGGACGACGAAGAGGAAGAGCTGCGGAAGCTGCAAGCCGAAATGGCCATGTGAGAAGCCTCGGGCGGCATGGACAACAAATACAGTGTCAGCAGGATATAACGAGGGCATGTCAGCGGACTTTTGGCCTGGTGACAGGAGTAGACAAGGAGACTGTCCAGAGCAGACGGGCAAGAAGAACTGCTTCGGGGAATCCTTCCGCGACTGGCGTTGGCGTACAGGAGGCTGCATTCGTGATTGCGAGGGAAATAGGGGGACAGAAGGGAGGCAGCCAGCTATACAAATTTCCGAACCATTTAAAGGCCTGCCGTCCTCCTTGCTCCTTCGTGCTTGACAGGCCGGCTGGAAGATTGCGTGTGGAGGACTGCATGAGGAAATACATCCCTGGCCCACATGCCAATGGCAATATGTCTGCTCAGCCGAGCAGCTGCACCGCTGGGAGACTCACTACCATAGACTGAAAGGCCGGATACGATAGCCAGCCCTACAGCACCACAGCTGGATCTGGCCAACTCGGGTCAACAGCCTTGCCTCTGCTACAGCCAAGTATGCAAGCTGGGCAGCGCGCGCACACACACACACTCCTGGTCTCAGGATCTTGTTGGGCTGCGTTGCAACATCACAGCGGGCGAGGCTGTCAGCAAGCAAAGAATATTTACTCAGCCTGACCTTTTAGGCGAACCCCTCTGGTCGGGAGTGGATATGCTGCATACAGAATGTGGACCTGATTTGATCATGCTTTGTCAATAGTCGATCTCGCAGCGGGCAACGCGTGCCATGTGTGCATGTTGCCTGGCCAAGCTCTCTGGCTCCACGGATTGAATCATCAGGTTGAAAAGCTGAGCACACAAACGGCACTTGTCCTGCGCATGGTGAATGCCGTCCTTCTGGAATCAGTACATATATATCAGTATCCACATGCAAATGCCTAGGTAGTGGGAGTCACATGAGTAAGGTCATCCGGAAATCAATAGGGCAGCAGAGACAGGCCAAAGCTTAAACACTTCGTACAGTACATTAGACAGCCACAAGATCCACTGCATGAAGCGGCCGTGGAACAGCAACGTTCATAGGACGTCGAGCTTTGCGTGCTTGGTGTTGTGTGTTGGATGAAATGAAAGACGAGTCGTGATCAATGCAATCCATGTGAGGTGGTCAACCGTGGCAGGGAAGACGCGTCTTCCAAGTGCGGTAGTCTACCGGCTGGCGGTACTCCTTGGATGTGCAAAGATACCTAGGATCGCTACTGAGTCTTGCTGGGAGCCATGTAGCTGCTACTTGGGAGATGTAGTCCGGGAGTGAGGTCAGCAGAAACAAGGCGTGGCTCCCGTGTCTGCTGGTCTGCGGTCACCCCCAGTACACAGGCTAGGCTGGGTATATACTAGACTGCACAGCTAGATAGACGAGGCGACAAACCTTGGTAGCCAGGTGTGTTCGTTCACACAAGATCACCCTGAACGACGCGATGCAACCTCGTCACATTTCATCTGAAATCGAATCTCTGTCAGCATTTGGGACCTGGTTGGAATGTTCACCAGGCCAGCGTCGGCGTGCCATCCGGGATTGCAACCATCCTGCGACCATGTCAGACCGTCAGGCCGTCTGAACTGCCCAGGGCCGTCTCGTCCGATGTGTTGGAACCCATGGGTGCCTAACAAATCTCCCGGAGACCCGCGACCTCGGGAACCAAAATCTGAGGGATGATCCTTCAACAAGCAGACCAGGAAGCCAGGTGCGCCAGGACGCTACAGTCTCGTACGCATGAACAACAACTTTGGAGCAGCTTTCCGAGGCGTGCTCAAAGCTCCAGATATCGCCGGGCACGCGCACAGTAAATTCATGCTCCCGCCCCACACGGTGAACCGATTCACGGCGCCTCACCTTTCGTGCTTGACTGCCGCACCAGCCGCTGCAGTCATCAGGCGTGCAGGTTCGGGTTGCTCAGGCTTTGGCGCCCACCTCTCAGGTCCCTCGCGGAAATGTACAGTATATGCACTTGTTAGTACGGATCAGCAAGCGACGGCCCAGCTAGCGAGCCACGTAGCACGCAGGAAAATTCGAACATCTGCAAACCAACGTACCATTTGCAGCACGGCTGTGTCTTGTCATTGGGCGACGACAACACCCACGGGCACCTCCTGGTAACCCTGTGCCGTCTCTTGATGCCCGTCCAGCCGTCACAGCAGGGCAGTCCCGTGGTTTGGGCTCACCCGTCCAACGCGCCGGCGACTTTCAGGCCGTCGCTGGACGAACAGCCTGACAGCACAGACCCCGGCAAGCTCAGGAACCTTCTCGGGCTCCAAGCCGTCAAAGAGACGTGGCAGCCATGAGAAGGGCGGCGGCTAAGCAGGTGGTAGCAGCAGCATGCCACGTTCTGCTCCAGGGGGCATAGCTCGAGCTCTTTCTGCGCTACTCAGTGCCTGAGTGCGGGTAGGCGACATGCATCCGCGGCGTGGAGGGCAGAAATGGTATCCCGCGTCGACCGGCGGCCGGCGGCTTCTGTACAGTATACTGCAATCTGGAAAAGGTCGACAATACTGTACATGCCACCTCGATATCGGCCTTGCAGATCCAAAGTACATACCCACAACCCGTCCCATGCACGACTCTGGGTTTGGGGGGACGTGTTGGGCCGCCAGCTGCCCCCCCAATCCCCGGATCTCTGGCTGCGTCGCACGGCGTCGCCTCTCTCGTGGTAATCTCATGGTGCCATGCTATGATACGGACCTCTCTTATTCTCACTTCATGATTCGCACTGCTTGTCTGCCTCGGTTTCTACTCGATGAGTCTTGACGTGGCGCCAGTGCCAGTGCCAGTCACGACCGCGCATCGGCCAATCGATCCCCGGCAGAATGCCTGTCGTGGGTGTGTCCCAAACTTTCTCCATTGAATCATTTCGTTGGCATTGACAGGCCCTTGGAAGTTTTTCTTAAAAGTGGAAACTGTGGACTTGCACACCGCGGGGCATCGCGATTGCACCAGATGGACCCTCTTCCCTTCGCGCCTGCCCTTCAACACACTGTTGCCGGGGACACCCCATCCCACCGACAGACCGTCTCTCTCAATTTTTCAAACAACCTCTCTCCGTTGCCCTTCGGTGACCTTGCAAGCATCTCCCTCCTCCTGGCTCACCGTATTAAAGTCGTTTGATCCGGTGCATATCCCGTCACGCCCTGAGGCCTGCATATACCTCCTGCACCCGCATATCAAGTTGTGCAGCTTGCAAAAACTTTTTTCCCCTTTGGTGCATACACCGTCTACCAGCCGTAAGAGCGTCTGCAGCATTGCTTCTTTTGCCATATACCCAACGATCACATCAGGTCGCCATTTGATCCCCTCGTCTGTGTGCCACGACAGCACACCCTCGTGACCGCGCACCACCCAATCGACTCATTCGCCTGCCCAAGCTGCTGCCCCACAGGACGCAAGCAACTCCTCGGGCACTGATTGTCTTGACCTGACCTGCATCTGCATCTGCATTCTGCAATCCACCTGCAAGACCGGAGGACCAGCATCGTTGCGTCACCTTTATGGCGAACGACATTAAAACCCAGGACCTGTCTTCTCTTGACACCTCCTTCGACCAACAGGCGTCCCAGCCCGCGGTCCAACCAGTATGAGCTTCCCAACTAGCAGTATCGAATTCTGTCCCGTCCGGACAAACATCGACTGGTCCCAAGTCCAGTTCTCGGATTATCCTAATCAAGAAGTGCAGGTAGCGGACTACTCCAAAGTTGAGTATTTTCAACCCTCTGACTCCGATGAGGAGCAGAGTGATGAAACCGGCCACAACACCAATGGCCACAGTAAGTTTTTTTTCTCCATTAGTTTTTCCCCAGTTTTTCTTCAGCTCGACACGCATGCTTACAACTGCGCAGATGGACACGCTGCTGATGGCGGTAATGTAAGCGGTGGCGATGGCCTCGCCTCTCCCACATCACCCGGCGACGGCACAACGCCTATCAGCGGCAAGACGGCCAAAAACAAGGCCAAGAAGGCAAAGCAGAAGGCCAAGGAGAAGGCAAAGAAGGCCGCTGCTCTTTCCGGGGAGTCCACCCCCTTGGAGACACCAATGACGCCCTTGTCGCCTGTCTCGCCCGACGGCCAGTTTGGCGAGGCTGAGCAGGCGGCTACTCCCAAGAGCAAGAAGAAGAAGAAGAAGTCCAAGTCCAAGTCCAAGAACAGCCTGGATTCTGCTCCTACTTCTCCACCACCAGAGCTTGCTTCTACCGAGCCGAGCAGTGTTCAACAGCCAGAATCTATCGCGCAGGAGCCGCAACCCATCGTCCAAGAGACGGAAGCTGCCCCGGAGCCTGCCACGGAGTCCGTCCCAGAGCCTGCTTCGGTCTCAGAGCCCGCTCCAGCCCCTGAGCCGGTGAAAGAAGCGACAGAGGACGTCCCGGAGTCCGTTGTGGAGTCCGCTTCAGCGTCGGAGCCCGCACCAGCCTCAGAGCCCGCACCAGCCTCAGAGCCCGCACCAGCTCCTGAGTCAGTGAAAGATGTGACGGAGGACGCCCCTGCTCCTCCCGCTGAGGCCCCCCAGGCCGTGGAGCCGGAGCAGCTCGATCAGAGCAGCTCGATAGCAGTGGAACCCACGAGTGAACCCAACTTGGACAGCACCGCTACCAGCGCGCCAGAGCCGGCTCCTGAACAGGTTCAGACCAACGGAGATGTCTCTGACCCGGTTGAAACAAGCAGCGGCACCGCTGGCGCCGGAGAGCAGCAAGAGGCTGCCCCCGAGGCTGCCCCCGAGCCGGCTGCGGCCCCTGAACCGGTTGAGGACCCCGTCAAGCCCCTGGAGACGAAGTACGACACAGTCCAGCCTATTGAGGCGAAGGAGGAGGTCCACGAGACGAAAGAGGACGCCACAACCTCGAATATCGCCAGTGACGGCCCATCTTCAACTTCCGCGGAGGAGCCGGTCAGCAGCGATGGATTGCCGCAGCCCGCTCAAGACTCGTCGAGCCTCGATGTCAAGGACGAGGCTGTTGCGGCTCCTGAGGAGGCTAGCGAGGTCCCCAAGGAGGTCGAGGCTTCGGAAATCAAAGGCGATGCCAGCTCCTCAAACGACGGGCCTAGCCAACCAATCGAGAGCAGCCAACCTGGAGAGACACAAGAAGAGGTCGCCCCCTCAAATAGCGAGGCAAACGACTCCGCTAAGGAACCCGAAATCGTTCAGAGCCAAGAGCCAAGTGGAATCTCCAGCGACTTGGCGGAACCGCAGCAGCTTGATGGCGGTGCCACAACCAAGGAAGAGGCACCTGCCGCGGTCGAAGAGGTCCCTGCCGCGGTCGAAGAGGTCCCTGCCGCGGTCGAAGAGGTCCCTGCCGCGGTCGAAGAGGTCCCTGCCGCGGTCGAAGAGGTCCCTGCCGCGGTCGAAGAGGTCCCTGCCGCAGTCGAAGAGGTCCCTGCTGCAGTCGAAGAGGCACCCGCTGCAGTCGAAGAGGTCAAAGAAGCCGATGTTCCAGTCTCCGATGTAACGAAGGACATCCAGGAAACACCCGTACCCGAGGAAGAGGTCTCCGCGAAAGACACCGAGCAGACTGCCGCCCCGATATCATCCGAGGTCACAGAGCAGCCATCTGAGACCCCGGTCGACGTCCAAGATCAGCCTGCCAACACGGAGAGCGAGCAGGCGGCGCCAATCAGCTCCGGAGAGGCCGAATCTGCATCGATTGAGCAAACGCCAACGGCAGCACCTCTCAACACTGAGCAATCCGCGGACAGCATCACGGAAGACAGCAAGCCGGAAGTGGCAGATACCACTCCGCCAGCAAGTGAGCAGCCATCCGAGCCTGTAGCGCAAGACGCCGACTCTACATCGGCCGAAAAGGCTCGCGTGCCCGAATTGGCAGGCCTAGAAACGAAGGAGTTCTCCCAAGATGAGGTTGCTGAGTCGCAGCCGCCGAGCAGTGACCAGAAAGATGACAGCTCACCGGCCCAAGTCGAGCGAGCAGTCTCCCCGGCTCCTGTCGAACCTCCAACTATCAGTGAAGAGCCCAAGGAGGACAGGATCGCTCAAAAGGCCGAGGCAGTTCAAGAGGAGAGTGCCGAGAGCCCAGCACCTGTCTCCGAGGACGCTCAACAGAGCGTTGTAGAGGAGAGTGCCCCAGGAGAAAGCGTTGCGCAGGACGATCAAGTCACAAAGAGCGTTTCAGCCAGCGGGGACTCGACCGTGGACTCCGAAACGGTTCAAAACGTTCTGCCGGAAAGCACATCCACTGATGTCGAGCCTCCAACGGACATCCACACCTCTGAGGAGCCCAGTTTGCCTAGCACTGCCGAGAGCGTTCCCGCCGAAGCTGTGATCGAGAGCAGTCCTGCTGTTGAAGAATCCACTGCGCCTCCAAGCGCGCCTGCCGAAGACACATCTACGGCTGAGGAGCCCGACTCGAAGACCGAGGATGGCGCTGGACTAGTAGAGGCCCCCGCTGTCGATGAAAAGCCGGCTACCGAACAAGCACCTGTCGGACAGGACTTGCCCGCCGTTGAGGACACGCCCGCCGTTGAGGACACGCCCGCCGCTGAGGACACGCCTGCTGCTGAGGATACGCCTGCCGCTGAGGATACGCCCGCCATTGAGGACTCTCCCGCCGTTGAGGACACGCCCGCCGTTGAGGATACTGCTGAGGATACGCCTGCCGCTGAGGACTCTCCCGCCGGTGAGGACACGCCCGCCGTTGAGGATACTTCTGAGGATACGCCTGCCGCTGATGATACGCCTGCCGCTGAGGATACGCCTGCCGTTGAGGATACTGCTGAGGATACGCCTGCCGCTGAGGACTCTCCCGCCGTTGAGGACACGCCCGCCGTTGAGGATACTTCTGAGGATACGCCTGCCGCTGATGATACGCCTGCCGCTGAGGATACGCCTGCCATTGAGGACGCACCCGCCGTCCAGGACTTGCCGGCGGAGAGCAGCAGTTTGCAGACTTCTAACGACAGCGCACCTCAAATCGAAGAGGCTCAAGACGCCGTCGAGGTGGCACCTGCCAGTGTCGAAGAGGCCCCAGCCACCGAAGACAAGGAAGCAGAAGCACCGCAAAAGGGAGGCGAAGAGGAGGCTGCGCCCCTAACGGCCGATGCGAGCGCCTCCGAGCCTCAACCTGAGGCGGAAAAGGCCGCTGAATTGCCGGCTCAGAACGACGAGGCTATTGTCGAGAAGGCCGTGGAATTGAGCCCGGTCAGCGCCAGTGACGCTCAAGAAATCAGCTCTGAAGCTCCCGTGCCCCAGAGTGAAGTTTTGGAGAAGTCGGAGCCCGAGCACACTTCCGTGGACAGCCCTGTGGTTGACAGCTCTTCAGCCCCCATCGAAACCCTTCAGTCAGGAGAACCTGAGGTCCAGCCTGAGGTTAAGGAAGACGTCAAGGAAGAGGCCAAGGACGAAGTCAAGGAGGAGGTCAAAGATGACGTCCAGCCTGAGGCCCAGCCGGAGGTTAAGGAAGACGTCAAGGATGAGGCCCAGCCAGAGACTCAGCCAGAGGCCCAGCCAGAAGACCAGCCGGAAGTCAAGGATGAGGTTCAGCCAGAGGCTCAGCCAGAGGTCCAGCCCGACGTCAAGGATGACGTCCAGCCTGAGGCCAAGGATGAGGCTAAGGATGAGCCCGCGGTTGAGGAGGAGAAGGTCAAGGTGACTGAGACCGAAACTGCGCAAGGAGATGACGCGGGAAGCAAGCTTGAGGACGCGATCCCTGCACCAGAGAAGGATGTCGCCGAGGTGAGCTGCTCTACTTGTTTCCATTTGCCTTGTTTTAGCTTGCCAAATGCTTCCTCCCATTGGCTTTGGCAGCCTGATGCCCAAACGTCGGAGACAGCGCTAATCACGCATGGAATAAGGTTCCTGCTGAGGTATCTGAGTCTCAGCCTGACCCGAAAACAGAAGGCGTATCAGAGCCAGAACCTCAACAGGCGGAAGCGGAACTCGACAAGCCAGCAGAGACACCGGCGCCGATCACCGACTCGCAGCCCGAGCAGGACGAGCAGCGCGAGGTTCCGCAAGCAGGCGAAGACCAGCCGCAGCAGCAAATCCCCAGTGACGAGCTCAAGGAGCCCGCCGTGGCTTTGGAGGACGGAACGGCGGACAAAGGTGAGGTCCCCCCAATTGACGATATCCATGATGTGAAGAGCCATGTTGCTTCAAATCTTGTCGACGAAAATCTGCCTGCCGTGGAGGAAATCCAAAGCCGTGATGTTTCGGCCGGGAACACGGACATCAAGTCCCAAATCGAGGAGAATATCAGCACTGATTTGGGCGCGGAAACTGTCCCAGTTACGACTGCGGACGACACGTCTAATGATAATGACTTAATGACGTCAAACGACACTATCAACGCAATACCCATTGAGACGAACATCGAAACGCCCATTGTCGAAGCTTCAGGTCCCGTAGAGGACCAACTGGCACCATCAGACGCCACTGGGCAAGAGCTCGGGGACGACATTCCAAGCAGCAACAGCCACGATGGCCCATCTTCCGAGGTCGTCATCGATTCCGGTATTGCACAAGAGACAGCCGAGACGGAGGCTCCACGAGAGGCTATCCTAGATGCTACCAACAACACCCAAGGTGTGGAGCAGCAAGAGCAACAAGATGTTCCCGCTACTGAGTCGGGCGCTGCTTCTGGGGACTCCAACGATATTCCGGCTGTCGCAGCTGGCGCTTTGGCAGCTGGTTCGTTGTTGGTCGCCCCTGCGGTGGTGGAAGCTGCCGGCGCTCCTAGCCAAGATGACATCCAGAGCTCTCAGGACAACGTGGTCCGGGATGTTTCTGAGGGTATCCCCAGCGAGCCTTCAGCTCACGATCTTCCCCCTCGCTCCCCCTCCCCTATCCCCGATGCTGCTACGACTGTTGAATCCTCCAAATCTCCATCTGCCGGGTCACAGTACGGCGCTATCACATCAGATCAACAAGAACAGCAAGCCGTTCAAAGTAATGAATTGCGCGAGCGTTCTACTGCCAGTGGTACCGAATCTTCAGCCAAGTCTTCTAAGCAGGACGTCGTGGTGAAGGATGAGGTTGTGGCCAAGCCAAGTGCTGCATCTACAACACCAGGCAAGCTTACCATCCTTGCGTCCATGGCCCTCGGTGCGTACGCGGTCTTCAAGCTTGCTAATGGTGCTTGGGGCTCAAGATATCCTTGAGTCGCCTGATGAGCCAGAGCCCGTGAGTGCAGACGACAGTGGCCCGGTCGTCGTGCAGGAGGGCGTAATCTCGGGGCCTGGGGTTGGGGACGAAGATCGGGGAGATCGTGATAGTGAAGCCGTTGTGGAAGATGCTGACGAAAAGGAGATCGCCACACGATCTGGGCTCGAGGATGTTTCTCATCCAGTAATCGAAGACTCAAATGACTTCTGCGGGCCGCCGAGTTCGCCAATAGTCTTACAACCAGTTGATGAGGATCAAGCCATTCTTTCAAGCGAACAGCAATTAGAACCGAGCACCGAAACGACGCAAATACCACAAGATGGCGATACTGAGTCTAGTCAAATTTTGGAGCAACACACCGAACCGCCACCAGTACCGCAAGTTGAATGTGGCACACTGGAAGAATCCTCCACAACCCAGCCCGAGAAAGGTCCCAATGACGACGCGTTGCCTGAACAACTTATTCCTGAGGACGAAACACCAGACGGAGCCCAACAACAGCGTCCATTGACCCCTGATATCATCGAGAATTCGCAGTTTGAGTCCAGTGTCGAATCACCGCCTAGCTCGACTGAGAATCAATTGCCCGAGTCCCTTCTCGTGGCACCATCCGTGTCTGATCGAAACCTGGAACACCCTGAGAAAGTCGACGAGCTAATCGTCGACTCCTCGGATGCCGAACAGCCCAGCGTCGAGCATCCCGACGTCGAGCAACCCAGCGTTGAAGGGCCCAGCATTGAAGAGCCCAGCGTCGAGCAGCCCACCATTGAAGAGTCCAGTGTTGAACAGCCGAGGGCTGGCAGCCCGATACTTGTCCCTTCCACAGCCGACCAGCATAGTCCTGCACTCGGGATAGACTCTCCATCCTCAGAGGACGCTTTAAATGATCAGGAAGAACAGGTGAACGAACCTGTGCTCGCAGAGTTGCCCAAAGAACAAGAGAGTTCACCCAGTCTGGAACCAAGTACGGTAGACCGTGCAGAACCGGAAAGTGGGTTCCCCGTCGATGAGACAACTTTGGGAAAATCCCTCAGCTCAGAGGAGCTCAAAGAAGACGATGGTGAACCTCGCTCCGAACAATTGGACAATGTCGAAAACCTGCAAGCCATAGATAGTGTGGATTCAGAACAAGCAGATGACTCGGAAGACGTTCAACGTGGACTCAGCCTCGGACAAGGCGGCCAAGAGGAGGCTGTCTCCCACATGCAGCCACTGGAATCGAATCTTGTCACGGAATCTACTCAATCCTCAAGCGAATCTGTCAATATTACACCCGATCTTCCCCTCGATCAAGTCGAGAACGAACCAGCTGCCCCGTCATCCTCCACTCAGTCCGCTGCTGACCCGAGCAACGACACGGACCTTACCATAACACCAGCTGTTGATGCGCCGAGCGACACCCTTGATGCACAAAACGACTCCCTTCAGGTCGAGAGTGCCCAAGCTCTTGGCGAGACGTCTGGAAGCAGCACGATAGACATCTCTGATGAATTGGACGGAGACTTACTCGGGGGAGAATTGTCACAAATCGAACAGCACGCGCCTGGACCCTCGCTGGAATCTTCAGACGTCTTGCCTACAGATGAGCAACCCCCGGCCGTGACAGATCCAGTGGATAGCAGTGACGCTCAAGTCCTGGACGGATTGGAGGCATCGCGTCAAGGAGAAATTGATGACACCAACGATGCCCCAGTCGTTAGCTCCAAACCCAGTCCCGAAGAGTTGCCACCAAGTACTACAGAGGAAGCACCATCCGGCGACTCGTCACAACCACAACCTGAGACCGCTGTCAACGAGGAAGTCGCTTTGGACCAAATCGTGGTAGATGATCAAGCCGCAGATGTGGAAGGAACAAGTCCACCAGGCTCTCCCACTCCAAATCTCGAGAGCCAGGAGTCAAACGCCGATCTGGAGCAAGGCCAAGGCCAGGATGAAGGCTCCCAAGACATTCAGGAGGTAATGCACAACGCGGATCAAGCTGTAACTCACACTGATGACCTTGGCGACAACTCTCAACCGAAAGGCGATCTCGAAACATCATCGTTGCTCGAAGAGGAGCCTGTCGTCCCCAGCCAAGAACAGGGCCAAGACATCTCTGGAGGCATCGAAACCGACACACAACAACCTGGCGAATCTTCCCAAGAAATGGTCGATGAGTCCTCAAGCGAGCCTGAGGCTGTCATCGAACCTGAGGCTGTCGAACCTGAGGCTGTCGTCGAACCTGAGGCTGTCGTCGAACCTGAGGCTGTCGTTGAACCTGAGGCTGTCGTTGAACCTGAGGCTGTCGTCGAACCTGAAGCTGTTGAGCCTGAGGCTGTTGCTGAACCTGAAGCTGTTGAACCTGAGGCTGTTGCTGAACCTGAAGCTGTTGAACCTGAGGCTGTCATCGAACCGGATTTGCACATCTCAAGCAGCGGCCACAACTCTGGACATACTACCCCGAAACAACTTCCAGTTTCGAGCGAAGTCGAGGAATCGTCCCATGGCCTCGAGGAATCCTCCCATGATCTCGAAGGCCAGGAGGCGCCCAGCTCACCAACGGACCAGCCAGGAGATCAGGTCGAGCTTGTGAAAGGCCCAGGCAGTATCGTCGACCAAGATGGACCGCAGCAAGATGAAAATACAGCTCATGAACAGTCTGTCCCTGAACCCGCCGTCGAATCTCATGACGATGACTTATCCCGGGACCAAATCGTTTCGGAGGAGGCTGGGTCAGATGACCACGGTTCCAAAGAGGAAGATCCAACCCAGGAGGTCGCTACACAAGAGCTTGCCTCTCAGGACGTCGACCAGCCATCTCAAATGCCACTGGAATCTAGCCTAGACCCGATCATCGACGGCAAACCTTCGACCGAGTCGCTCTCGCATCAACCGGCGGAGCAGACATCTGGGGATAATGATGATATCAAAAACGCCGGGATTGCCGCTGCCACTGCTGCCGCTGCTGTCGCTGCTGGAATCGCTGTTCACGAGCTCGTGTCGAGCAAGGATGATGTCGGAGACGAACAAATAGCTGTTTCTGGGTCCACAGACGACGTCCAACGGCCTCGTACAGCTGACAAAGCTACTGGTACATTGGAAGAATCAGCACCAGATCAGAATGACCTCGAAGTGCATTCGATCTCATCAGCTGCCCCCGATAGCCCTGAGGAAGTCTCATCGCAACAACCACTGTCTGAGTCATTCACAATCGTCGATCCACCTTCGACGAGTGAGCAGGAGCAGACCATCCTCGACTCAAGCGAAAAACCAGTACTCTTGAGCCGCGTTGATTCATCGACTCAAACTGATGAACTCTGGCGCCCCAAGACACCTCTGCCTAGGGGTAGCACTCCTGGGATAGTGTTGCCGGACCCCAATGACGAGGAGGACATCGGCAGGAGCCGGGCTAGGAGTGCCAGGAGAATGAGCAGACAGAGTGTCCAACAGGCAGAAGAGGTTGTCGCCGCTGCAGTCATCATTCGTGCAGCGGCCGACACGCTTGGTGAAACGAGCGATCGGATGGCAGATCACGTCAAGGATTTGAAGCAACATGGAGAAACAACCGCTCGTTCGAGCTTGCAGGTTGACGGGAGGGGTACGAGGGTTGCGGATACTAGCATTCCTTATGATTTCATCGCTGACCCAACTACAGGCAAGGAGTCTTCAAAGACAGATGACAAGCTTCCGAGGTCGCCACGCTCAAGGGAACACCGGGCCAGTCACTCTTCGCGGTCCAGTCGCCCGAGCACACGTGAAGATGGCACCACGAGGTCCTCGCACCACCGTCACTCTTCTCACAGGCATCGTGCGGACGGTGAGCGGGAGTCTGAGCAGGTTCCGCGTACACCGCCTAGACATCAAGACACGGGTGAAAGCGCACATGGCAGCCACAGCTCCCGCTCTCGGCGCGAGCGCACACCTCAAGAACAAGCCGAGCATGAGAGGCGAAAGGAGGAGCGGCGGCTCGCACGGGAGAAGGACAAGGCGAAGACGGACTCACCAGTCGCGGAGCCCAAGGGCAAGGAAGTCGAGGCACCGCCGTCGGCCGATCGCTCTCACAGGAGCTCTCGGCGCCACAGCTCCACTCGCCACAGTGTTGCGTCGCCCTCCAACACCGCCCGGACCGAGGCGTCTACTGTTGCGCCAAGCAAGAAGTTCTTCGACATGAAGAACGGCCAGAGCGTGATGGGCTCCAGTTTTGGCGGCCCTCTCACGGCCGATACGGCTTCGACTGCTACTAAGGACAAGGATACCATCTCGTCCTCACGCCGCTCCAAGGAGGTCACCCGTCCACCACCAGTGGAACTCAAGCGCTCCAGCACCACGCGCTCCAGCAAGGGCGTGCGGCGCTCGCTTGATCGGTCTAACGCGAAGCTCCAGAAGGCTCGCGAGCAGGAGTCCACGAAGGCGGCCAAGGAAAGCAAGCCACGTAGGGATGGCAGCAGCTCTCCTTCCCCGGCGGATGCAAAGAAGGCGAAGGACGACGACAAGCACCGCAAGTCGAGGCTGGAGAAGCGCGAGAAGGAGGACAAGGACGAGAAGAAGAAGAGTTCTGGCGGTCTAAAGGGCATGTTCAAGAGGCTCTTCTCGAATTAAGAGCGGTAACCTCAAAGAGAGGAACGAGGGCAAGGTGTGGTGGTTTCCGGGGTGGTCAAGTGTGTTTGTTCGTTTCTCAGGGCGTGTTCTGATTCATGATTTCCCATCACGATGGCCTATCTCGAGCGGATGACAAGCAAACTTTTGGCGGATCGTGTACGATTTTGACGACATAATCAGTGTTTGGAAAGATTGAAAGAAAAAGGGGGGCTGCACAAGCTGACTTTAAGGAGGATAGGAGGAATGGAAGTGTATCATCGATCTATTTTGGATTGTACTGAATCTCACGTCTCACTTACACATCGAGTGCCTGTCAACGCGCGCTTGTAGGCTGCCTTCACCTAGGCCCTGGGTCACAGCTTCCACTGCCAGTGGTGCTTGCCAGAAACAGAACGGGCCATCGTGAGTCCGGGTCAAGCCATGTGCTACCACAGTAAGGTGATAAGACTTACTTACAGTGCACTGCATTTCCGTAGTCTTCTGGGGTCGCCGAATTCTATTCGAAGATAATGTCCTTGCAACTGGATCCGGCGCACGGAGAAGAGTGAGATTTCTGTATCACTCGCTTTGGGCTCGCGTATACAGATGACGGCGCACGGTGCAGTAGTAACTGCCAATCGCAGCATTAGCAAGGTGTGCGAGCTGGTTTCTGTCAGCCTTGATCAGTCTATTCACATATATTTTGGGCCAGGCGGACCTCTGCAGTGCCTATTCGGGTGACTTATGGGATGCCGATGCCGGTGAAAGTCGGATACATAACATGTAGTAAGACTCAGGTGGCCTTCGGATTGGAGACACATCTCGTGTTAGAAGCTACCTAGGTAGTGCTACTAAAGAGCGTAATGAAAATTGTCCTCTGTAGGCTGCGCAGCCAAAGTGTCAGGCCACACAGTCTACGTATTCAAGCGCTTCCTAGCAAATAGACTTGGGCTATACATATACTATAAATTGGTTGACTGCGTTCTCTTGCGGTCTTCATCTGGGCTGGGTTTTGTGAAGTCAAACATTCCAGTTACCTACACTGCTCCTCTTTCTACTTCCGAAAATAGTGTATTTTGATATGCTTAGTTTTCCTTCTACTTGTTTAGACATAGTTCTATGTCTTGGAAACATCACAAGGTGTTTGTACGAAATACGCAATGTACAGAGGGCTTGACCAGGCAATAACTTAAGTTGGCTGGCCTATAAGGTTGTACCCCGGGTCTCTGAACGCGAAAATAATACTTTTTCCAGCAGGAAACAGATAGGTGAATTTTTAATGCCCGCGTTCATGGTCCCGTGTCCGACATCAGCCAACTGCTTTATCTCAGTCGATGCCTCTGATGCAAGGCTGCCGTATCATACGCGATAGTTTGAGTGACTATGGTTACATGTGCCACAGTGTTGTCTTGTGCTGTGTCAAGGTCTGGATTGGCTACAAAGTTTGAATTTGAAGACTTCTCATCTTGAACAATATGTGTCATAGATTCATCTCAGCTTCCACCCTCTATTTACAGAATCTGCCACTTTACTTGTTCAACCGGGGAGCCCTCTCAGGGTCCCTCCAGTAAAGGCACGCCTCGCGCCGGATCTCGTCCTTCTCGACCGTGGTCCCGTTGGGCTGGACGAGCAGCTGCAGGGCAGGCTCCGAGTCCAGCCCGTAGCCGGACGGGGCGTACTGGGGCCACTCGGGGGACCCCGCGTACCTGAGCGTGTTGGGGTCGCCGGTGGCGACGAAGCTCGCCAGGTACGCGTGGTACACGTGGCTGATCTCGGGGTACTGCACGCTGGGGTCGTTCCAGGTGTACTTGGTGTCTGACGTGTGCGGGATGCCCTGCCATGTCGGGTAGGAGTTGTTCGTGTTGAACCTTAACTTCCACGTGGGCACCCCCGCTGTTGATACGCGATAGGCTGTCTCTTGGCCCGGGCAGATGTACGCGAAGTCGCTGAAGGCTGCCGATAACCGGTTGTACTGGGTGCTGTTGGGCGAGTTGGCGTAGGGCGAGGAGGCGACAGAGGAGGGGTCCGGGTACAACGAGTCCAGCAGGGCGATGTCGGTCTCGTTCAGCTCCGGGGAGATGTTGTGCATGAAGTCCAGGAAATCCTGATTGCTCTCGAGCGTGCCGATGGTGTAATACTTGCCCTCGTCCGTGACGGTGCTGGACAGGATGGGCACCTTGTGGAAGGTCCCGTCGTAGCCGGACTGCGAGCCGAACTTCTCCAGGAGTGGGCCGCCCTGGACGGGCTGGAAGGGCCAGGTAATGCTCGGGTCGTACTCGTTGTACAGGTCGGTGCTGATGTTCCGGATGGCGTTGATGTCCGCGGACCGCAGGCAAGCAAGCGAGGCCGCGTTGTCCCCCTCGAGTGGGCATCCCAGGTAGCTCGTGAACTTGTCCATCTGCTCCTGGTAGAGCGGGTAGCTGGCGTTGGGGAACGCCCGGGCCGTCACGGACCCAGACTGATGGTGGACCTGCGAGAAAAGCGGCTTGCCCTCGTCCTCGCCGTAGTTGTGGAAAAGATGGATTCCGACGGAGTGGCCTCCTGCAGAGCGGCCGCCGATGGTGACCCGTTCCGGATCGCCACCAAAAGCTGCGATGTGCTTCTGGACGAATTGCAGGAAGAGTTTCTGGTCACGAAGTCCGAGATTGAGCAGACCCTCCTCGTCAAACAGCGTCGACGGGAGGAATCCGAGAGAATTGATGCGGTAGTGGAAGTTGACCACCACTATCGGCGATTCTGACGAGGCGGCGAAAGCAGCGGCATCGAAAGACTTCCAGCTCCCGGCGTAGAAGGCTCCTCCGTGAATCCACACCAATACCGGGAGTTTCTCGGTCGGGGAGATGCCTTGGGGCCGGAACACGTTGAAGTTCAGGCACGCCTCATCCTGAATTGAGACGTCCACGGAAGTAGGGTTCTGGATGCATGCTTTGCCGTACTGCGTCGCGGGCTTCACCCCGTCGAATGCTTCGGGCCAGTCCACGGGGGCAAAGCGGCCCTCGCCAACTGGCTGCGTCGAGTAGTCGATGCCGAGCCATGCGTCGACCGGCGCGGGTAGGGCCTTGCCGCTCAGCGTCTGGTTGACGGTAGTTCCGGTGAAGCTCCCGTAGCCCTCGAGCCTCACGGTCCTGTTCGTCAGCAGCGGTTCTTGCAGGGCCACGGCCGAACACGTGCCTGCCAAATATGCGGCAATCTTCATGAGGGTCGCCGTGCCGAGAGAAGGCATCGTGGGCAAATACAGATCCCGAGGCAGTCAGTCCCAGTCGAGCGAAGAAGGGCTGCTCCAACTGGCCGTCTCGTCTCCTCCAGGCCTGGCCGTGCCGGGCACACATTTTATATACTCTAGATACTACCCGGGAATGCAGGTACTGTAGATCTGCGCGTCGGGGCGCGGGACGTTTGTCATTACTCGTTCCTCTCACAGCATCCGACGGATTGGAGATGGCACGCACAATACTGGGCGGGCCATCGCCCACGGGGTGGGGTTCCTCTACGGCCGTGCTCCACTTGGGTCAACAACTTCTGCCGAAGTCTAATCTCCCCAGACTTGGCACCCAACGCGGTGTGTTAATGCCTACACATATTAGTTGCGTAAATACGCTATGAGTGCCCCGCCCCGGCCGGCACCAAGTAGTATTGCCTGCCTTTTTGGGCAGTGGATGCCGAGGATGGGATGCCGGTGATCGGATGCCCGTTGCCCCTATCCCGGCCCTTGCCATCATAGCCCGCTATGGCATCAACTTTTGATAGGGCGGGCCTGCCAAACCTGGACTCGAGGTTTGACGGAAGGTGGCGGAAGTTGAATTGAGTATTGAAGTTGCTGAATAGCCTTCATCCGATTCAAACTAAAATAGTTGTAATCGACGTGGCAATGTTCTCGTGCTGCCTGCCATCCCGAGGACCAAGGCTGACGAGGAATCGAACAAGGCCGGATGACTGTGGCGGATAGTGAATGAGTATAAGCTCAGAAAGCGTGAGCAAGAGAACTTATCCCATACCACTGAAGCATTTATTCTGTCGTCAGTGAGCGACCTCAGGTCGGCCTCAGATTTACTTCTAGACATTAAATCGAGCAAAGATGATAACGGCGCCGTGGGGATATCGAGGACTTCAAGAGAAACGGTTTAGCATCTTTAAACGCAAGTCGAATCTCACCTCCAAAAAAATAAAAACAAAAAAAATCTCAAAAGTGTGCAGAGTAATCAGCTTCTATTCAAGGGGACAGGATGTTCATAGTTGTCTTGACCCTTCCGACTTTCCGCCTTGCCGGAAGTGAAATCTACGGTATCTTTCTAAGTGATGGTCAAATTGGTTTTGGCCATTGCTGCAATCTTACATGGCTTGAAATTGCACAGCGCTTCCCTCGCGTATGAGCGGGCCAGATGCCAATGAAGCCCACCGCTATGTCTGTGCGCATAGAGTTGCGTCTTATATTGGAGGACAGACAGCAACGCAGAAATTCAAATCGTATTCTTAGATTCACCCAGCGAGGCAGTCCGGGAAAAGAAAGTGCGGTTTCACACAATTATGCCTCAGGCGATATATCTGGAACCCATCAAAACCCTGTCAAAACACCAAGGTCAGAGCAGTGAGGGAGCTGGCAGCCTTGCCTGAGCACAATTTTGGACTATGATACGACCATGTAATATAATTCATGAATTTTAGCAGCGCTCATGAGAGCTCATGCTCTTCTAAAACTCATCAACCAAGACTTCAACAGAAGGAGCAGATGTTAAGGACGTATTTCCGAGAAGTTCGCCCACACCTGAGCAACTCGCTGCTGTGCTAATCACCTCATATTGAGGCTCCACACGCCACAACAATACTCGCTTGATGTAGAGGAAGTAAGCACCACATGATCCACTCACTGCTTTTGGCCGTCGAGGTGGGCATGATACGGGAAACTAGCTCCGTTTCCCGGCTGACAACACCTGCGTCCAAGAGGACCACAACGGGGAGATCGATCTACTGCATGATCTCTTTGCGCATGTAGTCCTATTCTCCTCATTACGACCATTCTGGACAAGTCATAGGGACTGTATTCCGAAAAAAGGTATCGGTCTACATTACTGGCTTCAATGTTCATGGGCGGGCGAAAAGATGGGGTCAAGGGGTAGACTGGGGGCAAGCTCTTTTACTCGCAAATATAAGCCCAGGTGGAACCTCGCCGCAGAATACCCGAGGGTCTTTATTCCAGGATGAATTCTTTGAGAGAACACTCACATAACGTTTCACGTGGTGATATCATTCCTACTGTGCTGCATCTGTACAAGCGCGGCAATTCTTTCCCGACACCGTGCCATCAAGCCAAAGCCAGTACACCAATGACCTTTGAGTCTGCTCTGTGGAGTCCGCTCTGATACCTGCCACAACCCCACCACGGGTATCTTCTAGCTACAATTTACAAAGTCTTTGCGGTACTCAGGGTTTCGCTCTTGACCGTCTGCGACCCAGTCGCCGAGGACGCAGTCTTGGACCTCTTGTTCCGCATAGGCTGGTACGCGTCGTTGAAGTTCATGGCGACGCCCAGGAAGCGCATGTCCACGTCGGGCTGGTACGCCAGGTCCCCGAGGAGGAGGCACAGCCTCTTCTGGAAGCCCGTCGCCAGGTGCCTCAGGCGCTCCTGCAGGGCGGGGAGCTCGGAGACGACGGTGCTGCCAAAGGACGCGAAGGGGTCCTCGGTCGGGGTGTCGATCACGGGGGTGTTGGGGTACGAGCCCCTGGTGCTCGTCGCGACGGACGCGGACTTCATGTGTTTCGATGGCGGGAAGGGTGGTTTCCGCGACGTGGCGGCTGTGCGCACGTCCGCCTCCTGTCGTCGAGTAAACTCCGAGACGGACCACGAGTACAGGCCATCCACACATTCCCGGTAGGATAGCATGCTGTCGAGAATGACCTTCAGCTGCGTCATGTAGTCGCTCCTGTCTTCCATCTCCGTCATACCGGGCGCCACGTACTGCTTCCTCTTGGCGCCCAATAAGCCCTTGTGCGTGATGTTGCTGAGGAATTTGTTGTGCGCCTTGATCAGATCATCGAGCGTGCAGTCGTCTTTCGTGATGCCCTTCTGCAGTTCGTCCCAGCTGGATTCAATAACTTCAAACAGGATATAGTATTGCAGCTGGCCAACGAAATGGATCATCTCGGCGAGCACGCCTCTGGTTGATTTCCACGTCTCGAGTACAGACGCGTCGGTAGACTGTAGCACGCCACGTGCTCCAGTCATGCACTTCCGCCAGGTAGACGAGAGCGCGAATTCGACACGTTTAATCTTCCAGAGGAAATTAAAAACTTTGAGGTATTGTCGGTTGCCAAAATCCGTGATAACCACGTCGATGGGCGCGTCGACTTTGTATTCCAGCGTGAAGCAATCCCAGCCAATGTCGCCATGTGATAGCTGGAGCATACGTGCATCGAGGCGGCGAAGCACCTCGGAAGAGTCGTATTGCGCGTTGGAGCCGCGTATTGCGTGTTCCAACTGCGCCGTGAGGGTGTGTCGGTATTGTGCACCTGCTGGGCGGTCGAGGTTTGCAGCGAGGGATTCCATCAGCAAGGCAATGAAATCGCCTTGGCCGAGAAGGAGGTAGCTTTTGAGCGCCCTCAGATGGTCAAATAGGTGGAATTTGGTAGTCATCAGGTCCATCAGACGCTTCATGGTCGTCTTATATGCTTCATCAATCCAAGCCTCGAGAGTGGCTGTGTCACCGTATCGAAGCTCCTTGGAGGATGATTTCGAGTAATCGTCCACCCATTGTGCATCGCCACAGCTATGGCGGATGAAGTTGAGAGACTTGCCGATCAGAAAGACTTTCTGGGCGAAGTCATCGGTTATGATGCTTGGTATCATGCCCTTGCAAACCTCGTACTTGTCGTTCCAAACACTACTTTGGCCACGAGATTTGAGGTCCAGGCGATCCTCATCATTCGGGTCCTGCTCTTTGACGAAGAACTCTTGATACGGATCTTGTAGTTCGCCGTCATAGATCCAGTGTCGAAGGATGTCGTAGAATGGCCGTGTCACAGAGCCGAGGAGTCGCTCCGCGAACGCAGCAACAATGGGATCTCCATGTGAGGTCGAGAAGCCATGGATGAGTGAGATGAGCTGCCCGCCTTTCTTGCTTTTCGATTCCTCGGCAATCAGACTCAAAAGCCGCAGTCCCATCGTCGCCTCTCTGGTCCATACCACGCACCGTTTGAGCGTCACCCCTGCACTACCTATTCCACTCCTCGGCGCACCCTCGTCCAACGAAGACAAGGCTCGGCGTATCTGAGCTTCCAGTGTCGCAACCAGGTTCAAGTATGACCTGAGCTCACCATTGATGGCAGCGCGTAAGCTCTGCCCCAGCAGCCCGCCAGCAGGTGATTTCACCCATTCCACAAGTCCCTTGTAGAGCAAGGATGGCTCGGCCAAGCTATGCAGCAATGATATTAGAGGTGGCGGCAGTGTGGGAGGCAGCTTTAGTGTGGTCTCTTTGGCGAAGGGCAGGGTAGTAGAGGATAGGCCCTGTAGAGTGAAGGGCAGGTCCCTCAGCAGTACTGTCTCGGGAGGGTCCAATTCGACATGGTTATCTGCAAGTAGCTTGGACTTGAGAGTCACATCTCGACTGCGGCTCGGCTCCTTGGCCTTGTCCTGATCAAGCCCAGCCGACTCGTCTGGCCCCTTCCTTGCCTCCTCTGAGGGAAACTTCCTCAGACCCTCTGGTTGGAAGGCTTCTTTAAACTGATCGTCGTCCGTTCTCGAGGCAGATCTTGAGGATTTTTGGGATGTCTGGGTCTCGCTGCGACGTAGCGCCTCGACTCTCCTGTTCTCGGCGACCTGTCGTAGGGTATCAAGGGGCAAGGCCTCGTCAGGGTCTGGCGAGTCGGCGAGCTGGTAGAGTAGGTACAGGATTGCCCATTTTTGCTGTAGCACTGGGAGGGTCAAGAGACGGGTATAGAGGTGTGTGAAGCGAAGGGCAGCGCTTGGGTCGGTCTGGACAAGTTTCTTCTTGATAAGGTCGTGTGCTTGGTTCGCATCGGCGGCAATGGCAGCGGATCGGTTGCTGTCGAAAGCAAGACAAAGTGAGCAGACAGAGCCCGGGAAGGAAGAACTTCGAGCTCGTATACGGAATAAACATACTTGTCCAAGATCTGATGTGCCAGCTCTATGTGGTCATCGACCGTCTCCTGCACGAACTCGCGGTCCTCCTGCCTATTTGCCTTTGGGATGATGTGCCCTACCAGCTGCTTGATGCCGGCGTCGATGTGTTTCTGGGGATTGCGAGACATGGTCGCATTTTGACTGCAGCAGTCGAGCAAAGGCGCGAGAAGCCGTGTAATTGTTCAGCAGGCCCGTGTGAGGTTCCCCGACGAGGTAGCAGGATATTTTTGGTATTCTTGGGTGAGGGCACCGCCGACAATGAAGTCAAGGTGGGATGAATGTTGATGTCAGTATGAGCCCCAACGCGCTTTATTACGCGACTGACCTAACCTGGCCAGCCCTGTAGTGCCATCCACAGCCGTGGAGGCAGATCCGATGCGCCCAGCCTCGGCTCCGGGGAGTACCTAGGTAGCCTACAGACTGTTGTCTGCCTACTGGGCTCCGACGTGTTTCTCGTTGGGCTGTATCCATTGGATGAGCCAACTCTTCCGCTCTCCTACTCTTCTCTACGTATCCTCAACTCTGGATGATTGCACGCAGAACAAATGCACCATATAATTCTCCAAATTGCTCCGTTTTGTACGGCCTCGAGTTGCAGAGGGGAAAATAGATACTGATCTCGAGCACGTGGAGTGGGTCAGGGGTACTAGATCGTATGTACCTACCCGCCTAGGTACCTCGACCTTCCAAATCCCCTGGGGGCATTTGGTGCTGCCACCAGCGCTAGCGAACCGGCGTCCAGGGCGAGGGCGCTGGGCAGGGTTTCTGCTGTGGGCACGTCCGTCTGCGACTTCACTGCCAGGACCGCAACTCAGATCCGACCTCACCCCAACGTCAGCGCCGAAAACCCGCATCGATTCGACGGCCGCATCCCATCGAAATCATCATTTTGAATCGGAAATGAGGATCGCATAGCACCCAGAAGCCGCCTGATGCCCTCATGACCGAGTTTGCCGCGTCGCGGTACGGAGATTTCCTGCACGCGACGTCGCTGGTGAGCCCGTAGGACCATCGCCCACCGCGCACTGCGCGCAGTTCCGCATCGCATCGCAGTACCAAGTACATCCATAATCCACCACCACAGCATCGCCCAAAATGCCCGACATCAACCCCGCCGACCTGTCGTCGCGCCCAGCCGTCAACCTCACCACTCCCACTCTGTCCAACAAGACAATCACCGTCTCGACCCCCTCGACTGCCGCAAAGCCCATCAAAACCAGCCAAATAATACCCGCCAGGATCGACCTCGAGCCCATATATGCCGCCCTAAAGTCCGCAATCGGTAACGAGCAATGGGCCACTTACAAAGAGGCCACAACCCAATTCTTCATCGGTCAGCACACGCACATGTTCCCATCCGCCTCGAAGCCTGGCTATGCCAGCGCAATGCTAACTCTTCCCATCGCACAGGCCGACTCAACCAGGCCGAGTACTCAGAGCGCATCGATCCCATAATATCATCTCAACATGGCGACAAGGAACACCTGCACAACCAGCTCCTGGCTGCCCTGTATGCCAATGTCACCCGTGAGATGCCAGACCAGGGCCTGGCACCATGGGTTAGCGCGAATGACAAACCTGCCATCGGCACAGGGACCAAGCCCGTGTCTGGTGATGCCACCGAGCGGCGGCTGAAGGGGCAGGTCATGCAACTGCCAAGCCGTGACCGCCGGCGTATCAAGGATATCCAGCAAAATGATGTGTGTACATGTGCACCAGCTCGGCATATTCATGCTGCGTATGGAACCTGTGCAGTGCTGACGCCATGCATCGCAGTTCGATCCCTTCGAGTCCCTCGCGGGCATCTTCGCAGAGCACACGATCAAGTCAAAGCGGCCCAGGCTGGCCGAAGAAAGTGTGGCCAGCAGCGGCCTGAACATGAGTATGCTGGAGAACTCCACCAGGACAAGTGCATGTGCTGACAAGTCGATACCCAGACCGGGAACAAGACATCAAGAAGCGATACCTCAATCCTCTGGGCCTGGAGTCTGGCGAGTTCCCCGACGGGAACTATACCGATTCGCGCATGCTGCCCTACTGCTACGAGGCCGGTCTCGAGTCTGCTGCGCCCGACGCTGCGCAATTGGTCTCTGCTGCCACCGAGTCGTTCATCAAGGAAGTCCTTACATCCGTATTCAGTCGGACGCGCAGCAACGGGCCTGGCGACTCTGGCAGTGCTGGGTTTGGATCAACGTCAAGCTGGATTCAGACATATAAATACAAGAGGCAGCTCTCGAGGGAAGAAGATGCGGTCATGCGCGGCGAGGTCGCGCGGGACAAGTGTGGATTGCTTCCCATCGAGTCCAAAGCGGCGGGCGAGAGAGGCCCTCTTGGCATTGCGGACCTGCATCTTGCACTCGATATCGCGGATTGCGGCATGTCCCAGTTTCCTGTTATGGTCAGGTCGCTGCTCAACGGATACCGTGATGGCGAGCTTGAGAACCTGAACGACCACTACTATCTGGATGGCCGAAAACCGGCGACGCCGAACGGCGTGGATAGTGACATTGCCATGGCTGGAACCCGAGAGGATTCGAAGCAGCAACTCCCCAACGGGGTCCCGCATGACGACGCGATGGAGATCGACGACGAGTACTTCTGGGCCGGCGCGAACGAAGAAGATCTGGAAGGTTTGGATTCCGTCCTAGATTCCATCGGGGCCAGTGGTTAGCAGGCCTCTCGTCGTTGAGCGCATCGTGCGACCGATCCATTTCTTCCCAAAGCGAAGCGAAGACCTGGGTGCACTAGAGTGAGCTTTCCATGCAAGGCGTCGGCGTTGAAGACTGGCGCTCCATCTTCATTTTTGTGTTTGGCGTTCATGGACGCATTACAGGGGCGGGGACAGGAGGTGGAAATTCTCGTATAGGGCTGCGGAGGGCAGCTGTCTGTATGATGTTGTTTGTGTATGACCAATTTCCTTGGATCATAATGGCGTTCCGGGCAGGGCCAGTGCCCGCGGGTCAATTGGGCGGTGACAAAAAGTTGCTTTTATGGACGATACCCATAGAGCCCTCAAAGAAGAGTGGAGAGGCTCACCGAAATAACACCATCGACGTGGGACGGCGGCAGAGGCGAGGTCTTCGTGACTGTGGTGAGCTTGGAGACAAGGAGGCGTGTTCACCGGCCAGGGCTGCCCACTGAGGTCGGCATTTCAGTGGTGAAATGTATTTCATGTACTGTGTACTCTTTGACACGCATCATCATGATAGGGATCAAGGAATGAATAGCACAGGGAGCTTGTCGATAAGTAAAGGATTCAGCCCACGGTGTGGACGCGGAATGCTGAGAGGCAGTAGGGGGGCACACGTTACGGAGAGAGCACAAATGAAACATACGAGTTTGGACAATGCAGCCGTAGAAGAGCCATTTTTATGTGTACCTAGGTATACGAGCTCAATGCGATATGGCATGCATCACTGAATGCAGCTCGCCTCCTGGCACTGCCTTCTGCTCTATTGTACCGTCTACATGAAATAACCTCGTAGTCTATGTAAGCATTCACCTGTCGAACCGTGTTGATGATCGGCACCTGAGGCGTCTGCAGGGATGAAGCTCCCCACTGTGATGGAGCTGCCACCGCCCCTGCTACGCCCCCTGCCCATCCTGCTACCCCTGCCACACCCGGTCTAAACACGCGCAGCACTTACCCGCAGACGCGTCGCGTGTAAGTCTCTCGGTATAACCTGCATCCACTGCCTCGCGCCACACAGACAACACCAGTCACCATTCCCAGCACGTATTAACCTGTCTGACATTTTACACCCGAAGGACCGATCAATTGATAGAAGCATGTTCTTTCCATTGATTTTGTACATTTGGGATAGCACTTATTGATCTCATTCTTCCCTCAAGCCACAATGGCTTCCTCACAGCCAACCTCTCCCGTCCGAAGCCCCTCCCCTGACAGGTTCGAGCTGTCCCCAAATTCCAAGCTGAAGAAACTGCTGGCGGCCGTGGACAGCGACTCAGATGAAGAGAATCCTCGATTGCCGACAAAGACACCTCACTTTGCTCGACGCGCTTCCCCTACAGCCAGCGATCGAAGCAATGACGCGCCCGAACGCGCCTCCAGCGATGAGGATGCCCAGCCGAGAGGTCGGGTCGCGTCCCGGATGCAGAGCGGTCGACACGACGCAAGAGCACGCGTGAGGGATATGCTGCAGAACTCAGACGCCAAACAGAGCCGGACAAATTCCGATGATGTCGAGATGACAGGCACGGTTGCCACAGGGGCACAGGGAAGTGACAGCGAGGATGATATTGTTCAGCCCCGAGGCCGACTCGCGTCTCGTATGCAAGGCGGCGACAGGTCGACTGACCAAGGCACGAGGCCAGGCCCAGAGAAATCGGCAGCAGAAGCTATCGGCACGGATCAGCCATCCAACGGCCATGAAGATGCAGAGATGGCAGATGGTGGTGCGGACGATGAGGAGGAGGCGGTCTCCGTAAGGCCAAGAAAACTCAAGCAGAGACAAAGGAGAAGCAAGACCCCAGAGTCCAACCCTGGAACACCGCAGAAGGAAGCATCACCTGGTCTTTTCGTCACGCCATCCAAGTCGCCAACCTCAGCGCAGCCATCGAGCCAGGCTGAAGGCTCAGGAAGTGATGAGGATGTTCCAGTCCTCAAGAGAAATCGCTTTCAAGCCCTAGTTGAGAAGAAGCGGAATGAGCGCCTGGCCCGTGAGGCCGAAGAAGCCCGAAAGAGGGAAGCCCGAGCCGCCATGGCGGAGGAGCTCGGGGACGATAACGGTGATGACGTCTCAGACATTTCGGACGACGAGGGCGGCCGCAAGCTCACCCAGACGCAAAAGGCAAAAACTCGCCCATCGCGTCAGGCCAGCAAGAAGGCTCTGGAGGAGATGAACCGCGAGACGCAACGCATGCAACGCGCAATGCAGCTTGCTCACGAGGCGAAAACCAAAAAGAAGATCACCAAGGCCACACTGTTTGAGCGGTTTAACTTCAACCCTGGTGGGAATGCAACAAAGGAGAAACTGCAGAGCTCCAGCAGACCTCAGACACCCACCTCTGCGAAGAGCACAGACGCAGAGATGCGGGATCCAGAGACACCTCCCAGTTCACCTCCTGCACGAGTCGAGGATGTCCTAGGAAAGGATCTGGTGGGCTTACAGTCACAGGCCGGGGTTCCTGTTCCCCAGCCGACCACTGCTAGAATTGAGGAGCAAGCTGAAGAAGATAAGGACGACTTCCCTGACCTCATGGACATGCAAGCTTTTGCACGCAAACCTATCGACAAGGGCAAACAAAAGGCAGCAACACCAGAACTTGACACCAAACGGCCCTCAAAGCGACAGGTTCGAATTAAGCTTCCTCCAATGCAAGCAAATCGAGTTGACCTGAGCAGTGGGAGCAACCAGGACAGTCACGACGATGACGACTTAGTCATCCTCGATGCAAAGAGGAGCAAGCTCGACGCTTTATTTGATCGCGCACCAAAAGACAAGACCAAGGAATCGCGGTCACTCTACGCTCTCCGACAACTCGCTCATCTCGATTCCCCAGAGCGCAAGGCGCACAGAAAGACTGATAAGGCCGCCATGACGCCCGGCGAACTGCAAGCATTCCTCAACCAGCGCGCCCGCGACCAGGCTAGGCTCGAGAAAGAGAGACGTATGGAGATGCTCAGGGCAAAGGGCGTCCATATCCAGACAGAAGAGGAACGTGAACGTGACCGGGAGCAGATCGAGGACATGGTCGCCCGCGCGAGACGCGAGGCCGAGGAGATTATGGCCCGCGAGAGAGAGGATGCAAAGAAGGAGAAGCGGGCCTCTGGCAAGGTCGACCCCCTGGCTTGGGATGAGAGTGGCAGCGATGATGACTACGTCGCGGAAGCGGAGAACGAGAGCACTGCCGAAGTGGAATTGTCAGGGTCAGAAGAGGAGGAAGACGATGACGCGATGGTCCTGGGAGACGATGTCGTTGACCAAGACGACGACGAGGCCGGAGAACAAGAATGTCTCAACCAGGAATCTGCTGCTCGTCCTTTCGTGGACGAAGATGCAGAAGACGACAGTGCAAGTGAGGCTTCGTCAAGCGGGCCTTCTTTCGTCGACCCGGACGAGGAGGAAGAGAGGCACCGATGGGGAGCGTCTGACGAAGAAGCGGACGAAGCTCCCGCGTTCGTTCAAGCTCGCCGCCCAAAGAAACCTACCGCCATCGTTCCCGATGACGAAGAGGATGAGGATGAAGCACGCGCCTTGGTCCAAGCTCGCCGCCGGAAGAGACCTACCGCCATCATTTCCGACGACGAAGACGGCTTAGACGTCGAGGCAACACCGAGACCCAAGGCTCACCCTGCTACCTTGACACCTGCGCCCAAACCGAAGGCGGTCGAGTTCACTCCGGCTCCAAATAGCGCCTCCCCCGAGGTACCCAAGTCGGTACTGAGGTCGGCCAATAAAACCTTCATTCCCGGGCTGCCTGTAAATGCCGGGGGTCCTGCTGGTCTCGGGCTGACGCAGATATTTGCGGGCACTATGGACAGTCAGACAATGCCATTCGAGGGCTCTCCATCGCAGCCTATGCCCACGTTCGACAACTTTCCGGACTCGCAGTTCTCTCAGAAGGCCACTGATTCAGCGGACGGCATGGTGCTTGACAGCCAGCGGGTTCCAGCCACTCAGCAGAACGAGACGCAGGTGGGGGACAACGAGTCACAGATCCAGCTCAACTTCACACAATCTCAGACGCACGGCCTCGAAAGCCTCCTGAGGGATGATATCATGACCCAGGCTTCTGATTTGATGAACCCTACCCAGGATGATGGTTTCCAAGACTGGACGCCCCTCAAAGAGAGATTTGTAGAGCCACCATCGGCGACCGCGGATACTGTCGTACAGGACCCGAGCGAGGCTGCGGATCTTTCCCACCAATCTCCCCTTGTGCAGAAACGAGGCCGACTCCGCAGGAAGGCGGCCGTTGCCTCAGACTCGGAGGAGGAAGTTAACGGAGCTGATTCCACCACCAAACCTAGTGCCTTCAACATTCTGCAAGATGCTGCCGCCAAAGAAAAGAAGCGGAAGGAAAGGGAGGACTTCATCAAAAAGAAGAGCAAGGCCAAGGAGATGGTAGAAGAGCAGGCCGAAGAGTCGGAAGACGAGTATGCCGGGCTGGGTGGCGTAGATGGCGAGGACAGCGACGATGACGATGCTGCGTCTGTCCATGAAATGATCGACGACAAAACTCAGAACAATCAGGCTGACGGCCTTGAGCTAGCTAAGTTCTATGCGTAAGTCAAACGCTCAATGCGGCTGGATATTTGTGAGAGGACTGACAAGAATTTAGTGACCGTGCCCGAGCCGATGATGAGAAACAAGTCGACAAGCTGTTCAAGGACATCACGACGGGCATGCTTCGCCGCAAGCGCGGCGCAGGAGAATTTGACCTTGATGATGAGGACGATGGCGGCGAGGCCCGTCGGCGCATGAAGAGACGCCAATTCGCCAAGATGCAGAAGGCCCTCTTTGCAGACGAGCGTATCTCCAAAGTTGCTGAAAATCCGCGTAATCAGGCTTTCATGCGCACCATCGAAGACATTGGCAGCGACGAGGAGATGGACTTTCTTTATGAGCCAGCTCCCGGCGACAATAAAGACAGTCAAGAGGGCTCGCAGGACAATCAAGCACAAAGCACTGTCTCTGTTGTGCCAGACAGTCAGCCGAAGGCTGCTGGTACCATGGGCGCCCCTCCCAAGAGGGCACCGGCGGCCGAGAGGCGTACGAAGACTGGCAAGAAACCCTCCGATATTGGCGAGATCCGCGAGACATTGTCCAATCTCCTGGACGAGCCAAGCGGGAACTCCATCATCTCAGCCACCGACTTTGGGTCTGACAGCGAGGAGGAAGGCGACGACGAGGACGACGGCGGGTCCTCCAACAAGGAGAATGCCAACCCGCGGCGTTCGCGTGCCCGGCACGCAGGCCAGGTGGTCGACCGCATCACCCTCAAGCGGCAGTGCTCCTCCAACGTGTCCACCACGTCCAACGGCGGGCGCCTGGCCTTCGCAGCGCCCAGCTCCAGCAGCGCGGGCTTCAAGGTGCCGGCACTGCTGCGCCGCG
This sequence comes from Diaporthe vaccinii, assembly GCA_039880775.1. Taxonomy (NCBI): domain Eukaryota; kingdom Fungi; phylum Ascomycota; class Sordariomycetes; order Diaporthales; family Diaporthaceae; genus Diaporthe; species Diaporthe vaccinii. The sequence goes on along the minus strand of JBCEDN010000005.1, from coordinate 1,210,122 downwards.
CGACGACAAACTCCCTGATCTCCACGGGGTCCTCTAGCGCGTCCGGGAAGGGCGGGGCCGCTGGGGCTGGCAGCGCGGGCGGGTTCGGCGAGGACGCGAAGATCAAGAGCAAGGCCGGCAAGAAGAGCGGCATCAGCTACCTCGCGCGAGAGAACGACCGGCGCAAGGCGGTCGACGAGGCCGAGAAGCGCAGGGAGCAGAGAAAGTTCCGCGCCGTGGAGGGGCGGAGCAAGATTGTCGGTGGGCTCTTTGGGGCTGGCAAGTTTGAGTAAGATCGTATGGCTGTGTTGTGTGAATCTAGCCGATGGATCCTAAATGGTTGCGGGAAGCCCGTCTCTCTGTTCTGGGCAGTTTGTTGGACTGGAGGTTTCCTGGTTGAGTTCGGCGTTTGTTAGCGAGTGTATCAGCATGGCATAATGGCATTTCAAGGTTGTTCAATCCTTGTAGGGCTGTTTTGAGCATTGTATCTAAGAATCAATCGTCTGGAAAGGTACAGTCTTCGAATATCACTACAGTCCCCAAATTGAGACGTTCACATATTCACTACCACCTGTTGTTTCCTTGAACTGCCTACCCATGATGTTGACCAAGTATGAAGGCGTCAGGTCCTGTATAAGATGTGCGGACTCAAAATCCGACAGACTGGAGCCGTAGAGCTGAACAAACACATAAGTCTATTCACATATCTCTACCACTTCTACCTCCCAAAATCCTCTCTGAGTGACCACTGCAGTTGACTTCTGCACAACCGCACTAAATGTACTAATTTCTGCCTTCCTCAATCCTCAGCGTACGTCGCTGCTGGAGAGGCCGCAATTCCATTTTTTCATCTTGCCTCACAGATGTGCTGGAATTTTCAGAGTAATCCCGCGTGGCGATTCCAGGACTTGGGGCCGGTGAATAGGCAACTGGTCGGTAATTCTCGTACGAGTCAGGCGGGCGTGCTTTCTAAGGCTGCGGGGCCACACACCGGTACGCGATCAACTTCCGGAGCTGGCCTAGATGCCTACCACCCATCTGCAGCCATCAACTAGGGCCATCCTCCGACACATCCTTGTAAAGTTCTGCATTGTTATAACAACGTACTACAAGTGTGATTTTGGGGGCGGGCTCCTGAGGGTGCCATATGAACTCATCTCCCACCCCGTTGGCCACTGCGCATGATGGTGGTAATTCATCCGAGGTACATGATGGACAGTCATTCATAGCGATGCACACTGATGGATTGAGAATTTGTGGTGTGTCATTGTGCACATGAGGATATGCTGCTCCTTCCAAGGCTGAGCTGGCGACCCTGATCTAGGAGTGTCGAAATTTCTGTTCTTTTCTTAGGGCAAGATGTACTCAAGCCTTTGAATTCAAAAACAACAGTTTCGACTAATTTGATGGAGCCAGAACGTTGTCTTCCCGCTTTTCCTCTTTTGTCTTCAGATCGCAGCGACCCGTATAGTGAGGCTCCAGAAGCCATCGGCTAGTTCTGGTACCTCAGAAACCCAGTCCAGCCAATCATCTGGGATGTCATTTTCCCCAACTTAGAGCTAGAGCTTACATTGTGGAAGAACAAACTGACTCCATGCAACAATTTCCTTGGGTCGCCTCGGATTTCCGGACGAAGATAGCCCTGGTGTCTTATGAGATTTGTGTTCTACGTAAAATCATTAAGAATCCTTGTTTTGTATCAGTGGCTATCACGCTATTATCCTCTTGGCCAGAAGCATACAAGTTTTCCTATTACCCAAATATCGTCACAACACACATTTGTCTCTTACTGTTCAAGACGTAGCCATGTGTGCCCCTCCGTTGACGTGGAAAGTCTGACCGGTCATCCACTGCGACTCGGGAGATGCCAGCAATGCCACGACGCCAGCAATATCGTCCGGAAACCCTGGCCGTCCCATCGGACTCATGCCGCTTACTTTCGCGTCAATTTCCTCCGCGGTCAGATGCTCTCCCCCAGGAAAGTAATCCTTCGCAGCCTCGGTATACATGTCCGATTTGATGCCTCCGGGCGCAATGCAATTAACGGTGATCTTGCGAGACCCAAAGTCATGCGCAAGACACTTGACCATGCCAGTAATAGCGGCCTTCGAAGCGGAGTACAGCGCGTGACGCGGGACACCCTGAACGATATCAGTAAGTCACCTTAGGCTGGCGGCATTTGATGCTCACCCAAACCGCAGAGATTGACGAGATCAGTATCAAGCGCCCTCCCTCTTTCAAGTACTTGTGAGCCTCCTGGGCCACAAAGAACTGAGCCTTGACATTGACAGCCAAGACTCTGTCAATCTCCTCTTCCTTGACATCTTCAAGGTTCCCGAAGTGCTCAATGCCGGAGTTGCTCATGACAATGTCAATATGCCCAAGCTCGGACACCGCCTGCCGGAACAGATTGGCGATCTCTTCGCGCTTGCTAACATCGGCTCGGATGCAGATTGCTCTCACACCTTGCTTGCGTGCAGCCGCCGCGACATCTTCGGCCGGGCCTTGCGAAGAGACATAGTTGACCACGATGTCCGCTCCGAAAGCTGCAAGCTTAAGTACGATGGCTGCTCCGATGCCACGGCTTGAACCAGTGACTGTGTGGATGTTAAGATGTGTTTTTTTTTTGGGGGGGGGGGGGGGTTTGGGAATAACTAGGTAAGAAGATAGTTTGAACTTACCAACGGCGACTTTGCCAAGCAGTGGTTGATATTGACTCATTATGATAGTGCTTCCTTATTCTTCGGGTTTCAAAGTTTAACTTATTCGTCGCTGTTGTTAGGAATGATAATGTTGACGACGCATTGGAATTGTTTCTTGGCATCAAGGGGAAATATATATACCTTGCGTGTATGTGTGTCTGTTCGACGCGTGTGCACAGGTTGGTAATACGCAATTAACTTGGGGAAGGGAGCGACGCGAGAGCGCGGGCGCGAGGGCGCGAATGCCGATTGCCATCGTTGCGCGGCATTGGTTTGGCCGCACTTCCGATGATGATACCGTTTGAGTTAGTCCACAAAGTCTACCCAGTATTGCCTTGAACAACATTTCGAGGTTCAGCGTTCAGCCAATTGTCAGCTTTTGGGGAAGCGTTCCAGCCACTCACGAATGCAGGTTTACGTCAAGCTTCTACATCACTTGTTGTTGCTGAGTGATAGCCCGTCGCACCTATGCTAGGGTGGCTCTCATTGTTTCGTAGTCTATGATGCAACTAGAAGGTTTCCATTTGCCAGGAGGCCTGGGGGCTCCCTTGCTGCCTACTCCTGAGTCCTGCTCACAGTTCTCCTCTGAAAAGTGTCGTTTTCCATGGCGGTGTTGACCAGACTTGGGTGAACTTGCTGCTTAACACAGAGGTGTTCTTTGAGTGTGCTGAGCTCATTGTGCAGAAAATCAGCACCGTTGACAGGCTTCCTTTTAGAAACCACTCATTTAGGGTCTAAATTTTACTAATTAGCATGAATAGGTGGGCCAACTGGTATACTAAATCTGAAAGGACATAAGTACAACAATTATACAATACCAACAATCAGATGTATGCTGAGCCGTGTGTAGGTATTGGCCCTTTCACAGCCTTTTAAGGTACCATTGTATTCAGCAGCAAGACAACAAAGGTATTGAACATAAGCTACTGATCTCACTCCAGGAAGACCAAGGTCCCTCAACAAAGCCAACGGGTGCTTGTAGACTAGTTCAGCTCTCGCAATGGAGTGAATGCATTGTCTATGACTCTTCTTTAACCAATTACATTGTATGTGGACTCAGTATTGCTCAATATTGGGTCTGCACTTTTGCTTTGTTTGCCATTCTGAGTTAAAGTCTCGCTATTATCCCACCCAACAACCCACAACAGCCTAGCATTAAGGTATTGTCTGTATAAGTGTTGGCTATGATCTTGGCATGTCCAGCCTTACACGACCAACCATCACCTTTCATTAATGTATTGTCTGTGTAATGATTAACTATGTTCCTGGCACGTCCAGAATTACAGAAACAAGAGTTCCTACAAGGCCGTTGTGCCTATGGTGAAAGCCATTGTACTTACTCTACAAGGCCGTGGTACCTATGTGGTGCAAGCCATTGTACTTCCTAGGTGACAATTGGAAGGAGGGCCATTCCATTGACCTCAGCACCACAAGGTGACAATGGCATTGAAGGAGGCTATTCCTACCCATGTATATATAAATCTAGACTAATACCACACAGTCATTGCCCTTTCCGATCTTCCTCACCACCCTGATACAAAAAACCGGATATATATACACCTGCTCTAATCGCTGAAATGTGCTACACCACGACGATAGTATACGACCTTTGCGGCCACTCCAAACGCGAGCCCCGCCAAAACGCCAGGTGCGCGGTCGGTATAATCTACCCGTCCACTCGGTTCCATTGGCGCGAGCCCGAGGGAATCGACCACCGCGATGGTATGTGTGCTCTTTGTCACGCTCGTCTCCACCGGTACGGATGTCTAAGTCCTAATCAGCTTGAGCAGCTGAGCCAAGCCACCGGCTCTATATCCTCAGCTGCAAGCTCGGCTCGTCCCAGCATCAGCGATTCCGTCTAAGACCAGGTAATTCAGGCCATCGCCAAGTTGTCGGCTGGATTCCGACGACCGTGAGCGTCAATAAAGAAGCAAGAATTATAAACCGCAAGTACAAGAGAGTTTCCATTTGGTTAAAGGACAGACTGACTTTATTTCTTAGCAATACGAACCTTATATATCTTATAGTATACTAACCATATAGCACCAATCTCTGCCAACACTTCCGTCTCAATAATACTAACCATGTAGCATCGAATTAATCCCGGCCTATGTCACCTTTAGAGTTCCAACTGTTTTTGAGCAGCCATACAGGAGTTCATTACGGCAGAATGAATTATCCAACTAACTATATAGGTCTAATCCCCGATAAGCAGTTTAACGTCTTCTCCGAAAGAGCCCGTGCTAAAGCCGGAGACCGGCCACGAGAAACCTAAGGTTGCTCCCCACATATCCATTTGTGTAGTAAAGTCGGCGCTGGTGCCTGGACAAGACTTCGAGCGATTGTCACAGCCAGCGGCCAGCTCTTGGGGGAAAATCCCCTGTGAGATTATGTTACAGATACCACCAGATTCGTATACAGGAACTCGCAATGCGTTTCTCCCACTTCATCCTCCTACCATTCTTGGCCATCAGCGCCGTCGAAGCTTCACTTCCGGGCATGCATAGCCATGTCTCTCATGCCATGGTGTTTAACAGATGAGACATGCTGACACGTGAATCCAAAAAGTAGACAGCATGAATGAGGTCCCCGAGTCCGGACCTTCGGCGGGCGGTGCAGGCCACCGCCGCTTCGCCGAGCCAGAGCCGGACCCGAGTTCCGGTCCATCCCCCAAGGGGCCTGGGCATCGGCGTGATATCGACGACATCGACCAGGACGACCAGTCGGGACCGTCTCCGAAAGGCCGAGGCCACTGAGTCGGGATCGGCCTGAACTTTGGGCGTCAGTGAACAGCGGGGAAGACCGAACAGGCGTCGACGGCTTGATCTGGCCGGTGCCCTCCTGCTCGGAATCGTGTTCAAACATACGTCACTCCTGATCACGTTTGCGGCTTCAGTTGGCATAAGTTGGAGAAGTGACCCAGTGTCGATGCCTCATATTCATATTGGGTATCTGTACTCCTACCAGGGAATGCCCCCAAGACCATGTTTCGAGGTCAGACACCTTGACCTCCCATGTGATGCCGGTAATGTCAATATCAGTCGCGCCGTCAAAGAAACCCATCGCGTTTTCTGCTTCCCCCTCAAGTGACCCTTGATTCCGACACCACTGCCGGCGCCGGCTGCTGCACCGACGAAGTCGACCCCAGATGCACAGCAAAGTCATACGCCGGCGGCTCAGGGTGACCCAGCTGCCCCGGGGCGACGCCCAAGAGCGACTCGCGGTCCTGCCGCGATGCCACCCGGGACGGGCCCTCCCCGAGCCCGAGGGCGTGCACCTCGGCCATGTCCACATTCAGGCAGGGCTCGAGGTCGTCCTCGTTGTACGGCGGCGGCGCCTCGCCCAGCTCGTTGAGCCCCTCGGAGGACTGCGTCGAGGCACGGTTGGTGTGGTGCGGGTACACCCAGCCCCAGCGTGATCCCGGCTGCGAACGGCTCCGGCGGCGGCGGCGGGCCCATAGCGGTCGGGAGCCTCTTGTAGAGCCGCCTCCTCTTGAGACCGCGTCGCCCTCTTCGTCTCCTCCCTGCCTTCGGGCTCGGCGTCGTTTGATGAATTGGTACACGCCGAATAGTAAGACGCCGATCGTCAGGGCTGAGGCAAGGGCGACGAGGACCCATACCCAGGGCGGCGGTTTGCTGCTGCCGGAAGTGGTGTCGGTGGTCGTTCCATTGGTGGTTTGGCCACTATTCATGTCCATGTTTGCGTAGCGACCGTTGATGCCCTTGTGGGCCCCGCGGGTTCTGCGGCTCCTTGACTATGGGGAGCCAGGCAAACCGGGAAAGGGAGCACCTGCGAAGGGGAAGAAGGTAGGGGGATACGTTATTCGTCGTGGCTCTATCGTGGCGAATCTGTTGTTTATGCTGCTGGCAACTGCTTCTAGGACACTGTACAAGGACTGGTGGAATGTGCGACAACTGTAGAGCGACCGCAGAGAATTGGATATGTGAAAGAATGAAAGCCCCTGCGCATGATGATCTTTACAAAGGTGAGTTGAGGTTTGAGCCCGCACAGCCGAGCAGACACATGCGGCTGAGTCCTTGGGGGAAACCTTGACAGAAACCTTGGGTGGGTGCAAGTTGACGTGGCCCCCCAGGACTAGGGCCCTGGGCGGCATTCATCTTCGTGGTGTGATGATGGAAGGCAGGGAAGATGACGTCTTAGTCGTCAATGCCCTCCCAGCTCATGCCACCGCGGTGGGCCAAGGGGAGGGCACGACGTGGACCGCATTGTCAAGGGTCTCCCTCGCACCAAGCACCGCTCTTTGGAGCCCCCACTTTGGGCAGGGCCGATCGTGTTAATTGATTGGCCGCTTGCACCGCCCGTTGTAAGAGTTTCCTTCCGCCATCTTCTTCTTGCTGGGACCCATCCGAGGGAGACATAGCATGCACACGGTAATCGAGACGCCGAAGCCAGTACTTTTTTTGACCGACGGATTCCTGACTCTTCAACAGGGCGGACCTGCTTGGCCATCCCCTGAACCAGTCATCCAGACGGTGCTCCCGATTATGTCCCTGAGACAGACTTCGATGCCTTTCTGCAGTTGACCTGCACGCCAGCATCATCGTTTTCCAGTCTGCAAGAGAGAATGGAAAAAGCAAAGTCCAGTGAGGTCAGGCTCTTCCATCATCTTGGACCAAGAGCTTCTGCGCCTCGACGACCTAATTGTGTCGGCGTCTTGTTTGCATCCCAAGACAGGCTGTGGTCTGTTTTTGCGCTTGAGTTGGCAGGCATAATCTGCGCCTTTATGCGCGAGGACGAAGTGAGCTTGGTTGCCGAGGTCTCCAGCGGCGGTTGAAATCTAAAAGTTTTATGCCCCTCCGACGTCGATGGCAGTGACGCAGGGCCGTTTCTTTACCACGATTACCAGCCAGTTTCCAGTTTGCTCCTATACGACCCACGCCATCTCGCAAGACTATCAGCGGTATTCCGCGGTCAGCTAGACCATCTCTGGTCCCCGTTTCTTGTGCTTGCGAGGACTTGAGGATGCTCCCGGGAATGCAAGAGGCACTCGAGCATCGCATCGTGTTATAGAGCCCTGAGAGGAGTATTGGCCTGCTTGAAACACGAGGTTTGGTGGGGGTTCGCCAATCTGACATGGGCTGTGCCGGACTCTCGGTGTGTTTGGGGCACGGCTAAGATGTCGTCGGATGTCCGGGGCAATGAGATGAACGCGAGAAATGTGGGTATGTTTTTGTTTCACGTCCTCCGGACAAACCGTGGTGAGACCCAGCCCCTCCAAGTGAGATGCCCTCCATTAATTGGAAGCGTGAGATCGTTGTCCTCACCACTGTTTTCCGGCCACGTTCCATCGAGTCTGAGAGTGCGAAGTGGAAGAGGTTGACAGAATGAGACTACTCTGTCTGCTGCATGCTGCACGCTTGCTGCAGGCAAGCGCAGTGCCGAGCAAATCTTGAGCTGCAGACGACCAGGGTTATAATCTTCGACTTCGATCCCATTGCTCGACGTGCATATGGTCCCCGTGCCGAGACAGCCCATCCAACGGTGCACAGCATTCTCGCGGGTGGTCTGCATCTCCCCGGATGGCTGGGAGGGAAAAGGGCTGAGTTTTCCCGGCCGTGGCCGCGCTGATCTGCCGGCAGAGCGTTTTCGCGGGGTAGCTTTCCCCGGGCTTCAACCTCCCGAGACCGGCCGGCAGGGACCGGAACCACGGGCCGAAGCATATTTCACCGCCCACCAGACAAGATTCAACAATTCCTCCCCTCCTGAGCCCGAGTCCCCGTCTCCGTGAAATGCAAACCCAGAGGACGCTCATCCGCCACATCCCACGCCTCCTTTCCACCCGTCACAACCGGACAAGCACACCATTCCGAGCTCCCCAGCAGCTCCGACCCCTAGGCCACACCCCAACCCCCAAGATGCGCCTGCCCTACGTCCCGGACCCCCCGCCGACCTCCTCCCCGGAGGACCAGGCCATAGTGGACCGCATCGCGGCGCGCCGCGCGCCCCGGCCCCTGACATCCCTGGACCTGGCCCTGCTGCACTCGCCGCCCGTGGCCGACGGCTGGAACTCGTTCCTCGGGGCCGTGCGCACCCGCACGCTGCTGCCCGCCGACCTGCGCGAGCTCGCCATCTGCCGCGTCGCCTCCGTCAACCGCGCCTGGTACGAGTGGATGCACCACGCGCCGCTGGCGACCGCCGCGGGCGTCGGCGACGAGGCGATGGACCTGGTCAAGACGCGCGTGGGCCCCCTGGGCGACGTCAACACCCCCGAGGGGGGGCTTAGTGCGCAGCAGTGGGCTGTGCTGTGCATCGCTGATGAGATGACGCGGAATGTGGAGGTTAGCGAGGGGACGTTCGCGGCGGTGAAGGCGCTGTTTGAGCAGAGGGAGGTGGTTGAGATCGTGTCTACCGTGGCGTGTTATAACTGTGTCAGCCGGTTCTTGGTGGCACTGGATGGTGAGCTGCTTGCCTGGATCCCCTTTGCCAGATTTGTTTATGATCGGATTACTGATGTGATGGCGCAGTTGGGGAGAAGAACGGGACTGGGCCGGATGCTGCTCACTAGTCGCCCTTTACGTGCCTGAGGGTGGTGCACAGCAGGACTAGAGGTGAAGGCAATTTGAAGGCGTGGGCTGAGGCTATAGGCCAGGGTAGCTCGCAAACCTATGAGGCCAGGACTCCGACGTCTAGTACTTCACAGTTTGGAATACTCGTTCACACAAAGCAGGAGTAAGGCAGCACCAACCCCGTTACGTGGGCTTTACACTACTTGGTTGGTCAATAATAGGGCACTGTCATCACATGAGATGGAAGTAGTTGGATCATGGCAATGCATTCCCTCGCGATCACCCTAGCAACACAGCTACCCTCGAGCCGTTGATGCGGAAAATGAAGGCATTAAAAGTACATGATCAGACACCAGTCGCCATTCACATGCTTGCGGGGAAAAGGGGGTATCGAACTCCGGAGTTAAGCTGATCATCTGGTGATTAAACAGTATGTCGTGATTTATGCAATGGCCCGTTGAAATGCTGCAGCCCAGTGAGATGCTGATACGCCACGTCTAGAACACCTTGTGCGATGTTATGTGTGCGGTTTTGCCAGAGGTGGCAGTAATGGCGCTGTGTGGCGGGAGTGAGGTTTCCGTAATGTTTGTCTGTCTGTCTGTCGTGAGCGGCGGATGCCGCGATGTTGAGCTGCGGCCCACAGCGGTAGGTTGTAGAACGTAAAGTCATAATAGTCGTAAGAAGAAACCCTAAATCCCTCGTTCGGCGCAATTTGATTTCTGTTTTTCCCTTTCCCCTCCCCAGTTTCATGTTCCCTATTCCCGTGTCGTTGTCGCTTCTTGGTCTTCGTAAAAGTATATGCGTATCATGGGGGGCGCGGAGAGCCCGGCGAGCCCGGCGAGGACATGGCCTTCTCGACGCTGGCGTGACGCTTATGCAGCAGCGGCGACAGCTGCAACTCCCTCATGACGTTGCCCCAGCCGACCTTGGGGCCCGGGGTGACGCTCTCGCTGTGGCCCATTGTCTGTTGGCTGAGCCGGCGGAGGAGGGGTTTTTTCTTGATGCCCTCGGTGACGGCGCGGGGTAGCTGTGGTCTTGCTGCGAACTCGTCCTCGAACAGCCGGTTGCCGACCTTCTCGGAGCTGGTGACGGGCCTCTTCTTCTCGGGCGGCTTACTCTGCTGGCCCGAGTTGGCGACGATGCCCATGTAGACGACGAGGAACCGCATGCGCAACATGTCCAGGCGGCGGACCTTATCCTCCAGCCCCTTCCGCTTGGATGCCCACAGGAGCCTGGCGGTTGTCTTCAACCTCAGGTCACCCAGGTCGCTCATGCCGTCGGCGCCGGCACCGACGCCCCTGCACTCGGCCAGGAGCAACGAGTTGATCTCCTCGCGCAGGTCATCGCCGCCTCGCTGGATCTCGCGGAGCAGGCGGCCCAGCCTGAGCTTGTCATCCAGGCGCTGGACGCGGGAGACATCTCGGTCGTAGCTCTCGTTCTCCTGGACGGAGGAGTCGGCGGCGTCGACAAAATTAATGACCTCTGCGGGGGCGACGACGTAGGCCTTAGCGTACTGCGAGAAGATCTGCAGGACGACGACGGCGCTGAGGAAAAGAGCGGTCAGGGCCAGGACGAAGGTCCACTGGGTGGTCACGGGGCTGGGGACCGTGGCCATGGTTGCTGCTACTGTGAGCGGTAGAGACGACGGCGTCAGCGCATGGCCTTGCCCCGGGTGCTTCAGGAGCGTGGTGCAGAATGCCTTGTGCGCCTCATGTACGAGATGAACACGTTGTATATATGGGCGTGGACGTGGCGTATGCAGGTGTGAGAGGATTTGAGGTGGGAACAGAGTCGAGATAAGATCGGCCGAGAGGCGGGAGTGGAGAAGAGGGGAGGAGCTCCCCACGCAAGCTACTTCAGACGGTTGGCAAGGGAGAAAGAAAAAGGCACAGAGAAATGACCGCGGCGGGGTGATGGATGAAGAGTCAGTCTGTCATTTGCAGTGCTGGATTGCATGTGCCAGGTACCGTTCGAGTTGCATTGGTCTGTTGGAACTATGCCTACACGGTCTAGGGAAGCCAGGTTGCACGATCCTGCTGCAAGGCACGGGGGCCTCGGTGTGAGTGGGAACGGAGAATTGGTCTTTTGCTCTTTCCCGCCCCGGCTCTCCCGGTGTCAATTCTGTCCTCCAGCCATCGAAGGATATGTGACAGGCTGGACAGGATGGGAAAAAAAGAGAGAGAGGTCGATCTGACCCCACTGTCGCGTGGCCTGTCGAACTGCTGCAGTGGCTGAGTGGGGGCCCGAAATCCGAACCCGCTGAAGAACCAAGATTCCCCCTCGACACGGCTCGCATCGCATCGAGGCGTCGGCCCACTAACAGGAGAGATTGGTTGGGTGGTGAGACAAGTAATCTCTACTGCTGTACGACAAGCCTGCCGTGCCTGCTGCATGAGCACACACCTACCTACCTTGGTACCCTCCTAGGTAACGTTGAAAGGGGGAGTTCCAAAAGAAGGCGATTTCTGTGCTTGGATGGAACTATGAATGCCACTATTCACCGTACCACAAGTCTACAGACTACCTACAGTACCTAGGTACCTTGGTATCCTAGCCCCTGCAGGCGATGAGTAAGCACACCGATAGAGCACTCCAGGCTTTTTTTTGAACTGAGCTACCGCCCCCAACACCTTCCAGCAGGTTCGCCCAAGAAGCCGTGTTCGTCCAATGCACAGGTCTCGCGCCCTTGGGCTTGGTAGCTTTCGACAGTTGACCTTGTTAGATAATTCAATACCCGACACCTTATACATGTGAGCTAGAATATTGTCAGAGCCCTGCCGTGCTCTGCGTTCTCCTTGACACTTGAAGCCGATTTACTTCGCTGCTCCCTATCCTCATGCACAAACAGTCGGTCTACCTCGGGGGCGCGACCCATCCAAACTGCCGAGAAAATTGAAATCCACAACATCAAACATCATTCACGAGATTGACAGAAACAAGTGGACTCGGACTGATACTCAGACGCAGCATCACAGAATCAAAACATGATTCACTAGTCTATACTCGCTCTACGTGGCGCTGGCATACTTGTTCTTCAGAGCCGTCGACGTCAACTCGGCCAGCTGGATCAAAGAACCCGTTCCCATAATCTCCAACACACTGATCTGCAGACCCAGCAGCTGCCTGAACCACCTCCTCAGCTCAGTGGCCATCAGAGAGTCGAGACCTATCTGCTTCAGGCTCAGGCTGGTGTCCACGTTCTCGCCCGGCTTCAGCATGAAATCGTACACCTTGACGCCGATCTCATGTGCCAGGAACCCGATGTTGGCCCTCTCGGCGAGGACCTCGGGCTCCTCGGCCGCCCTGGTCCAGGAGCGCCTTCAGTGCGCCAGAGTCGTCGCCTGCGCCGGTGCCTGCCTGGCCACTGCGGATGTTGTGATAGCTTCCCATGCGGCGGTCACGACGCCAGTTGCAGCGGTTGTTGGGGTCCTCCAGGTGCAGCTCAGAACGCAGGCCCATGATTACCTGGCCGTCATCCTTCCACGCCAGCGGCGGCTGGCTGGAGGGAGCGCCACTATCGAGGGCCTTCTGGCCTGGCTTGTTGCTTAGGATGGTGTGATCCACATAGTCGAGGTACTCCCTCTCGCCGAGGAAGTAGATCCCCTGAGCCTTGGTGTTGCGCATGGCTTGTGCATTGTCCGCCACGAATCCTACCCCCTTGGCCGGGCAGATGTTGAGCACCGAGGCAGGCAGCCCCAGTCCGCGGCGGTATTGTGCGAAGGCTTCGATGTAAGTGCTTGCGGCGCTGTAGTTCCCCTGCCCCGGCTGGCCGACGACAGTCACGACAGAACTGGCGAGCCAGAAGAAGTCTAGGGGCTGGTCCTTAAGCGTCTTGTGTAGATTCCACGCCCCATCGATCTTCACCCTTTTGACCTCATCCCACTGGGACCAGGTCTGCTAACTATAGCTAGTAATAAACCTGTAAGATCCAGGCCAACTAGGCTTGGTAGCAAATCCTCCCTTGACTTCAATCCGGGCGCTTCCACTCCATATTTGCGCACACCGAATTCGCAATGGTACCGTCGTCTCCTCTCCCGTCCTCGTTTCGCCTCAGATCCCTGGACTCGTGGCATCCAGCCGCTCCCAGCCTTCCCGATTACCATTGTGCTAGTTGCCATCACTGTTCTCTTGTCTTTTCGATCCCACTCAAACCTCGCCGATGTGCCGATTCTTAATTCCAGGAAAGGGTTTTCGCCCATTAAAATAGCGTCCAAGGTAAGCCTGCCCTCCAGGTAGGGTCTCCATCGGTATGCGCGCCTTGTAACTGATTCAGATGTCACCCTAAGCGCGACTTCGTCTTTAAAAGCAAGGAAATCTTAGCGAGAGGCAGAAGACTATTCTCCGGGAAGCCTTACCGCCTAATTACAGACTTGGGCGAAATCATATTCCTGCCAATTGAACTTTGTGAGGAGGTAAAGAATGACGCGAGGCTTAGTTTTGGAACTGCCTTCAGCCGGGTAAGCATGTGTCCTTTGGTCCCTTGACCTGGTCCTCGATATAGGTGTTGACTTGGAGATGAAGGACTTCCACGGACACATCCCCGGATTCGAAGGGGCATCTGAACAAGGCTACAAAGATGCGCTTATTCAGACAATCACGAGAAAGCAACTCACTCGTTCCATCGGCAAGTTCAACACTACGTATCTCTATTATGTATGCCTCGATACCACGTATGGCTAATTGGTTGCACAGCACAAGACACCCCGGCCATGTCTGAAGAGGCGGCGATATCGATGTCAATGAACATCGGTGAGCCAGATGGTACAATTTTGCCCCAATCTAGCGGTTCTACCTTTGAATAATACTTACTGTCTGAGAGCAGAGTGGAAGGAGATACACCTAAAACCCGTAATTCTTGAGACGGTTGCAAGAGTATCAAGTCGTGTCTTTGTCGGAGAACTCTGCCGTGACAAAAAATGGTATGCATATACTGTTCAGAAGTATGGAACGCCGTTTACTAATCGGTCTCAAAACAAGGATACGAACTACGATGGACTACACAGTCAATTTCTTCATCGCCGCAACATATCTGCGCATAATCCCCGGACCCTTACGCCGCATATGCCACTGGTTCTTACCGCAATGCAGGGAGGCCCGAAGGCAATTTGACGAAGCTCGCCGGGTCATCGCGCCCGTCATCGAGAAACGGCGAGCACTCCGCGCGGAAGCGCAGAGTGCCGGCAGACCGCCTCCAAATTTCCACGACGCCATCGACTGGGTGGACCAGGAGGCTGTCGACAGGGGCGTCAGCTTCGACCCGGCTACATTCCAGCTTATGCTGTCAGTTGCCGCCATGCACGCGACTGTGGATCTGTGCACCGAGTTCATCTTGCAGCTGGCCGCCAGCCCTCAGTACTTTGCTCCTATTCGCGAGGGGGTTGTCCGCGTTCTCAAAGCCGACGGGTGGACAGAAGGCTCCTTGTACAACATGAAGCTCCTCGATAGTGCTCTCAAGGAGTCGCAGCGGCACAAGCCACCTGGCGTTGGTGAGAGAATCCCAGTCCGCAGGAGCGAAGTTGACTTCGCAATGGGGTTCACGTGCGAGCTAACCACTTATCTTGTTACTTGAAGCATCACTACGAAGGCGTGTAGAAGAAGAAATGACACTGTCCAACGGCCTGGTTCTCAAGGTTGGCAATAGGATCGCTTTTGACACATATCGGTGAGTTATCACGAGATCCTTCCTTTCAAGGCTGAAACGCACTAACAGAGTTGTCTTCAGAATGGGAGATCCGGAGCTGCACAAAGAACCCGAAAAATGGGACCCTTACCGATTCCTCAGGATGCGGGAGCAGGCTAAGACAGAGACTGATGCTCTGCTAGTCACCACGAGCCCGAATCACCTGGCATTTGGGTAAGCAGCTTTCGGATACGATCCTAATCCCATCAAGAAGCCATTCCTCCCTGGATTTGTGTGGAACTACCTTCTCGACGCTTCAATAGCTAACTCTGAATTCTGTAGGCATGGCAAGCATGCTTGCCCTGGCCGCTTCTTCGCGGCGACTGAGACCAAGATCATCTTGTGTGATCTACTGATCAAGTACGAGTGGAAATTGGCCCCGGGTACTGACATTAAACCAATAGCTCTTGGCTTCACGAACGGTGTCAGCCCGACCGCGCACATTCTGATCCGTAAGCGCAAGGTGATGGAGATTGATGTAGATTCGCTTTGAAGCACCAGAAATCAAAAACTACCCAGTGTAGAATTAGCATGTTATATGTCTAGCCAACCTCTCCATATTGAAACAACCTTGAAGTTCCTACCATTGACTGTTATTCAAGCATTGATAAACTGTAGGTGTTGAGGAAACCCACTGTGTGGTAATGCAACATGGGTTTGCAGGGAAGATGTGGTACTGTGATGCCTGTCGGTTCGCGGTAACCCTGGAACCCTGCTCACCCAGATCTTCCAGAACTTTTCTGCCCCTCCTTGGGGTGCGGGACACCAGCTCCTGTCTAACAGGAGCATACCGTAGCTCACTCACATCGACAAGAAACGGTCAATGACCAAGAATTGAAAAGCCCAAACACTCCCCCATGACACCTCCGCCAGCGTCTCCCACTTCAGCTACCGAACCCCAATCCAAACGACAAAAGGTCTCACACCCAGGAGATATCTCACACTCTTCCGACCCCACCCCCACAAGCTCGACCAAGACCACAACCAGAATCACAACCACAGTCCCTCCCGCGCCCACCATGGCGGGGCAGACCCCGATCCCGCTCCCACGCGTGCTCACGCACGGCGCCTCCCAGGCTCCCGAGCTGATCACCCAGGGCGCCGAGGGCCTGCTGTACAAGACCTTCTACCTGCAGCCGTCGCTGCCCTGCGCGCTCAAGCACCGCCCGCCCAAGCCCTACCGCCACCCCATCCTCGACACCCGCCTGACGCGCCAGCGCATCCTCGCCGAGGCCCGCATCCTGGCCAAGGCCCGCCGCGAGGGCGTCCCCGTGCCCGCCGTCTACTGCGTCGACGAGGCCCAGGGCTGGATGATGATCGAGTGGGTCGCGGGCCAGCCCGTGCGCGCCCGCGTCAACGCCTGGCTGGGCGACAAGACGGAGGCGGAGGTGCTGCGCGGCGAGGGCGAGGGTGGGGGCGGCAACGCGGAGCTCGTCGCGCTGATGAGGCGCGTCGGCGCCGCGGTCGGCGCACTGCACGCCGCCGGGATCGTCCACGGCGACCTGACGACGAGCAACATGATGCTGCGGCCCGATAGCGTGGGCGTGAACGGGGGAGACGGCGAGGACGGTGGCGAGGGCTCCATACTAGCCGGCGAGATCGTCATCATCGACTTCGGCCTCGCGAGCCAGGGCCAGAGCGAGGAGGACCGCGCCGTCGACCTCTACGTGCTGGAGCGCGCGTTCCTGAGCACCCACCCGCGCACCGAGAAACTATTCGGTGAGGTGCTGGCCGGCTACGCGCGGGCGTTCAAGGGGTCGAAGACGGTTCTGAGGAAGCTGGAGGACGTGCGGATGCGCGGGCGGAAGCGGAGCATGCTGGGGTGATGAGGTACGGGCTTCGTTGTCGCCTGGTGGCCCGGCTCACCTTGCGCGTCCATTTACCGAACACCACGGGCTTGAGCCCGAACTACGCGTCCAAATCTACAGAATTGCTGTGGGTCAAAGTGCCTCGATTCTTCCTGGCTCGTCAGGCGGGACCAGAAAGCCACGACCTCGACAAGGACCAGATCCGCGAGGGGTGGATCAACTTCTTCGACTACCAATCCATGCGCGAGCTGTCTTCAGGGAACGCGCTGGGAATCAGGCAAGACTTTTACGATTCGAGCCCTTTTAGGACGAGAGGAAGACACAGAGAGATGTAGCCCCTCGGGTTAAACCTCTGATTGCCTGACCTGATGAATCGCTTGCAGCATGTGATTTATATGTCTCCCCTTGCGCCTTCTATCGCCATGTTCAAATTGTGCCTCGTTGCATCGTGGAGCATGAGACGACCCAAACAAGCATCAAACAACCGCCAACTGCTGAAGATGGTATCCACGAGGGGGAAGGGGGCCCTGAGGCACAACAATTCTGTTGTGCGTCGAGTCTACCAAATGAACCACCGCTCCCCCCTCCACCCAAAATCCTCACCCGCCTCCGGAGCCCTTCTTACTCCTCGACTAGCCCGGCGCCGGCAAAATAACCCTTATTCTCAATGACGCCCCGGTCCCTTACCACAGCAGTATACTTGACAACCCACTGGGGCGTCAGGTCACCCTTCAGTCCGTCGTGGATGCCCTCTGCCGGGTCAGCCAGCACGGCGGCGCCCCTAACACCGTGGCCAAGCAGCTCGCGCAGGGTGCCCTTGGGCAGGATATCAGTGCAGTCGCTGTGGACGAAGAGCTCGATGCCCTCGGCGCGGGCGAGGCTGACGAGGGGCGGGGGCACGTTGCAGCAGTTGCGGATGTTGATCTGGTCGACGGCGGGCTTGACGCGGGCGCCCGCGAGGAAGCGGCCCAGCTTCTCGCTGCCGAACTCGGCGATGCCCAGCTGGCGCGCCACGCCCTCGTCGTGCAGCGGCTCGAGGGCCTGCGCCCACGTCGCCAGCTCGGACCCGTCGTCGCCCTGCGACGCGTTGAGCTTGTCGGCCTCCCACTCGCAGTCGCCCTCGAACGACATGCCCGGGAACGAGGCGATCAGCAGCGACACGGACGACACGCCTAGCTCCCTGAGGACCAGCGACAGCGCCCGGCGCGTGTAGGCGGCCCGCGAACCCACGTCCGACGTCGGCAGGTAGAAGATCTTGACCGTGATGTCGTACTGCGACGGGTCCTCCTGCAAGCCCGTGTCGGGCGACCAGTCTATGCGGGGGATGTAGATCGTGTCGTCGGCGGGGTCCTGCGACGTCCACGACGGCAGCGGGGTGGGTGTTTTTGTGGTTGGGGTGATGGGCTCTGTGTCTGCTGCTGCTGCGGCATCGCCGGCTATGCCGTTGGGCGCCGTCTTGGTGGCGGCTGCGGCGGTGCCGTTCGCGCTGCCGTTGGCGTGGCCATTGGTGGTCGGCGTTGCTGATGCGTACTCCTGCTTCGCGGCGAGGAAGTTGCTGCGCAGCGAGTTTGTGAGCTCGAGGTTGGAGCGGTATGCGCCCGGCTTGCGGATGATGGAGGGGCCGCCGGATACGATGTTACTGCGATGCGACGGCGCGCGGAAAATTAGCATGTGTCGGGGCTTGCTGCGTTTTTTTGGGCCTGGGCGGCACAGCCAGCGGCAGGGTGAGGGTAACACAATCAATGACGTCTAGGGAAACGGCATTTGAGCCCTTACCCAGTGGAGAGCACCAGTTGTTTTGCCATGGTACTGTGGTTTCTCGAGGGTGATGGTTTATGCTTTTTAGGACGTATACGGTCAATCAATGCTAGGACGAACTTCTTAAGCCTTTCTAAGAAACTCTGGGTCGAGGTTGGTAGTGGCATGGTGGGGGTCCGTCCTGGGGCGAAACGGGGCGGCCCTGAGGAGGGGTCCGATGAAGGGACTTCTGGGCCCGTTTCGCTAAATTGGGTGTTGTATTAGTAATGTGGTCGTGAGATGCGACTGTGCACAGCAGCGAACTATTTGTGTCTGTTCGAGTCAAAGACCGAGTCAAAGACCGTGACTGTGCCTTAAGCTTGTGATAATATGTAATCAATTGGCCCGATTTGTTGCAATCATGCTGTGAAGAAACGCGCTCTCAGCACCAAGTCGTCAGGAGGATGGGCAGGCGGGGGGAGGACGAGACAATAAACTCCATCTTTCCAGACTTAGTCCGTATATTCAGCAATAATGGTCAGCAGCCCTATGACACCAAATCCACCTTGGTCCTTGGTCCTGGGAACATGGCTCCCCCTACACATCCCGCGCTGCAATCGGCAACGGCGTCTGTATGGGCTACTTACCCCACGACCCACTGCCACGGCCGTGGCCGCGGCGTGGGAGGTTGTGAGCGCTTGCCTCATCACTCATCAACTCATCACGCGGTGGCTGCAGCCCCGCGCCGGGAAAGTGGGCATGACTAGGCGTGCATGTCTAGTAATTAATCCTGGGCCGTGGTTGCAATTCCGCACGGCGCGCTACATCATAACCAAGGTTGAAAAGCCATGCAAGTTTCCATTCCACAGGAGCCGTCGCTGTGACAGGTGTGAAGTGAATGTTTGGGGTGCCCAATCATTCCTGTCACTACAATCTCGACCATCGCGAGGTCCTGTATTTTGCCGGCTTCCTCTGCTGACGGATCCCAGTCATTCCACATGTGTCCGCTCCTGTTCCCAGTCACTGCACCATGGTCTCAGCGTGACTCCAGCCGACAAGTATAATTAGATCTAGTAGTTTTTGTTGTTATATCATGGGGATACCTAGCTATTTTCAGTAGCTGGCTGTTAGCTCAATCGAAATCGCTGGGCTGGATGAGACAGCTCAAGCTCAGGGTTCCCAAACCCTGAAATAGATGGACCCCCTAGGACGCGGCTAGACCATATCTATGCTATGTCGTCGAGATGCATATTTGGTGAGCATTTTCCCATACTTCAAGAGCTGCATTTCATCCTCCAGTTATCTTGTATAATTCCACATAGTTCGTCCGCCTGGTAGCGGCGACGTGCTAACAGACGGGAAATGAGATTCATCATCTCTGAGGCATTGTGCTTTGAAGTGCATCAACATACAGAAGGTACACCTCAACGATCCTGCCTTTATATCCTTTGGCAGGGGATGCAGAGCTGGAGGCGGAAGATGCCACAGCCATGAGCTAAGTCGCCGTAGCGGTCTAATCCTGTGAGAGTGTGGCGGCGCGTCTGCGGCTGAACGGGATGTATCTCACATGATTGGTCTGCTGTCGGAGAGCATCACACCGCATGTCGAGATCATCGTGATACGCTGGAACTAGCCATTGTGCCACTTCTGTGCCTAAGAGAGGCAGTGCAGTTGAACCACAACAAAAATGGAATGCCATTCGTGCGTCTGACCGATTCTTTAGCAAAAGTCCGACCGTGGACTTTTATAACGGCTGGCGAGTCCCCCCCTTCCTGTAAAAACTCGAGTATGGATTCAGTCCAGAGAAACGAGTACATCGAGTCGCAAAGATCACGTCCAACTCTTCGGCGTCCCCAGCATTAATCCATCAAAATCTCCATACTAGTCCCCCTTGAGCGCTCACCGCGAGGGCAAAGATGACATCCATTCCCAACCTCGGCGGCTCCGTCGTTGCCGCTAACAATCAGAATATTGCCGGGCTCGTCAACATAAATCTCGACGTTTCCCTGGTGCGATGCAGTCCCCCGGAGGAATTCTCGACAATTGGCCCGGCCTTGTCGCTCCATCGCCGACAAGAAGCAGAGGGCGGGAAACAGCACAAAGTGGCTTGCAGGTTAGGCTTCTTGTTCAACGACATCGTCCCGGGGACGCCAAAACTGATCAAAGCTTTCGGCACCCGAGTCTCCGACATCCTCCGCCGACCTGGCGTGAATCCTCACGGTACCAACGAAGATGGGCCATTCCGAGACTTTGTTGGCGCGGATGGGACCTCGATTTGGGCCGCAGCCACTTCGATGTCAGCATCCTTGAGCGTTTATCTCCTCGCGTGCATGCTGGCAAGGGCCTGGGACGCTAAAGAAGCCACAGCAATATGGGTGGAACTTGTACACGATAGAAAATGCCAGGTTCAGGCTCAGCTCGAGCAGAACTCAATTGTGAATCCCTATACGCACATGGCGGTGATGCAAGAGTTTGACCGAAAAGATTTGGCAAGATGGGACGCGAGTGCAAGATCATGGCTAAGAAGAGCCGACCAGTGCACGGTCTTCCAACATACGCAGTTCAAGCTTGTCATCGACAACATCAAACTTCCATATCTGGACTCTGGGACAACTTTTGACAAGGTGACTCAGGCATGGATACGGGCAATGGAGGTCATGGAGACTTTGTTGGGAAATGAGCCGCAGGTGGCTTTCGATCGTTCCGTGTTGCTGGCCATTTCCTCATGGCATTTGTACCCAAACCTTCTGGTCTTCCAGGAGGAAGCTACCAACGTTTCGTTCTCCGATGAGCTGTTTCCTGCTTTGGGAGTCCTCAGTCTTGGGTTCGAATACCACGCTCCGAGCAGAGATGTGCAGAACCGAAAGTCCCAGGACAAAGGTCCGGGCATAGCGACTCGATGGTCCCTCGCATTATCTCACTTGAGATATTACGGTAGCCCAGTTCAGGTCAGGAGCGATGAAAATCAAGGAGAGCGAGCCACTGTTGACGAGATATGGTTATGTTGCCTGGGCGCAATATTGAGGCAATGGGAGGTCTCAATTTCAAACCTCGAGATCTCTGTCCAATGGTTCCAAAGGATTGGAGATCTCTTGCACCCGAACGGAGAATCTGAAAAGACAATCTTGTCGTGGCTGTCTCAGCTTTGTCGAGCAGCGAGTACTGTCTCAAGCCAGCATCACGCCAAGCGCCAGAATCGAATGAGGTTCGTTAGGTTCGGCTGGAGAAAAGATACCCAACTACTCGGATACCAGAAAGTGCTGCGCCCGCCGTTCTTCGGCCTATGTAACCCAGATGTCCTGGGCTCCCTCAGCAAAAGAGATGGTACGGAGATCGGTTTCGAATTCTCCCGCAGGATTGCTCAGCGACTGAATCTGTCGCCTGAGAATGCGATCAAATGCAGGAGCAAAGATGATAAAGACAGGAACGAGGCTTACGAATGGGCTACAGTCAGCCCAGTGCAGGCTGGCTTGGATGGGCCTAGACAACTCGACGAAGGTGGTTCGGGGCTTCTGCGGAACGCACGATGGATATACGCTGAAGATCGTGAAGGACGAAGGATTCGAAATGACGAGCTACAACAGCGCCAAACTAGCATCCAGCAGCTAGGCGAACGCTGCCATATCATACACGACCCAGCGCACATCCCTTCCAAGAAGAAGACAACCTGGGACTCAAGAGATTCTGAGTCAGTCTCTCCAGGCATTCGATTATGGAAAAGTCCGCCGTTGTTGTTCGCTGAGGATGGGGAATCCGCTCAGTTTGTCGAGCTCCAATTCATTCCCATGCCTGATAGGTCAGCCGGCTTCAGCATGTTTGTGCGAAAGGAAGCCTATGAGCACAGACTCAATGATCTCAAGTCGCAGATGAATCGTGCTTCCATGGCTGTGGATGTTCAAGCAAGCTTAAAGTGGCTGGAGACAGAGGGCCAGTCCTTCGATATTGTCGGATTTTTAATGGGTTTCGTTCAGGTTAGTACACCGTGACCATGAGTCACTCCGAACTATGCGTTCTGACGAAAAGTATGATTCCAGGGCCAGCAGTATACGCTACACGGTCGTACGCGGCTGTTAGGGAAGAAGAGAAAAAGATCGCCCAACATCGATACAGACGCCGACAGCCGCCGTGCGGGCTTGCTCGACAGTGACAACGACAGAAAACTAGGCTCTTACTATACAGTCGGTATTTATAGGACAATACCGACTGAATGGATCACGAGTCTTCGAGCATTGGAGATAGTGTCTGTTCTCTACAGTCAGCTTCCCGGTGCCACCATCTCGCTGCGCCTAATCGACCAGGAGCTATTCAAAGCTAAATGGTTACCACGGCTCTTTTCGGAATTGGGAGACTCGTTCGATGTGGTTACCAACACTTCTACTCAAGTTCTGTGTGGTCAAATGACGCGAGCGCAGTCATTTGCGTGCATTGCGATGATGGAGTCTGGACAGTCCAACATTGATATCGAACACACGGAAGCAGTCGTCGCACTTTGTTCTGACAATTCCATATTTGTCGCAGGAATATTGTTATCCGACCCTACGACTGCTAACCTCGGCATGAACATTCGACATCTGATAGGCAACGTTGGTCACGCCGGGATCGTTCTGATGATCTCGCCGAATGAGCCCTCAACGAGAGCCCCAACGTATGATGCCTCCATGATCGATCACAATCTATACGACGGGAAGCATATAGACAGCTTCAAAGGAACATCGCTTCACCTGTCCTTCACCAAATGGGAGATGCCTCTTGAATGGGATAGCACCGGCGACATTGATCAACAGGTCTTCCTTCTGGAGTCGGTGATCTCCGTCCAAGACAAAGGCCGGTGGGTTGCCGACATCGATGTTTTGGCTTTGGAGAAAGATGGTTGCGATATACTGCAATTCCCTTGCGATTGTGACCGCAGCAAGCCGACCACGGATAAGGACATCGCATCGTTGGATTCTTGGGAGGAGCTACTTGACGCCCCTCCCTCCGTCGGAGTCATACGGGCCAGTGACAATTGGGTTGCCCGGCTCTGTGCTGCCGCAATTCTGATTCGCAAGGGCCAATCTCACTGTGTTGTGGTCACGGCTGACGAGCCTATCTGCTGGGCTTGCATGGCAGAGCACTACGCGTACCCAGAGTCGCACCTACCGCAGTTCATCATAAACTAAGAGTCGCAAATCGTGTCAGGAGGCCATCTAGCCTGGTCAAATGTGATTCATCAGGTTTACGTGGATCTGGCAGGATGGCGACTTGAAAGCATTCATGCTAGAGTCAGGTACTCGGTCCTCAGACGACAATTTGAACAGTTTTCCCTAGGTGTTTAAGCGTTTATCACTGTATGAAGGGACTGTATGCATACTGATTAAGAGGCATATGTGTACAGATTAAAAACGAGACCACTTTCCCTAAACAAACTCAGTTCTAGGCGAACTGATTAGGTTTATGATCAATTCCATAGCTACTCTTCATATGAACTCTCTACGGTATTGCTGCTTGACTCGATTGTTGTAGATTTGGCAGCAAATGGCCAGGTCTGCCCTTGCTACCAAACCAGACCGGCCACAACCTTGCCACCGGGACTACAGGTACATTCTGGGACTCACTGACGAGTGGCCCAGCGCGGACTCGTCGCTTCGCGTCCTCTATGAGCCTCATGCAACGCATGCCAGGTTGGCAGCCCGCGGCCGCCCTTGAGGTGTTTGACTGGGAAACGCTGAGCCCTGATGCCGTTGTCGTCGATGTCGGCGGTGGAGACGGTAGTTTTGCAGTAGCACTCGCGGAAAGGTTCCCAGGACTGAAACGAATCATCGTCCAAGACGTCTCCGACGTGATTGAGCAGTCACGGGTGGCGATTCCAGAACCGTTGCGTGGCATCGTCAAGCCGCTGGTTGACGACTTCTTCGAACCACAGACTGTGAAGGGCGCAGCAGTTTATTTCTTGCGCAAGGTGCTGCACGACTGGCCTGACGACTTCGCCATCACGATTCTGCAGCAATTAATCCCGGCTTTGAAGCCCGGGGCACGTATACTTATAAATGATCATTGAGTGCCTCCGCCAGGAATTTTGTCGGCGAACCAGGAATAGCGTGTCCGGTAAGGAGTAAATTCTGATTGAAATGCCTTCGAACTAATCGCTAACAACACTCAGGGGCCAGGATCTTGCTATGATGGCACTTTTCAACAGCAAAGAGCGAACTAGGGAGCAGTGGACAGATTTAATCAGGATGGTGACCAACGTTTTGTCATTGAATGTGTGACGCCTATGCCTCCGGGGCCACTTGCGTTGATAGTAGTGGTCTGGGAGTAGGCGCCCATACGACGGACGTTTCTCCAACTTCTCTTTGCCATACAGTAAAGTCAATACCACAAGGAAATTTTGTGTGAGCAAGTAGTCCTCGAAAGAAGTGTAAATACTATATACTAGTAGTATAGTGAAGACTTGGGCTCTTAAATCTGAAATTAAATTCATGTACATCTAAAATTCTATAGAATCATCATCGTTACAAGGGGCGGTTGCACTCAAACGCAACGCCGTGCAAAATCCCAAGAGAAATCATAAGCCCTAACATTCGGGTCCCATCCTTAGGGTCTCACCCTTTCTTGGGATGTTACCGACCATCCGGCTCAAATAAGCTGATACTCATACAAATCCGAATCGAAGACCTTGAACGACCGTGTTTAAGCGTGCTAGACGCCGGAATGACCGACAGACACACACACACATACACACAAAAACAAAAAAGAAAAAATTGGATTCAAGAGCGTTATACAACAAATTAGGCTGGCTCTGGGGACTATAGCTAAAAAGTTCACTCACAGTCGTGCAATCAAGCATGAAGTGCATCTTCGGAATCTCCAAATGCCCAGTCCACTTCCCAGCTGGTGCTACTCAACAGGTCTGCTTGTTTCGTGGCCATATGTACCTAGTACTCTCCGCACCGGGCGGACGAGTATATTGGTTCTTATTCCACGAATTAGGAGAGACGAAGCACAGCGAGGACATCCCCAGGTTCTCAAAGGAAGACGAGTCACTTCTCGCGGCACAATACCGTAACGACAACATCACCGAAACCGTGACATTTGGGGACCTTTACGATAATCGCATCAAATCCACCCTGGTGCCGCTGGAAGAACATGTTTTTAGGAGATGGCACTTCCAACGGATTCTCATCATTGGCGATGCAGCCACCAAGGTACTGCAGATGTCTTCTCAACACGATCCTTCTCTGTTGAAAAAAGGTCTCCGAGGCATACTGACAATGAGATCCAGGTCCATCCACTTGCCGCCCAGGGCGGAAACGGGCAATCGAGGCGGCAGCGAACCTGGTCAATGCCCTGACGCGTGGCACAATCCCAACCTCCCCAGCCTTGCAACTCGACTTCATCGAAAATGCGCTTGGTGAAGTCTGTGCCGTTCGGTACGACAGAGCCTTGAGCATGATGAAGAAAGGCCGCCACTATGGCTCGTTTCTCTGCCAACAGCCGCCCTTTTCTGGTATCCTCCTCCACTACGTGTTACCCTTCCTCGGGGATGGCATGTTATTCAAGAAGCTCTTGAAGCAGTCCCTCGCTGGTCCGCGGATTGAGAAGCTTCCTGTTCCGGAAAGACCACACGCATCACTTTTTAATGACGAGCGGACTGAGCCGTCTTCGAATTCGTCCTGGGTTGGTTGGACGACCGGGCTGCTGGGTGTTGCGTCAGTTGGCCTGCTGGCGCATTTTGCACTGCATACGAATCGGTTGGCGTGGATTTCCAGGGTCTCTAAACAGCATTAGAAGAGAACCGTTTTCTCTCTGAGTTTCATTACACATCAAATCGCAAAGTTTGTTTTCAAATGTGGCTTTTCAATATTTGCGGGCAGGATAAAGGAGTGCGGCTCAAATAGATCAAAGTACTCTCATTAGTGCCATCACTTGAGACTTTTCGATTTACATGGCGTGTGTTTGGATCTGTGCGTTCTCATCGCTCGTCAAATTGAAAACATCTTCTCAATCAAATTTGGAAAGAATTGGAGACAGAAGTTGTTGTTTAATTCGCAACCGGGGGGTACTGCACACTAAAGATGTCTGACGCCGTCAAGCTTGGACATTGACGTCGGTACTTAGCAGGCGCTACCATCTAAATACTTCCCTCCACAATACACCGGGCTACTCAAGTTATTAAAACAGCCAGATCCTACAGAAACGGGCGGGTGGTACAGAACGGTAATTGCTCAGGTGACAATCATGATGATCTTTTATTGCAACAATCTCTAATAATATATATAATATAACGTGGGATAGCATAGGTGTTCGTTAATACTGGAGGGAATGTCCTACAATGACATTACTGCACGGCGATTTTGTGTGTGTAGGTGGTCCTCGGAAGATGTGTAAATGTTACGCGTGGTTCAATTCTAAGTAGCCGCGCAGTTGTACCGGTAGGCTTTCCAAATGTCCTAGAAGTGCCCTCAGCGCCTCGGTAGAACTATGTGAATGGCTTGTTTCTGATAGCGATGGCACCAATGATCTATGAATAGAATTCATCAAAGAGTGCATATGTATGAGGCTGGGGTGTCAAGTTGTTTGCATCAATCAGCCTCATCTTCATGAGTGACTCGACAATTAACGGGTCCTTCTATGCTGCCGAGAATTCTCCCACAGCGTGAGGCCAGGACGGTCATGCAGCGTACCAATCCAAGGAAATCGACGCAGCTGATCCTGCACAGCTGGCCAACTGTGTAGTTGAAGTCGGCTGCTAGCCTCCAGGATCAACGGTGACAGTTCTAGTAGCTCATCTCCCTTTATCGCAGTGAAACTGCCGATGAACAGCGCCCATAGAAGCAATAGCCAGGATTCTCTATTCTCGTCCAAGACAGATGTGAAGTGAAGATCCTGGATGGCGCTCTTCAGATGACGACAAAGTAGTGGGTAGTTGGAGCGGTCAGGCGCTCGGCAGTACTCTGGGAGTAAGGTGGTTATGAATGCCAGCATGCCCAGATTGGCCACTCCCTCATACTGTCCTTCCGTTGCGGACGAGCGTGGCTGCCCTAGCCGAGCGGCTTCAAGCAGGTGGTAGAGAAGCCATATAATTGTCTCCATAAAGCCTAGCGGATCGAGTCTGGAACTTCCTTTTTGATCAATTGTATCGAGGACCATAGAAAAGGAAACAACCTCAAGCATGAAATACGGGAAATCTGCGGGCGCGGCGTTGGGGAGCTTTTCTCTGATAGTCTTGAAAGCTCCAGAACCGGGCGAGACGGCATTACGTAAACCGTCTCTTCCAAATATAGGGGCTGAGCCGTTCTGCAGTGCCAACTCGGTATCGACCCTGAGAATCATCAGCTATAAGATCTCGCTCGTGATCTCGCTCTATCTCCACCAAAGAAATGACAGGGACAGTGTTCAACTGAAGAGGAAGAGTGATCAGTACACCACAGACGCAAGCCTAAATTCGCACCTCAATGCCTTCAGGGCCAACGCCCGGTTCTCCCTCGAAAGTCTAAAGATCCCGCCCCTGAGCTGTATCATCTGGAATAGCCCGTGAAGGTGAACCAGTCCGGCAGAATGCTGGTTGTGTACCTGCTGGTACATGACGAGCGCGACCACAGCAGCTATGGCGCTGTCTGAGACGGAGTTGGGGCCAGACAGCTTGACGTTGACGAGTTCATAGGCTTTTGCGATATGGTGCAACGTCTTTGGGGACACGCTGGGCTTGCGCTGGCAAAAGTCAACATAGGAAGCTGATATTGCCAGTGTGGAGTGAAAGTCTGCGCTACATTAACACTCCAGAAACTTTAACGACCTCTTTCTGCTCTCTTGAACTCACATGCCTCATCTTGAAGAATACAGTTCACCCAGATCGACTTGATAATATCGAACTTGTAGCAGAACTGAGGCGGGAATAACTCATCGCTGATATCGAAGAACCCTATAAGACGCGAATCAGACAAGATATAACTTGAGACATCAGACTGAACACGTGAGGCCCACACATACATCTGTGCATCAGCTTGGTAGACTCGGAATCAAGCTGCTGTGGGAACGACGTGAGGCTGAGGTCGCTCCACAGAAGCTGCCCCGGCCTCGCCGCGGGTGCCACCACCACGCTGGGACCGGACCACGTCAGGACGCGCCTGACGGGGTACAACAAGGCCGCTTGTCTCCTTGTAGAGCGGCGTGGCCTGCCCGCGTTCTTGCCTTTCATCACGTGGGAGCGGATCAGGCGCCGCTCGGCCGAGCTTATGTCCGCCCCCGGCACGCCCTTCTGGTCGATGAACTGCAGCGCCATCAAGGCATGTCCGCCTGTTTCTGAGATGTGCTGGCGGCTGTTGGGTGAGTCAGAGCATGATACTGAGGTGGTGACGGGTAGGCGGGGCGCGGATCGAGCGCCTCAGGCGGATGATCCCTCGCCGGGTTGAGCCGAATCCTTTGAGCGAGATGGGACACCTGCCGCACTTATCAAGCCCGAGCCTCCTCGTGCCAAAGTGCTTACTGATTGGCTACTAGAGCAATAAATCTCAAGCCTCAAATTTAGTAGTTGATAGTCAGTTTCGTGTATCCTATTTGTGGCAGTCAGTGGATCGACTTCATGCTCCTGCAAACATTACTGCTTCCCTGGCACGGAATATCGAGACGAGGTTGTTCGCACCGGAGAGAGGATAGCGCGTGGATAGGTCGTCGCCGCGCTAGACCAGAAAAGGGATATAATATCTGGTTGGTTGGGACGGTGTAAGCCGCTCAATCCTCACGACTCTACGGTGAAACTGCTGAGCCGCTAGACCATATCTGGGCAACAATATCTGATACGTCGAGTGCTATGGCGAGACCATACACATGCCCCTTTTGCGTGAGTGTTCGTTACCAACAGTTTTCAGACAATGGCTCATAAGTCCACCCAGGTGCTTGTAGGTCGCTGACATGGGGCCCGGAGTCAGTGCCGGCAAGCTTCTCGCAAGGACACAAGGCTCAAAAGGGAAGGCAATGTCTGATTGGACGGAAGTCTTGTGCAGCAAGTTGCGGTGCAATGTGCTCAGTGATTCCGACAGAGGGCCGTGGTTCACACTGAATACAAATATGAAGCGAACACACGACTCTCTGGAAAATTGTGAAGTCTCTTCACCCTTCCCGTCACTGGCCGTACATTATTCCAACTCATCATTGCTCGGGACACTACTTCAATAGCTGAGTGGATCAGAACCCCCACTGTACACATAGTCATCCTACAAGCCACTGGAGCGGGATACGAAACAATATAGCCAAGATGGTGATGCTGCGGCTGACTGCCGAGCAGTATAGAAAGTTGCCCATCGTGGCAGATGAGTCGAACTGCACCGGGAAGACCTACGTTGTCACAGGCGGCAACTCTGGGCTGGGCTTGGAAACTGCGCGGCATCTTGTCAAGTTCAACGCCTCGCGCGTCATCCTGGCTGTACGAAATCTCACGGCGGGAGAAACCGCCAAAGTGGATATCGAGAAAACGACGGGCCGCAAGGGCGTGGTAAAGGTATGGAGGGTATAAAAGAAACAGTACAAGAAAATGGTCCTGACATCCAACAGGTCCGGTACATTGACATGGCGTCGCAGCCGTCAATCCAGAGTTTCGCCGACAAGTTGTCAGCAGAAGTGGAGAGAATCGATGGCTTTGTTGCTAACGCTGGTGTCCTGCTGGACTCATGGTCGACGTTGGAGGGCATGGAGGCCAGTGTGCAAGTCAACGTTGTCAACACCTTGCTCCTGGGGATCCTGATCCTACCCAAACTGAGCGCGGTCGCCCGGGAGCTCGGGATCCAACCCACGCTCGTCTTCATCGTCAGTGTCCTAGGATACACTGCCAAGAGTGAAATGGACAAGAGCCGTGATGGTGACATCTTCGAGGGGCTGAATGACCAGAAGAAAGCCAACATGAGCTCAAGGTTAGAGATCGACTTTCTGTGCGTTTTGAAGGCTGGTTACCGACCACTAACACGTCAGCTGAGCCACGCAGGTACGCGCTCTCAAAGCTCGTCGAGGAGCTGGCCGTGCGGCAGTTCTCAGCAGCGGCCCCTGTGGAGCGCACAGGGGTGATCGTGAACATGGTCGCGCCCGGCTTGTGCCATTCTGGCCTGGGCAGGGACGCCGGATCCTTTACCAAGGCGATGCTTTCGGCGATCAAGGCCATGATGGCGCGGACCGCAGAGGAGGGCAGCCGCACAATATTGCATGGCCTGGTGGCTGGCGCAGAGAGCCACGGCAAGCTACTTTCGGGCTGTGAAATCAAGGAGTTCTGGGTGCCTAGCTGGGCAAGCAATTCAGATGGTCAGCGACTGCAGAAGGGGATCTGGACCGAACTTGTTGCAAAATTTGAACATGTCCAGCCTGGATGTGTTGGTCGACTTTCGACATTGGCGTAGAGATCTTGAAAAAAGTGACACCGTTGGTTACCTTTCAGTCAATGATAGAGTAGTGAACGCGATGCTGGTTTGAGACTGTCGAGAGTTGAGTTGGCTGACACAAGTAGAGAGCGCTCACATGCCGGCCGCTCTGGACGCTTCTGGCGCAAGTTGGCTCGTGCACAGTGTCCTGTAAGACCCATTGCTGCCGCCACGGCCCAGGGGCGCTCCACCCTGGCGCAACTACCTGAACCATTTCGACGTTGCACCCCTCGTGGCCGACCCGACTGCTTTGACTGCCCAGCAAATCTTCGTGAGGACAGTTATTAGTGGCGAAGACAACCTCCGCTCTTTTCGCGAATTCCCACCAGCCGACTCCTCTCCGCCGTCACCGTCTGATGGGATTGCCATCATGGCAATCAACTACTTGATCTTGCTGTCCCGGCAGGGCAAAGTTGTATGTTGTCTTCCATCATCATGGGCCCCCTTTCGTCTTGCAGCGCATACCTGACCCGAGATGCACCTGCAGCGTCTTGCGAAATGGTTCCAGACCATGTCCCCCAAGGAAAAGGCCAAGATCGTCAAAGATGTCTCCCAGCTGGTCCTGGCCAGGCGAACGCGCATGTGCAACTTCCTCGAGTACAAAGACACCAAGATCGTCTACCGTAGATACGCCTCGCTGTTCTTCATTGCCGGCGCATCCTCCGACGACAACGAGCTCATCACGCTTGAGGTCATCCACCGCTACGTCGAGCAGATGGACAAGTACTACGGAAACGTCTGCGAGCTCGATATCATCTTCTCATTCACGAAAGCCTACTGGATACTCGACGAGCTCCTGCTCGCCGGTGAGCTGCAGGAGAGCAGCAAGAAGACGGTGTTACGATGTATTGCGCAGCAGGACTCGTTGGAGGACATGGAGGTCAGTCAAGTTCTTTTCTTTTCTTCTCTCCTGTTGTCGCCCCGTCATGTAATCGTGCTGCCGCTGGTTCGGACATGCTATTTGTATACGAGACCACACACCCCACATCGTTATCACCCTCCTGCTGCGCTCCCCGCCATTCAACTCTGCAGTGCAGCTCGCTGACGCCCTTTCCGCCGCCGCCAGGTCGAGGACGAAGTGACCAAGATCATGTAACGCAGCTGGATACATACTATTGCCTACATACCTAAATGCCCCACCTACATGTCCATTATACACCGGGAAAGACACGCAGTCGTGTGGCGTCTTGCTCCGGCTAACAGACATACGACATACGCAGGAAATGGAACGCGTGGAAGACGCACTCAAAGACGTCGGCATACTATGACGGGCTGGTTGATCGCCTGGGAAAACACACCCTGGGCAGGACACGTAAGCTGAGGCGCCGACGGGAGCATGAACACAGCACTTGAAAGATCGTGGTTACACGTTGCACGGAGTCAGGCGCACATGGTTTGGGCTAGGGAGGCGAGCAGGTGAACAACGCTCCAAGCCGACGCACATCGGGACGAAAAGCAACACTACTCGGATTCAAGAGGTCGGTCCGGGGAGAGATCGGGAAACAGTTGGCAGACGAGGCGCTGCACAGGCTAGGAGGTACGCACATCTGCGGATTGGGTACTAATAGAGACTTGCAAGGTCTGTCCTCAACGACGGGGTCCGTTTGCGGCAGACCAGGTTCAATCCACCCACCCTCGATTCATCTACAATCCATCTATTCGTTGGCTCGTCCACTCATCGATCCGTCTGTCCATCCAGCCGTCCATCCAGCCGGGCGGGCTGGTGCACGTTCTAACATCTCAAAGAATGCAGCGGGCGAGTCCAATGGGACTGGCTACTCATGTGCTGACTCGACTCTCCTGGCTGGCTGCCCACCGGACACTACTCGTGGTGTCCGTCTGGCTTATCATTCGTCATCCGTCGCAGGTCCCCGCATCAGTGCACCCGAGTTCCGAGCAAGGCCACGCCCACCTCGACAAGTCGCAGCGAATTCTCAGGGGCTGAGCTCGACTCCTTTGTTGTGCTGCTGCAGTCCCTCGCAGCTGGCCCCTCCCCCGTTCCCCCCAAACCCCAAGAGCGACTTGGCACTTAGTCTCAGCCCATGTGCCGGGTCTCTCTCCCAGGCGTGCCAGGGTTGCTTACAGGACCCAGTGTCAGACAAACCACCTGGCGCCTTCCCTGATACCCCGAAACGCCCGCCTGCCCGCCCGTACTTCCGCCCACCTGTCTGTCTGTCCATTGCGTTATCACCACCTCATCTCCTCTCCTGAACAAAGCCCCTGCACTCCTTACCAAGAACCACACACCAGCCTTACCCAGAACACCATTCTCACTTCCCCATGGCATTTTCTACCCAGTAGTTCACCTGAACGCGATCGCGTTCTGGACTGTGCCTGCGCCTGCGACTGCGCCAGCCTGGCCGACTGACAATCAGGAGCCCACCCGCGTGTCCGGCCTCCACTTGATTCCGTCACAAGCAAGTGCACCTCACCCAAGGCATCCGATCCAGCAACTGCGATTATCCGACCTCTTTCGCGACTCCAGCCGACAAGTGGTCAGCTCTATTTCTTTATTCTTTCAATACATTTCATCGCCAGGTTGCACTCTGCGAAGTGACCCCTTTGTGACCGCGTTCCATTCGGATGACGCAGTGGTCCCACGATAACACAACTCCACCCGCTTGATAACACCCGAACCCACGACACCAACAACACACCACGCCCATCGAACCACCGACTAACATAGCCTCTCAAAGAGCACACAACTGCAAGATGAAGGTGCGTAGATTCGAGACGCTTGCATGCAAGTTCCTGTAATTACAAGCGCGGTGCGATACTGACCAGCTACCCCCACTGTAGTTCCTACCCCTTCGCGACTTCGACGTCGTGGCCAGCGCGCTCAACTTCGACACACCCGATTGTCACGTTACCGGCGGCTGCGATCTTTACACGACCAAGGCCGCAGGCTCCGACAAGAAGCTCTACAAGAACATTGACAAGTCGCTAGAAACACAACATGCTGCCCTGCTCAAGTTCGGGTCCAGCCTGTCACCTCCCCAGCGCACAACCCTCAACCTGTCTCGGTCAAGTCCATTCGGCCCCCTTTCCGACATCTCAAGTCGCAGGACATTCGCATACCTCATCGCCACATTGAACGCCTCACATCCAGACTATGACTTCAGCCACGTATTGCGGCCTGCCGACTTCAAGCGCGAGCGCAACCTAAGGAAAGTGGTCGCCAACCTCGACACGACTCTGCACAGCGCGCGGCCCAACGCGCCATCCACCACCGAATTCCCCATGACCTCATTACTCCCTCCAAGTAAGAGGTCCAAGGCTGCTGTAGCCGACACGGGGTCGTCGCCCCCGGCCGTGTCCGGCACGGAGTCTCCACCATGGGGCCCCCACATGTGGGCCCTGATCGATAAGGAGATGACACTCAAGGAGTGCGCCGTCTTCTCCTACCAACCAACTTCGAACCCCTTTGACGAGGAGACCGCCGCCATTTGGAGCCTGCACTATCTCTTCTTCAACAGGGAGCGCAAGCGCGTCGCGTACCTCTACGTCCGGGGTGTGCCCGTAGTGTCACATAGTTACAATCCGCCCTCACCGCTCCGCCACCGCCAGCGGAGCGGCGCTATGTCGCTGACGCCCTCGACGTCGACGGGTGATCTGCGCAAGCGCAGGCAGCTGCAGCTCGAGGACGCCGGCGCGAACAAGCGCGCGAGGTACTGGCTGGGCGACCGCGAGGCCGAGCGGATGCCGGCCAGCGACGACGAGGACGACTACGCGGACGACGGGCTCGCTTGGAACCGCGACAAGGACGGCGTGCTCGAGCTCGACGAGTTCGCGGGTAGCTACGAGGACTACGATGACGGTGGGTTCAGTGATGACTTCAGCGACGAGGCATCAGAGGACGACAACGCCGACGAGCACGAGACGAGCCCGCGACTGAGCGCCCTGCGCGGCATGAGCGAGGATATCGCCGGGAGGATGGAGATTGAGTGAGCCTGCCTCGCCGGCCCGGGCTCTACGCATTCTACTCCCCTTGGCGCCTCTTGTTTTACTTGACTTGCTTATCGGATGACCTCGCTCTTGGACATGGCGTTTCTTGGATCTGCATATCGAGCGCGGGGCTTTTTGGCTGGGTCACTGCTTCAACGCAGTCGGAGTTGGGCCCGGCGTATGGCCCCTTTTTTTGTGTCTAACGAGATGGGGCCTCCCAGCATCTTTCCAACCGGCGGCGACGCGTTCTGTTTGATTTGCTCCTATACTCATGCTTTCGCTCTGGATGAAGATGTGCGAGCCTCGTGTGTGGTCGACTTAATATATCCTTCGCGAACCCCTTGATGGCTGTTGGCGCTTTCTACCCACTGCCAGGCGCCGTGTTATTTGCTTTAATATTGTATTTCTTACCCGCAAAGGCATCGATCAACTAGCCGCAACAAGGTAGCCGGTTTTCTTTTACGCCCTATTCTTTCTTTCTTCTTTAAACGTGCAGATCGCAGCGTCCGGGACCGGCAGGATAGGAAGTTTGTGTTGTCCACCGCGAGGCGTTTTTCAGCATGTGATTTTACGGGAGTGGGGGCAAGGGGCCAAATGGGTGTGCGTCCATCCGGCCGAGGACAGCGGCTCTCGTCATTGGTTTCCCTGCTTTCCTTTCATTCTTTCTCTCTACTTAGCTGCTACCTGGCCACCAACAAACATACGTGCCAGGGGAAAGGGTGTGACACCTATTACGGGTCTGGCCGACCGGACAAAGTCATGGAAATACCAGAATGCACAAAGCAGTTTGTACTGAACCGCGTGGAGCAGGCCAGAGTGATATCTGTGATATGAGATGATCTTCTCGGAAGGGCTGGTCGAAATCCCACATATGGGGGGGCCTACGTAGAGAGGTAGGTGCGATTGCTATCTAGAGTTGATTAGGATACCCCAGGCACAGCGCTGGAACATCATCAACGGATGACTGGGTGCTTTGGCTCTTTCACTATCCACCAAAGGTAGGAAGTGATGCCCGTAATCCTGATATCAAATAAGTGAGCTTGAGCACATCTCAACTCAACATGGTTTCACTTCAGAACCACAAGGAGCTCCATGGAGCAATGCGTGCATGGTATTCGCCCTACGATGATCTAAAAGTACTTTTTTCGCGATTTTCTGTCCATTCTTAGTGAGGAAAAACCGTTTCCGAGAAGATTCGACCGAGTTTCGGGCGCAGCCTTTTGCGCTCTCCCGACGCCGCCGTCAAGAAAAACCGCCGATGTCCGCATCCGCATCGGAAACTAAAACACCCATATTAAGGAAGTCAAAGTGGACCAAGCATTCCGTTCAGTTAGTGCCGCGGGAAAGGGGAAGAGCAGAAACCTCGCAATCCACATCCGTGATCCGTGATCCGTGCGCTTTACACGTCTACTCCGCGGTGTCGAGGTCGTCATGAACGGGAGGTGGGCTGTCCAGGGCTATTGCATGTGTCAGCGGGTGGCAGGAAAGGTTCAGGGGGGTTCGGTGCTTACGCTTCCGGTCATCGCCATTCGCGCCGTTCTCACGGCGATCGCGGTCGTCCCTATCGTCCCGCTCCCGATCATCGCGGTCACTATATCGGCCACATCAGTATCTTCCTCCCTTTGGACTTGAAGGGTTGTTTAAAAGAGTCGACGGCTTACCGGCGGTCCGGAGATCGCGAGCGGTCGCGTGTGTCACGGCGATCGCGCTCGTCGTAACGGTCACGCTCGCGACGATCATCCTTGCGAGGAGAGTAGTCGCGAGTGCGCCGGGGGCTGGGAGTCCGACGGCGAGGAGAGCGCGGCGGGCGACGGTCGCGGTCACGGCCAGAATCGAAGCGCCAGGATGCAGAAGGAGGAGTACGGGCCCACTGTAAGAAGCATCAGCACATGGACGGTGGAGGCGATGGCAGCTGTGATGGGTGGTCGGCCTACCTCGATCTTCAAGATGTCGTCACGTCCGATCCGCTTGTTATGCATGTCATGGTAGGCATCATCGGCATCTCGACGGTCCTCATACTCTACAAACGCGAACCTGATGGTGGAGTCAGCAAACAGCGGCCCGCCGGGATGTTTCGGGACTGAGTGTATGCTTACAGCCTGCTCGAGGCAGAGCGAGGCGCAGGGATGTCGCAACGGACGAGCCTGCCATAGCTGTGTCGTATGATGTCAGTTTTGTCAAACCAAACAAAATGGACAAAGGCCTCTCTCGAATTTCTGCGATCGCGTCGCCGCGTCGAGGTGGCGTCGCGATCCCGGATCGATACCGTCGACAGGCGACTTGCCCGGTGCAAAGCCAAGCGCGTTTGTTTGGAAGCGTTCTGTCATCGCCGACCGCTCGATCGAATTGGGGGGACGATGGGGGGCACAGGGCGGAGGCATGGCACACGGTGGGTACGACACGACGGTGGATATACACAGCGAACACTTCGACGCGAGGGCGAGGGCGGCTGGGAGGATGGAGGAGGCCTCGAGAGACTGTATTGGACTGGACTGGACGGGAGGCTTTTTGGGTGGTGGGTGGGCTGAGGAAGGAGGGATCGAAATTACCGTTCGAATTCGTAGGCGAGGTCGCGGGCACGAGTGCCGTGGCTGAAGCCAGTGACGTAGAGAGTTGTACCGCCACGGGACATCTTGTCAGGATGAGGTGGTGATGCGGTTCGTCGATGAACGATGGGGGTGGACGAGGTGGTTTTGAGCAGAGCTGAAGGTCGAAAAAAGTGAGTGGCCTTTCAAAGGCAGCTTGGTTTGGGGAGGCTGCAGGTGAGGGCCCGTGCGCCAGCGGGTTCCACCGCGCGGTGACCTCACCGCTGGAGCTACCGGCACTCGGGTGCCTAATCAGTCAGTCGGGTCTAATAAGGGAGGCACGCCGGGCTGCCCGAGGTGAGCAAGCACGGTCTGCTGTAGTAGGTTAGTGAATTAGAGGAGAGTACCTAGGCATTAGCCACTTTCAGCCTTACAAGTTCGTTTTCACATCTTTCGGTGTTAGAGCCCGTTCCCTGTGGTGGTGGACTGACAGTACTATTTACACGTTCCGCAACTGTCTACAAAACCCTCACAGTATCAAATAGAGTGAGCACAGAACCGAAGGGCCAGTGAATATGCCCAACCAGAAGTTGATGTTCCCCAGCGTCTTCCTGCCCTTCATCCACTTCGTCCTGCTCAGCTGCACAAGCTTTGTCAAATAGCGTTAGCATGCCAGCACTGCAGTAAACCCCAACGGGAACCGCTGGGGAAGGAGGGGCCGCTTGGGCACTTACCGGTAGCTGCAGCATTTGCATAAAGAGCAGGTAGCCCCTGAGTTTTTTGAAGATACACCACATGACCAGCTCGTGGACCAGTGCCGACAGGAAAAACGTGAACAGCGTCGCCGTGTGCTTGTTGACCCGCACTGCAACAGTCATAGTCAGCTACCAAAGCATCAAGGGAGACCGAGGCTTTGCACAAATATGTACGAATATGTGGAAGGAGTGGGCCACGATGCGGCCGTAGCCTGTCTCAAATCTGCAGCCTGGCAAGGCTTTTTGAGGAACAGACAACGGGTGGCAGTGGCTCATCTTTGAGAAGGTCAAAACTGTATCCGTGGACTACTTACTGGCGCTGATGGAGCTGTGATAGACGTGTCTCAATAAGAAGTTGTGGACCGGTCGGTTCCAGTCCCGCGCAAATTGATCCCAGCTGACAGAGTTCCACCAGTCGGAGTAAAACTCTCGGTCGGCAAAGTATGTCAGCTCGCCGAGGAGGTTGAGAATGGCCTCCCATATGAGATACCACGTCAGGAGGTACTCCATCATAAACGGGAAGACCAGGTCCGACAGCAGCCACGGAAACTCCCCGAAGCGCTCGACCAGAGTCAGTCCGGCCTCCTTCATGCGGACCGTCTTCATTACTACCGGGTAGATGAAGGCCTGCGAGACCATCATCATCACGAAGATGAGCCCAAACGTCGCGGCCGCCTTCTCTGCCACGTAACTCCAGTCGATTCTCTCTGACCGGGGATATTCGAGCTCGTAGACCAGGGTTGGAAAGACGATGTACTCGTAGTGGTTCTGAAAGGTCATGTTGTTGGGGTATGCGCGCCCGGGAGTGGCCGACTTCCCCTGTAGTTCCTCCGTGAGACCGTCGATCTCCCACTTGATGATCTGTTCGAAAACATGGATTTGCTCCAGGTCGAGGGGCTCGTTCGAGTTGATGGCTGCTTCGATTCCCTCTAAGTCTTGGCTAAACGCCTCGCAGCTTGCATGAAACGACTGGCGCCTTTGACGGACGTCGTTTCTCGACGGCCTCCGGGCAAGATGGTCCGTCGATATGGACAAGGCCGTCGGCTTGGTCCGTGAGGGCGACTTGACAGCCTCGACGTGCTCCAGCTGCTTGAGCTTCTTCAGCAGCTCTGCCCTCTTCTTGTGGGCGCTTGACAGATAGCCGTTATAAAAGGCATAGCTGTGCTGTTTCATCAGCATTACCAGCGAGTGCAGGACAAAAAACACCGTGTGAGACCACGGCCACTGGCGAAGCTGTGTCCATCCGATGGTGCTCCCGGTGAATATGGTCTGCCATATGTTTTGGATGATCCAGCCCGACGAGTCCCAGTCCAAATAGTCATTCTTGATCAAAACTTGTAGTATCCAGCTGACGCCGGTGAGCCCACACATGACCCCGTCGGAAATGAGCAGGACAACGACATCCCTCTTGAACATGGACTTCATGATGTCATTGGTTCCGAGTGGACTGCCTGTACTCTTCCAATTCTCTGCCCCGATCTTGAGCAGCAAGAAAGCGACAGCGATCCAGAACAAGGTGAAGAAGCCGTGGAATGGGCTGTTGGCGGCGGCGGCGTTCTGCCTGTCGAACGTGGAGAATTTTCTCGTGAAGACGTAGTCACTGAACCTCCCCTTCCGCTTGCCATTCGACTCTGGTTCTTTGGCCTACACTTCATTAGCCATGGTCCGTCGCAACTGCGTGTTCCAATACTCACCCTTTGCACACCCCGTCTCAGGATCTCTCGGAGCTCCTTGTCATCCGACGCGATAGTATAGACCTTGGCGCCCCTGAGGGATGTTATATCGTCAAGAGTCCCGTTCTCACAAGATACGTCGCTCGGCGTGGCAGCCTCACTAGCACCCTCGCTGAGCTTGAGCTTACTGCCAGACGCTGGGAGCTTGGTTGCCTGTTCCTTCTCTCGCTTCCCATTCAATCGAAGGACGGCAACCGGCTTTTGCGATTCCTCGTCAAAGTCCTCCTCACTAGCACTTTCCGAAGGCGTCGATATCCTCCCGCTACCGGCAAGCCGCAGTGCTTCCCTCAGAGCCCGTGGTGGGGGATTTCTTGTGAAATAAGCCTCTTCATCCGGTGCATGAGGATTAGTCTCATCCTTGGTCCTGGGTCCCGCCGACCCAGCTGTCCCGTTCGCAGCCATCTGCTAAGCTGTCGGCAGCTGAGGGAGATATGCGAGCTTGAGTGTGAACAATAGGAAGTGATGGCAGGCAAGGCCTGTGCCGAGCTTTGTGTGCTTCACTGCAGAGAGTGTTTTCTTATTGTTGTACAAGACGAATCAATGAGCAGCTCGAGGGGGCGCCTTGGGCTTTCTTTTCATGGCGTCATGAGCTGTATGTACTGTGCTGTGCAGCTGTCTCTCGGCCGGATCCAGCGGGAGGTTAAGCACCAAGAGACAGATGTCATCCGGAGGGCACGCGCTACGACTTAACCGAAGGCCGACGGTTCTCTGGGTCTTGCACGAGGCTGAGAAGACAAGGCGTCGATCGATGAATCCTGAAAGATCCCGTCCACCCACTGATCTGCCGCTGCCGTGGGTGTTGTTCAGATATAGAGGTTCTGCGCGCTGAGAAAAGAACTCGGAAACGAGTGCGAGGAAGCCACGCCAGCGAGGTTTCCCCGAATCGACGGATGAGCTGGGGGATGGTAGTAGAATTCAGATGGAAATCTCAACGGCAGGTACGACGCGCTGTTTCTTGTTCGATTCGAGGCTCCTGCCTGTCCTCTAAGGTCGCCTAGACTTACTTAGACCAGCGGTTATGTGCTGGATGCGGGCAGTGCAGTGCGAAACAGTCGTATTCAGGAGCCCCGCAGAAGCAGCAGGGGTTGGTGAGATATCATCTCAGCTTGACGTCAAAGTCCGGTACGGGTAAGCATGAGTAACCACATTGTATTCATGGAGCACGACAACAAGAATATAATTTACACTAAGGGTCCAGCGCTCTGCTCTAGCCCGCCTTTCCTAGCCGGCCAACCTCTTGGGCGCATCATGAGGCCAAGATCGAAACGTAAAGGTTCCGGCTTGCTGGGAACTTTCACATCTGAAAGCTGCCCTCCCCCTCGTTGCTGCGAGGGTTAGGGGGCCTGATGCTTGTCCAAGGCTCGCGGCTCACATATCAGTTCTGCTTGTGATGCAGACGGACCTCGGGAGATCCGCACGTCATTGGCGAGGCTGAAAGAGGCAGAACAATGCGATGCAGGATTGTCGGAGGCCTGTATACTAACAAACCGGGTTCATCAGATTACCCAGTACAGCACAAACTCTTGCTCCTTCAGCCCGAACCCGAGCTCAAGCCCGAGCCCGTACGATGCATCCTCCCAGACGTAGTACGGACGTGCACAGGTGCTGTGCTGTGTAAGTGGGTAAGCTTGGATGCTCAGAGCTCCAGAACTTTGGCGGACGCGGTTTCGCCGATGCCGCCCGGCCCAGCCAATCAGAGCCGTCAAATGCAGAGAAATTCCATCATCGCGCAGGACCTGAGCTCCATCACTTTTCCCAACACACGACTGCGACGGGCACTGCGTCCAGCAGAGAGCGAGACAGGCTTTACTGCTCTACTCGACGGAAGCCACGGACACTGCAGGATCCTGATTGCCCGAACAAACAGACGGTCCGCCCTTTCCCGAAAAGAAAACGGGACACCACGAGATTCGCCACCGGGTCTAGCGGCGGAGGCCGTCAGCTTTCACAGGGTCTTTCTCTAAACCCCGACATATCCGTCCACGATCAGATTCCACGAGAACGGGACGCGCGGGCTGCACTTACAAGCTCCCCATTGCGCCGGCCTGCGAGTCCGAACCGAGCGGCTGCCTTCCCTCTCCATCCCTACACACAGACGATCACGAGCACGACCACGATCACGAGCACAAAAAGCGGGCAACAATGCTGCGAAGCTCAATGTACGGGGCGGTCCGCGCCTCGGTGCTGGGCCGCCAACCCACGACGATGGCCGCGGGCGCGCCCCTGCGAAGGCTAGCAGCCCAGGGCTTCGGGACACAACCCGCCAGAATCACGCTGGCGCCGCCGAGAGCGGCGGGCGGGCAATTTGTCGCCACGGGGGCGAAGACGTTTGGCACCGGGCGGACGACACTCCTACGGGGCCCCTCGGCGGCGGCGGGGTCGAGGACGGCGCAGGGGCTATCACAGAGGGCGCAGAAGCGCACCTTTAACTGGACGTGGTCGCGCCGGTCCGGCGGCAGCAAGGGCGCCGCCGCAGGGGCCGAGGCGGAACCGCAGTCTCTGAGCGCGCGCCTGCGCAAGCTGTCGCGCGAGTACGGCTGGGCGGCCCTTGGCGTGTACCTTGGGCTCAGCGTGCTCGACTTCCCCTTCTGCTTCCTGCTGGTGCGCATGGTCGGCACCGACCGCATCGCCGAGGTCGAGCGCTGGGTCATGGCCGGCGTCAAGAAAGTCGTGCCCGAGTCCGTCAAGGAACGCTGGCACGAGTACCGCGCCGCCTTCAAGGACGCTGAGAGGGAGGAGCTGGGCGACAACCATGTGAGCGAGGACGTCGAGAAGGTCGGCTGGGGCGTCGAGAAGGCCCAGGAGAGGCACACGGAGGAAGCGAGTAAGTCACACATCGATCTCCTACGTACTTCTGCCTTCCTACATCACCCGCCTGGCGGGTCCCTCTCTGGTCTGTCCTACGAAGTTGATACAGATTTGCCCGCTGTGTGTCGAGCTTGTTTTGTCCAGCTCACGTCTGGGTAGGTTTCGTGGCCAAGTGGAGCCAAGTGGCCATCGCATGCAAGTGGTTTCGCCTTGCTGTCGCTTGGACTTTCCCGGACGGGAATGGGGCCAACAGATAGAGTTGGGGGCCTCAGTAGTTCGGGTGTTTCGCCAAGTATGAAGTCCTCCAGCTGACGCGTGCATGACTCCCCAGGCCTCGCGACGCAGCTGGCTCTGGCATACGCCATCCATAAGAGCTTCATCTTCATCCGGGTGCCCTTGACGGCGGCAGTGACGCCAAAGGTGGTCAAAGTCCTCAGGGGATGGGGCTACCAGATCGGCAAGAGGAAGCCGAAGACACGGTAGAGCAGACGACCGTAACGCAGTGATCTACTGTACCTGACATCAAGCACTGCTGCTTTGGGGGCTGGTGATGCGTGCAGCTGACGTAAATCTGATCTGAGGTTTGGGTGGGTTCCTGCATCTGTGCGGCGGGCTTTCCGTGCACGTATAAATTTACTTAGAATGGCATGGCATTGCATGGAGCATCGGTGGCGAGGCGCAAATGGGGCGGCAAAGCTAGGGGATCCGGACAACTCTGCATGTACCTTTGTGTATCCGTGGCTGTAAAAAAAAAGCACAATAGCACTTCTCAATAAACGTTGCCAACAAAACCCCGCGTTCGCGACGTCACAAGAGACACCGCTACTCTCGGAGTTACAGTGTATCGCCATCATGACTCTGATACCAAGGCTGACAAGTCAAGATCTTGCGTGGATATGGTGTCTGTTCCACGCCGACCCGGCATGGCTGCACGCTTGCGTATACAAAAGTGTCATGACACGGCAAGAGGCGCATGATAGTCGTGAGGATCGCCCAGGAAATAGCATGCACTGGAACGAGTCGATAGCTTCTGGAAAGATGCACGGAAGACGGATAGAAGGCGCATCGAAGCTTCTTGGCCGCCGAAGCCGCCCGAGCGATGGCGGAACATCCCTGGTCAGCGAGGGCCGACCTTGCCATCACGAAAGGCCTGGACCGGTCGACCTGGTTGCGCAAAGGAAAAACCACGGCACCATCGTGCCAGGCTCTCCGACACCCAACAACGGCGCCGGCCGGTGACAGGCAGCCCTGGAAATTGGGTAGGAGCTGTTGTCCTCGCCCGCTCAAAGTCGCCGCGCGCGCCCGCCGTGGAGCATCAGCCCGTGTCTGGGCAGCACGAGCTCAACTGGTTGTCACCTGTCGATCCGTTAGTGGTGAGTTTAAACCGGTCAATGAAACCATCGGCTTAGGTTTGACACGATAGAGGCGCGGGCAGACTGTGCGCGCAGAGCCAGTGGCGCCGGCATTGAGTGTCTTGGCTGGATCGGGCGCTGGTCTGGTATTCCATACAACGGTAAGAGAATCATTCTAGAAGGCTGGGCGGGAGACCCTGATGCAATGCAGCCGTTGTGGTGAGAGCGCGGGCAGGGAAGATTGGGATTCGAGGTTGACATAAGGTTCGAATGACTTGCCATCCAAGACCGCATTTTGTTTGACTGGCCTTCTGAAGCGGATGATAGATACTAGCTGGCGGCTGGAAGCGTTTCGAAATGGGGCTGAATCGCCGTAAAATGCCCGACGACGGTAAATTGTTTTCGCGGAATGACAACGCCCGCGGAACGAGCGCCGCGCTGTTGCTGGGTTCATTACCGTTACTGTGGTATAACCATGGTCTGCCGAGTCAAGATAGGCGAATGCGAATCAGGGTGGTTTTATTACGTTGTATGG
Organism: Diaporthe vaccinii; assembly: GCA_039880775.1. Classification (NCBI taxonomy): domain Eukaryota; kingdom Fungi; phylum Ascomycota; class Sordariomycetes; order Diaporthales; family Diaporthaceae; genus Diaporthe; species Diaporthe vaccinii. The sequence goes on along the minus strand of JBCEDN010000005.1, from coordinate 1,165,653 downwards.
ACATCTCCGCCGCGAGGTGTCGACAGCCGTCGGAATTACCAAACTGGCCTGCCTCATGATGCCGCGGTGGGTATACTGGGGCGTCGGAAGCTTGGCAGTCGTCATGGCGGAAGTGACCTCTCTGATGCCGTTGCCGGCCGTGAGGGTTCCGAGCCGAGATGCTGTGACCGGTCGCGATCGCATCGTCCAAGGTAGGCCCATCTTGATTGTTTTGTCTGCTGATTGAGTCAGCCCTAGGGCAGGTGGGCAGGCAGGCCGACGCGCACGTTTCCAGAGTAGAGGGCATCGTGACGACACGGCCATGTGACGGGAACAAGAGCTGGGCAGATGATGACTCAGTCGTGGTCACCAACTCGAGGTGAACTGACTCTGTGTCGTCCATTAAAAGTCCCGATTAAGGCATTCCGCAGCTTGGGGGATGTCACCGTGGGGCCACGAAAACCGGGGCAAGGGACCAGTTCAAAGCTGGCCCCTTGCTTCGGAGCGTAGGCATTTGACGGTCCCCACGCTGGGACGGCGGGCTGGGGCGGGCATGCCTAGCAGGGTGGATCCGATGAGATGTACCACAGTGTCGCATTGGCGGGAGACGGGCTATCGGGAGGGCGGTTGCACACGGCGGAAGGTGGAATGCCTACGCTGCCACGGTGGCGGGCGGGCAGATGGCCCCGCGCCGCAAGTCTCGTGGGATGTAATTTATAATTTAAATGGTGTATTGAGAAGAGGCTCCATGGTGGCGTGTGTCGTGGCCTACTGCGTAGTGCATGAACTAGGCAAACCTGAGGCCGACAGGCTGTTGAACGTACAACAGAACGTACGTGGTTTTTTCTTCTTCCTTTCGTATGCCTCACTCACCCAGTGGCAAGTGCCGCCGAGCCGTCCTTGATGCGAGAGCGTGTGAAACAAACTTTGGGCGACGGGCTGGTAGCGCGTCACAAAGGCCACGGAGGAGAAGCCGAAAGGGGAGAAGGAAAACGAGGTCCGAAAGCTTAAATCGTGGGAAGTGGGCAATGGGATCGTCTGTGGTCCATTTTCTGTCTGGAATTGCTGAAGATGCGACGAAGACGGACCCACAGCAGAGGCAAGATTTACTGTGGCACACGTATCCGTAATGTGAAGGATCCGTCCCCTGCCCCAGCCAATATGAAGGGCAAGGGGACTGGCCAGGTGCTTGCATCCGATGTCCTGACATGCAGTGGTTGCCGTTGGTGCTGGCTGCGCGTCCGTGTGTAAGAGAAAGTGACATGTGTTCGCGTGGTTGTCCGGAGTATGCTTTGTGCGTGTGGAGAGCAGCCCACGGAACTTATGAACCGACGAAAAGTGATTGATTGATGCAGCCCAGCCATACGGCCGCTGTTCTTGGCCCTTTGCCTGGGCCCTGCCTCCCATTCTCTTTTGCGTGTACTGCCTGGGTACCTACTTCAGGTACCGCTACTACAGACGCGACACAGTACCCCTACGTGTACCTCCTGCAGCCCACTTTGGATCTCGCGCCTTCCCACCTGTCCACCCTGCCCGACAGCCGCATGGCAGAAATTAAGGTTCGCGCTAGGAAGGTGTCAGGCCCCACTACTGCACCCTTTTCCCGCATATGTCGGCCTATTCTGGAAGGGATTGTGAGCTGGTCACGTACTGCTTGCACGCATGTACTGTGCCTTGCTCCACCCGGTCGGGGGCTGCACAATCTATGTAGACTATATCCGGACATGTGTGTGTGCAATGTATGCAAAGTATGTCTGTACCTACATCCAATATATCCAATCATGATCGGCACCACGAAAGTGGGCCACTGAGGATTCAGGATCCTCAGGATCCTCAGGAGGGCACACGCGGCTGCTGTTGCTATTACCGTTCTTGACCCGAATCCGGTGTCATCTTGTCGTGCAGCGAGCGCCCCTGGGCACCGGGCACCGGGCAAGTCTTCACGGGCGCAGCTGTGTTGCCTACGCAGTGCAAAGCAGTTCACGTATGGAGCGGACGACGTGCCCAGGGCAGGTCTACTCTGCTGTCTACTGGACGTAGAGCTTGTCCCACACCCGTTCCACTCGTTTGCAATTGCCTAGGTGGTGCATCTGGCACATGTGGGCTTGCCGCCCTCTCGTGATCCATGGGCCCATCAACACGACTGCGATGTCTGACCATGCCGCCCACACGCACATGCTGCCAGGGCTGCTGGTCGGTGCCACATGTGAGCGTTGGGTATAACACGGAATTGAACGGTGCTTCCCCAATTTTTCGACATCCCCTAGCCGTGGTACGGTACTTGGCGGGACCAGCTTGCAGGCTGCTAGCCGGACCCAGCAGATACCCACGTACCTGGACAGGTATGTAGACAATTTACTCGGGTACTCCTGGACATGGTCTGCACCTACACGCTCATACTGGCTGCGTGTGTACCGGAATAGGCGAGTACCTGACAGCACCATCCTGCGGGAGTACTGTGTAACGGTGAACCCTCTCTTGCTGAACCGCTTCCCAAGGTTCCCTCCCCCTTTCAAGGGGTCCCCCTCCCATCATCTAGTGTATTTCGTCACTGTCCGCCACCGAAACATGGCAAACTTCAAAACTCTATCGGCGAGAGATGGATGATTTGAGTTTCAACCCCAATTCTTGTCGCCCCGCCCGACCGTGGGATGGCAACCCCCCCCCCATTAGCCAACGATGATGCCCGTCGAGGGCAGCGAGAACAGGCGCCCCAGCGATAGCGTCATTCCTCTTGCGTCCAAACTTTAGGGTTTCCGTCAACCACGTTTCAAGTACGGGGAGCTTTCCTGCTGGGCCATGAGTCTCGTTGTCCCTTCGGCCCCCCGCCCCCGTGGGTTTTGGGTGAGCCATTTGGCCTGATGTGCTGTTATTCGCCACTTCATTTATACTCGGTGACAAAGAAGTCGTGCACGATGTGTCACGACAAGAGGCTGGGAGGAACCAGGCCGGGGCGCAGCGCGGGGCATGTTTGCAATGCCACAGAGTGATCCGGCCGTGGAACTTGTCGTATCCGAAAACTTTGTCCAACTGTGCCGTCCGCGTGGTTAGTTTTTTTTCTTCAGTTTTGCATTTTTGGAATTCAAAAGTAATAATAACACATGGTCATGCTATGCCACCGACGAGCAGACGAGTTTAGCGGCAAAAGGAAGAAGAAAAAATCATCACCGCCGCGTGCGGCGCGAGGACCCGGTGCCGGTCAGGCGTGCTGACTCGGAGCAGAAGCCATTCGTGGATCTTGTCATGATGGCATAACCTGATTTGGGCCAAACCTTACCGTCGGCTGCAGCACTGATCGACCGCTGCTAAAGGCATCTCCGGCGACGCAATTCCCAACCCCTAGAGGATTATTACAATGTCGGCGGGACGAGCGGACAACCCTTCCAGGTAACTTAAGTCGAAGGCGGCGGAAAGTATCAGACAGTACCAGACATTGGAGCCTTGTGGCACCGCCCAGGATCTAGGGGCAAAGGGCGCTGTCAAAGTTAGACAGCCTCGTCCTCGTCCTCGTCCTCCGTCTGGCCAGGGGGTCCGAAAGCCAGGTGTTGACGGCGTTCCAGCTGATGTGATTTTAGTTCGGCAGGAGAAATATGATTGGGACTTTTGTTTATTAAGGTGTTCGTAATGCGGGACGCGTACGCACCGCTCCTCCGTCGGAGAGCAGCTGAAGACTGCAGGTGTGTCACGAAGGGGCCCACGATGTGGGCTGCGTCCACTGCGAAGCAGGGCATCTCAGGGCATACAGAAACCTTATTTCCTAGCCCCGGCAGAGGAACCCAGGCAGGCCAACTGACTAGCTGAGACGGCGGTGGACAAATAGGCAGTGCATTACTCCGCGGGCGGTAATAAGAAAGTAGCTCTGGGACTCGGGCCGTTGTAGGCCACTGTATGGACACTCACACCAAAGTATGCACCGTTTCATCTTGCTGTTGATCTCGGCTCATGACAAACAAGCTGGGCAGGCAGGCAGGCAGGCCGACTGATGGGGCTGGTCTGCACAAAAGGGCCCTGTATGTACCCACACATGCTTTCCATCCCCATGGGTACCTGCACTCGGGATTCGTGCAATGCATTTACACGCCAACCCCGTCTCTCACTCACTCACATTAGAAGTAATGCGCACCCTCGAAACGAAAGACTAATCTTCGAGTGGTGCACAACACAGCACAGCGTATGCACATCATCGGCCCTCGTCTCCAACCCGAGCCCAGGACCACGGGCCCGAGGGACTGTCCATATCAATGCTGCGGGAATAATCATGGCCCGCACCCAAAACCCACACCCGGCTATGTTGTGCCGTCGACGACAATTGTGATAGCTGGGGCACCACATGCGCAGTCTTTTACTTGGTACCCGCAAGGCTGTCCGAAACTGGTTTACGGCAAGGGTGGGCCTCCTACGGAGGCGGTACGGATACGCACACGGGCTTTGCAAGCGTAGATCATCTGGATTAGACTTTGGGCAAGAATGTCATTCCGCTTCTGGAAGGAGTGGGGACCAACAGATCACAGATCTGGGCCAGGGGTGGGCCAGCAAATGCAAAGCACCCGCAGGGCAGGGCGGCATCGTGCCGGCACACCGTGAGCTGTCAAGGAACTCGCCGCCCCGGCGGGATGGGCTGTTGTGAGGAGAAGGAAGAAAAAAGTCTGCCGGTCATCCAGTCACCCAAGCAGCCAGTCAGGGGGGCTGGGACAGGCATGCGGGCAGTTTGTGACTTGCAGAGAGGCCCGAGGGACAGGTCGAGGTCGGAAATCCCGTGGCGAATCGATCCGTCTGATGTTTGTGAATCTGAATCCCAAGGGTCGGAGGTTGCCCACGAAGTTGGTTAGTCCGGCACGGCGCTGGGCTAGGGGTCCCGAATGCAAACGCGACTGCCAGGTGCATGGCATTGCAATGCGAGCGGCAAAAGGACCGGCTCCAGGCTACAGGCTCCAGGCTTACAGGCCTGGGCTGCCAATAAACCTTCCTCCTGGGACAGTCGAGACAACTCTGCTCGTATGCAATCATCGTGGGTTGCAACTGCGTCAGTTGGGCACCGTAAGTGGAATTCCGAGCCGCCAGGACTGCCAGTCAGTCCTCATACTTCCACAAGTCAGAACTCTGTCCCCTCCTTATAAATAATTACATCATTACTGGGGCGTGGTCTGACGATCAGAGGAAAATCGCACGGGTGGTGGGCAGCAGACAATCACGGTTGCATCACCTGCATGCTGGCTGCATGTGTCGTTCGTCGGCTGAACACCGGCTGAAGATTGAAGGGCTTGGCGCCCAAACTCAAACGATCCTCCTTGCCTGCCGCGAGAAGCTCGGGGGGATCGTGTGGTTGTCTTGTGTGAGAGAGCGAGCAACATGGGTGAGGGGGAAGAGAACCTGTGAGTCTGTGCCTGTCTCTCTCTGCTCGGGTCGGATCTGGTCTGGTCTGGTCTGATCTGGATGGATCTGGGTCTGGGTCTACACTGCTCCTGCACTACTGCAGGCCTGCAGCCCCTACTGCACCCGCGTGCACAGCCTGCGCGTGCTTCGGGGCGAGCTGGGAGGACCCGGGCAGCACCATCTGCAATCAAGATTAGCGATCGGACTTGGTGAGTCTGGACTTTGCAGTGGAGACCCGGCGAAGAACGGCCCAGACTCAGAAGAGACCCCAAACACCAACGACAGACGCACACCCTCCACGGAGTTTGGGGGCCGCGGCTGGGGGAAGAATGATGATGAGGACGTTGAGGAGAGGAAGGGCATGCGTGGGACGGGTAACGACGACTGCCAGACGTGCACGTGGTGAAGCCAGTCATGGTCATGGCCTGATGCCATGCTGTCCAGGCCCCCAGCCAGAGACAGAGAGCTCGCACCAACAATGCACACTTCGGCAACCAAGTAACCCTCCGGTCAGCAGGAATTCGGATAACAAGATTGCTTATCCTCCTAATCCGACTCCGAACCGAGACTGCCTCCGAACATACTCTCTCATGCACGCCAGGCCAGGCCGGGCGCACACTCAACTTGTTTAAGCTCAGAGGCTGTCAAGTCGGTGAGGAAACCCAAACACCAACCCCTCGTGACGGCCACGACGATGACGACGAGGCGAGGGCGGCCGAGCCCGTCTCTGCTCTATGCCAATCTGCCACGACCCGGTTTCAGTCACGATCTGGTCATGGCCTCGGGAATCCTCCGTCGACTCGTCGAACTACTGAGTCGCCGCGCGAGATGCCGGGTGGGTTTTCCGGCCTGGCAAGCCTGCGAGACGGTGGCCCTGGGTCAAAGCAAACTCTCTCCAAAATTCGTCACCGTTTGACTCATGCGCCCCTCAAAACCTCATTAGACTTTTCCCAAGGCCGCCCGCCCGCCCGCCCGACGCCTGGCTGCACACGCTGCCCGCGCCAGCAGCCCAGCCCAGCCCCCAGCAGCCCAGCGCCCTGAAAGCCGAAAACGGCCGAGGCAGGACCGTCCACGGCTTTACAACGTATGGGCCACACGGTCAGGACTGTCAGTAAATGGCATTTGCCGGCGGGGTGGGAGAAGGTCGGAAACATGCGCCGGCCCAGGAACGGGGGGCTGGCGCCAGCACATGGTACAGTACACGCACCACACCGCAGTCCAGCATGTGTACTGTGTACAGCATGTACCCACTTGCTATGCATGACCCGACGTACAGACTCGAACGTTACATGGCTAGCTGGCTAGCACTGCGTCCGTCGGGTGCCCAGCCCCAGGCCGGCCCCAGCCCAGGCTGCCGGACCTGATAATAGTAATAACCATGGGCTTCACGGCGTCGCCTGATATATCACACCGACCCTTGGAGCTGGTAAGCTGGCAGGTGGTAGCACCGAGCTGGTAGCCCGGAGCTCGGAGCTGGGAGCTGGCGGCTGGAGCAAGGGATCATGCGAGACGAGGCCGTCCCAGCTTTACCAACGGACTGGGATCCGGACCGCCCAGCTCCCGGCCATTTTCGCCCGTACCGCGCACCGAGTGCCAACGCTATGCGATAACGACGAACTCAGTATGTGCTCCGTAGCTCCAAACATATCGCCTCGTCCGCCCGACCCCAAAACTCAGCCGGGCGGAGGAGGCAAATACCAGCACGGCCGAGTGCTTCTGCTGTTGCTGCTGCCAGCTGTCAATGGTGCTGCCAACGCTGCTGCCAACGCTGCCACTGCTGCTGCTGCTGCTGCTCATAGCATGCTTGTCTATTTCCAGCGGCTGGGGACCTGGGTTAGCCGCGCTTTGCACCCAAGGCAGCGTGGTCCCACCATGCGGTTCCGAGGTTGCGTGTATGTGTTTGTGTGTATATCCAGAACAGGCGCGCTGGCCCAGAAAGCATGGTAGATCATCTGGCCAACTGCCGAGGGTACATTGCCCAAAAGTATGCCAGCTGAAGCAGCTACATGACCAATACATGACTTATTGTCAAACTTGTCGAGTCTAATCACCATCGCTTTGAGTTTCTAGCCGGTCATGGGTACGGTTTCGCCCCATATAACCCAGCAGTGTAAACTTTGACGGCCAAAGTACTTTTGTGGCCCCCCCCCACAGCCGACCGCACCCCTGGCAGGCTCACCAGCTACCTACCTGGCAAGTGCTACCTGATGCCCCCGTCCTATTCCCTTCATTACTCCAGACCAGCGGTGGGAGCCACCGAGACCCCCCTTCCTTTGTACCTCTTGAGGTCCGGGTACACGGGAGCTTCCATATGGGATTTCCAACAATAGACCAGATAGAACCAAAGTCCTGTTTCCTCCCAAAGCTTCTCCAAAATACTCCAACCGACGCCTCCCCCCCCTCTAACCAAAAAAAAGAAAAGAAAAAAGACAGACTTAAGGGAGAAAGACAAAGTATAGTACATGGCGGAGCTCCAGAGGCGGTCACCGGACTAGTACACAGCATGCGCACTTGTGCACATCAGCCACGAGCAACGCAGTACTAGGCTGGTCGTGCCGTCCCTTTGACACAACCGTGCTCGTTGGTGTGCTCGCGCTGTCAAAGGCGTTTGCGCATCGACCCTCCCGGTAGCAAGTGGCCGTAGTACAGTAGCAGTAGTGGCATCCGTGATCAGCACGCCCAGATCTACTCGAAGTAGCGAGCATTGAGGAGCCATCATTTTAGTACGGCCTGCATGAGAGCACTGAGAAGAGGTCTAGAGATTTCCTGGCCGTCGTGATCCCGAAGAGGACAACAGCTCCGCCTGGGTTTGCTTCAGAAACGATTCTGCTTGTCAGTGTCGGCGGGGGCTTGGTTGATCTCTCTGCCAAGAGCCCCCCCGACTGCTGGACCTGGGCCGGGATCCAGCAAAAGATCAGCAGCAGGTGATAGCCACGGTGACCCATGGCGCTTGTGGGAACCCTGGCTCCCCCCTGCCCCCCTGCGCTCCCCTGCCAGCCTGCCCACGGCTAACGGCCTCGACCTTGTCGGAGCCCAGACGGTACCAGAGTCAGGGTAATCTCAGGTTACGGTACGCCACTCCCACCCTGCGTCTGAGCTGTCGGGACGGGACTGCATGGGGCGTATCACTTTATTATTGCCGCCAGGCATTGGGTCTTAAACTTTGGGACTTGTCGCGATCATTCCGCTCTTGACGACGAGGATTCGTCGAACCTAGTCAGAACAAACTCCAGTCCCAAAGTTCCGACTACGACTTTGCTGCCCCTATTGCGTCAGGCCCGATCTAAACTGCATGTATAAGTATCGCTCGCCCGCCCATCTCCGTCTCCCCAACTGCACCCGGCAAGCCAACCAGCCCTATCCATCATCAGCCTCGCCTTGCACATCCGTGTCGCCCTGCTCCCTCAACCAGGATAACTCTTGTCAGGTTCAGTACTACGTACAACGCATCCCAAGAGACAGGGCATACTGCAGCCAGTCAAGACAGACAGAACAGAGAACAGACAAGACAACGCCACCTGCCGGTTCCCCTTGACCCAGGACCTTGTCCCAGTCGGAAAAAGCAAAGACGGCAAATTCCCCCGTTGATCAACCTATCAACAACGACCGGGACGTCCAGAACCTTTTCGCTGGAACCGGGACCAGTTATATGACATATCATCTTTGTGCGAAGCAGCTGCAGAAGGCACGTCGCACAGCATTGAGCAGCTTCCTCTGCAACTGACCGTGTTCATCCTTCTTTCCTCCCTCGCCTCCTCGCCTCGGCCCCGGGAGCATATAACCCATCGCGCGCCAGACTTTCAGTCCCCGCCCGGTCCTGTCTTCAAGATGTTGTCCCTCCACCCTCAAGACTTCAACTCCAACCCGTGTTACCTGCCCTACCGGTCCTTTGCGGGCCCAGCGATCACAGCCGACCACTCAACCTTTGTGCCCTTCACCATGGGCGGCGCCGTGCAACCTCCAACGCCACAGCACGAGGAACACATGGAGATGGACGGCCCCGCAGAACCCCTCAGCCCACGCACATCCCCTGCCCACCATACATCATCCCAGAACCAACAAAACCAACAGCAGCGCTCAGCCTCGCCCCGCACCTCACCCGCCGTGCAGCCGCCTTCCGACTTCGGCAACCTGGATCCCAACACCGTGGCCGAAGCCCTGGAGATCGCGCGCGACAGCCCGGACGGCGCGCGGGACCCGGTCGTCAGCGGCATCCTCGAGTCGGCCCTCACCCAGCTGTGGGACCGCGTCACCGCGCAGCCCGAGAGCTATGTCATGTCCACCGGCGAGTTCGCCGTCTTCAACTTCTACCAGCACCGCTTCGTCGGCAATAAGTTGGCCGTCGCAGCGAGGAGGAGGTTCTGGGACAACACGCACGCATGAGCCACTCCCTACCGGGGTTTCTACTTATTCTAAACACTTTCATCGTTAAGGTCCTCCGGACGGCGTCTTGGGTGTCGTTGGAATCTTCATGGCTCCTTAGCAATGCCCAACTCGGCCGGCGAGAGCTGCTTCTTGTTGGACGCTCCCTCCGCGCGCACAGCCTTTCGCCTGAGTGGGGAAAGGTCACCGTGACATTTCACCAGCCAGAGCGCGTCTCCTGATGCTATTCCTATCAGACGCTCACTACATATTATGCGGTACCCAAGCGGAACGGGGGTTAACCATACGGGGTCGTTGAGAAATCTTACCAATGCGCCCACCCATTTGTCTTGGGACGGGGTTATGGGTTGCTCGACAGACATTCTCACATGAGTCGGCCAAAGCTCCCCCCCCCCGCTCTGTTCCGCAATTGCGCCACAAGCACACGAACAGGCGCTACCCCAACGCCTGTCGATGCTTTTCACGTCAAGGCGCCAATAAGATGTCTTAGCGGCATTGCAGCTCCCAGGACAGGGCCTAGCGGGTTCGGCGGCGCGATCCCCAGGCATAATCATGGCTTGCTGCCCACTTGGTCGTGGTCTCCTTGGCCGGGCCGGGCTCGCGGCAAGCCCTCAGTGTCTTAACACTGTCGGAGTTCCGCCTCGCATGAAAGTGCATTACTTCAGCTGAAGTAATGGTGTGTTGCACAGAGACAGAGAGAGAGAGAGAGACAGATATTTGTACAGTTTTACCAAAAGGGTGGTGGACGGTTTCTTACTACTTCATGAGGGGAAAATTCAAAGGGGTATATACGATACGGGTCAGCATTATGGATGGAGTTGGATTTCGGATGGGGTTTGTCTTCATCGCCTCCGCCGTCACCGGCCAACTGTGTTGGTTCCGGGGCCGGACGGGGTGCGCATCGGTTTGGGGGGGGGGACGTCCTGGTCTGTTTTAACAAGTGTTGTTTGCTTGCGTTTTCTCCCAGCTTGGTCTTGAGGCCATTGGCCCAGGCAAGCCGGGGTGGCATATTCTTCGCATACACACGGAGGGCGTCAAACTTTTTCAGGTTGTTGATACCCGCGTTTACAGTATTTGGTAGCGCAATGAATTGCACAAAGCTTTCACTCTCAACCCACAACTCAGCCTCATTTATTCTCTATGCTCCCCCACGCTACATCATAATGCGCTTCAACATTTTGCCTGCTATTGGCGGGTGCTCGACTCATGTCCCCAGGCGGTGATTCCCCTTTCAGAAATTCCCCCTGTCGAGACGGATGAAGGCAATGAGCAGCCCTCTTGCCGCGGGCACTCGGGAGAGGGGTCCCGCTGGGACAGCACAGACGGCGGAAATGGGACAGACGCGTTGTTGACATGGCATGACATGACGCCCGGATGAGTGAAGTCTGACGGGGAGAGAGAAGGCCTAATGTTTCGGAGCCGAAAGGGGATCCGCCCATACGGAAAACCTGGCTATAAAGCCCATCCATCAGATGAAGTTCGAACCGGGGCTTACTGACATGACTGGCAGGACAGGACTGGACAGGACTGGACAGGACAGCAACACACAGGCAGGGCAGGCACAAGGAGGCGATGCGCGTGATGAGATATGGAAGATACCCGGATTCGCCACTGCCTCCCTCCTTCACGCCCCCTTCGCTCGCGACCGAGATCCCAAGAAATCCAAACCTAAGCTTGTCAAAACCCGGGTTGATATCCAACGCACCCTCGCCAATAACGCCCGGGACAAAAGCTCCTGTTCCCGGGGTGGAGGGACCTGCTGCTGGGTGCCCTTTCGCCCGGCACCCTTCTCCCTGCCCTGCCCAGCCCTGTCCTGGCCGTCACTCTTTCTCTCCATGGGGCGGCTCAGTTATGGGCTGTGCGGACTATGCGGCAGCATTGACTTGTTGTAATTATAGGCTGAACTGCTGGGAAGCCAAAAGCCGCCTAGTAGTCTATCTAACCACCTGGGCAGGTAAGATAGATCGATACTGCTGGGGTTAGCTGCACCTTTCGCCCAGCCAGGCACACGCAGGGCCAGCGCCACGCCAACGCCCACGGCCCAGGGCCGCATGATCCCGCAGCATGACCGACTTGTCGAACCGGGCCGTTGCATTTTTGGCATTGGCAATTGACGCAGGGGGACGAGGTGACAAGGCTACGTCCGTAGTGCTGCGCCTACGCAATATTGGTAAATTGCTGCTTGCCCATGTCCCATCGACGGCTACTGCTACGGCTACGCTTCCCCCTGCCCCTTCACCTACCCAAGATCTGCTGCGAGGAGCCTGCGAATCAATTCCCCAACTCGGCGCGAGGCTTCTGGCGGCGTGCGGGGTCACTGGATTGATAAGCAGGTACCGGGGGTGACGCTGGTAAATGAACAGACTGCAGAGTCGCAATCTCCAAACTCGGATGGCACCCTGCTATACTGAGGGAGAGGTACTCCGTACCTGCCTCCTAAAGAGCTGCTCTGATTAGGTACCGAGCTGCAGCCGCGTAACGTGCAGTCCTGCAGTCCTGGTACAGTAGCCTGCGTAGGTTTTGTGTCGGAGTGGTTGGGCTGTTCCCTTCTCTCGTTACCACCTCCTGCAGTGACTGACTGCGGTGACTGAGTGCCTTCTGTGCCTGTGCCTGGGCCTGTGCCTGGGTGTTCGGTCTAATGGTTTGCTCCTGCCCTCTTTCCGTGTAACCTGCACGCACCTCCCCAATCCGTCGTAGGCTCGTATGGCCTCATTTGTCGGGGTCCTCTACCACCTCCCCTTCCCCTCGCGTATCTGGCCCATGCCACACCACCGCAGATTGCTTGCGCGTCTGCCCGTCATGGCGTTATCGCGACGGGCCATGATTGCCGTGAGGGGATGAGAGAGAAGTGGTGGTGTTCATCTCAAGCTCCGCGGCTCCCCCTCTTCCCCTGCATATTGTACTTAACAGCACAGAGCGCGTATCGACCACGCGCGGGCAGTGCCTCGAACCTTGGATAACAAGAGCATTCTGCCTCGCCCGACGTGCCTTGTTCGCCTCCCTCGTTGCTGCTGCTTTTCTGCCATTCGATGCGAGCTTGAGCAACTTTACTCTTCGGCATCTCTCTGTCCCTGTCGAGCTCGATCGCCCTGCCCGCGAGTCTGCCTGCCCATCTGGTCCAAATACATCCTGTTATACTTTGGCAATCATAATACTTTTTCATTTTGCAACCCGCTCAAACACTTTCGCGCACAAGGAAAGGGGCTGAGAGCCACAGACAAAAGAGATCGGCACAAATCCCATTGCCCCTTGCCAAGAGGGGCTTTTCCCATCTCTCAGAGACTGGGTGAGCGAGCGAGCGAGCGAGTGCTACCCCAACCAAAGGTGCGTTTACAAGGATACAAGCACTTTCTCCCTAGGACTTGGCGACCAGACGATCGTCTCGGGCTGTTTCTGGGGGCCCGCCCTCGTCCAAACTCTCCACGCACACCGGCAGTCGTGTCCTGACTTTGATCGGTAGCCGGCCAACCAGCCCGCAGGTGCCAAGCCCGGGACAAAGTGCAGCAGGCATGGGCCAGAAGGCGCAGTCTTGGGGCCCTGATGCGGTTGAGGCTCAGGGTCGTGGTGCCCAGCGACTCGGGCTGTATTCCGAAGACGGAATGGTCAAACCCCACATTGGTCGACAGCGACGACGACGCTCAACACTTGCACCACTCGTCGTGTGTCTCGTCGTGGTTGCGGCTCTGACCGCTCTGGGCCTGTGCCACCACCACCGCCAGAGCCTGCAGTGGTCTGCGCCCGTGGCGGTTGCTCCAACGTGGTCTGAGAGCGCGGCACCGTCCGACCGCGACCTGCTGTCAAGTGCTGCTCTTGCTTCCGCTGCTACTGCAGCTGCAGCTTCTCCTCACCACCCGGATGTGACCACTGGTCACGTTGGCAGCGACCAGACGGAACATGCGGCTACCGAATCGTCCAGCGAGAACGTCGCACTCGGCGTCCCCGGTGTGATCAGACGGCAGACTGCCAATGTGACTACGACTTCTGCGACTGCCGCTGCGACAGTTCTAGAAGTCTTCCAGGTGCACCAGCCCGTATTGACCCCGTCTGGACCGACTTTGGACGACACCGCTGCTGGTGACGTTGACGACGCCCCCGGTGGTTCGGCGGGGGATTCTTGTTCCGTTGTGTTGATGGATCACGTCTTCGCGTACAGTTACGGAGCTCCATTCGTCGGGGCTTACACGCCGCCGGACTGTGAGTTCAATCGCGTGGTGATCAACTTCACCGTGGTGAGCGAGGGTAGGCAATAGTAAGTCTAATGGTACCTCACGGTGTTGGCACACATCCAGACAGCCACTGACCTTTACACCAGTGACCGTCTGGCTCTCATGTACCTTAATGACACCGAGGTCTGGCGGACATCAACCGCCGAACCCACGGCGCATCCCGGCATCCGCTGGACCTATTTGAAGGACATGACAGAGTACCTCTCCCTGTGGAACTCACCGGAGAAGATCATCTTCGATTTGGGCAACCTCATCACAGATGTATATACAGGCTCCTTCAACACGACCCTGACAGCTACGTTCTTCAACGACGAGGTCGATGTGGCCACTGCGGCCCCTGCGGATCTTATCATCCCCATCAGTGCGCGTAAGTCTTCGTCCGACGGCGTTAGCCAGTTCACACTGCCCGCCGACAATGCGACCAACACGGTCAGTTTCCCCCAAAATGCCAACCGTGCTGTCTTCTCTGTCAGCGCCAACGGCCAGTCCAGCGAGGAGTTCTGGTGGTCCAACGTGCTTCAGTCAGACACCTCGGCGTTCTCCGAAACCGCCGGTGACTTTACTGGCTACTCGCCGTGGCGTGAGGTTCAGATGTTTATCGATGGGCAACTCGCGGGCGTGCAGTGGCCGTTCCCCGTAGTGTTCACGGGTGGTGTCGTCCCCTCGCTGCATCGGCCGGTCGTCGGCCCAGACGCTTTCGACCTGAAAGAGCACGAGATCGACATCACGCCCTGGCTGCCCGTGCTGTGTGACGGTAACAGCCACACCTTCACAATCTACGTGGCAGGCCTGCTCGATGACGGCGGGTCGGAGGCAAGTGTTACACAGACTGTGGCGGCCAGCTGGTATGTCACAGGCAAGGTCTTTGTGTGGCTTGACGACGAGGGCAGCGTGACGACGGGCTCGGCGCCCGTCGTCGAAGCCCTGCCGCCGAGCGTCTCTGTGTCGTCGGTGCTCACGCAGAATGCCACTGGTGCTAATGAGACACTCACGTACGATACCGAGGTTTCGCGTGCCTTCAAGGTTACATCGACTGTTGTCTCGCGCAACACCTCGGGCACCGTGAGCTGGACACAGGACCTATCGTACAGTAACAAGGGCTTTGTGTCGGCCTACGGCTTCGCGCAGGTCAACGACTTCCTGATCTCCGGTACCGACCAGGCGAGTTCGTCCTCGGCGGCGTCTGTGGGGGCTGACTATAAGACCGAGTACAAGTATCCTCTGTGGTGCAACTCGACCTATGGCTACTCGCCCGAAGGTAACTTGACCTTGTACGGGCGCCTTATCCAAGGGGTGCAGGTCTACGTTGAGGGCGCGGCCGTGTTCCCTGATGGCCTGGAGGCTTTCTCTGAAGGGGAAAGTGGGTCAGCCAGCGCCAAGTATACCGGCTCGCTGGTCGACACGACAAAGGACGGCACCGCTTACTTCTTCCAATATGCGGACCGCAGTAACAGCTCCGGGTACGGCTCGACAGACCAGGTCTTCAGCTTCGGCGGCTTCACCGCACCGGGCGGGTCCATTGACGCTGTCCCCGACCAGGAGCTGTATCGCCGGCACGTAGCGGCCACCAACTCGACCGTCACCCGTGACGAGGAGGTCGTAGCTGACGGCGGCACAACTGTGACTTCCACTGAAAGTGGTGGTGCTGCATATGAGAAGTCCTACGCTCAGGCGCCGCTTGATGGTGGCAACGGAGGCCCGAGGCTGTTCATGTACCGGCAGAATGATGATGAACTGTAATAAGCGAAGACGCAGTCAGCCAGCCATAACCGAGGTTTTGGCTTCACGGGCTCTGGTACTGGTAGTTTATTCCCTGGGCATTTGAGGTTGGGGATCGGCGACTGCAGATGCTCCGGGGCGCGGCGGCTAAGCCGAGCATCACGACCGAGCACTAGGCCCGTGGGTTGTCATCCCTTTGAAGCTGCTGTCATTGGGGAATCCCGCATGTCGAGCATGCTGTAGTACGGACCAAAAATCCTTGGATGATCAGCCATGTAGTCTGCCATGTAATCAGGCACTCTAATATATGAACATCGATACATCTCCACCGCCTCCCAGGTCTGTGCGGGCGGTGTATATACTTTTCGCAAGGCATATCGCGGTGAACCAAGAGCGGCAATTACGAGTTTTGGCTTGCGATTGGGGGCTTGGCTATTATTGATGTACGAACAGTTATACACGATGGCATATCTCCCGTGGGCCAAAGAAAGTGGGACAAAGGGAAAAAGAAGCTTCGCCGGGCGCTCAACCGGCGTCAGGACCTCCGGCAACGCGGCCCCGATTGGAGAGGCCGCCGCACCCCTCCCCGAGCCCTGCTGTCGCACTGGTTGGTGCACGCTTAAACCTACCGCATGGTGTAGGATTTTAGCCCCACGAGTAGATATATTGGGGCTCATCTAAACTATTGGCCGTGATTTCCCCCCCGCCCCCCGGACCTGTGGGATCGGGGGTTGGATGGGAGGGCGAGAAGAGAGGCTGAGAGGTTGCGTGGTTGCGCTTGGTTCGTCGTCGTCGTTGGCACCTTTTCAGCCTCAAGCCGGGCTCCAGGGCCCGCAGCCCCTTCGACGTGCATATGTCAAGCCGGCAGCGGGCCCCCGACAAGAAGGGTTGATGCGTGTGTGTGTGTGTGAGTGAGGGGAAATGCGGTTTGGGGATGGATGGGGAGTGGCCAGAAAACCCACGAGGGTGGCAAAACACCCCTCCCTCTCGGGACGGCGCCGCGGTGCAGGTAGATCTGCGGGTTTAGAGCAACCGCCCTTTCTCATTTCTCCAACTGCGGGCTGAGATGGGATGAAGGTAGCTTGGGATAGCTACTTTTGGCAGCTGGATGGGGGCAAGGGGCTGCTGTGACGGCCTGTCGATCTTGCATGCATGGAGATACGTACCCTTTTCTCTCTCTCAGCTACCATGTGGTCGTGCTTACATCCACCCGTTGCGCGTGGCCCGTAGCGCCTCTCGTTATCTGGCTAGCTTCCCTTGGCCGATGGATTAGTCGGTGAGCTAATGCCATAAAAGTCCTCCGTGCTCCATAGTCTGCTTGATGATCGGTCCGCGTGACACGTTTGAGGTTAGGGCTGTGGTAACAGCCTCTGTTGGTGATGATTTAAGGTTAAGGCTAGGAGTGCCCTTACTGAATAGGGTCGCGATCCTCCAATCCAAGTACCAAGGTAGGCACAGGCGTTCATGTTGGTGACCCCCCAGGCGGGTCATAATTGCATCTATTAGCAGAGATCCGAGCAGCATTATGCTGCCGCCGCCGGGCAGGAGCTGCCGCGCATAGCGACTGCAATCTCGCGATTTGTCCAGGAGAGTTGTATCCGGGGAAACCTGTCGGTCGACACAGGAGGCTATCGAAGCATAGGCTGCGAGCCGTGCCAGTTTGCATCAGCGGTCTGACGTCAAAACTCAGTCGCAAGCTCGAGGCTATCTCGAGATGCCCTGGGGATCGTAAAATCACAAGGCGAGAAATTGTAGCAGAAGTTCAGTAGGTTTCGCAACGCTCAAACAGGGCCGACAGCCTCCGTCTCGATCGGCCCAGTCGACGAGACCGCCCAGCACTTTGCACAGCGTGCACATTCATTACCTTGCCCTGGTCAGCGTGCCATTCCCTATTCCCGCCTGGTTCTCGCTTCCATTGCCACGGGAAATGTTCCGCAATTATGATCGACGCTCCATTTTGGCGGCATCCCTCAGCACCCGCGGCGAGCCGTGGCGGGGCAGTAGTTTGAACGGCAAGTGACCATCGCGCCGAGCTTGCTGGTGTTCCAATCTCCGAGCTAAATCGATGTCGCTATCGTAGAGTTTGGCCTAGCAGTTGGTGCGCCGTAGTAAGCTGACAGTCAGAGGTCTTCACGAGAAATCCTAGCTGCTTCGTGACGGTGTTCGCCGTGGCCAGACCGAAGAATGGGAAATAGCCAGACCTGGCACACCTGCGGTCATCCGTGGCGAGCTGAGCGCAATGACCGGCACAGTAAATCCTGAGGATTCTGTACTTTGCTGTGGTGGGCCCAGTGCTGTCTGCCATCTGGTTTTGGGTCCCCGTCGTTGGCAGGTACCCAGGCACCGCAGACCATCATTTGCGTGCATCGTGAGTGATCTACAGGTGGCAAAAAGCTTGGCCTGGGAATGGGGAACTCTGCGTGGCAGGCCACAGATCAGATCGGACCAGTTCTTGGAAGTGAAATCGTCGCAAGCTTTGACCACCTAACGGGAACAAGAGTGAGGACGAGGATGTTTGAGAGTGTGAGGAAGGCCGGCGCGGCCTCGTCATGAGCGTCCTTTTGGGAAAAGCATATTCGGACTGGGGTTCCCGACAAGAGCAGAAAGAAGGTTTCACTCAAATCCCGTACCAAATCCCGCGCTACGGGTGCCACGCCAAGTCAGACGATCCCGAGCCAAGGAATCCCAAAAGACTGGACCTTAAACTTTTCTAGAGGCTTGGGGGACAGGGGGGCCTGACATGTTCGGGTACATCCCATTGTAGCTGGGTATGTATCTCGACCGCAGGGGAGGGGTCGGCACAGATACTGCAGCAGTTGGGGGAGCGGGTACCGTTCTGGCCTGAATACATAGCACCGCCATTACCACCGTCCGCGCTTCACGTTCTCGTCCAAACTCTATCCCTCCTCCAGGCTGCAGGTCCATCGCCGGAGATGCGATCCCACGCCTCGCGACCAGTGTTGTGGAGAGCGGGTACTACTGTACCCAATGTACTGTGGTTGTCCACGGGAAATAACCATTGCTGAAACTCAAAGTCATTCCAGAGGGGCGAATGCCAAGGGTGTTGGACTTGGCATCCGGATACTCGCAATTCAGCTGTCAGTACCACACACAGCGGTGTCTCGCCGGCTTCCCAATGCCCACGAGTGTGAGCAGGGGGAGGCCGTGTCCGAGAATGGTTGTTTGTTTCGAGCTTGGAAAAAGGGCACCGCAGGTAGGGAACCATCCCTTGCCGGCCTGTCATCTCGTCTGCGCAGCTGTCTGGAGCTTGGCTGAGTTTTGTTTACCCGACAGGTGCAAGTGCCGTGAAGCTTGCTGGCCATTTGTGGCTGTCAAGCTGCCGACGACATCTGAATCTGAATCTCGCTCAGGTTGACAGCAGACAGCCCCGCCCGTGGGCGAGGTCACGAGCACTCAGCACACGTCAGTCAGTGGGGCCGCAGTGGTGATCGGAACGGCGAAGGCAATTTGAATGACAGCAAGACTGTCTTGCTCGGGACGGAGGCCATCATCATGGGCGTTGCGGCGTGGGTGGGGCCAGGCGATTAAGGGGGAAGGGTTCCAGAAGACTTCGAAAGGTGTCAAGAGGCGCAGTGGAGTATCCGCACAGCGTACCACCGTAAACCATTGCGCTTTGGCAAGGCTCGGATGATGCTCAAGTATGGCAAGTTACATGGGAGTGGGCCAGCGACTGGCTCGACGGCCAGAACCTTGTCTCTAACGGAGGGAAAACGGTGATGTCGGGGTCACGACACGATAGTTTCGACAGCAGGCCACTATAAGGTTTCCGAGGGCTCATGACGCATTTATAGCGAGGCGGCCCAGGGACTGGCGTCAGAGGTTGCGGACGAAGGTGTTGTTGGCAGGCCGGCAGCTGGCCGAGTGCTGTGCTGGGCGAGGGCATTGATGCGAGTCCAAGGAATGCGTCATTGTGGGAGTGGATGTATGCTTAGCCGTGAAAGCATCGTCCAGGTCGGCTCGGGTGGCCCGATGGTGGACGTACGTGTGACGGGGCGGCGGGCTCCCACGAGTCGTTGGCGAGCCGTCGTTCAAGCATCGTCGGTCAACTACTGCGACAACCGATGGGCAGACAGCGATGAGAGCGAGGTTCGCCACGGCAGCGCCGAGCGTCTTGATGCAGCAAAGTAGATAAGGTTCGAGCAGGTGCGGCAGCACGGGTCACAGGTGCGGCACGAGACGAACGCAGCGTGGCAGCTGTCACCCACTGCCAGTTCGTGGTAGGTTGGGGAGGAGGTTGAGTTGAAATGAGGTGCGGGTGGCTAAGCCATAGACAGCACTGTCCTCCGGTGGCTGCGTGCGTACACACGCGTCGGGGGCCGGAGTGGTCGCATAGCCTCAAGAGGCTGTGAGGCGTTGCTGGTTCCCGCGTCTTTGGCCCCCGCGTCTCAGGGTATGGATGGCGGCATCCCGAACGCGGCTTAACTGCCGGGCTGTGGTTGGTGTTGTATGGTATGGGGCAGCTGTGGTTGGTTGGTTTCTCGCAGCCGCGCGTCTCAAGAGACGGAGAGCCGGCCGGTGGCAGCTTCATCAGGGGACCTTGGTGGTGGTGGTGGTGCTGGCAGTGGTAGTCCAGTCATCATCAAGGGACGAGAATATCGAGTGCTTGTCTTGGGGTGCTGGATGCCATGATGATTGTCCGGGCATTGGGCAATGTTCACTCGAGGATTGTGTGGAGGTGTGAAGCTGTTGGTGTGAATGCGGAGATCTGCAGGCTCCTGCAGGGGTATGCAGGCTTGTAGGGCTGTCGATTGGCTTGGATCGCCCCGCCAACAGTCTAAGTGCCGGGGCGATGGCAGTTGAATGGCCCCCGGCGGCTGGAAACAGAAACAAAATCAACAAGTCGGCAGCCAATATATGCAGCATGGGGAAATCTTGTCGATAGAGCACTCGTGCATGCCCTGAGAAACGAAACACACGATCTCCATCACACTCGAGAATCAGATTCTCAAGACACCATCGCATCTATCAAGAAGGCCAGTGCTTAGCTCACTCCCAACTGATCGCTCCTGCCCGCAGACCGAGACACCAGCTTATCCCGTATCTGAGCAAGTGCGTGTGGCCGACGTCATCGCCCTCCCGGCTTCCGGAACCGCTCGACCCCCAGCCGCAGCAATAACAGCAGACATCGCCTTCACAGCCTCCCACATACGACGCTGTTTTGCTTCCGCCACCAAATCTCTCCTCACCCAGAACAGTCTATTGTTCCCTCGTCTCTTGTCCATCTTCACAAGCTCCCTCACAACGCTATTGTTGTGTCAACAAATCTGATTATTACATCCTGTACTGTCCCGTGGTTGATCGCTCCACCAGGAATCAATACCCACACACTGCCGCTCAAACACCACAAGCAGCACACACAAGCACCGCGAATCCGCCCCACGCTCACCTCCACCGGGACACCTAGCTCATACTGTACTTCTTGAGCACCCAAGAATCTCCGCCAGGAACACACAGACCAGCCCCACCCCGAAAGCCGCCATCATGGAGATCATCCAGATAGCCATCCGAGGCCTGCAGCTCCTTTGGATCATCATCCTGACCGCCCTCCTCGGGAACGTCATCGCGACCAGCAACAATGGCTCCTTCGTCTCCGCCGCTGCTGTCAACTTCTCCATGTTCGTCACCGTCCTAGGGTGGCTCGTGACCCTCTACGGGCTGGCAGTCGCCTTTGTCGAGTCGTTCGCTGTCCCCATCGTAGTGATGGCCACAGACGCCCTGGTCGTACTCTTCACCTTTATTGACGCCATCGTCCTTGCCGCCCTGCTAGGCGTGCCTAACTGCGGCAAGGAGGACAACGAGAAGAAGTGCCGTGAGCTGCAGGCCAGCACCGTCTTCATGTGGTTCCTGTTCGGCACCTTCGCCGCCTCGTTGGCTTTCGCGCTTCTGGGCTACCGGAGGGGCGGCGGCTCAGTCAGGTCGGGCGGCCCTCACATGGCACAGGTTAGGGTCTAAGTGGTAGGGACGGCTTCCTAGAGCCGGTATAATAAGTACGATCGTCATGAAGGTTATGATGGTCATGGATTATATACGACGGGACGGAAGGGTGGGAAAATTCGGGATGGGACATAGCAACCCTCGGATAGGGCGGGCGGCAGTGCTGGGCACCAAAATGGTCGCATACAGGCAACTATGAGGTCTTGAATGGCGTTTGGGGCAAAACTCTCAAGAGGTCATACGGGCCTCGTGCCTCCGTGCGACTCAGGATTTGGACATGTGTAACGAGTACTGGATATGCTTCTGATTGATTGAATTAGAGATACCGAGAAATGTAGTAATGGACTTGCAAGGCTCAAGTTGGACATACATTGTACCATCTCAGCCCCGTATGCTTATGGTCATGTTCCACAGTGAAACCGACAAAACAAATAGGCTTTCCACGAACATCTATTCGAGAAATTCTCCTACCCGAGCACATACGACAACTACATGCTGAACCGATGGCATGTCGGAGGACAGGATCATCTCAAAACATCCTTTGCTGTATCTGTCCGGCCGCTTTTACGCCAAAGAAGATGAACGCTTCGATCCCACGGTTGATTATTCTGGCGTCGAATATGTCTTCATTGTCCTCGGCAGCTATAGACAACTGTGGGACAATATACCCTGTTTTCTTCCCTGGATTTTAGCAGCAACCAAATTCACCTATCCAGTCTTCCACTGAGATGCGCCAGTTCTCTCATAGAAATCCATATAATCGACTCAGTCGTGGGGACAACCACACTTCGACCATGCGGTCAAGACTTCGGTTGTTCAATATCCACCACTCGTCTGGTCTGCTCCGGCACGAGTGTTTGCCACACGTCGCACACAACCAGCAATGCGCGTCCCCCCGTCCTCGACTCCGTTCATAGCAACCACGGGGTCCAAGCCCGTCCGTAACCATCTCTTGTTTTCGGAAGCATCGTCAGAAGCCAACCGCTTGACTCATCATAATGTGGCAGCCGCCTCGGCAACACCCGTGGCCGCCCAGGCGTTCTTGTTCGTCCATCGTATCTCGACGTTGTGAGCCCACTCCATGTACCGTGCCCAGCCTGTTCGATGTCCCTGTATCAGCAAGAAGCATGTCATGGTTTGTCTCCTCTCATCCGCCCAGGGCGGGGAGGCAGGTGTTTGGGGGGGGGGAGGCATACTCCAGTAAGCAAACTTCCTCCCAAGGTACTTGCCCGCAAAGGGCACGACGACCATGGTCAGCAGCAGCTGGATCTGCTCCAGGCTCTCCTCCCACTCCTTCTGCGCGTCGCTGGGGCTCTCGCTGGCCTCGGAGCTCAGCAGGTCGCTGGATATCGAGGGCAGGGAGTCGAGGTCCTCATCGTGGCTTTCTGAGGCGGCCATGTCGGATATCACGTACGAGTCGGACGTGGACATGCTGGCTACGAGGTGCACGGGGGGTATGCGGTGGGGAATCCGGGGTGCCAGGAGGGTGGAAAGGTGGGTGGGCGGGCGAGCTGGTGACGTAGACAGGGGCTTTTAAAGCTCGGTCGCGGGCGGTCGGTGCCCCGGCAGGTCGGTGTAGATAGACTATGTGCTACCTGGCGGATTGTGACATCTAGGATAGATCTGCCAGGTGTTTAGATGACACGAGGTGGCGGTTGTTCGGGGATCACAAGGAGTGGATCGAAGTAGTGCTTGGCTAGAGCATGCGGCTGTTCGTTCAACAACTACGGCCCGTCCTCAGTCTCGGTCGCCAGTCCACAGAGCAAGCTAGGTGCCGAGGTCGGGTTCCAATGCTAGGCGTTTGCAGGTCAAGCTAGCTGGGCACAGGGGTGCTGTTTCAGCGTCCCGCCCGTCTCGTAAGGGATCTCTAGAGGCGTCCCACCAGGTCAGCTGACTGTGCCTGGTTCGTCCTCAGAACTGGAGTGAATCTGAGGGTGTTTGTTGGCCGGGGCATTTTGTCATTGGGAGAGGAACCATTCTACAGTCAGGCAGACAGACGACTGTACCCCGAACTCCATCCATCCTTCTTACTCATAGTCGTGCCCCTCGTCATCGGCATCCGACTCATCGAAGACTCTTCGAAGACTCGCCTCTGCACCCACACCCACAAAAGAACTCAAAAGGGAGACCCAGGACCCCCAATACGTACGCACAAGAGCAGCGTGCCTATCAATCAACCAGCAAAAAAGACCACCAGCACGGTCTACGTTCTGATTAAACAAGCAAAGCCAGCCAGCCACGTCCGCCCTGCCGTCATATACAAAAAGAGGCGACTGTAACTGCTGCCGAACGAACAAAAAGATGGTGAACGAGGTATGTCCGACAGCTAGTCCGGATAGCGGATGAGAGAACGGCCTTCCCCCTCCTTTGCCTGCATCTTTGCCATTCCTTGCACTGCATACTGCTCGGGTTGAGGCAGTTTTTCCCGAACCCACGTTTCCTGCCTCAGGGAACTCCAGGCTTAGGCCCCAGGCTCAAGCGCAAACTCAAGCTCTGGCTCTGGACAGAGAGGAATGAACAAGTGCCCACTCTAGTCATTTTGCGGCGCAGCGCGCATCGCAGTGCAGCTTGCCCCCTATAGCTCCCCTGCTCCAGGCCAGACCAGACTCCAGTTCCGGCTGCCCTGGCCACCCCTGCTCGCCCGCTTGCCTAGCCCCGCCAAAAAAAGCAGGCCATTAGAGTTGACTCACTCACTCCACACATCATCAACACCTGTCGTCTTTCAACCGACTACCCTACCCTTTGACTGCGTCTTTGCAGCACAAGCCGGTCTCACTTACCCCTTCCCTACCACCTTATCATCGAGCCAGCCTCATATCGAAATTTCGAAACGTCCCCACACTAAACTCCCACGTCAGGACCAGTCCGACTCGCCAAGATCCTCGCGTAAATCCGTCGCATTCACCGAAGAGAAAGTCGTCGTCGGTGCCGACGGCAGCGTCGAAATCATGTCTGCTCCAAACGAGGAGAAGGACACCGCCTTGGTCAGTCACAATCCCTCCCTTCCTTTGCGCTGCCAATGCGGCCGCGAGCCAAAGTGAGAAGGCTCTTTGCTGACATCCTGCACAGTCTCACAGTCCGTCTACCGAGCCACTATCAGAGACCCTCGCGTCGACTAATCCCTCCGCAGCTGCCGCCCCCGCCGAGACCGAGACCCCTCCCCCGGAGGTCGGTGATGATGGACTCGACCTTGGTCTGATGAAGAAGAAGAAGAAGAAGACGGTCAAGATCGCCGACGATGCGGAGCCGGCTGGGGACGACGCCGCTGCTGAAGGCGACGGTGGACTTGGTATTTAAATCACCAGCGCGCGCGGCATCACTTGACGAAGTCGTCTTGGCTGACGTGATTGGAAACAGACCTTGGAATCAAGAAGAAGAAGAAGAAGAAGGCACCAAAGGAGGGCGATGACGACTTCGCGGCCAAGCTTGCTGCCCTGGACCTCGACAAGGAGGGTGGCGAGGCTGCCGGCGATGAGCCAACTCAGGATGGTGACATGTAAGTGTTCCTCTGCTGCCGCATCACGCCTCCACGGTCTCAAGCTGGGCCTTCTGCTTCCATCTTGCCTGGCGCATGAAAGCGCACCTTGTGATTACAGGGCATGAGGTTTCCAGTATTGACAAGTCTTGTCTACACAGGAAGCAAGGAACCGGTATCTGGGCGCACGATGACACAACGGCCATCAAATACGACCTTCTCCTGGTACGTTTAGCTTCTGAACGGTCTCGTCTCTTCATTGAGGACCTTGTTTGGCGACTAACATTTGTCGCAGAGCCGTTTTTTCAGCCTTCTCACCGAGAAGAACCCCGACCACGCCACTGGAGCTGCCAAGAGCTACAAGATCCCACCGCCCCAATGCATGCGTGAAGGCAACAAGAAGACCATCTTCGCCAACCTTCCCGAGATTTGCAAGCGTATGAAGCGATCTGAGGAGCACGTCACCACATTCCTGTTCGCCGAACTGGGTACGAGCGGCTCGACCGCAGGTACTGGAGGTCTGGTCATCAAGGGTCGTTTCCAGGCGAAGCAGCTGGAGAACGTGTTGCGGAAGTACATCATCGAGTATGTGTCGTGCAAGACGTGCCGGTCGCCCGACACGGAGCTGAGCAAGGGAGAGAACCGTCTGTCTTTCGTCACCTGCAACTCGTGCGGATCCCGTCGGTCCGTCGCCGCCATCAAGACTGGTTTCTCTGCCCAGATCGGAAAGAGAAGAAAGATGCGGGCTTAGGTTGGTCATTTGCTTGCTGGCTGGACAGTGTTTTGTCGATGCTACATAGAGGCCATGAAGTAATGCAGACGAATTTGACGTGCAATTTGAACACGGACAAGTCGTGGTGATTATTTCTGTTGTGGTGTTGTTCTCATCATGTATAACAATTCGGTCCAGTTTGCTACCTCGTGACTGAACTATCGGACCTCTCGTCCTCCGCTCCCAACATGGGCAGGGTCCCGGCCAGAGCTCCTGTTGTGGTCGTTGTTGCGGCTCAAAGTCGCCCGTCTTGGACTCGGCGGCGGACGTTGCAGAGCAGGGATTTTGCCTGCCCGCAGCACCCCGGCAATCAACTTATAAATGACGGCATGAGCATACCGTTTTTGATAGCTCCATATGAGTGAGAGCTTCATGATATTCACAGTGCTCACTGGCTCCCCATTCAGTCTCATAACAACATGCTGGCCTCACGGTTTCGGATCGCAAGCCAATTGCGCAAGTCAGTGGCGACCAGGAGCATCACGACGCTGTCCAACAATCCAGACATCGTAGGTGCAACTCACATTCTCCTCGCTGCACAGGCTGCGACTAGAAACGATGAGCCTCAGCGACCTCACACTGATTTTTCATGTTGTTTATTTCATATTCTCTTTCCTCCTTCGTCTCGTCGTCTTTCGGGCAGACCACACCATCCATCCGCCCAATCCACCCACATAACATACATAACAATAAAGAGAACAATAGAGACAAAGCTGACCCGGCCCACCCGCACAGAAAGTCTTCCCCAATCCTGCGTCACCCTCGGCGTCCTACCTGCTGACCTACCTGACCGCGGAGCCGCCAAACCCGGGCCTGGCGGTCGGCACGACGACGGAGCTCCCGCCAACGCCGCGGTCGTTCCGCGAGAACGCCCGCTTCCTGGGCATCCTCAACGAGGTCCTCGCCGCCCACGCGCACCTCGACGCGGACCTCCGGGCCGCGGCTCAGGCGTTCGCGAGCCCCGGGGGCGTCAACCTCGGCGGCGGCATGATGAGGGGCCGGGGGAAGAGAAGGGGCGGCTCGGACGGCGCGGGGGGCGCGAGTGACCAGGGAGGAGCTGGCGGCGGAGGGGCTGGGGGCTGGGTGCACTTGAGTGATGTGAGTCTTGTTCATTTGTTTGCCTTTGTTGTGCCAACGACACTGTTTCCTCTCGTTCCTGCAAATATATTATTTACGTTCTTTGCTGACTCTGATGTGAACAGAGGAGAAACCCGCCAGATTTTGGGAGGATTGCATGGTGAGCCGGCACATTGTACCCTTCTCACCCACTTCAGAATGGGCACCTTTTTGGACTAACACACGAGATTCGTCAAGGCCTGAGGACATCTTTGGCAGTATTCAGGTCGACAGCAAGGGGAATATCGAGGGCGGTTTCCAGGCCAGCGGGACCTACAGGATAGTGACGAACGAGGGAATGTGAGTTGAACCTGTCACGTTTCTTTCTATGCTGCTGCAATCTGGCCAGCCATGATGACTGATCGAGGTTCTAACTTGTACAGACTGGGCTTGAGCCCCTTTTTGACCGAGAAGCTTGTTGCAAGGTTACGGGAGGAGGATAAGAGAGAGCGGATATCATGAGGGTGAGCATTTGGCGTTCCCAAGGGTTGGGAGTCAAAAAGGGATCTTGCCGGGGCTGCAAAGTATGCTTGGCCGATCAATCATTCGACCGACAACTGTAAATTTAGCTTGTATATCACATCACAAATTCTCGTCGAATATACGGTGGGAAGGCCCGTACATATTTCAAGATCCCCGGGATGGAGGCTGTTGCGCGGAGCCCAAAACGGATTTGGTGCAAGATGATAACAGACGTGACCTACAGTAGAGCCCTGTCCAAGCATCCGCTGTCACTAATACGCAGTATAGAGTAATCACTGCAGCACCGGGCGGATTGGCTGTTCCGGCGCAGATAAGAAGACGTCAGCCGGCCGGTTCCCCGCTTAAATCTGGCCCGATCCGAAGCCGGCTGGCCATCACGCAACGGGCAGCTCTATTCGTCATTCTGATATCCTACAACTTGCCACACAACCAGCCTAGGACTGAAACAAACACATCAAACTTGAACCATACTACCACACTGCTAATATATCGCCAATCGTCCCTGCTACTCTGCGTCTTCTTGCCGCCTCCAAAACCATGGTCCTCCGCGAGGTAGTCGAGGGCCAGGCCGGCCTGCCCGTGCCCAACAGCACACTCTCATACTGGCACAAGGACCCGTCCAAGAAACTCCTAGGCCACCGGTCCACACCGGACCTGCCCGCCGAGGCAGACGCAATTATCATCGGCACGGGCATGACGGGGTCCTTCGCGGCGCGCTTCCTCAAAGAACCAGCGTCGCCCGCGAGCCAGCAGTCCCTGCTGGTCCTCGAGGCGCGCGAGGCCTGCTGGGGCGCCACGGGCCGCAACGGCGGCCACTGCCAGCCGTTCCTGTACGGCGCCCGCGAGGACGTCGCGCGCTTCGAGCTCGAGACGTACGAGTTCCTGCGGGGCCTGGTCGCCGCCGAGGGCGTGGACTGCGGCTTCCGGCCCGTCAACGGCGTGCACGCCATGCTGAGCGCGGACGTCTTCGAGGCCGCCGCCGCGGCGGTCCCCGCGCTGAGGCGCAAGGTCCCCGACTTTGCCGACAAGATCGCCGTGGTGGCGGCCGGGAAGGGGCTGGTGGACGGGCCCGAGGGCGAGGAGTGGGCGCGGGGGCTGACGCTGGAGAAGCTCCGGCTGGACCGCCCCGGGGTGGCCGGCGCCATCGTGCAGAAGCACGCGGCGTCCATGTGGCCGTACAAGCTCGTCTGCCACGTGCTGGAGGGGCTGCTCGCCGAGCACGGGCCGGCATCGTTCAACCTGCAGACCAACACGCCCGTCACGGGTGTCTCGAGGGACGCGCAGTCCGGCAGGTGGGTTGTGACTACGCCGCGGGGCAGGGTCTCCGCGAAGAAGGTTCTCCTTGCTACGAACGGGTACACGTCGCGGCTGCTCCCGGCCTTCTCGGACTTGATTGTCCCCGTCAGGGGCCAGATCGGCGCGCTGCTGCCGCCCGAGCCGCGCGTTGCGCTGGACTACTCGTACGTCTTCTTCGGGAAGGTGGAGGGCGAGGACGGCCAGGATACCACGAGGGACGAGTACCTGGTC
Source organism: Diaporthe vaccinii (assembly GCA_039880775.1). Lineage (NCBI taxonomy): Eukaryota > Fungi > Ascomycota > Sordariomycetes > Diaporthales > Diaporthaceae > Diaporthe > Diaporthe vaccinii. The sequence goes on along the minus strand of JBCEDN010000005.1, from coordinate 1,136,645 downwards.
CAGCGGCCCCTCCCCAGGGGGGAGCTCATCCTCGGCGGAGGTCGGCACCTCGCCAAAGGGATGGCTGTTGGTGAGTGGAGGGACGACACGGTCGAGCCGAGGGTGGCGACGTGGCTGCGGACCGAGCTCGAGCCTGTGCTCAGCCTCGATCGCAAAGGAGACAAGGCCCCTGAGGAGGGCCTTGAGGCGTCAATGGAGTGGACGGGCATCATGGCGTACAGCCGTGACCAGGCGCCGTGGATCGGTGCCGTACCTGAGTCTCTGGGTGGCGGCGACGGCCTATATATCGCGTCTGGATTCACGGGGCACGGGATGCCGCGTTGTGCGTTGGCCGGCAGAGGTATCGCGAGGATAATGCTAGGTGATGAGAAGGGCCATGGCCTTCCTGAGACGTTCGTGGTGGGTGAGGACAGGGCATCGAGGGCGAGGGACAATTGGGGTCGTGTTGGGACTGTTGATGAGATGGATACTTTGATCGCGGATCTGAAGCCTCTAGTCGAGTAGAGAAATTGTGTTAAAGTAACAATTACCAGACTGTCTAGAACACAGATGGAAACGCTTCAGAAACCAGAGGACCTGTATTGGAAGGAGTCTCATCGATCTCAGCCCTGGCCAGCGTGTGAACTTCACCTACTTGTCACTGAGGGATGATGGCAAGGCACGAAGACCAGACAGCGTAGGACATTGCCAAGAGTACCCAGCATTGATTCCAGAAATTCAATTTTCGTCGTAGACAGTAAATATCAAGAGTACAGCTTCGTAAAGCCCTCTGCGGGTGGCTGCAGCCAGTTCTTCTCGTCATACACCCTCTCTGACCCTCCCTCGATGATGTGGAAGGTGTAGATAATCCTGCCCTTCTGGCTGAGGTTCTTCTCGCTCTTGTGGAGGATGTTGCCGTGGATGAGCACCAGCGATCCAGCCTTAACCTCTCCATGGATGTAGTCCTCATCCCTTGCCGGCGTGTCCGCCCTCTCACCATAGTCCTCGCCAGGAGGGAATCTCGGCCCGTCGTTAGTAGCCATCTCTGTTCCGGCGTTTCCTGCCTTGCGGACAAGTCGTTTTGAGATTGGAGCCCACTTTTGACTGTTAGATATGATTTATGACCGGCAAAGCGGATAGAGAAAAGACAGGAAGGGGAGCAACAGGGACCGGCCTACCTTGTGCGACCCGGGCAGGAAGCTCAGGCAACCATTCTCCAGCGTCGCGTCCTCGAGCGCGTACCAGAACCCGACGGCGCTCGGCGGGTTCGTGTACAGGAAGGTGCTGTCCTGGTGCGGCGGGACGGCGCCTCCAATCTCAGGCTGCTTGCAGATGACCATGCTCTGCAGGCACCTGGGGTCGGCGAAGCCCAGCGACCTCGCGATCTCGGCGGGGGCAGCCTCGGAAGCCGCGCCCTTGTCCCCGCCCAGCAGCTTCGCGAAGGGCGGGCTGAGGGCGTGCAGGTAGTGGCCGATCTTGTTGATGGCCCTTTCCTTGGGCTTGGTCAGCTTGCCCTTGGTGTCGAAGGCGTCCTCCTCGAAGAAGAAGCGGATCTTGTCGCCTGACGTCAGGAAGTAGTCGTCGCCCACGTGGTCCTGCCCGTCCTCGCCACCCGTGCTGAACTTGGTCATGGGGTGGTCATCGAGGCTGAAGTTGGTCAGCAGGGAGTTTGTCTCGTCCAGCAGGGACTGCACGGTGGGCGCCGAGAGGGCGTCCTCGATGATGAGGTAGCCGTTGCGGTTGAAGGAGTCGACTTGGGTGGCGGTCAGGCCGCCCGAGGTATGCGAGGACACAGTCATTTTGAAGGGAATGTGAATGCTGTCGAAGTATTGTATATGCTCTTAGGTTCGATATCTCATAATATGCCTTCTTTTACCGGTGGTTGTTGAGTTGCAGGCGAGTGATAAGAGCGAGTTAGGGGAGGAGAGCCCCTCCGAAGTGGTCCAAGTAAACGGCTGACAGCCCCCACTCGGCCTGGGCTGGGCAGGAGGCTAGTCGTGGATTACCCAACTCCCTATCTGCGCTGGCTCTTGATCTTGGTCAGTTCATAAAATTTCTTCCAAGTCTGGAACTACTAGAATTTGTATCCATTATAGGTCTGTTTGCATCGTGGCTGGGAGCATTGTGCTGAACCTGCAGCTTTGAGCAGAAAGACATGTTCGCTGAGTGCTGCCAACTCGATCTGGACCCCCGGCTCTCTCTTTCCCCGGGGGGACCACATCCCAGGCAACATCGACGCCCAGGGAAAGCGCAAGGCTCGAATATTCTTCTTGTTTGAATATTTGGAACATGGAAGGCAAAATGGGTCGTGGAAGCCCATGCTGCATTCATCTCATTCGGCATCTTGCCATGATACCCTGAAGTTGCTGTCAGGTGTGAATCTTGCCACCCTTTTATCTCAATACATTCAACACGCTTTTGCATCCAAAACTTAGGCTCACATCATGGGTTTCCTCGATAACTGCCAGCCTAACGAGCGTTTCAAGGCCGAAAGAGCCTTTAGCTATTCCGGAGGACCAACGATTTGGTTCTGCGTCGACTGGGATCGGCGACGGTGCATCTCGGCCAGCGTCCCCGAAGAGTTCGAATTGAACATTGATCTCAGTGGCTGCGAAGACGTGATGGAGCGTATCTACCAAGGTCTGTCCGAGGTCGTTGACGTGCTTGACGACGACGTCAATCTCGTCAACTTCTCGATCGATGGTGATTTCATTTCCACCTCGTCCGAGATAGAAGATGACGATGTTCTCTCAACGCTTTATTGCCCCGTCGATATGATTCATGGCCTAGACAGAACCAGCGTCCGTTGTGTTCCGAGGGCTGATCTGGTCGAGGTCGACAGGCTGTCTCCTTGTGTGGATCTGGTCACGTACAGATCCAAACCCCGATCAAAGGGCTTGTTCAAGTACGCCTTCCGCCACATGGACGTCCTCACGAATTGGCACGAGCTCAACTACTGGCTGGGGCTCACCTCCGCAGGACACCCTAGCATCGTGCCCTTGGAATGTGTGGTCACGGATTACCAAGACGTCCCAGGGTACCGCAACAACGTCCAAGTTGTCGTTGGCTTCACGTCAGCCTTCTTTCCAGGCATGACGTTGCAGGATTTGCAGAAAACCCCCTCATGGCTTTTCAAGCTCGGGTATCTCCGTCAGCTCTTAGACGTTGTCGACGCCCTCCACATGATGAAGGGCATCGTCCACCAGGACATAGCCCCTCGAAACCTCCTCATCAACCCGGAAACGGATGACCTTCAAATTTTCAACTTCAGCTGCGCTGGAAAACTTGGCTGGGACGGCGCTGAAGATATGTTCATCTTTGGCGATTTCAGAGGCTTTCAGATCGATCTCATAGGTGCCGCAACAACTGTGTACGAAATTGTCACCGGGGATACCCAGCTCGCAAAACAGGTCCGTCAAGGTGCGAACATTGCCAGGATCGTGAACAAGCAATGGACGAGGAACCCTTCTGTGAGACTTGACGAGGACATTTCCCTCTATCGGCAGACCCTTCGAGACTGGCTGCAATGGCGGAACAGGCCAGAGAACATGAAGACCCACTACACGCAGGCCGAGTATCACATGCACTGGCCGCATTTTTGGAATCCAAAGATTACATCTCTAGACAGGCATGGTAACGCAAATGGGGAGGAAGAATCCTCACTTGCGTGGCGGACTGCACTCAAGGCCCTGGACCTCAAATTCGTCAAGTGGGAGCGGCCCGCCCAAAAGAACATCCCGAATGGCTATGGCGTACTCGGAGACGGGACGCTGATTTCGCAGCGACCGCGAAGGCGTCGTGCCGCCAACTCCGGCCCCGAGTAAAAGGGGCAGGAGCCGCGGAAGTATGGAGGGGCTCGGCGCTGGAACCCAAGAGAACCAGCATGAAAGGTGTGAGGAGTCAGATAGGGCTACCTAAGAATCAGGATGCTCGTGGAGACAAAGATTACACGGCGTAACACAGTTGGCGTTGAAGCGCCCGTCATGGAGATTGGCAGGTCGTTTTTACAGGTCCAGCATATTAGCTGCCTACGAGATTATGGCATCGAAAGGTTTGACAATAGGGAAAACAAGCATCAGTCGCCACTCGAAGCAAAGGTAGCGAGAGTAGATAATAAAAATCCTGCTACCGGCAACTTGACATAAAAATAGAGCCCAGAAAGTTCACGTACGCAAGAGGACTTTTTAGGCGGCCTATGAAGTGTGCTGTTGCTTCTTTACAGGCATCTGCTTCCACACAGCCAGTCTTCCTCATGAGGTCGCAGGGAACCCGTCGGATACGGAGAAATTGGTCACAAGCGGCATCACATAGTCAACTGTATGGGGTGGTTGTGGGTTCGCAAGCCTCGATTCACGGTAATACTCTCCAGTCAACGGAAACTCCTCAGCAGGCCTCACCCTCTGACCTTTTTAGAGATTGCCTGCTCAGATTACCACCGCCTCTTCTGCATCCCGTTGCGTAGCCGGAGATAATGAAACAAACTGCCCTTGCTTACCGAATATGTGACCTCCGTGGGGTGAAAAAGACAAACGCCCAAGGGCTGAGGCGCAGACGGCCGCCGATGTTTTTGAAGGAGACTTGCTTGCTAATGTACAGGTTGATCGCGTTGTTGCCGGCTGACTGCGCTACGCCGCCCATGGCAGAGACGCTGCTGCTTCACGGCGACACCATTGCCGGAGGAATCGACCGTATGCTGACGCCCAGTTGCTGGCTCGCGGGGAGTGCTGTGATCATACCATCCGGCCATATCCAGACAACGATGAGGCCGAAAGTAAATACCTCTCGCCCAAGTATAACGCCACTCCCCTTTAAGCTCTTCGAGGATGGAAAGACTCCGTAGGAAAAATCACCACCACTGGCGCTGCTAGCGTCCATAAGGGTGGAATCCCCTCGCACCGCCACCTCTTCCGCCTCCGCGGTAGTTCGCACCAGGCCTTCCGGCGTTCTTGGGTCCCGTAGGCGCGTTGGCTGGAGGCGCCTTGGTAGGGTCGGCGGGCTGCTGGTGGTTCTGGTGGTGGAAGCCGCCCCGGCCCCGGAAGCCACCTCCGCCACGACCGCCGCCGCCGCCGCCACTGTGGCTTCCTCCTCCCATGGAGACGGGGCTCATGCTGCCGCCTCCCATCTGGTTGGGCACGTTGGGCTGGGGAACGTCGTCGTACATGCCCTCCCACGAGGTCGGTGCGCCGCCGCCGCCGCCCATGCCGTAGCCCTGCTGGTGGCCGATGTTGCTGTTGCTGCCCTGGCGGCCGCCGCGCTGGTCGTACTTCTGCTGCTCGAACATCTGCTGCTCGTAGGCGTTGTATCCCGGCCGGTTCTGGTTCCCGCCGGGGCCGGTGGGCACGTTTGGTTGCTGCTGCATGCCACCCTGGGGGCCGCCGGGCCCGCCTCCCTGGGCGCCCATCTGGTTCATCATCTGCTGCATCATGGCCGGGTTCATCTGGCCGCCGCCCATGTTGCCCATGTTGGGCATCGGGCTGCCACGCCCCGCGCCGGCACCGCCCTGCTGCTGGGCCTGCATCATCATCTGCTGCTGCATCTGTTGCATCTGCATCATCTGCATCATGGCCGCCTGGGGGTTCATGCCGCCCATGCCGCGGTTCATGGCCATCTGTTGCTGCCACATCTGGAACATCTGCTGCATGCGGGCCCACTGCTGTGCCATTGCCGAGCCGCTGGGGCCGCCCGCGCTGCCGCCGCCGTTTCCGCCGGCAATTGCTCCTCCCTGCGATGAGTTGTCGTCAAAGTTGTTTCCCGCGCCCCTGCCCCGGTTGCCGAATCGGTTGTTGCCCCGGCCCTTCGCCTCCTCTTCCTCCCGCATGTTCCCGCGGGGCTGGGCTTTCTTGACCTCGATTGGCTTGCCGTGGATCTCCAATTCCGTGGCAAGACAAGCGTCCACGCCGGCTTCAGACTCGAAGGTGACGAAACCGAAGCCGCGGGGACGGCCGGTGTCCTTGTCCATCATAAGGGTGGCATCGACGACGCGGCCGAACTGTGCGAAATAGTCCTTGAACTCGGCATCCGTCGTCTCTTGGCTTACACCACCGACAAAGATCTTGCTAGTCTTCTCCTGCTCGTCTCGAGGTATGGCGCGTTTGGGATCAATCTTTTGTGGGTCGCGGCTCGTCAGTACTCGATGTCTTTTGTCAGTGGGGACGCAGGCTGATGCTCACGATCTTCCCATCCAGGTAGTGCTCCTTCACCATGACTACGTTGACCGTCTTGGGATCCTTGAAGGTGAGGAACCCGAAACCTCGCGACCGGCCTGTAGCGCCATCTCTCATTACGGTGCACTCGGTGACCTCGCCAAATTGAGAGAAGTAGTCTCTAAGAGATTCTTGGGATCAAGAGTCAGCAAGCACTCTTCACTACTCAAGCGTAGAATGGCTCACCGTCTGTGGTCTCCCAGTTAAGCCCTCCGATGAACATCTTTCTATAAAACATGCATGTTAGTACGGTTGATCATTTAGGCACGAGCTTGCGAGACTATGTGTAAGTGCTTGTGAGCGCATTAAAAAAAAAAAAAAGGCCAGTGTTGACTCCTATGCAGCCGGCCACCGCGGACGCAAAGTGCTTCCTTGTCATTCCTCCCAGAGCAAACAAGTCAGCCCCAAGTGCCCCGACGCCTCGGCGGTGAGAGTACGGCTTGCTGCATTGGCTCCCGTGGCCATCCCCGGGCTTCCCACACCTTTGGTACACCTCATGTCTTACTAGACCGATGCAGTTCGATATCGTGGCCAAGCGGGCAAGGGAGTCGTTGGAGTAGTCATCATCAAAAGTGTCGCCATCGTCGTCTTCAACCTTAAGCGACAAGTAGTCCTCTTCTTTCACCGCTGAATCTAGATTCCCCGTCGCCATGATTGCTTTCTGATTGTTGAATAGGTGTCGCGATGATCAGTTGAGGTTGTCGCTCAGTGGCGGGCTGCTTCTTGCTTTGCTGGTTGATAGGGTACATCCCAAAGCTCTCACGTCCAAGTGAGAAAAGAAGCGAGCAGCGCAGAATGATTGGAAGCCAGGAGCAGCAAAGATTGTCGAAATCTTCTTGCGATCTTTGTTCGGACTGTCTCTCTGTCTCTCTCTTGCTATCGTCAAGCTAGGTACTGGCTCGAGCGCTATCCGCTTCCAAATCTCTTTACAAGTCCTGGGAGAAGAGGGAGGAATGTCCATGTCTTCCCTGCCCACAGAATTCTCTGCAGGCTATTTGAAGCTCCCAGAGATCATGGCAACTGGAACCCGTGATCTGATCTATCGCATCGGTTGCGCTTTTCGGCTGTTTCTCAGGTAGTGTGGGGCCCCGCCTTGACTCCTGTCCTTCGATGCTTCGGCTGCCTGCACGTCTTCACTGCGCCATTGACCCATGTCTTCTGTAGGTTGAAGGGTGCAACACTTGAGATGCCTGCGTGTTGCTGGACGCCCCTGCGCCAACCTCGGCCACCGAGGCATCCAGAGTGCAGACGCCGCAATTGAGACAAGCAACTCCAGGTCATTCCCACGCTGTACGCCCGGCCAGTCCAAGCTGAATCATGCCACGACGAGTCCCCTCGCTTCCCGATTGACGAGTTTGTAGCAACCTCCGCAAACATGACCAGGATGGCGCGCATCCGGTACGGAATGTTTTCTTCCTTCCGAAGATTCCATACCTCATGGCCAGTCCCTTTTACAGATGCTCCGCTTCAGGGTAGCCCCAATGTTGTGATGATCTTGAAGCAGTGGACCACCGCTGACTTGCTCATCATGCCCGCAGCGCCAAAACGACAGACATGGCGATGAAGCCATCATACAAGCGCAGAACGTATTGTGATAGGAAGTACTAAGGAAATCTAACTTACCCGTCTTCCTTGGCATTGGGGTTCTTGTGCGTCGTTGCTGCCGGCGCCTGACTGTAGGATGGGGTATCAGGAGCGTGTGTATCACCGTTGCCGAGGTTGAAATCGACATCGTCATCATCCTCCTCGTATTCCTCGGCGCCGTTCATGTGCGAGTCCTCGCCAGAAGCTGGGTCTGCTCCATGGTGACCGCCATTCTGGTCGTCCTCAGGCTTGCCTGGGGCAGAAGCAGGCTCGGCTCTGGGAGCGACGGGCTCTGGAGCGGCAGCGGGTGGCGCGGGCGCTTCGTCGTTGTAGCTGGTTAGGCGGTTAGCGATGACTTGCCAGGGAGGACTGGTTAGGCGATGCGTACAGGTCGTCGAAGAGATCGTCCTCGAAGTTCTCAGGTTCCGTCATTGTGAGGGACTGCTGGGTGAGTTACCAACAGGGAGGGCGAGATAAGAAAGGGAAGGGAGTGTCAAAATCAACAGTGTGGTTGTAAGAAGGGAGAGAATGAATGGATAAACAAGTGAAACCTTGGCTGTCGTCAAGATAAACAACAGAGGCGACGCGACACGGTCCTGTCGTTTGTGTCGTGATCGGCAAGGTTGGGGAAGGGGAGCAGGAAATTCGATTTGATTGCGGTTGAGGTTTGAGTCGATTGCAACGGGGCGAACTGGGAGAAAGCTGGGCTAGGTTGAGGGCGGGTTATCGATAAAGGCCCCGGCTGGCCCGTGCGTGAATTGGAATGTTAGCGCAATTATGCCTGAGTGTTGAGGAGTCAGGGCGTCCAGGCAGGTACCCAGGTACCCTGAAGGGTCCCGACAACCTGTGGCCGGAGAATTGATTAATTGCCTAGGCGCAGTAGGTGCCTACCCAGGGACCTAGCTCCCAGGCTTGCCCAGGCTGGCTGGCAATGAAATGGCGGGGGTCCTGGTCAGTCCATCAGGGGCCGGGCTTCAGCAAGTGGGCTCTTAGCAGCCAACGGCGAAACCGAGCTCGAGCAAGCGGGCGTTGGAGCAGTCGAAGCGCTGCGGGCGGATGTGGGTATCTCGAGGCAGTCTGCTACTTTGGAAGGATGCACGATCTAGACTACGAACCAACAGCGACCATGAGTTGAATTGTGTAGCACAGCGTTCCTTCTTCCTTCTGATCACTGCCGTCTGCACCCGAAATGTTCTCCTCTTCCTCCTCAGGGAGTGGCAAGAAGCCGCCGCCACAGGTAGGTCCTTTCTCTCCCTCTGCCTCTGCCCCGGTGCGACAGGCTTGCGACTCGGCTCCGAAACTGACTGGTGGTGTGCTGCGTGTAGCAGGAGATGGTCCAAGTCGGTATGTCTTCACACGCGCTATTCCACCCTAACACTATAGAGATTGACAGTCTGGCCTTGCTCCACCGTAGACAGATCCGAGTAAGAGTTGGTCTCGAGAAGCATTGGCAACTCGGCGCTGATCCGCAAGCAGGTCTGCCTCTCCGTTCTGGCGCAATCCGACGCCCGCAAACGGGCCCAAGAAGACGACTCGTGAATCCAGCCTGGTTGTTGGGGCAGCATACTCCCATGCTGATATGCTCAAACTCGACTCACTGTTAGACCAGCCCCGTCTACCAAGCTCATCACGGGTGCTGACCTTTGTTCCACTCTCAGAAACCTGTCCAGCTCAGCAACGCGGCCTCGAACTCCACCAACATCTTCACACTCCAACAAGCCAGTCTCACCACCGCAACAACGAAACACACAACGTCCCACGTCTCCCCCCTTCAAAAGCTACATGAACTTCCTCTCCACTACAAATGACGACTGGAACGCAGACGATGCCGGCGAAATATACGACTATGACGATGATGACGGGGACGACTTCGGCCTGCCCAGCCTGTCCAATATGAAGAGGAGGACAAAACGAATGCAAGACGCCCAGTCGAGAGCCAATGCCAGCAACCAGCCCTCAGATTTAGACAGCTACAGCGGTGGCTTCCACTCCAGGCGCTTCTCGAATAGTGCCGACATCGCAATCGAGAGACCAACCCCATCCTACCCTGTGGCGAAGAAGAGCGAGGGCAAGATACTCAGGCCGCAGTACAAGGAGATCCTCAAAGACCCAGCGAATGCGCTCCACCTCATAAACCACCCCGCTATACCACCAAACGCATCCCCCAGGGAAATCGACGCCATAAACTCTAGGATATCCAGGATAAACAAGTTCAAGAAGATCCTCCAGGCTTCCAGCGTGGTCCTCCCAGACCTGCGGGCGGCAGCATGGTCAGGCGTGCCGGAGGAGGTCAGGGCCATGACCTGGCAGCTCCTCCTCTCGTACCTGCCGACGAGCAGTGAGCGGCGGGTAGCTACCCTGGAACGAAAACGCAAGGAGTACCTGGACGGCGTGAAGCAGTCCTTCGAAAAGGGCACGGGCAGCACCGGCGCCACGGCAGGGAAGGGATCCGGAGGCGGAGGGGGTGGAGGAGGATCGCGGGGCCTGGACGAGGCCGTGTGGCACCAGATCAGCATCGACGTGCCACGGACGAACCCGCACATCGAGCTCTACGGCTACGAGGCGACGCAGCGGTCGCTGGAGCGGATCCTCTACGTCTGGGCGGTGCGCCACCCGGCGAGCGGCTACGTCCAGGGCATCAACGACCTCGTCACGCCATTCTGGCAGACCTTCCTGGGCGTGTACATCACGGACCCGGACATCGAGCGCGGCATGGACCCGGGCCAGCTGCCCAAGGCGGTCCTGGACGCCGTCGAGGCCGACTCCTTCTGGTGCCTGACCAAGCTGCTTGACGGCATCCAGGACCACTACATCGTCGCGCAGCCGGGCATACAGCGGCAGGTCCGGGCGCTGCAGGACCTCACGGCGAGGATCGACGCCGGGCTAGCCCGGCACCTGGAGAGGGAGCACGTCGAGTTCATCCAGTTCAGCTTCCGGTGGATGAACTGCCTCCTGATGAGGGAGGTCAGCGTCAAGAACACCATCAGGATGTGGGACACATATCTGGTCGGTCTCTCCCTGCCCCTTCCTCATTCTTTCTTTTCCAGTTTGTCCTCTTCCCTCTCGTAATACACCGGTTGCTGACGCCCAACCATTCCACAGGCCGAGGAGAACGGCTTCTCCGAGTTTCATCTGTACGTCTGCGCCGCGTTCCTTGTCAAGTGGTCCGACAAGCTCGTCAAGATGGACTTTCAGGAGATCATGATGTTCCTGCAGTCTCTACCGACGCGCGAGTGGACCGAGAAGGACATCGAGCTGCTCCTTAGCGAGGCGTACATCTGGCAGAGCCTGTTTAAGGGCTCTGCGGCGCACCTGAGGGGCGGGCCGTCCACCAGTCGGAACCAGAGCCAGGGACTGCAGCTGTGAGTCTGTGCGAGTGTGTGGGTGGCTGTCCCCGGTAGTGTAGATGTATGGAAAAGATGCTCGGGGTTGAACGGCGGAAGAAGAGAAAGAGGGCAAGGGGTCGTGTGAAAGGAAGCAAAAAAATTGCGTGGAACAAAAAGCGGGTTGCATTAAACGGAGGAGTACTTGGTTCCGGCGGCGGTCGCATTAGACCAGGTGAAATACCAATCGTAATTTCAAGAATCAAATTGGCTACTAAACCACATCTACCAAGGCACAATGTGCCAGTCGTGTCCCACTGTATTCGTGTCCCACTGTATTCTCGATATTGGGGGCGCAGGCATTACCACGTGCATGAAATCTAAATGTTTCATAGAAATCTCACTGCTGCTGCTCAGAAGAAATCGGGCAAATCAAGTGTCCCAAGCAATTTGTTTTGGAGGTCTCAGCAATCGGCCCTCCTTTTCGGCTTTGCCTCTGTGACGCCGGCTTAATGTAGCTGCCCGCGATATTGTTTCTTACCACCCAAGCCCCCTCCCCCTTTCAACACGTGGTGTGTGTGCTATGTATGGTACAGAGATGTCAAGACAGTAGGGAAAATCTGGTGTCTTCAAGCAAGTGCGCTGAGGACATTACAGCAGTAGTAGTTGTGGATGAATACGATGCCCGAAATGGAGCCGTTTGACCTCTCCCAGAGATAACACTCCCCCTTTGTTCTCCTGCCCCCCCCCCCGCGGGTCTCCCCTGTTCTGCAACGGGAACAACAGCCAGCTCTCCTTCTTCAGGCTAAATGAATCGCGGCTCACGACGTGGTGGTCTCCTCCTCCGTACGGGCCTTCTTGCTCGGCTCCTCCTCGCCCTCCTGCCCCTCGGCACCATCCTCGGCCTTGCGCTTGTCCTTCTTGCGCACGAGGCCCGTCAGGTCCGTAGCCGTCTTCTTGGCCTCCTCGATGCGCGCCTCGGTCTCGGTGGACGACTCGCCCAGCACCGCGCCGAGGATGCCGCCCATGGGGTCGACGCCGAGGGCTGCCTTCATGTCGATGGGTGGGCCACGTAGGTCGACCAGCTGTGTTGCAGGAAGGCTCTGTCAGTACGAGTTCATGCCGGGAAAGGATGCGAAAAAGGAAGGCGGGGGTTCCAAGGCTCACCCTCTGCTCCATGTCGGCGATGATCTCCTTGGTCTCGGTGATCTGCTTCCGCGAGATGTCGTTATCCTCAGGCGAATGCAGCGTTGCGAGCTCGACCTCCTTGTTCTGCAGCTTGAGCTTGGTGCTCTCGATGGCCGCCTCGAGCTCCTTGGCCGCCTCGTCGCGTAGCTCCTGGTTTACCTCGCGCGGTGGGGCGGTTGCCGCAGCGTCGCCGGTGCCCTCCTCGTCGGCCTGGGCCGTGACGGACGCGAACTCGAGCGCCAATGACAGCTTGAAGTGCGCCTCGGCGATGATCTCTGAGTCCTCGCCGTACAGCTGCTGCTTGTACTTGAGGGACTCCCGGGCGTCGGCGATCGCGTTAGGGTACCTGAGACGCGGTTAGCACCGCTTCCCATGTTGACGAGTGGCCGTGGGCAGTAGCATACCGTTCGTTCTCGAGGGAGATCTCGGCCAGGATGTCATGTGTGTCCGCTAGGCGCTCGTTGATGTGTCTAAGACCAACATCTTGGCCGTCGCTGTTATCGTCGTCGCCATTCTCGGCCTTCTCTTTACCTTTGCCTTCTGTGACCTCGGCTGCGAGTTGTTTCTCCTCCAGCCGCTTCTTCAGCAGCACGCGGGCCAGGTCGAGAATCTCAAAGGCTGTGGCAAGATCGTCATCCTCTTCCTCCTCGTCGCCCTCTCCTTCTGCACCGGCCTGTTGGGGTCACAAGTCAGCGCGTGCGCACAAGGTGAGGTCGGCAACAAAAGCTGGAAATTGTCACTGACGTCGTCCTCCTCGTCCGAGTCGACCCAGTTCTCGTCGCCCGTGAACTGGAACAGGGGCTTCTTGGCCTCGACCTCCTTCTTCCCCGCCTGGCCGGCACTCGTGTCGTCCGCGATTATCTTGACCGCCTCCTGGGCAACCCTATCCGCCTCTGGGGTCTCGGTCTTCCCCTCCGCGGCCGACGCTGACGCCGGCTCGGGCACTGGCTCGGCTTTAGGTGCGCCGTTTGCCTTCTTGGGGGCCTTTTTCTGCTGCTTGGGCTTGCCGCCCTCGGTCGCGGGGGCCTTACCGCCGAGGACGTCGCTCTTGCCCTGGCCGACCTTGAACAGGCTGCGCCCGTACAGGAACAGGATCTCTGCGTTCTCGGGCGACATCTCGCCGTTCATCTCGGCCTGCATCTCGGCGGCCTGTGCGTAGACTTCGGCGGCCTCGTCGAACTTCTTCTGGGCGTACAGGCCCGAGGCGCGCGCGGTGAGGTCAGCGAGTGAAACCTTGAGGCTCAGGGTGCGCTGCTCGGCCGTGAGGGGGATCGAGATGGCGGACTGCGGCGTGGCGGTGCCTGTCGCGGTGCCCGGCGCCAGTGTTGGTGTCGCGGTGCCCGGGTCGGCGACGGACCGGGGGGTGGTGACAGCTTCGTCGGCCATGGTGTGTGATTAGAGGGCGGGTTGTTTGTCGCTGCGCGTGCGTGCGACGTGTAAAGTGCTGGGCTGGGTTGAGGAGTCGATGCGCCCGCGGTTAGAGGGTTGGAGATGTGCAAGACTGTCGCGAGAGGCTCACTCAATGTTTGACAAGTAACACGACTTCAATCTCGCAAAGCCAATTGAGATGGACAAATAACGGAAAGGTCAGGATGGGAGGGGGAATATCTGGAGATCTGAGTTTGCGCAGGCAGGCAACGGCAATGTAATGGCAGGCTGGGGCGGTGGTCTAATGCGTCGGGGGACCCTGAAGCTTGTGACGCGAAAAGCAGCTTACCAGGCCTGGGCGGACGCGTTCTAATTGGCGGGTGGGCCCGGGCAGCTAGGCAAGGGAGCAAGCTGTGGGAAGCTCAGGTGGAGCCACCGGCGGACCCAGGCACGTCAGACTACCCGGCTATCATTCAGCAGCGATGCACCTCGTTCATCACGGGACACACGCGAAGCACGCAACTTGCTGTTTTGCGAGTCTCGTTGTCAGGTCTCGTTCCCATTCCCATTTCCAATCGAATTCCCATCTCCTGGCCTAGATTCAAAGTATACACAACACAGTACAGCCGGTGGGGGTGGACCTCGCCACCCCGGTTTCCAACCGCTCCTATCCTGGCCGGCCTGCCCAGGCCCGCTGCCTTCCTCCTGAAAAGCGAAGCGAATGCAACCCAGATTCTTCCTACGCAAACAAAGTATCCTGCCATACCACACCCCATCCAGCACTCTCCACGCCGGGTATTTGTACACCATAACAGTCCTCTGTTTCTCCTGTGATTCCAGTACATTGAACAAAAGAAAAAATGCGTGAAAGATATATGTTGACGGCCTGCTGTGAGGCTCGTGAGGCTCCGATTCAAACGCCCGTGTTGATGCAAATCAAAGTCGCAAACGCCAGCGACGGCTTTTGTCTTCCTTGGGGAACCAGTCCGTCCTGGGCTTTAATTCAAGGCTCAATGAAAGCAGAAACAGCACCTCCTCTTCTTTGGCGTCGGCCGTAGTGGCAAATACTGCCGTCCACTCCTCTAGTCCGCGACAGCAACTTCATCATCCACCACCGCGACTTGGGGCCCAGCTCCGTTGTTACAGGGCTTGGGTTGGGACACTTTGACGTTCGCCTTGGCCTTCTCCTGGCTCTCCACAAATTTGACCCAGTACTCGGGGTCAGACGCCCGGCAGGCGTCCACGATCTTTTGTCGGTTCTCCTGGAACACCTTAACCGCGCCCTTCTCTTCCCGTAGCTTGTTTATTTCCTCGTCGTCGAGCTCGTCAATTAGCTCGTTAAAGACGCGCACCTGGTGTGGGTCCTTCTCTAGTTCCTCGAAGCCTGCAGACGATAACAGTTGGTACTGCTCCGCCGTCATCCATCCAGAACGGAACTGGTGGCCTGACCGGAGCGCGCGGCCTTCCTCGCGGTTGAGGGCCAGGGATGACAGCGACAGGTTCGAGCTGCTTCGAGCCAGGCTGCGCTGCACCTCCAGGTCGTCCTCCGCATCGGATCCTGCCACATTGTGCTCGGGCTCTGCTTCTGCAGATGAAAGCGAATTGCGAGTGGTGGTCTTCTCGAGCTGGTAATCCGGCGGCGGAATCGATATGCCACTGTCCGCGGCCTCTTTCGTCTCCGGGAACTCGTCCTCGAACCGTTTGATGATGCCGTCCAGAGTCTTTTGCAGGAACAACAAGCGCTGGTAAGTGCCACGCTCTCCGGTGGACTGTTCCGCCAGGGTCTTTGCCTTGACGAGAGCAGGCTCCAGACGGTGCCGAATCTTCCTTGCGCTGAGAAGCAAGTGTTTTGACACGTCCTTGGCTTTCCCACCAGACAGTTGCGTCGTTGGCTGCGGAACCCCTGTCTCGAAATCTCGCACAAACTCTCCGGAGTTTCGTCTCGAAGCGACTCCGCGGTTGTTCAAGCAGCAAGCCAACGCCTTGGCGACGCCTGTACCTCCGACTATGTAATCGTCGTCGGCTTCGACTTCCTCGTCATCTGTGTCAGGCGCCATGACATCATGCCCAACGAGATGTTGGATCACATCTGGGTATACTGGATCCTTGCCACCTTGTGCCAGTGCCTCATCAAGGGCCGATCCACCATCCTTCAATGGTAGTCGCTCCATGTTCCGCAGACAATAGGCCACGATCTGCTTGGCGAGGGCCTTCACAATCTCGCCAGAGGTTTCAGTGGGAACGTCAATGTCCACACAGACGAGGCTGGGAGATATTCTTGTAGCAGCTAACAGGGACGCGTAGAGTGCAGACGCTTCTTCCTGTGTCTCCTCGGTGCTCGCATCTGCCAGCTTGGTGAGTTCCGGATTCTCCAGAAAACTTATGTGGGCTACCGATTTCATTTCCGGAATAACCTCGGCCAGAGCGATCACCTGCTCGGAGCTTAGTGCGCAGTCGCTCAGGTGTATCCTCTTAACGGTCTCCATCTTTGGCAAGTATCTATAGTCGCGTTAGTGAGCTATATCTGCGAGTATGAGCAGAGTGAGATGAACATACCTTCTGAGGACCCCAACTGCGCTAGGATCCGAGTTAAACAGCGCTTGATTATGCGACAGATCAAGGAATCGGAAATTCGAAAGCTTGTATAAATGCGGGAGCAATTTGCACAGCGAAGCTGGCTTGAGGTTGCACTCAGCCAAGCTCAAAGCCCAAAGCGCGTTGGTTTCGTCGATAGCGCCACCAATATTCTCACATTGGTCGCGTAGGTCGTTGCCGCCCAGGTCTAGAGCCTCGCATTTCCCGCTGCTGAGGTATCTTTTGATGTGTTCAAGGCCGTCTATATCGAGATCGAGATGCGCAAGGCCGAGCCTGCGGACGCCGCACTGCATTATGCCGTCGAGCACCTGACCAAGTTGGGCATGGTTCAGGCCGATGTTGCTCAAATTCATCATTTCAAGCGTTGAACCTGCCAGTCTTTCGCCAATGCATTTGGAGAACAGCGTACCGATGTCCAGTGGGCACTTTTTCTCTTCATGAAGATGGAAATGGTGGGTGTGCCCGTTTGCTGCTGTTGGCTGCGGTGGCTTTGGAAATGGAATCTCTGCCAAGTCCAGACTGACGATGGATTTGCACATATAGAGGAACAGGCAGAGATGCTTCCAGCCCTCGGGTCCGATTTTGTTGTTTTTCAGTACCAGCCGCTCGACCACGCCTCCTTGCTCAACGAGCCCATCGGCTGAGGTTACCGGCCGTCTCCTAGGGCCGCTGCTGACTTTCCTCGCAGCGAGAAGGCCGGCCAACACGACCCTCAGGCCCTCATCGTTTAAGCCGCAGTTTTCTAATATGACCTCCTTGATCGGAACGACAGCCAAGTAGTCCCCCAGGGTGACGAGATCTGCAAGCTGCATCCAGTATCCACTGAGGTCCAGCTTCTCAACGACTCCGGCGGGTGTAGAGTTCGTGGGGGCCATGAGCTGCTCGGTGATCTTCTTGAGGATGGGCGTCTCCCTGAGCTGGCAACATCTCCTATAGATGCGCACGGGGTTCGTTGTCGGGACAGCCTGCACCTTCGGGGTGGTCGGGGCTGACGGTTCAGAAGTGTCGGTGTCGAGGTGTAGTTCCAGGGGGACCTGGCCGTTGGCTTCTGCAAGTTTCCGCTTCTTATCCTTTCTTGCTTTCCTTTCCTCCTCGCTCCTCTTCTTCTTCTCCTTCTTTTTCGTAGTCGTGCCGTTTTCAGTAGAGGGCTGGGTGTCGTTTTTGGCAGAAACGTCGTTGTTCTCTGTGCCTTCTTTCTCGGGCTCCTTTGGCAACTGCTCTCCGGACACCTGGACGGTACCATCCTGCTCCTTCTGGTTCTCTACGGCCTTGGGGTTCTTCAGCGCCTCGCCCTCGCCCTTCTCGGCGAGTTTCCGCTTCTCGGGCTTTCCGTTGGCGCCCACCTTGGGTGAGGGAGAAGCCTCGGCATCGGAATACTTGGGCATCGGCGCGATCTCCACATCGACACAGAATGCCACCCTCCGCAGCTTTGACTGGTGTAGGTCTTCTAAGGGGCATCGCTCTCGGTTTTGGTCGACGTTCAGTACCTTCCTCTCGACCAGCCCATGGTTGTTGATGCCCTTCACAGGAGGCCCCAACTGCCCGGAATTCGACGACAGCCTGCGCAGTACATGCAGTAGGCCAGTCTGGCCCGACCTAGGCGGTGCTGGTGTGTAAGGGCCTTCTCCCTGATGCTTAGCCGCATGCTGGAGGACTGCGTTCTTGGCGGGCGTGATCTTGGGGACGGAGATCTCGGCGTCTTTGGTCGGCGTGTTGTTGGCCTGTGGCGGGCTTTGAGGCCCGCTGCCTGAGAACTTCTGGGATATGTTGGAGAACCACGATGGCCTTCTCGTCGGCGAGGCGCTGCTTGCTGCACCATTCTTCTCATTGATCGAGCTTCCCCTCTCCCTGGTGAAACCGGGACGAGGGGGTATCTGCTTGGGCAGTGTACCATTTGTTTTGGGCGCTGGGTCTGCGTGGCCATTCGCATCGTGTGCTTCCCTGACCGGACCCGAGGCGGGCGAATCCCGGGGAGACTGTTCCGGGGGTGCAGGGAAGGTTGATCGACGGGCAGGCTGCGCTCGGTCTGCGTTTTTGGATGCTATGTCAGCCTCGCCAACGTGGATGCTTCGTAGAGGGACGGCGCAGGAGTTTTGCCCTGCTTGGGTGTTCGATGTGAGGATGGGAGGCCTACCTTTCGGGGTTCCGTGGTGGGCCATCCACGAGACGTCGACGCCGTGTATTTGCTCCATGGTGATCCCGCGCAGACGTGATGGCCACAGTAGGTGCGAACGGCCGGAGAAGACTGAAAATCTTGAGGACGAGCAGAGCAATTGAGTCTCTGGCCGAAGATTGGTAATTATAAAGACGACTCCGGGGGCGCAACAGGAGGAGGCCGGAGGTCAGAAAGTCAGACAGACTAGAGCGCAATAGCTTAACCACGCTTGGGAGGGTCTGATCACAGGCGGGGTTTGGCGGCCATGGTGTTAGCGAGGGTAGGAGATAATGTCCTCTGCAGCGCAGGAAAAGGTTCTAGAAATGCGGCGATCCAGGGACTGTTCGGAAGGGTAGTCGAACAGTGGGTTGGGAGTGTTGGAGGAGAGCTGGGCGTGGGTTATGTTGTGGTCGTGGGCAAAGAGTACCGGTTGCGGGTTTATTATTGATACTCTGTACCGGAGTACTGCGTAATAAGGTGAGGTGAGCAGCGGGAGAGTGGAGAGGCGAGGCGAGGCGAGGTAGGGCAGGGTAGGGCAGGGGTAGACTAGGTACTCGGACAAGGTGCCAGGTGCCAGTGGGCCGGGCTTTCTGGAGGGTCGAGGAGTGATGGTTCACCGGGCGAAAAGGAGTCGGGTACTGCCCGCAGGACCCCTACCAGGACGAAATAGGTACTGTACTGTGCCTAGTCTTTGTGCTGGCTGCAGTTGTGTTTTAGACGCAGGAGTGCAGTGCAGCGCAGCGCAGTACAGTGTGATTCTGATTCGTAATATTGTGCTGAGTTCGGTCAGCGAGAGAGAGGGAGCGGCGCGCCATGCCCGGCACCAGGCTGAGAAGGGACGAGTAATTTAGCCCAGACGGTACCGTGTGCTACGTGCAGACTCTTGTATGGACCAATTGACTTCCTTGACTTTCCGCAGACGTTATCTGCTGAGTTTATTGCAAAGGATACGGGGGTTTCGGCTGTCAAAAGTAGACCAGTATGGAGTTGCCCGTCTCCTGTCCTGCCAGTGCCAGGTCCATCCATCCATCATCCAGATGGTCGACGAACAGGGCAGACAGACCGACAGAACCGACAGACTGACGGTACTTGAGTGTCCTGGGAGAAGGCCTGGAATGGGGTCACCATCCGGTTCTCAGCCCTTGCTCGGATTGAGCACAGCATCGCCATGCGCAGCATCCATCTGCCCAGCATCTAGGCACTGGCAGACATGAGCGACCACGGGCGGGCCTCAGCAGGAGCAGGTCTAGCTGGGGCTAGCCAGCCCAGCCAAGCCCAGCACAGGTCGCTCGCACGACGTCACACAGTCGGATGGCTTGTGGATGTGCCCGCAGGCCTGATGATGAAGGGACCAGCACTTCAGCACGCAACACATCTCTACCGCAGTTGTCTCCAGTTTTGGACCCTCCCTCAGAAGCTGTTGGCCATTTAGCGCCTTTGCTAGCGCTGCCAACCTTGCCCAAGATCGATGCAGTTCGAGTCCAAGCATCTTCGTCAGGCCTCTCTTTCTGTGCTGGCTATGACGGTCTTCCTGTGTTGGTAATCAGCTGATCCAATGCCGTTTACAGGACAATTCTACATTGTCCACACCATCTGACAGATCTCACGCCACCCGCCAGCCAGCAGCACCATGATGTAGGTAGTCTAGCGGAAGGAAGAGCGCCTCGCTCTCCCATCGCATCGCACCGCATCTCATCGCGAAATACCGGGGGACCACAAAAAAAATCATTTAGAGAAAAGAGATCAATCAACAACGGTCATTGAGCCGCGGCTGCGAAGCGGGATCCACGCTGCACTGTCCTGTTTGAGGAGCTAATTGCCTCGTACGACTCTCCCATCTCATCTGATCTTGACGACAGGACGAGCAAGCCACAACACACTGCCCTACCCAGCTCCCTACCCATCTTGCCCATCCCAGCCCTTGGCCACTCACCGCCGACCTCCGCCCGCCGCATCGTCCATCGTGGCGAACACCCTGGGGGGCCAAGAGAGTCACGAGTCCAGCCCGCCCGTTCAGGGCATTGCTCCGCTCGATCCCGTGCACCCAGGTATCTTCTTTCTGCTGTAGTACTGCGACACAATAGGGCTTTACCCTGTCCCGCCGTATCCCGCCTGCAGCCCGCCCCGGCGGCCGTTTTCCCTGGGACGAGGGGCAGAAGCAAAGTGACTGATTCCAAATTGAAACGCCGTACCTTTATCGGATGCTTGCCACGATGCTTAGAAATCTACTGCTCGAGTACAACACTGGACTCTCTCAGCTCCAAGCTGACCGGGGTGGGAATCGGGATTGGCATCTCTTCACTGCTGCTGGCTGCTAGTGCGGGAAATATAGCGCCCTTGCCGCGCGCCCACGTCTCGGGACTGACTGACTTGTCATCTTCACCAGCGCTGGCACTGCTTGGCTTTGTGGCTCTGCTTGCTTTGCTGGTCCGCAGTCAGTCTTGTCATCAGGCCCGGCCTCCAGACTTAAAATTACAACACGCACGGCCGGGCGCATTCGAACCCGCCAAAGAATCACCGGTACATCCGACACCATCCGACACCAAAAAGCATCACCAAACCCAGTAGATGGATAGCAGCCACAAAAGAAAGCCCCGGGAAGTATCCTCGGCTCTTCGGGGTCCCTCCCCCCAACTCAATTTCCTCCCTACCGTTCCGAGACCTGCTCTCCCCCATCGGACCCATCGGGGCTCCGTACCTTTCTGTTTCTATTATTGCCCGGGCCGTGGGATGGGTGTGCTTGTTTCCCCCTCTGCCCATCCCCTATAGTAAACAACAAACCTCGTCGCGGAAACCCAGGCCGAGTCAGAAGGGCTAATGATTCGCCATGCGTGTCAATGCAGCAGGAGTCACGGAGCTTGGGGCCCAGGGCTCAGGGGCAGGCCAGAGATGCCGCGCGGGTTGTGAGGTGACAGGCAGAGCCAAGGCCATGAGACCACCTTATTCCTGCTCTTCTTGTCAAGTCAGCGCAGGTGCAGAGCATGACTTCTACATGATAGGGTATCACTGGGCTGCAGAGCCGATACGCGCTACTGCAGGTCGCATGCCATCGACCACCTGCTGATGCCCGTACTGCTTTGCAGGCATTCGGTCTTGCACAGAACACACCAGTCGAAAATTGAAGTCAAATGCCGTCGTCTGCCGCGGGCAACTACCGTGTGGCACAGCGTAGAAATTGCATCTCACTTTAATCATGGGAGATCGAGTAAGTGAATGAGCTGGAGGAGGCCCAAAGCAAGGGTGGCTAGAACTTTTTATTGATTTTCCCTAGACCCGAACCCTTGAAGACAACCTTTCCATTGAGCAACGCCGGTTTCCATCCTGACCTTTTTTTCCTGGTCTTTCCTCCTTTCCGAGACAAGTCATACGGGAGTAGTGGTTTGTGGGTATCGAAAGGCAAGGAACCGCTTACTCCGAGCGGAGCTCAGCAATCTTGGCCTGGACACGCTGCTTCTTCTCGTCGTAGCTGAGCTTCTTCTGGCGGTACTTCTTGGACTCGGCCTTCCACTCATCCTTGGACTTCTTGGGAGCATCGCTCTCGGCCTTCTTGAAGGGGTCCTCGCGGATGGCCTTGTGGGCCTCGGCGTACAGGTCCTCAATACCATCAGCCTCGATGTCGTCGTCGATGTACTTCTGGAACTGGCTCTTGTAGCGCTCCTCGTCGTCGTCGGCGAGGGTCTCCATGTACTCAGCGACGTGGCCGCCGTAGATGTACTTGCGGAGGGTGTCGGCATCGAGCTCCTTGGACTCGATGTCGAAACCGGGGAAACGGTTCTCGGAGTGGGGCACGAAGATGCCACCGTCGGAGGCACCCTTGAGGGCACCGAAGACACGGGCACCAGTCGAGGTACGGGCCAGACCGACGTCGAGGTTGGCCTTGAAGGGGCGGCGCTCACCGTCGTCGGTCTCAGCAGCCTCGGTCAGGGTGTACTCTCCGTCGGCCTCCTCGACACCAGTGAAGGTCTCGTCAATGCCGAGCTTCTTGAGGGCACGGCGAGCGATCAGGAGACCGGTCGCGTAGGCGGCAGCCCAGTTGGTCAGACCGTGCTCAATGCCGTAGGCCTTGAGCTCGTGGGCGTAGGCAGAGACGAAGACCTTGTCACCGCTGATCTCGGAGGAGACGATCTGCCTGGAGACACAACCACCGTCAGCCATCTGTTCCAGACTTCTGCTCGTTGGGGAGCTGGGTATACGCACAGGATGATGTCCCGGTTGGTGAAGCGGACGACCAGGCGGTACTTGGGAGCATTGTACTTGTTCTTGGCCTGGGTGATCAGACGCTTGCGGGCATAGTAGTCGGTCTTTCCGGATCTTCTGCGCTTGTACTTGGTCTGGAAGCGACTGCGGAGGATGTCAGTGTTTGCCGTTTGCCTGCTTGACGCCGCAGTCGATGCCGCTTGCGAGGCACATGATGGGAAGGATCGGAAACTCACCTGTAGTACGCGCTGCTCTTCACAAGCTTGTGGAAAGGCTGCGTTATCCCCATCGAGTCAGCAATTTGCGCTTCAGATTGTTCTCATCCATCCGAAGCATCTTGCATTGACTCTCATTCCCCAAGAACAGAACTCGAGAAGGCCTCGAGAACGGATTGATGTCGTAGACTCACCATCTTGACCGACTGTTTGGGGCTGAATGTCCACAAGGTCGTTGGTTGATTGTCGAGGTCGGAAACAGGGTCCAGAGAGGCCGGCAGAGAAATCGTAAAGCTTTTTGCCGTCTGGTTTGTGGAGGAGAAACCCTATGTGACGCTATTGGCTGGCTTACCCAGCAGTGGGTCCCAGGAGAGTTACTTGGGTTGGGGACGGGGACGTAGCCTACGAAGTACTTTGGTCGGGGACGTTATCGCTTATCGCCCGTCGACCACCCACCCTTGGGTCCACCTGCAACCACTCACTCAGTCAAACGAGCCGAGGTCCGGCAATGCCTCAAAGTGCCTTTCTCGGAGGGTATCCGGTCCCGCCTAGTGTTCCTCTATGTCTCCTACCAACTCTATCCACTGTGCCGGATCTGCATCCTCCCAGACTCCCGCCCAGCAGATCGGACTCGAGATTTTCGCAATCATCCTCGGCATATCGTCTTGTTTGGCCATACTTCTCACTGGTTGCTTCGGTCCTCTTGGGTGGACCGACGAGTGGCCTCTTGTTCGTGACCTTCCAAAGAGCTGGAAGAAGCTTCCCGTGAACGAAATCCGTACAGGTTGTGTTCAATGACACTTCCGATGAATCTGTAACTCTTAGAATCAAAGAATTCGCAGCAAAAATATTTTCCTCCTAAGAATGCTACCCGAGGACCAACCAGTGGAATACATTCTCGAGGGCATCGACGCAGAGATGGGCAGCCAGGCACAGCCCAAAGTCATACTCTTCGACATAGGTGGCGTTGTTGTAAGTGATGGAGACGGTAAATAACAGCGATTTCGAGTTCTTTCACTGTTTTACCCGATGTCTTATATGGTACACTCGATGGGCTCATTGTTCCCCCTTCCCTCAATCTCGTTCGACACAACCACTCTTCTGTTCGTAATATTAAGATATCCAGAGCATGCTGACATTGTGCTAGGTCGTCTCTCCTTTTCAGGCTATACTTGACTATGAGCTTAGTCTCGGTATTCCACCAGGATGGGTCAATTATTCCATCTCCAAAACATCCCCCAATGGCTCCTGGCACCGCTTAGAAAGGGGCGAGATCCCCTTGGACGGAGCCTTCATACAGGGCTTTTCCAAGGACCTACACAGCCCAGAGCTGTGGGAAGCATTCTACAAGGACCAGCGCCCCAGAGACCCTCGCCTGCCGGAATTGACGCCTCCTGTGCCTGATCTCGACGCGGAATTTCTGTTCAACGACATGATGTCTTCTGCTGTTGCCCCCGACCCTTGGGTGTACCCAGCTCTGAAGAACCTCAAGGCGAGCGGGAAGTACATACTCGCTGCTCTGAGCAACACCGTTATTTTCCCGCCAGGGCACAAGCTTCATCGACCAGACCTTTCTAAAGACCCGATCCGAAGCATTTTCGACGTCTTCGTATCGTCCGCTCATGTTGGTCTGAGGAAGCCTGATCCTAGGATCTATGAGCTTGCAGTGCGAGAGGTGGACAAGTTCGCTAGAGAGAATGCGGATTCATCTAGGGGAAGAGCACTGGGCTGGAAAGACGGCGTCGTCCCGGGCGATGTTCTCTTCCTCGACGATATTGGCCAGAATTTGAAGGCAGCTGGCAAGGCAGGGTTCCGAACCATCAAGGTGAATCTGGGAAGGGCCTTTGAGGCCGTAGAAGAGCTGGAGAGTGTCACTGGTTTGACCCTTGCCGGTGGTCACCCAAAAATTCCCATAAAGCCAAAGATGAATACCTCCAACCGAGCGAAGATATAGATTTAAAATAACTATACAGTGTGAAGGAGTCACAACATGTGACCCTTACTTTTTATGGTTTCCGTGCAACGTAGACGTAGCTCACGTCTACACTCTCAACCTTGCCATCAACAGCAACCTGTTCCCATTCCTCCCTGAACAGCGGCTTCGCCTGAACCTTGAAAGACTCCGAGACGGCATTCTTCGTCAGGCTGCCGTTCACGATATACTCGTACTGGCTATCCGCCTCGTCCACCCCGTAGAACACTGACCCTTGTCCCGAAACCCTCTCGAGCGGAACGGCCTTCTCAACAACAAGCCCCTGCCCCTCCAGGATCCTCTTAAAGGACTCTATCGACTGGATCCACAAGCGGTTAGACGGGAACTGAGCGCCCATCCTCCTCGCGACCTGCTCCAGGACCATCCCCTGGCGCAGGTTCCGCTCGTGCGTGATGTCGATGGCCATCAGGCCGCCCGGCCTCAGGTACTCCTTCCAGTGCGCCACGACGGCCGCCGGGTCCTGGAACAGGACGAACGCGCACGAGCACAGGATGGCGTCGAAGCTGCCCTTCTCGAGCTCCGGTACCCCGCCCAGGTCGGTCACGTCGTGGTGGAAGGTCCTGATCCGCTGCCCCAGCACCGGCTCCCGCTTCTGCCTGTCGCGCAGCTGCTCGAGCATCCCGCTCGAGACGTCCACCCCGACGACCTCGCCCTGCTCGCCTACCGTCTCCGCTGCGAGGAACGCTTCTAGACCCGTACCGCAACAGGGGTCCAGGACTCGGTGGCCTGGGCTCAGGGGCACGAGGGCCATGAAGCGCTGGGAGTAGTCTGGGTGCCATGAGTCCTCGTAGTTAGCGGCACGAGAGTCGTACATCCGCTTTGCAGACTGAGGCTGGGTCTCGGTGCTGAATTCCTGCGCCATTACGTTTGGATCTGTTTTGTTGTCTGGCGGATGGGTGGTTTGGTCAATCAGATCGTGGTTGACGATATGTATGCGGCTGGATTGGCCGTGCAGACAAAGATGCGTGTGACAGAGCAAACAGTTGCTGGGTGGTCGACGATGCTTTTATGCTCACCACTACCACACCACTTAGACATGCGAGGTGAGTCAGCTCGGCAGGACAATGAAGCCATGTTCTATGGGAGAGTGTAGTCACAGGGCGTAACGAACCGATCTCGGGGCAATCGAGGCTTCCGGCTACGGCTATTGGCCCACTGGGTGAGGCTATAAGCTCCCCAGTCCAGGGGCAACTACCTGCCCCAGGGATCGTATTGTGTTTCAGACACTCACTCGCCAAACTGCAAAGCGATACTGAATATCAACAGCGCCTCTGATGTGCGTAAAATCCGCTCGACGATCCTCACTGCGGGGCTTGGCGAAGCTTGGTGGCACCGCAGCCACCACCTACAGCTGCACGCAAGCAGATGAGCAAGAAATGCCTCAATACGGTATTCCCGCCAGGGACTATGGCTCAAGCAAGCAGCCAAGATTCCAAATAGTCAGCGTTGATGATTCCTTTCGAAGTACCATTAACCGATCAACCGAAATTCCATGGTTTGTCGTCCTGTATTGAACAAAACATCAAGACCTCACGGCAGAACACTCCGTGGCCAGCTTGGTAGCTGCGAGAACATGTGGTATAGGGAGGAACTGGTAGCATACGGTGGTGTCCAATCATCTTACACCAACACTGACTCAAGCGGGTCTTTTGAACGGTACAACAGACGTCAATATGAATGGCCTCGGAGCAAGATGCGCACCAAAGGCGAGCAATAAAATTGAGAAAGAGGTCTTTATTCCGCAACTAGAGATCCAATTTCAAGATGCAGGACACCGACCAGCACGACTTTGATACAGATTTCGTCCCGACCCCCTTCCCTCACTGAGCATCGCAAGCCCTGGGCCGTCCTGAACATTTGGGCGGCCACTTATTCCTTTCCTGTACTTGTTGGGAGGCCCGAGACAGACTTTTCGCATACCCTCAAACAGAAAAAAGAGAAAATTCAAAAATAAAAGCCGTATTTATAAGCGAAGTTGTCTCCGCCCAGCCGTATAGAGAGACACAGAAGATGCTGGACTGGCTGCTGCGCCGCCTAGACTTGTACTTCATCAAAGATCGAGACTGTGTGCTCCTCTACAGAAGACAGGGCGAGGCAAGTTACGGGCCAGCAACTACCAAGCAGTCTCATAGTCCACATTTCAAAACCGTCTCTCACTACCACGAGACTCTCCCCATGCTTGCCCCAAATTCACAAGCTCAAAGGCCTCAAACCGCCACGGCAACATTCTCCAAGCTGGAGTGCTTCCTCGTGACCCTCCCATCCGCCAGTATCCTCGCCTCGTGAAGCAACGAAACCGACGACGCCCCAGAACACACGCTCGCCGCGTCGCCACCACCATCATCATCACGGCCGAATACCTTCCGCACAAGCCAGAGCAGACTCGCACACACCACATAGGTCACGGCCGCCACGTAGAACACCAGCGCGAGCCACCCCTCCCGTCCCCGGGGTGCCGGGCTCCCACCGGCGGCCCCGTCCCCGTCGGTACTCCCGGACATGGGCCCGAGCCCACGCGCCAGCCCGGCCTGGAACACGGCGCCGAGCCCCACGCCGCAGCAGAGGAACCCCGCCATCTCGAAGACGGCCAGCACGCCGAACAGCCTGCCGACCTCGCCCCGGTCCACGAGCCGCGTGAGCACGGCGCGGCACAGCGACGGCAGGCCCGTGCCGAGCGTGAGGACCGCGAGCCCCGCGCACGCGGTGGCAACATCGGGCGCACAGGCGAAGACTAGCTGGCCCGCGACCAGGAGGAGGGCCGAGATGCGGGCGAGGACCATGTCGCGGTCGCGGTCGTCCTGCCTCGAGAGGAGCGAGTTGCTGAGCAGGGGGAGGAAGATGAGCAGCACCAGGATGTCGAGGCCCGTCCGGACGCCGAGCACCATGCCCGTCTGCTCTAGGCTCCAGCCGAAGCGGATCGGGATGTATCGAAGTGTGATGCCCATCGTCACCGTCGCGACTGGGATCGTGAGCGAGGCGCTGGGGATGAGGGCGAGGATGTCGCGGGACTTGAGGAGGCGGATGGTCGAGCTGAGGGACTCGCAGAGCCGAGACCACCGCGACGGGGTTGTGATAGCCTCAGGAGTGTGCTTATTAACTCGGTCTGTGAACGTAGGGGCCCTGGGAATGCTAGGCGTGACTTTTCTGCGGGTGTTGCCGAATTCACCGTGCCTGGTGTCCAGTGTCTCGGGTATGAGGAAAATTAAAATTCCACCCAGCGTCATCATCGCCGGCGACACGAGGATCGGGACCCAGACTGAGTAACTCATCATCGCGGAGGCTACGAACGGTGCAACGGCTTCGGCGAGGAGGACAGCACATATCTCGAACTGGAAATACGTCGCTCTGGCACCAGACAGTCAGCATGTTGGTACTGCGAGCTTCTGACACACTGTAAACATGGGAGGAATTTCTTACCTCTTTCCCTCTGGTGCGACGTCTGCCACTATCGCAAAGACCATAGCCTCTCCGACGGTTTCTCCTCCCCCGATGAGTAAGGGGAGAGACGAGAGCCAGACGGTGCGCAAGTCCCAGCGTGTGTGGTTCCAAGCAATGGCGATCCATATCAGCTGAGATAAAATCATACCCAATATGCAAAGCCCCAGTACGGGTTTGCGTCCTCGGCGGTCGGCGAGCATGCCGTAAGGAAGTGCGACTAGGATGCCTGGTATCGTGACGGTTAGGCTACGTTCGACCTTTCTCACATAGGTGTTGTAAGTGAATAAGCAGGACTTACCAGGCAGGTACCCAAACACCAATGCGCCAGTGGAAATGACGTTCAACTGACTCTGAGTTCCGTCGGTGCGACACTTTTCTTCTTCGACTGAGCTGTCAGGGGCAAGGCCGTAGTTCCTGCGGCAGATGATCTCCTGCAGCAGGCGGACCGACGGCACGTCAGAAAGACTGGCACCGAACTGAGTGATGAAGACGAGGATCGCGAGCGCAGCGACGATAAATCGCGGTGAGCGCCTCTTCCTGGCCGTTTGTTGCCGCTCCTGGCGGTGGTGTGTCTTGTGGCTCGCCAGGGAGGTAGTACTATTGTCATCGCTGCTCAGTGTGGATCTGCCTGCAGAACTTTGGGAGCGGGCTGATGGGAGCTTCTGGAGGGGTGGCATCTTGATTATCAAAGGTGAAGCGTGGCCTGGCGAAGCTCCAGGTCTGGACAAAACGAGTAGTGGTCAAGTACGAGTGGGTCGGTATGCAAAAGGAAAGGAAAGAAAAGAAAAGAAAAGGACGAGTGCAATGCTGCTCGACGACGGACTTGTTTGTTGGAAGACGTCTGGCAACACCAACTCAACTTGGAAAGAAAGGGGCTTCGAAAGTCTGGAGTGCAGGAAATGGTTGGCTGGGCGCACTTGCGATAGAGGCTTTAAAAGAAATCCATCAGACCAGGACTGGAAGCAAGTGCGCTGGTGAATGAAGCCCCGCCAAACCCTTGCCTATTCAGAGGTTGTGAAGACAATTGCACCATTTTTGTGCCGTCGTCAGAAAACGAGGACCAGTAACATCGTGTGCCTTCAAGTGCCCCAACCAGTAATGGTCTGGGCACAAACGGTGAGATAACGGCAGACCATGTCCTTGGGACGCAGACAGGCCATGGCGTCACCAAATTTGGATAGAGTCCTTCAATAGAAAGTGTCCACTGAGTATGAAGACAACACTGTTGTCACTGTAATAAGTAACAAGAGCCTGGTACCGCCATGAGGAGGAGACACCGCATTAACGCTTGGGACAGCTGGGATAAAGTATGTGTTGGTAAGGTCATTGCATTCATATGCCTTCGTAAATCATCAGTTGCCTTTATAAACTCGACATGAAAGTACATATGTACCGATAGAGATACACCATGAAACCCATCGCGATGTACATTACCACGCGGGAGATGAAGAAAGGGGGCAGTGTCGCCCAGTGTGAGAAAGGGGTAAAGGGGGGTATCCAAAACATTCTATTCCATCCCGGCATGTGCCCAATGAGAAAGCCAGACCGAACCGTGTCTGCGAAGACCACTTCACTCCTCTTCGCCCTCAGCATCCTCATCCTCATCCTCAACAAGGATCTCGCTCGCCACCGACGTGACGGCAGGTGACGCCGCAACAACCACGGGTGAAGAAGCAGTCGACGCTGCCGACGACCTCTTCCTGCCTGCAGCGCGGCCCTCACCTGCCGGCCGGAGCGGGTTGTTCAGCACCCACTCCCCAGTGGCTGCCAACGGCCGCGCGACGGCAACATCGGGCCTTGCCACCCAAGCCATGAGCGTGGGGTCTGTCGGCCCGCCAAAGACAACCGGTTCTTCTGCCCCGGTCGCGGCCTTCTCCAAGTGCCTCGCGACGTGTTCCATCCGCTGGTCCCAAGCGTCGGCGCCGTTAAAGGCTTGGTTGCAGCGGGGTGCGGGACATTCCATGTAGTCGGGCAGCTGGCAACGCTCGCGCAGCGCTTTGCCCTGGAGGCTCTTGATGGAGTCGTCCCAGTCGGCAGCGCTGGCACACGCGGATGCTTGCGAGGAGGCCGTGGCCTTCTTGGACGACTTTGCAGAGCCGGTCTTCTTGATATGCGCAGGGGTATGCATCCGGCGAAGGTGCTGGGTGTACAGGTCTTTGCGGTTGAAGATCGCACCGTCTGGGAGAGGTGGTCCGATGAGCTCGCCACCGGCGGCGTTCTCAGCACGCCGGCTCTTGTTTCGCTTGCCGCTGTGCGAGTGTGGCGCTGTTGGGTCGTTCTTGTTGTGCGCGCATACGTCGATGTCACACAGCCAGTAGTACAGGAGGAGGTGCTGAGACATGACGTGGCGCTTCCACTCGTTCTTGCTTGCAAACGTCGACCCGCAGCCGGCGAACCTGAAGACGCAGATAAATGGCCGCGTGTGCTGCTTCTTGACGTGGTTCTGAAGAGTGCACTCGTCTTTGAATGAGAGGGAACACTCAGGGCAGGGGAAAGAGCCTTGGTTCCTGCTACTCGGGGGTGGTAGGATCTTGAGTGGCTGGGCCGATGAGGTCGTCTTCACTCTTTTTGGGGCCGGCTTGTCGAGGGGCTGCTTGGCGGCGCCTCTCTTCAGCTTATTGGTCCGAGGAGCGGCGGAGGCCTGATGCTTCCTGTCTGGGTGATAGTCGTCGTCGTCGTCTTCGTCGTCTTCGCTTTGAGAGGCGGCGACGTCTATCTCCTCCAAGTCGTCCTCGCTCGCTCCAATGCTGGGACTCGGATATGCACTAGTCGTTATCTCAACGGGTACGGCACGTTCAGGGATCTTGATCTCATCCTTGATAACTGTGGGTGTATCCTCTGGGCTGGCCAAGCGGTGGTAGCCCGGCGCAACTGAGCTCTGCGTGGTAGCACTGGCTGCATCCGTGGAGTCTGTTGTCTGACTGTCGCCAGTGAAGCTGCGTTGGGGCGTTTCGAAGTCGATGGCTTGGCCAGAGTCTTCCCATCCTGTCTTTGAGTCTTCAATGTTGTTGCAGTCTCCCATGGCCACAAATTGGCTGGCATCACCAGACACCTCACCTATGCCAAATAACGGAAGCTGGCACTCGGACTCATAAGGCCCGTGACGAGCGGAGGCATAGGGGGTGAAGAGCATCGCATCAGACGGTGTCGAGGGCGTGTTGTCTGTGTATAGCTCGGTGTCTGCGTGTGGGCTCTGACCACCACTGCAACTCGATGGCTCATTTGAGGAAAAGGGGGATCCTTGACGGCCGTGGGAAGCTGTGGGTGGGATGGGATTGACGGGTTGCGCAACACCTGGAAGCTGTGACTGTGGCATGGGGTTGAACAGTGGAGCGCGTTGGGTGTCCTTCAAGAACCTCTGCATGGAAGAGTGACCATAGGGATCCAAGTGCTCAGCCGGAGCATCATGGCCTGGAAAGCTAAACAGAAAGTCTTGTCCGGTAGTGTCAAGTTCGTCAGGAAACGGTTGCCCAGCGTACCCCGGGTGATTATAAGGGAAACACTGATATGTAGCATCGTAGGTGAAGTGAGGGAACTCCATTTCGCCGGGTGGATGCCGTGACAAGCCAACAAGTCCGCGGATGAGCCACTTGTAGGATGCACGATGTACCCAAAAAGGCTATGGGCTTGCAGGAGAGGAACCTGTAACGAGGAGGCTGCCAATTGTTTGGACAGCACTAGTCGAGGGGGCAAGAAGCAAGGCTCTGAAGAATCGACTGCCTCGTGTGAAGTTGTCAGCTGGGGAAGGGCAAATCGCGCGGTCCCACAGCGAAGAGGTGCAGGGTCAGATACCAAGTGCTGAGACGGGGCCGACACTAGGCAGACGGCAATGAAAGATTATATAAAGTATGGATGGATCGACTTGGAATAATTTGAAAAACACTTCATCGAAGTGGATTGGGGTGGTGGAAGCCATGGCGAGCGACATGGGTGGCGGAGTAAAGTGCCTTGAGGGTATGTATAAGAGATCGCCAGACTCGACTCGAGCAGAACGACGAAGACAACCACACTGGCTGCCGCAGACCGGCCCTGTGCTTCGCTGCAGAGCTCCGTGGGCTTTCGAGCAGAGCCGCATTTTATGGAGACCTGGTGTGCTCGGCCAATAGACAATTGCCATGGGTGCTCGCCCGATTGAGCCAGCCTAGTCAGGAATCTCGCAGGCCAATCTTTCTCACTCCTTTCCCGCTTGCCTGTTCCTTCCGTGCTGACGCCATGCTTCGCCTGGGTGTCCTTGCATATGCAACCCCCCCGGGCCTCGACCAACGGGAGGACGGCGCTCGGAGCTGAAGGGGTTCGGTTGTGCTCTTGACGGCCAGAAAAGTGGACAAAGGAGCTGCGCCCCTGCTCACAGAAGGACATTGTAACTGTAACTCTGGTCGTGTTACCGGACGACACCCGATCGGGGCGTGAGCTGACTTAGCACGACACCCTCCCCCTTGTTGTTCGCGAACCGCCTGGGTGTGTTGTCCACCACCACCCAAGAGCAAATGTATTGGCGAAAAAGCAACTGTATGATGCCACCCCGGGTTCAGCTTGAGGCTCTGCTCTAGGGTTCCCTGTTTGTTCCCGTCTCGAGAATGCGTGTGCTGACTGCTGATCTGTAGGATTGCGATCCTGACGCACACGAGCTACAGACCAGACAGACTCAAACCCGCGAGAAGGTTCGTAGTCATCAAGAGACACGTACTGTACATGTAGTGTCGAGCCCGCCCTCTCAAAAGCAACTCGAAGTTTGTGCCTTGGCTGCCAGGTTGACCCCAACTCGTTAGGCGCTGGGACAAGGCGACCTGAGGGCAGACTCGAAAGACGCCGGCCAGTGTTGTTTGGTCGATGCTGTGCCCCGTCCGAGGGCGCCAAGGGACATCTTGACAGTCGAGACTGATCAGCCCCAGAGCACGTTGTCCGTTTGGTCCTTTGGCAACCCAGTCAGTCACCCGTGTCAGACTTTTTCCATGAGCTGGTGGTGTGGTGCGTGGTCGCACAGGGAGGCCGACACTAGGCCTGAAGCAGGCCTTTTCTCACCCAAGTCGGGCGTCACCCCCCTTGTCGACGACAATCTCTCAATGAGGGGGCTAGGCCACTCAGAGTGAGCCCTTTCATGCCTGGAGAAGTGGATCTTCCATTGGAGCACTGTCAGTGGAGGGTGAGAAAGGCGGGCGTGTGGCACAGCACAGCCAACCGTTCGGCATCCTTCTGAAATCTCATTTGAGGGTATTCGACTTGGGCAAACAAACGGTGAATTTTGAGCCGCACGGTCACATTCAACAATGCAGGCCCCCAGGTCGCTGTTTAATCTGGACCCCAAATTGGGACTCTCCCTCTGGATCGAAGCGGCTGCCGGAGATGAGATGGGATCAACTAGTGACGCTCATGCAGCTGAGCCGGTG
Source organism: Diaporthe vaccinii (assembly GCA_039880775.1). Lineage (NCBI taxonomy): Eukaryota > Fungi > Ascomycota > Sordariomycetes > Diaporthales > Diaporthaceae > Diaporthe > Diaporthe vaccinii. Next base: position 1,103,020 of record JBCEDN010000005.1, on the reverse strand, counting down.
ATTTGACTTTGACAAATACCTCAGCGCTCGATCAAGCCGATCTCTCAACCGTGAGGAAACGAGATAGGCCCAAGAGACAACATCGGCGCCGAAGACCACACCCCAAAAGGCGGTCATTACAGTAATCACAACGTGAGGGTCTGGGCGAGTGACAGTGTGGGGGACAGCAAAACTGCCTACACCCTGTAAAGGGCATGTTGCATTGCAGAAGAAGGCAAACGGCACTAGCCGCAATGCGTATGCCCACCTGTCAAACAGACAAGTTCTCTCGGTTGCACTCGTCTCCTAGCTCGCCTGCGCAGCACCGTTGCAGTTGCCTTGTAAGGCTACCGAATGTCTTGCCTGGAACGGGCGACCCAATTTGGTCGCACTGCTGGATGAACTGTCTTACCTGCCCCCGTCCCGCCTTTCATCATCTTGTTGCATCCAGCTTATCAGAATCGGAAAGTCCTGCCATTAACGTTGCGAGCGGTATGGAGAGACCGGAACACTGAATCCTAACGACCCTCGAAAAGCAGTGGCTCCTCAGCAGTCTTTATGAGCTCTACTCGAGCGAACTCCAAGCCATTGCGCCTGAATACAGATGAGATCGTTACATGTAATTCGCAACCCAAACATGAGGTTGAGACTCCCTCAAACTAATAGAAAATTCATCACTCGTGCTTTGGGACTCATTGCTCTGGAGGAACAACGTGGACCCTGCAATTGGTGCATCTGAGATGGCTGTCGCAGGTATCCATGAAACAAGTTGCAGTAGTGCTGGTGAGTGATGGGTTGCCACAGTGGCACTAGACATAGAGACGAGGTCAGCATCAAGACAGGAGACGTGGACCGAGTAACACATACGCAAAACCACAGCGTCTCAACTGCAACTCTTGGCCGTTTGCGAGGAGTCGATTGTTGTGCCAAGGCCTCTCTCTTGCGACCGTTTCCGGGGCCAGATAGAGAAGGGGACGGTGCTTGGGTCGATCCGTTGAGATTGTCGCGGTCGGAGCCAGGCGATATCAGGCTCCTCGCCGGTAGATCAGGGTCCACGCTCTTCCACTCGGATATATCCATTCTGGGAGGGATACGGCCCGAGTAGTGATCATCGATGTGGTTGAAACGCTCAGTTCCAGCCTTGAGGCCCCTTCCACTTGTCTCCACAATGATCTTGCAGAAGCCACACCAGAACCTGCTTTCACAGTCGCGCCCGACTCGACAATAATCAAGCCTGCGGTCAATCTCGGCTGGGTCCATTATTCCGTGGTCTTTGGACACATGTGCCCTGAACTGCTCGCGACGGTGACAGGCCTTCCCACAACTTTCATTTGGATCGACTCGACTTGGTTCGCTGCATTTCCACAACTCGAATTGGCAATGTTGGCTGTTCTCGTGACGCTTCCAGTCATTCTTGCTGCCGAATCGTTTTGGACATTGTGGAAAAGTGCAGCCGTACGGCTTCTCGTGTCTTTTCTTGTGCTTTCTGGGGCATAACTTAGCAAGCTATGAATCGAGCATGGTAGGTCAGACTTACTTGAGTTCACAAGGCCTTGGAAAGACTTTGCCACAGTTCGGTTCGTCGCAAATCACCTGACTACTGTCGCTGGTAACACTGGCAACTGAGTGGGTTGTCGGGGTCCTTCGGTCAGATTGCCTCGGTTTCTGGTAACCGAGCTCTTCCAGAAGGTCAGCCAGGGCCCCTTGGTCCTCCAAAGCTTTTATCAACTCAGACGCTTGATGCCTGTTGTTCACAATCCTTGATCCCTCCAAAGGTGGTTCTGCCCCAGCCGGATACTCTGCTCGTGATGTGTTGACTGCCTCGTCAAAGGCTGGCCGGTCACGCACACTTGGTGCCGTCACCGTGGCTAGGGACACGGCATCTAACGTTTCGCTGTTCTCGGGCCTAGTTGGACATTCTTGTGCATCCTCACTCTCTGATTCGCTTGATGTCGAGTCGCCGTCGTCCTGGGCGGTTTGTACTATATCGTCAGGACTTTGTCTGGGGTCCTCAATGTCAGACATTTGCACTTCGACCTGCGCGATAGTATCCACTCGTTCATCACACAACTCGTTCTCATTTGTGGATTCATCGTTCAGATAGTCCGATTCATTGAACTGCTCGTCACATGTTGTATCATGGACACCCTCTAGGGCTTGCTGTTCTTGCCGTTGTGACTGCGAGTTTTCGAGCTGGATGGAGGCGCTCCCATCTGCTGAATTGACCGGGGAGATTTGTATAGCAGTTTGAGATAGTTGATCCTCGCTGTCATCAGACGCCATCAACTGAAGCTGCTGATGTGTGACGTTTGCATCCTGGTAATGATTCATTTGCTGGGCCGAGTAGCCTAGATTGCTTGAGTACCTTGGTGCTTGCTCCTGTATTGCTTGCAGAGTTGTTCGGAGATCGTAAACGGGCCAGGTGTCGGAGTGGCTCGCGTCCATTCGCAAGTCGTCCCCTACGGACCCAAGGCCAGCGAGGTCAGGACCAGGAGAAACTGTCTCTCTTCGTAATACGATTAGCTACCATATCATGGGAGAGATGGGCCTGTACAGCGGCTCACTTGTACACATAAGCTTCGAGATCATCATCCCGAGCATGCAGACTATGCACCCTCTTCAGATGCTGCCTGAAATTGTCCGCCCGAGGCCATTTCTTTTCCTTCTTGCGGCAACCCTGAACAATGCACCTGTAGTATTTGCCATTAGCACGCTGCTCGGGGTGGCAGCTTCTCTTGTGCCGATCGACGTCGTTCGGTGTGCTGAAGCCTTCGGTCCGTGTGCAGCCGGGGACGTCGCAGTGGTGTGGCTTCTCATGTTTTTGCTTGTGCTTCCTTCACGCGTTTCTTAGCATGCCGAATTCCCGAAAGGGCTCAAAGTGAGACTTGAGAGAGGACATACTTCAATTCAGACTTCGTTCTGACCGTTTGATTACACGTCGGGCAAATCAGGCTACCGCTGTCGACACACGAAGGCAGTGGAGTCGTCTGAAGGGATGTCTGTCCCCAGGATTCTGAAGAGAATGATGGGCGATCTACTTGGAGGCCAGCCAGATGGCTCGAAATGCTCCCGTTCTCACCACTGCGATCGGCATCCCCGCAGGTAGACCCGTTGAAGACGCTTTGCGTGGCCCTACTATGGTAACCAGAGTCTGACGGCAGTGCGCCTGGTCCTGTCGTCTCGCACTCAGAGGGCACATGGCTTTCTCGGTAGACGGAATAGGCGGGCCCACTCAGGCGGTAATTCAGTCTACCACCTCGCAAGTCTCCAGCTCGGGGCAAGGGTGCGGCTCGTCCGTGGATAGGATCCCATGGCTTCTCCTGGGAGGTGTACCAATCTAAGATCGGATTGCGTGCCGCAGGCCGCGCAAAGGCCTCAGGCAATTGTGGATTCCGATTGATACCGGATGTTTGCAAATCACCAAGGGTATCAATGAAGCCGGGGATTGGGGCGGGCAGTGCGATCCCAGAGCTGGTGAGGTCGGGCTCAAGGGGTCGCGGACGCCCGTCTATGCTGCCTTGGAATGAGGAGGTAGGGAGCATGAATGTCTAGCCGGAGGGGAGATTAGAATGGAAAGATTTACAAGATGGCAAGAGCAGGCGGCATACCGAAGCTGAGCGTTGCTCCGGGATGGCGAACGAAGTCTGTTCGGCCATGATGCTACGACGGCATCAATTTGTGCCCTCAGCAGAAGGTGACGTCGCAGAGAACGTACATGTGTTCGTGCTGTACCGCGTCGAAACTCGGGCCAGGGCAACTCCACTCTGCAGACAAGTAGGGCCGCTGTTGGGCCGTCGGGTCAGGGGAAGGGGATGCGAACTGCAGGCGTCAGAGCGAGGGTGGTCAAGGCAGAGGATGGACGCCCGCAACCCCAGATAAGTGATTCTGGATGGAAGGAAAAACCGCGAGAGCGTACACGGTGGCGTACTCAGACGAGCACGAGCACGAGTACTGGATGCAGGCTATTACCGGCTGGTTGGAAAACCGTTTTGCCAGGCACACGGGCGAGAGAGAGGGCAGAGTGGAATGAATGCACGTCCGGCTTCTGCAGGCTTGGGGATGATGATTCCCCAGTTGCAGTTGCCTGAAGGCGGACAAGGCGGACCGGGCGAACCAGGCGAACCAGCGCGGACAGCGACTTTGAAATGGACTCCCTACTGGGCTGTATGTCCTCTGCTTAATTGACCGAGGCCACAGGCTCGCTTCAGCCAGGTCACGTTTGGTGATGCTTCAATATCCCATCGATTAGCGGGAGATTTGGATTCCGATGCAAAGGGACTGGCGTCCGTCGGGCCGGTAAGACAAGTCACGAGATGACGAGCTGCGTCCTTCGACCCATCTCGCCAGATGAAAGAATCAAGGACGACAGACAGGCGGGCGGGCAAGCAGACAGAGGGAGAGGGACGAGGAGGGGAGAGGCATAGGCTGTGGGTCGGTGGGCAGTGAGAGTGTCCGTCTCTGCGAGATAAGGCAGGTAAGGCAACCAGGACCAAGCCACCTTCCGGTCTACCGGTCGCTTGTTCGCCTCACTTTTCGCAGTTCTTTGGGGGCGCTCCTTCTTGACTGCAGCGCCACCTGCAGCGTGCAGTCCAATGGGAGGCGCTGAAGATTCGCGGCAGACCACCAGCCCAGTCCCTACCGCAGCGGTCCCTGCCTGTCAGGGTAGTAGCAAAGATGGGTTGTATTGGGGTTCTTATCTTATCTAAGTTTATATTAAAAGACTAAGGAACCTTGAACTATTTAAGAATACCCTGATAGGGCCTATATATAATACCTTCCTAATAACTTGCCGCCCCTTAAAAAATAACTATACCCTTATAATTAAATATAATCTATCTATCTATTAATTCTATACTTAATAATTAATTTAAATTAATATATAATTTAATAATCCTTCCCTTATAAAGATATAAATTTATTTAAGGTATTTAAGGATATTAGTTAATAGCCTTATAAATAAATTTAATTATAATATTATTATAATTTTATTAAAGGGTATTAATACCCTTATCCTTATTATTATTTATCTTAATATTATTTATATTAATTTATTTTAATAAAGAATATATTATTTTTATTATAATTTTAATAATAAAGTATTTTATTATATTAATAACTTTTATTTTAATTATTTAATTAATATTAATATATTTTAAAGCCTTTAATATTATATAAATAATTACCTTTAAATTAATAATTTAACTTTTTATATAATTATTAAGGTTTTTAATAAATTTAATAGCTAATTTTTATTTAAGTGATTTAAATTTATTATTAACTTAAGTAATATTAACTTTAAGATTTTAAATTATAAACCTTTAATTATTAAGTTTAATCTTTTATTTCTTAATAATAATCTTATATACTTTAATTTCATTTTTATATACCTTAATTTTATTTATATCTTTATTATATTAATTTATATAAAATTTAATTTATTTTTTTATTATATTATTTTCACTCTTAAGTTAATTATAAACCGTTTTAAATTTATTAAAATGATTTATTTATTTCTTATTCTCCTCCTTAATATAAAGATATTTATCTTTTTAAAAATTATTATTATATAAAGGCTTAATAATAAATTTAATATTTATCTTTATAAAAGATTTATTATATAATTTATCTTTATTAAAGATATTAAGCTTAAATATTTTTATTAAGGTAGATATAAAGGTTTTTATTATTAATAAATTGAAAATATAATTAGGAATAGGATTTATTAACTTATAACTCTTATTAAGCTCTTTATTATATCACTTTTACTTTTATAATTAACTTTTAATATTTAAATCTTTAATAATATTAATTAAATAAAAAAGAGTTATATTAATATTTTAAATTTTAAATAAAAGGGTGGCTAATATAAATTCTATATTAAAGTTATTTTTATTATTAAATTAGCTTTTAATAGCAGTATTAATCTTATTATATATAAAATTAATATTAAATAAACCTAAATTATTAAATTTATAATCTTTAAAAAGTTCTTAATAATTAAATAGTAATTTTCTTAATAAATAGATTTTATTATTAATATAAGTATTAAAGAATAAATATCTTTATAAGGTTTTATAAATGATATTATAAAGTTTATTTATAATTAATTTATATTAATTTAAGTTAAGGCCTTTATATTTTTTAATAAAATTTAATAATAATTTATTCTCTTTAAATATAAATTAAATTATTATAAGATTAATATAAATCTTATTTAATAATACCTAAGTAATTTATAACTGCTTAAAGATAATTTAATTTATAACTTTATATATTTTTTAAATATAGCGATTACTATTAATCTAATTATCCTATAAAGTAAGCTTATTAATATTTTTATAATATCCGTTATAATTATTAAAGGTTTATTAAATATAATCCTTAATAATTTTCTTTTATCTCTTAAATTTATCTTTTAATAGCTTTTTATTAATTATCTTATATATACTTATTATTATTTATAATTATAACTATTATATAATTAGAAAAAGAAAGAAAAAAAGAAGGTTTATAATTTTTAGCTAAAACTTTAAAGGTTTAAATAATTATAAATAATATATTCTTAGCTATATATTATATTTAATTACTTATTTTCATCCTATATTAATATAGCGTTTTAATTATTAATTTTCATCTTATATTCTTTTAATTAAATATAATATTAAAAGATAAGCTTTTAAATTAATATTTTTCTTTATATAAAATCATTAATAAAAGATTAATTATTATTATTAAGTTATAATAAGGTTTTCCATTCTTAAAATTATATATTAAGGCTAATATATTTAATAAAATATCTAATAATATTATTTATAATTTTATAAATATTAAAAATTTACCTCTTATAATCCTTAATATAAATAGGTTTAATAAAAGATAAGCTTCTTTTATAAAGGTTTATAAGGTATAATTTAAAATAATTAATAAAAATAATATTATATCTTAGTTTTTAAATCGCTAAGAAGTTTAATTAATATATTACTTAACCAACTCTTTTTATAATCTAAAAAGAACCTATATATTAAGGGCTGTATTTATAGTTAATATTAAGAGGTATTTTATATCCTTTATATAAATAAAGTAGGATTTATTAACTAATATTAAAGAATTAAGGAAGATATTATTAATTAAAATAAACTTTCATTATTATAACTATTAATATAAAGGTATTATATATCTAGATTTAGCTATTAAGAAGATTTAATAATTAATAAGGGATTTAATTAATAATAATATTTAAAATATTATTTAAAATAAATTCTTTAATAATTTCATTTAATAAACTTTTAATAGCTTAAAATTTACTATTATAATATTTAAATTATATATATAGCAAGGTTTTATCCTATTATTAAGGATTATTAAATCTATAAATAAAATATTATATAATTAATTTAATTATTTATATAATTCGTTTTAATTAACTATCTACTTATAGATAATATACTATAATATAAAGAAATTTTATTCTTACCTATTTTTAAATATTTAACTAAACCTTAGATATAAATTTAAGATCCTTATTTAATAATATAACTTTTAAATAGCCTTAATTATTTTAAAGTAATTATTTAAGAAGGGTAGAAGCTTATATAGCTATAAATTATATAGATTTCCTTAAAATAAAGAATAGGTTTTTAAAGAATTTATAAATAATAAATAAGATATAATTAAATCTTAATAAAATAAATAATAAAAGGCTAAATATAAAGTTTATTATAATTTAATAATATAAATATAATAGTTTAAGTATAAGCTATAAACTCTTATAAGCCTTATAATAATATATTTAAAGATTTTATAATTTAAATATGATGAAAGTAAAGTATATAATTTTAAATAAGGCTGAGTAATATATAAAGGTAAAGAAATTCATTAAATTAAGTATAATTATAATAACTACCTATATATATTAATTTAAAGATATTTAATATATATAATTATAAGATATAAAGCTATAAGGTATTATTCTTAATAAATATTTTTTAAATTAAGCTGAATTATATTTTAAAAGGTAAGATAACTTTATTTTTATATAATATATTATTTTAATAAATTATATTAAATATCTTAGCTTAATAAGGGTTTGCTTAATATTTATTATAAAGGCGTTTTTAAAATTTAAGGGTTATTTTAATATAAACATTATTATTATATAGTTTTAATTACAATAGTTTCTTAAGTAGAGTCGGATTTACTATAGCAATATATATTTAATATTCATCTTAATCATTTAAAAGAATATTAAGTCCGTTAACTTATATTAATAATAATATTTTAAGTGATAATATATATAATAATATATTTAAAATAATATTCTCTTATTTTAGTTTATATAATAAATCAATCTTAAAAATATTAATATATTTAGGGTATAAATAAATCTTTTATTATTAATTAATGCTATTATTAAGTTAATAATATTAAATTATTTAAAATAAAAATAGTTAAATAATTTATATAAATTATAAGGCGATGCTTTATAATATTAATTTAATATTAGCATTTTTAATACTTATATATAATTAAAGAACTCTATCTTTATAATTTAATATTTATATTCCGTATTTAATAATATATAGCTGAGGTATATAATTATTTCAATTAATATTTATAATAAATATATTATGATATAATTATCTTTTAAGAGCTTTATTATAGCGGAATTTATTATATAATAAATCTATACTTTAATCCTAAATCTAAATATATTAAAATTAATAAATAGATGCTTTTTAGAGTTAAATATATAATAAAGGTAAACTTTATAAGGTTTCTTTATTATATTAAAAAAACTACTCTTAGCTTTATTAAATAAGATGAATATAATTCGTTTTATTTAATTTTATTAAGCATATCTTCCTTTTAATTTAATAAGGTATTTAAGCAATATAAGTTAATTTTCCGCTGTTTTAGAACTTAATCTTTATTATAAAATATAAAATATTATATCTTATATAACTTATTAAATTAATAAAATATTCTAAATCCTTAAGCAATTAAGGAGAATTATAAAGCCTTTATAGCCTTTAAACATTCCTTAATCATTAAGAATCAAAGGAATTAATATAATAACTAAGTATAATAGCTATAGATATTATAAAGTAAGACTTTTCAAGCTTATTAAAATATTAACTTCTCTTATAATCAAATAAATATGCAGCGAATATTATTTATATAGTTATTAAAAAACTATTAATAAAAATAATTATATTATTTATATATATATACTTTATTAGATATATCTTAAAGGCGTCCCCATTTGTGTATATATAAGTTAGGCTATTATAATATCTTATAATAGCGCAGTTAAAGATAAATTATCTTTAAGTTATTATAATAATAAATATTTATTATAATTTAAGATAAATTTACTACTAGTAAAAAAAGGTAGTTATATTAAGAATTATAATGTATTTTATATTTATAATATTGGAGAAAATCTAGTTTTAGCTCTTTATAAGATATATATTAAGGATTAATATGTAATTTAAGCCTTATATATTAATAACTATATGACCTTTTTAAATATTATTAAGCATTATCTGCTAGATAATAAATATTAAAAAGGAGAAAGATATAGCTTATATTATCTACTTAAGTTTTTTTATAGCTTATAGCTTAATAAAGGTTTTATTAATAACCTTAATATCCTTTAAGGTTATAAAATAAACTTTATATTTTTTAAAAATTATATTTTATTAATTTTACTTAAGTTATATTTTAAGCTATTTATTTTATAATGCCTTAGCTTAACCCTTATCTTTAAAAATATTAATATTTTTATTTAAAAAGCAAGATAATTTCTATTAATTAGTAATATTTATTTTTAAGAATATATTAGCGTTAATATTAATATATATATTAAAGTTATTTATTAATATTATCTTTAATTATAAGGGGTTTAAGGATTTATAAAAAGCTATAAATATAGCCTTATTATTCTTTTTAATAGAATAAATTCAGCATTATAGGTTAAGGGAATATAGATAGTTAATAAATATTTTATTTAAGATAATTATAAGCTTATTTATCTTATTTTTAATAATAATATAAGCTAAGTATATATTTATAAGAAGAATATAAGTGCTGAATTAAGTTAATATAGGATTAAATATTAAATCTTAAGTATTATTTATATATAAGCGATATTTAATAAATAGGTAAATAATTAATTTAAGTAATATAATAATATATTATGTGGTAAATATTTTAGCTTTAATTAAGCGGCTATAATTTCTTATTTTTATAGGAATTTAAATATAATAAGAATTAATATTAATATATCCCTTTAAATTAATAATATTAAAACCCTTTAATTTTATAACATTTATATTAATTAATATATTAACCTTTAAGTTATTAATTATAAAGATTTTATAAATAAAAGAGGTGATTATTAAGGTATTGTAGTTAATATACTTTCTTAAAAATTATAAAGGTATAAATATATAATTATATAATTTATAAATTTTCATTTTAAGTCTATATAGCTATAATAAGGATATTTACTTATAAATATAAAATTATAAATAATTTTATTATAATTATTATTTATTTATTATTATATAATTATAATTAATATTATTATAAATATTAAATAATATATTAAATAGTAATTAAATAAAAAGATATAAATAAATTTAAAAATAAAAGTTAAAGCTTATATTAAGTTTAAAATTAACCCTTATTAATAATTTAATCACCTTTATACCCCCTATAATATTTAAAAAGATATTAAAGCTATTTAGTTTTTTATTAACTCCTTTAAGGTATTTTCTAATGCATTATTTAAGCTTAAGTTTTATTATAATTTTATTATAAGTGGTAGCTTAGCTATAATCATCTTAATTATAAAAGCTATTAATATACCTTTTATTTATAGCTAAGGCTTTTTAAAATATATAAAATAAATATAATTTATTAATAAATTATTATTATAAAAATATTTTATATAATAATAATAAATTAATAATAATATAATTAATATTTTAAAGAAGGTAATATTTAAATAATTATTATAATTATTAATTAAAAAGACTTCTTTAAAGGGATAATTAAAAGATTCTATGGCTATATTTATAAAGAATTCTTTATTTAAGACTTCCTTAATTAAAAATAGTTAATATATAAATATATTAGGTTGCTTTATAAAGTTTATAGAATCACTATGGTATATTTAATAGGGCTGATTTTATTAATATAAGTTAATGGTAAATAACGCTTATAAGATAAATAAATAATGATTTTCTAAGATTAATGGTTAATAATAATCTCCTTATTATAGCTATTATTATATAAGTTATTATTATTTATCTTATTATTATTATTATATAATATATTAATTTAATGATAGCTAAGGTTAATTATACTTAGCATTTTAAATCTAACCTTATTTAGCTAGCTAGATTAATAATTAAAATTAATTTTAATTTTAATTTAAGTTAATTATATAAGGTTAATTATATTAAGGAAAAGCTTAAAATAGCTATACTTAAAAGCATTATTAAAGTTATTATTATTAAGGCTATAAAGATAAATATTATAAAATATAAAGAATATTCAACTTACTTTTATAAATAAAAATAAGTTAATAAAAATAAATAATATTTTAAATAATTAAATACTATTATTAAGTTAATTTAATAATTATACTTTTATAATTTTAAATATTATTTAAAAAATTCTTAAAAATTATTATTATATTAAATTTCTAAAATTTAAATTTAATTTCTAAAGCTAATAATTTAAAGGTAATAATTAATTATATTAAGAATTCTATATTATAAGCCTTAATATTTATAATAATTATCTAAAGGAATAAAGTAATATTTTATCTCTTTATAACTTAAGATAAAGATAAATATTTTATCTTAAAGCTTATTATAATATTTAAAAAAGATTTAATAAAATATAATTTTAACTTTTTATAAATCATTATGATAATTATTATTTTTAATAATTAATAATTATTATCAATTAAGATATAAAAATATTACTTAAATATATCCTTTAAAAGATATTAAGATTAAACTTAATAAATATTATTTATAAAATGAATTTATTTAAGATATTTTAAGTACTTAATAAAATAAAAGATATTAAAATATTTTATAATCTTCCTATTAAATTAAATACTTAAATTAATATATTTTTAAAGGTAAAAATAATTAATATCTATAAATTAAATAAAAAAATATCTATTAAAGCCATTTTAAATAAATATAGCTTAAAACTGATACATTATAAGAGCTATTTATAGTATATAGCCTGTTAATTCACGGTATATTTAGATATCTATAGTAAATTCACTATAAATATAAGAATATACTATGAATTCACCGTAAATTCACTGGAAACTTATAGCTTTATATAAATTTATAATATATTTACTATATATTTACTTATATAGCTATTTCCTATAAATTTATTATAAATTCATAAGGTATTAATTTATTACTTTTCCTAATATATAATAGTTATAATTATACGCCTTAGCTATATATATTTTATTACTTTGCCTTAGATTAGGGAGTAAGCTTATTATTAATAAGTTAATACCACCTCGTTATATAGCTTTAAATATAAAATACCTATATATTTATAGTTTATTATATAGCGCTGCTATTTAACTCTATAGAATATTTAGATATTAACATTTAAATATACCTAAATATAAAATACTTATATTCTTATAATTTAATATAGCGGCATTATTATTTAACTTTATAAAATACTTAGATATTAATATCTAAATATACTTAGGAAGTAATATACCTTAGATTTATAATTCCTACTATCTTTCCCATTAAAACTAATTAACTTTCAGCTTATTTATTAAATATAAGTATTATTTTATCTCTAAGCTATATTTAAATATTACTCCTTAAACCTTATTAATTAAACCTTTAAGGAGGATTGCAATTTATTATAATTAGCTATTAGATTTATTAATTAATAAACCCTTTATAAGCGATATATTATAATATATAACCTATTAAGAGATTTATAATAATAATTAAAGGTAATATTAAATTAAATATAATTTAAGGAAAACGCCTTTATATTATTTAGTTAATAATAGAAAGGATAATTAATTATTAAATTTATATCCTTATTATTTAATTAAAAAGTAAAGAATTATTAATTTATTAAAAAATATAATTATTATTATTAATATTATTAACTTATTATTAATAATAACCTATTTATTTAAAATATTATATTTAATGAATTATAACCCTTATAATTACTATTTAAATACTAGGAATTTCAATAAGAAATCAATATAGCCTTAATAGCTATTAATTATAAAACTATTATTAAATAATATTTTAACCTTTAAAGCAATATTAAATTTAGCCCTTTTATATATAGCTTATAAGACCCTTAAGTTATAATATCTAGTAATTAAGGTGAGAGCTTTAAGGTATATAAAGAAAGGGGGATTATCTTAAACCCTTAATCTTTATAAGAATTAACTATAAAACTTAAAATACTTTATTTAACCTACTTTACCTTAAATCTATTAAACCTAGCTATAAATATTAATATTTAAATTTTATATTAAGGAATTTTAATATAAGGGTACTTCTCTTTTAATAATCCTTAAAGATTAATAAAAGACTTCCTTTAATCTAAATATATTATAGATTATCTTAATAATCTACCCTTAAATTAATAGGTTATTATATAAATCCTATTCTTAAAAGCCTTTAAAGCTAAATAAATATACTCCTTAGTAACTAAGTATAATACCTATTAAAAAGATACTCTTTATTATCCCTATCTTAATTTATCTATATAGGATAGGTAGGGCTAAGGAGCCTCTTAATTATATTAAGAACCCTATTATATAATATCTACTACTTATCTTAAAGATTATAATTAAACTAACCATTAAAGTTAATATAAGATTAATAATAATTATATATATAACCTTAATTAAGATAATTAAAGTTAGGGATTAATTATATATAGCTAAGGGCCCTTAATATTATCAAAACCCCTTAATAATAATAAAGGCTTAATTAAACTTTTAGCCTTTTAATAAAATTAAGATTAAAAAAATACTATTATTAAATAGTTTAAATTATATAAAAATTAAAATAATTATATTAAGCTTATTTATATATCTTAAATTAATAAGAAAATTATAATATAGAAAGATTTATAAGGCTTTATTAATAGATATAAGCTTTATATTACTAGAGTTTCTAATTATAAGTATTAACTATATTAAAATCTACTTATAAGCCTCTTAAGCATTACTTATCTATAGTTTTAAATTATATTAATAAGCTATAAGTAACTATCTTTAATTATAAGTTATAATAAGTAATCTTATTAAAAGAAATACCTCTTAGATAACTTTAATATATTAAGAGATATAATAGAAATATTATTAAATTAATAGCATTATAGCTAAGTTAATATATATAATAATTAAAATATTTAAGAATATACTTAGTAAATTTATAAGTTTATACTCTTAGCTAAGCAACTAATAATATTTATAGCTTAAAATATATAAGATAATATTAATAAGGCCTTAATTATTTTATACTTTAATTAACTATTAATAAGTTATAATTTATATAAGTTAGAGATTTATTTATAAAATAAATAAGAAACTTAATACCTAGGAGAGAAGGATTATATAAAACTCTAAGCCTAATAATCTAAACCTAAGCCGGCTTTATAAATAATAATTTATAAACTAATAGATTTATAAACCATACCACCAATTTATATTTACATCCCCTTTAACCTATATAGGGCAGCAATAAAACTAACTACTATACAACCCTTATAACTTATAAATAGATCCAGAATATATATATTAAACGATATATATTAATATATAAGCTAAGAATAAAGATAGAAGTTATAAAAGGCATAAAGGGCTATATATAAATATAATATATTAACTCATCCTCCATTAAAACTCCTAATTAATACATTTAATTCTATTAAAATAATAAGAGAACCTTAATATATATATTTAAATCTAATACCTTAATTAAATAAATACTTTAATAAACAAGATAATTATAATAATATTATAAATCATATTATATAAACCTTTGATATTAATAATAGAAGCTTTTAATATAATATATCTTAAAAAACTAAATTAAAATAAAAAAGGTATTATCTTATTAATGAAGAACTTAAAATATAAGAGGAAATTAACTAGCCCCTTAAGGATATAATAAAATATAAAGAATTAACTAAGCTATTAAATAATAAACCATTAAAAGGCATTAAAGAAAAATACTATCTCTTAAAAGATATATACCTATTTATTCTTAATTACTTAAGGAAACTATTTATAGCTTTAAATATTAAGCTATATATAAATTAATATATATATCATATACCTAGATTTACTTATTATAGTTATTATATTAACTTTTAAAAGGATAAGGTATACTATTAATATATAACCCGCTATAATATTATATCTAACAGGCTATATCTAAAGCGCCCTTTATAAGCCAAACTACTCTTCTAAATAAATAAACCACCTTAGATTTTATTAATTAAAAGCTATAAATATACCTATACCTATATATAAATTAAAGGATCTTAAGAAGGAATAATATTTACTATATATTATAATATTAAAGCCTTATAATATATAATATTATTATTAATCTTAAAGCTTATCTTAAATATTAATATTAATTAAAAGGCTATTATAAATATTAAAGGTATAAATAAAATTATAATAAAAAGATAAGCTAAATTTAATATATATTATTAAGCTATTATTAATAGCCATCCTATAATAATTACTATTAAAATTAAAGCCTAAATTATAAATAACCTTTATATAAGGCTATTAATTAGGTAAGAATTTATAATACCCTATAAAATAAATATATTAAATTCAATTAATAAAATTTCATTTAATTACTTTAAAAGAGCTATTATTAATACTATAATCTTCTTAAAGGTCTTAAAGCATACCTATATAATAAAAACTATAATAAATACCATAATTCCACTAATATCCTACCATTTATTACCTATTATATCTCCTCTATAAAAAAAAATATCACCTTCCTATTTCAGCCTAAATAAAAAAGCTAAGTTAACTACTTAATAAATTATTAAAATACCAGCATTATAACTATTAATTAATCTCTATACCCTTTATATATTAAATATAATATTATAATAAATACCTTAACACCATATACCCTTAAATATATACACTCTTATAACTAAAAATTTAAGATAAATACTTTATAAACCATATATTTAAATAAAAAATAATTATAAATTATAAACCTATCTATATCCTTTAACCCAACTATACTTCTTAATATTATAAATTAACTATAACCCAATATTAATATAACTTACTTTTTTAACCTATATAACCTTAACTTAAATAAACCACCTAACCTAAAGGAATTAAAGTTATAAAAATATCTATACTTTAATAATAAATTAAATATTAATAAAATTAAAAACCTACCTAAAGCTTAACTTAATAATAAAATCTATATATATTATAACTCCCTATAATTTATCTTTAAAGCTAATACCTTAATAAAGAAATATAAAAAGATTTTTAAAGATATTAAACCTATAAACTTATTAAAAATATATT
This sequence comes from Diaporthe vaccinii, assembly GCA_039880775.1. Lineage (NCBI taxonomy): Eukaryota > Fungi > Ascomycota > Sordariomycetes > Diaporthales > Diaporthaceae > Diaporthe > Diaporthe vaccinii. The sequence continues at coordinate 1,086,417 of JBCEDN010000005.1, read as the reverse complement.
AAATAAAAATCCCTTTAATTAAAAATTAATATAATTAAAAGATTAAGAAACAACTATATTATTTTAATAAAAAGGATTATAAGATTATTAATAATATAATAACTAACCTTTATAAAAAGGATAAAGCTAAATAAATATATAAATCTATATTATTTAAATCCTTAATATTTATAATATAATATATTATTAATAAATAAAGGAAGAGCTATATAATTATAAACTTATAAGCCTTAAATAAAGTTATTATATTTAATGCTTACCTATTATCGCTATAATTTAAAATAATATAAAAAATCTAAGATAAGAAATATTTATTTATAATTAATATTAATCTATTTTTTTATTAATTCTTAATATACCCACTTTATTAAGATTAATTCATAATAATTAATTATTATAGATAAGAATAATTTAAAGTAATAATTATAAACTTTAAAAATTCCCCTATTTATATATAATATTATATAAATTATTTATTATAATTATTATAATCTTTTATAATTATATTTATAAATAATATAATTATCTTTTTAAATATAACTATTAATTATCTTTAATATCTATATATTATCTTTAAGCTATTTATTAATTAAAATATTTTACTTTCCCTTAAAAAGTTATTTTTTAAATATTTATTTATAAATCTTTTAAGATTTAAGGTTAATGATTTTAAGCTTTATAATATTATAAATTAAGTAAAAATCTTTTATAAATTTTAATTCCCTATTATCTTTTAATAACTTAAAAAGTTTATAAGCCTTATAGGATATTTATAATATTTAATTCCTTAATATAATTAAAGGATTAATTTATTATAATAATAGAAAATTAAAATATTATTTATTATATAAATAAAAGGTAAGCTGCCTTAAGATAATATTTAAAAATAATATATTAAGTAAGTTAATTTTAATTTAATTATTAAAGAATTTTAAATATTTATAAATTTAAAGATAGCTTTAATTAAGGAGAATACCTTATTTTATTATAACCCTTATTAAGTATTATTTATTTAACTTAATATATTAAAAGAGGTTAGATTCTTTAAAATAATATTTTAATTAGTTAATAAGTAAGAATAAGATAGTAAATTATTAATTCTATAATCTTAGATATAATTAATTACTTATTTTAATAAAATAATTAACTTTATAAAAAGGAAATATTAATTAATAAAGCTTAAAGTAGCTTACTTAATATAGTTAATAAGGAAACTCTAGATAATTATTAGTTTTAGCTGTATTTAATTAATAAATATCCTTATTAACTATTTAATTATTATTAGCATTATTAATTAAATATTTATAAAAACTATAAATAAGATAAAGATAAACTTAAAGCTAATGCTAACCTTAGAATTCCTTAGTTAATATTAGCTAAATATCTATTATATTTTAAGGAATATAAATATCATTATTAATATATTATTATAATTCTTAATATATCAGGAATTTATAAAGGATAAGGGAATATTCACTAAGCTATATGATTATATTCTTTATTTAATAACTAAAGTAAAAATAGATAAAGATTTCCACAAGACTATATTAAATAATTATTTAATATATAAGAGATAGTTAACTATAATCAATTAATTATAAAACTTAAACCTTAAAGTAAACTTGCCTTTTAAGATAAATAAAGATAAATTGCTTTACTTTAAAGAGTATAATAATAAAAGATAGCTATATATATTATATAAAGCTACTATCATTCTAATTATTAAAACTCATAACTTAAAATATTATTTTAAGGAAATTAAAGTTTATTAAGACTTAATCTTATAATATATTATAAATAAATATTATAAGTAAATCTATAAATATATCTAAAATTATTAAGTCTATTAAAAGAATCAGAATAATAATTAATAACCACTTAAAAAGCTTTAATTAATCTTATTATTAGCATAAACCTTCCATATTATTACTATAGATTTTATAATAAGCTTACCAAATATACCTATAATATAAATAATATAGAAACTAGATATAATACCTTTCTTTAATATATTCCTAATAATTACTAATAAATTCTTTAAAGCTAAGCTTATCCTCCTAGGGAATATTATTTATATAGCTAAGGATTAAGCTAGAATTATATTTAAGATCCTTTATTTAGCAAACTAAGGTATTTTAAAGTATATTATATTAAATTAAGATTATAAATTCTTATTTAAATTCTAATAAGGCTTATAGGAATCCCTTAATATTAAACTCCTTTTCTTTATAATATAATATTTATAAATAAATAGCTAATTTAAAATGAAAAACTATATAATTAAAGTCACTATTTATATATAAGTAGTTATAAACTTAACTTATAAATAAATAGATATTATATTAGCTCTTTAATTTAACTTAGGAAATGTTTATAATAAAGCTATTAAGTATTTAATTAATTAAATATTATATAGTTTCAATTTAATAGGGTTAATAGTAATTATAGATATTATTATTGCGGAACTCCATTATATATATTAAGAGGAAGCTTAACTTTTCATCGTTAAGGCCTAGATATTTACTAAATAGTATTATAATAAAAGCTATTACTAAATATACTTAAATCCAGGTGATTAGGTATATTTAAACCTTAATCATAATTATAACCTCTTAGGCAAACCTCCTTATAAGTTTTTAAAATAATAAACTAACTTATTCCTTATTAAGAATAAAGTTAGTAAGCTAATATATTATTCTAGGGTCTAGTAGAATTTAGTATATAACAGCAGGTATAAATATCTGCTTATCCTTTATTACTTTTAGATTTTAAGAAAAGAATTAACTCCCTCTTTTTATTAATTTTAATTATATATATATATAATTATCTTTAATTAGGCCTTTATTAGCCTATCTATATTATTCTTTTATTCTTATTCCTACCCTTGATTTTTATACCCTTTTTTTATTATAAGAGTTGCTTTTACTTCTTATAATAAAATAAGCTACCTTATTATCATAATAGTTTCGTTTTTATTAATGATTTAGCTTAAATGTGAATTTTAAGGTTTTCTCATTTAATTAGGAATAGGAAATATATAATATATTTAAAATTATATAGCTTATTCATCTTTCCCTTAGATTTAGCCTTTAGAATTTATTTATTTAATATATAGATAAGGTTAAAATTTAATAAAATGAAAATACTTTATAAATTAAGGCTATTATAGCTATATTATAAATATAAGGGGAGATTAGATATTATAGAGTTAAGAAGCTTTACTTAAAATTAATTTCTCCTCCTCCTTATATAAAATAACTTTTTAATTAAGATATTAATATTATGCTTATTATATTTTAATATAAAATATAAGGTTCTTATATTAAATGATAGAAATAAAAGTTAATAATATATTTATTTATATTAAGACCTAGATTAAAAGATTAGCTTTTAGATATTAAGATTAATATAAATTTATATAGTATTAGCTTTAAATCAACCCTTAGTATTACTTTAATATTAAAAAAATTAAGGGATTAAAAGTTTAATATTAATAATAGCTATTATTTATACTTTTTAATATTACTTTAAGTAATCTTAATATTAAGTAATCCACTAAGCACCTTAAATCTTATAATACCCTTATTTAGTATTATTATAACTTTGATTAAATATAGGTAATAAGGCTAATATAATTAAATAAAGATATTATAATTCTTATGAAAAAGTATTTTAAATATCTTATAACCTAATAATAAATATATATATTAGAGTATTAATAATTTAATATCATTATTTAATCTTAAATTAAGTTGTTAAATTATTTAATCTTTTCTATTTAATTAACTAATTTTACTAATAATATTTAATTTAGGAAACTTTTTTTATATTAATCTTATTATAAGCTCTGCAATATAAGGAGCCTTTCCTTACTTAATAATATTATTAAGCTTACTTATAATTAATATCCTTCTTAAATAACCTATAAGATCCCACTAACCTCTATTAAAATCTAAATTAAAAGGCTTCTTTAATTAATATTAATTATTAAAGAATAGAGGATAAGGGTGCTTACTTAAGTATTTTAAGCTTAAAAATAAAGGAGTTATTAAAATACCTCCTATTCCCTCTTTCTTAAGATAATAATCTAATTAATCTTAATTAACTTCTTTTAAAAACTTTAATACTTTTAATAAATACCATTCTCTTTTAGCTTTTATTAATTAGATGATTCCTCCTTAAGTTACCCTATTTATATTAAATAATATAAATATACCTAAGTTTAATAAAATTAATATTATTAAATTAATTTTTAATATTAAGAATATTTCATCTTAGTTTTTATATCTTTTTAATTAAACCTTAGTATTATTTTAATAGTATTATACTATCTTAAAGCTTATTAAAGCCATTAATAAAATCATTATTAAGGAATAAACTTAGCTAGAATAAAAAGATAAATTACTTATTTATTTTAAATTTAATAATAAATTAATATAAGCTAATCTAAATAAAATCATTAAAGCTATTCTTTATTAAAACCCTTTAAGGGATTATAATAAATAAAAGAGGAAGATCGCTAATTATAATGCCTTATTTAATGAAATAAGTAATATATTAATCTATCTTATTTAGCCTTTTTATAATACCTTATTATCTTATTTAAAGAAATTTTTTATTATAAAAAGGATGGAAGTTAAGAAGATAAAGATAAAGCTATAATTAAATTTTAAGTATATCTTATTTAAGGTTTTTAATAAAGAACTTAAGTATTTAAGATAAGATTATTATTTATTTATTAAGGGGCTCTTTAATTAAATTAAATTTTATTTATAAGAGATATTCCTATATCGCTAACTTGAAAACTATATTAAGGATTAATACTTTATTAATAAAACCTAGTATTAAATATCTAAGCTAACTTCTTTTAATTAGATTTAAAAGACTTAGCAGTATTTTAATTAAGATAATACCATTGATGCCCTTATAAGGTAGTTAGCTAATTTATAACTTAATAAAGTTAATCTTTAAGAATAAAATATCATCTTACTTAATAATCTTAAAAAGATTAAGGTAAGATTTAAGTATAGGGCTGATTATAATCTCTATTAAGAAGCCTTAAGTCTTATTAATCTTAATATTATTAGCTTTATTAAAGAACTTGATAGTATTAATTAAGACTAATTTATTAATTAGTTAGAAATCTTTATTATTTAATATAAAAAGGATAGTTCTCTAAGGGTTTGTTATAAATATACTTTACCTAATTATAATGCTTATAAATATGAAAAGGTAAAACACCTTGTTTCAAATAAACTTCTTTATATAGAAAAATATAAAGGATTAATTATTTATTTAGGTATATAAGATAAAGTATAAGCAACCTTTATTAATCTACTTAACCTATTAATTATCTATTATTATTAAAATCTACTTAATTATAAGTTTAAGAAGTTAATTAAAGGATGCTTTAAATTCCTTTCTTAAAAGAATAAGATAAACCTTCTTATTATTATTTAATATTAAAAAGCTATTAAAGTTAATCCTTTATTAAAAGGTAAAGAAGTCTTAGGAATTTTAAAGATAATTTAAAACTTATTATAATTTATATAGCTTAATTTAATTATAATTACCTTTAACCCTTCCTTATTTACTATTAAGATAGGCGAAGAAATCATCTATATACCTTAAATCTAGATTATTATTAATATAGCTAAGAAGAGATAAATAATTAAAGAATTTATTAATTAGGATAATATAATATTTAAAATAATTTTAAAAATATAAGTATAGGAATTAAGGATTTAATTTAAAGATAAAGCGTTAATAATTATAAACCTTTTAATAATAAAGAATATTAAGATTTATAATAACTAATTATATTTAAAAAAGATTATAATAAAAGCTATAAGAACTAAGAATATAGGGGTTAAGTTAAAGTTAAAAAGCTAACCTTAGATTAATCTAAACCCTAAAGAAATAGTAGCTTATATAATCCTTATAGAAATTATTAAACTTTATATTTTAAACCTCTTAATGCTTAGTGATATAAATATAATTTTAATTAAATACCTATAAGCTATATAATATAATATTTATTTAATTTTAAAAATACCTTTTAAATTAATATATAATTATAATGTAGAAGATATTATATCTAACTAAATCATAGTTATCTTTATTAAGGTTTACCCTTAAAAACTAAATAATTATTATAGCAATTAATTACCCTTAGGCTTTAATTAGAATTTACCTCTTATAAGTAATTAAAAATTCCTTTCTAAATATAAGGTTAATTTAATCTTTTTAATAATAATTAATATTATTAATTATAATATTTTAGGCTTTGTTTATTTAACTATATATATTAAAATAGATGCTAATAAACTTCTTTTAATATTCCTTAATATAAGAGCTAAGATAAATCTTTTACTTTTATCTTATTATAATTAAAATATCCTTTTATATATTCCTCTCCTTAATATAACCTTGATAATTTATAATGGAAACTCCTTAGCTTTAATTAGAGTAATTAAGTAATAGATATATATTAAGGTTAATAAAATTAAAGCTATCTTCTTTATTATAAATAATATAAATTATAAAATAATATATTATATCCTTCTTAGAATGCTTTTCTTTCTTAATATTAATCTTATTTTTGAGAGATTTTATGGATTTCTTTTTATATATATTATTCTTAGGGATTCTTAAGTAATATATGGGTTGAAGTGGTGGAATTAGAAGCCTTTTTATATGGTGGCTTTTAATGGGGCTAATATCCTTAAAAAATATATTTTATTTGCTATTAAAGTAATCTTAGCCTAATGGTTCCCTTTTAATTAAATATTAATAGAGGGAGATATAGATATTTAGCTATATTTAATAATGAAAAAGCTTTAAAGAGAGTTAAACTTATAAAAGGGTAATGAGATGCTTAGGGTGCTTTTTAATGATAATATTTAAAGAATAATTATATTATTTATAAAAGATTTTTAATTAAAAATCAAGTATATTTATACTTTAGAAGGAATTAATAAGCTAGAGTTATATTATATATATAGATCCTACCTTTAAAAGAAAATATTATATATTAGGAAATAGATTAATAATATCCCTTAATTATTAATAATTATTAAATTAATAAAATATATATTAAAACTTATAATTAAAATGTTATATAAGAAAATAAGTATTAAGGTATATTTTATTAATAATTATTTATTTAATGGGTTTATCTTAAAGGGAATGATTAATTAAAAGCTTAATTATAAAGTTAAGATTAAAGTTATTATAAATATTAATAAGGGGAGTAAATATAATATTTAAATAAGATTAAAATTCTCTCTTATAGAAAAAGGGTCTAGATTTATTCCTGATTGCCTTACAATATTAATAGAAAAGAATTATAATAGCTTTTTATATGAAAAGTATAATCTCTTTATTTATCTTTTATTTAATTAAGAGGCTATTTTAATATAAGACTAATTATATATATCCTAAATAAATATAAATATTACTCTACCTTAATTTATTAAGATTATTTTATATAAGGTATATTAAATAAAGTTAATTAAGCTTCCTTATACCCTATAAGAAATAGCGATTAAGATATTATAAGAATAATAAAGTAGAGGTATTATTAAGGAGTTATATGCCTTATATTAAAATAAATAATTCCTTATTAAGAAAAAGGATAATAGATATTATTTAATTAATAATATTTTAAAGGTTAATAGGGTTATTATAAAGGATATATTTATTCTTCTTATAATTAATAAGTTTATAGAAGAATATATAATATATAAGGTATTATCTTTATTAGATTTCTTCTTTAAATATAATTAGATTAAGCTAGATAAGAAAAATAGGGATATTATAATCTTTATAACTTTAATCAGATTATTTTAATAATATAAATTATTAATAAGAGTAATTAACTTTATGGTATAATTTATAAGGTATATAGTTTATATATTTTATAACTTCATCCCTTATATTTATAGGCCTTTTCTTAATAATATAGTGATTAAGGGCCTTAATAGTGATTATAATAATAAATAAGCTTTTAATCTTTTTAAGGTATAGTTATTTATTATGGAATATATTAAGAACCTTAATGATATACTATATAATACTAAGCTTATTAAGGGTATTATTAATATTATTAAATCAAAATAATATAAATAATAAGCTGATATTATAAGATATACTTATAAAATAATAAGATAAGTATTAGCTAATAAAAAGATTTTAAAGATTTTAAAATAGGAAGATTATAAGTTAATTAATAAAATCTAATCCTTCTTAAGAATAATTAATTATTATTAAGCCTAGATATCCTTATATAGGATTATTATAAGACTTATATTTAATCTCCTTAAAAAAGGAGCTTATTTTAATTAAACCTTAAAATATTAAGAAGCTATAAATATACTCAAAGCTATAATTACCTCTAAGCTATACCTAATTAATATCAACTATATATAAAAGAATATTATTCTTATAATTAATATTAATCTAGAAGGATAAGGTATATATTTAATATAAAAATATAATGATATATAATATCCTATCTAATATAAGAATAAAGCATAATCCTATATTAAAAGGCTATATAATACAATAAAAAGAGAATATAAAGTTATTTTATATACAATTAAAAGGCTATAATTCTATATCTATAAAGTTTATTTCATTTTAAAAACTAACTTTAATATCCTTATTTAATAACTTAATAATTTAATTATAAATATCCTTAATACCCTAATTATAAGATAGCTTACAATAATTAAAACCTATAATTTTATAATATACCATATAAAGGGTTTTAAAAATATTATTATAAATATATTATTATAGAAGCGTTTAGGTCCTTTAGATATTAAGGATTAAAAGATTAAGGGTAATATTAAGGAGTAATATAACCTTACCCTTAGCTAACTTTTAATATTAAAACTTATTAATTAAGATTATATCTTAATAAATATTTATTTTTAATTAAAGAACTTTAAATATATTATTAAGTTTTTTATTTATAAGAAAATCCTAAATAGCCTTTTAAATAAATAGGCTATTATATTTAAGAAAAATATATTTTAATTCCTTTTTTATAATAATATACTTTAAAAGAAGCTTAAAAAAGATTTATTTAAATAATAAATTATAAATAACCCTAATTAAAAATAATATATTATTAAGAATATTTATATCCTACTAGGTTATTAAGGATGAGATATAATATATTACTGAATTTACACTATATATTATTAGAAAGGTATATATATTAATATTAAGGTTATAATAGTTAGCTATTTAAAATATAAGAAATAGGATACTTAGGTATATAATAATAAAGTTATCCTTATAATTCTTAATTAACTATTTATTAAAATCTATATTAATATTTAATACTTTTTAGCAGATTATAAGTATAATAAACTTATAAAGGTATAATATAACTTAATAGGATAAGTTAAAGTAAGCCTTCTTTATAAAGTTAATTTTAAGAATATTAAATAATTCTTTATTTAAAACATCCTCTTTAAATAAAGGCTTCCTTTTAAAGTTATAATTAATAAAGGAAGAGAGAATATAAGAGAATTTACTTAATACCTTAAATTAATTAAAATATACTAAATTATTCTTTTAATATATAATCCTTATATTAATAATATTATTAAATATAAATATTTCTTACTAATCTTTATATTAGTTAAAATAAGAAAGGAGGGAGTAATAAGTTAGAAAAATATCCTTTTATATATATTCTTTATTAATTAAATAACTCTTTAATGATCTTATAAGAAAAGTCCCTTTTATCTCCTTTATAATTTTAACCTTATCATCCTTATTAAGATAAACATTCCTATTTAATAAATTTAAACCTAATATTTAAATATAACTCCCTAAGAGAATCTTAATTATAAGCTTTAAGCCTTTTTAAACCTTAAGAAAGATATTAATAAAGCTATTTAATCTATTATAGAGCAAAGAATTAAGGCTACTTTAAGGGATATATATTATAGGTTTTTAAGATTTATACCTTTATAGAAAGATAACTTAGTTCTTCTTATTAACAAGTAATATAAAGCTAATTACTCTTCCTTTTATAAGTTAATATATTAATAAATTAACCTATTTATTATTTTAAAGATCTATAATAACAATATATATAAATTTAAGATACTTAATAAAATTAATCTTTAAAGGATATTCCTATTAAGATAATTAAAAAAGTTCATCAATAATAATAATATATAAGAGCTAAATATTCTATTCCTATAAATATAAAGACCTTTAAACTCTAAACCTAAGGATTAAGAATCAGAATTTCTTAACTTACTTATTATTCTAAAACCTAATATTATTATAAATCATAAAGCCACCTTTAATTAATATTAAGATTAATTAAATATTAATCTACCTATTAAATCTATCTTATTATAACTCTTATTTTCTTTAAATAGCTCATTTAACTTATATATATTAAATAATAGCCCTATTACTTATTCTTAAATGCTAGCTAAAATTAAGCCTAAGGTATTTAACTGGTTCATTAATATTTTAGTTCTCTAGCCAGATAACCCTCATTAAGCTAAATTTATAAAAGATTAAAACCAGCATTATTACTTTTCTAATAGGAAAATAAAGAGAGGGGGTTATTATTTTACATTAAAATAAACTTATATAATCATTTAATTATTTCTTTTTTCACTATAATATTATAATTATTCTTTTTTAATCAAAACTATATATATATTCTTTTCCTTATATTTATAAGGGTTAATAAGATTTACTTATTATAAGCCCTTTATAAATTAATATAATCCTATATTTATTATTATTACTATTATATTCCCATTATTTATTAAATATCTATTATATAGGTTAATATTAAGGCATTATAAGTTTATATTAAGGATATATCTATTTATATTAAGCTAATATTTTATATATTAAATTATTACTTATTATTTAAACTTAATATTTACCTTTATTTATTATTTTACTATTAATATATTAATTATAAAACCTAAATATTAACTTAATTAAATAAGCCTTATTATTATAAGACCCTTTTTAAATAAAGTAGAGTTAAATAGAGAAAAATCATTATATCTAGTTATAAAATCTTAAAAGAATTACTTTTATCTATACCTTTTCTTAATATTATCTTAATAATCCTATACTTATCCTATCATCTTAATTATTATTAACTTTCCTTATTCTTAATTATAACATTTCTTTACCTTTATTTTTCTTAATTAAGGCTTAAATCTAACTACTTTATTAATTATTACCTCCTTTATTTCATTAAAGTTATACTTAGTTGAGATATATATATATAGATTGATTTCTAGCTTTAATTAAGGTATTACCTTGAAATCTACCTAACGTTTAAGTATATATTTCCTTATTAATTTCTTATTATTATATATATTAAAGTTATAAAAGTAAGCCTTAATTATATAAATATAATTAATATAAGTATTTTTCTTATAATTAATAATAAAATGATATTTAAAGAATAATAATATAATAGGAATATTATCTAATTAAATAGAGCTTATTTAAGAAAGATAATAGTTATAAGGAGTAATATTATGATAATTAAAGAGAGTAATAAAGAGGCTAGGGCCTTAATATTAGCTATTATAAATTAAAGATATATATTTATTATATAATAAGTTGCTAATCTTTTTAATAAAAATAATATTAATTAAATAAATAGTTAATTCTTTAATATTTTTATATAAAAATTAATAATCTTTATTATAAAGGAAATCTTAAAAGAGATCCTTAATTATTACCTTATTCTTTAAATAATAAAAAACCTAAGTATAATATTATATTTATTTTAAGCCCTTAATAATATAAATACTAATATATTTCATAAAAGTATTATAAGTAGGGCTTTTAAAGATATAAGAGGTTAAGAATATACTTTTATTTATAAAGGTAATATATATACCTTAATTATTAAGATATTAAACTTTCTTAAAAGTAAATATTAATATAAAAGGCTCTTCCTTTTCCTTCCCTTTTCCCTTACCCTTATTATTATTAATAACTACTTAATTATTAAAAGGTATAATTAATTAAGAGGAGATATAAGGTTTTTAAGAATTAAAGGAATAGCTAGTATTTAGAGATAAAGAAGGCTAAGTAGGCTATTAAGGTTTACTAAAAGGCCCTACCAACTAAGAGAGGAAACTGCTCTCTTAAGAGGTGGAAAGGTGAATACTGGCTTGGGATGGGGAAGGCTGATTAGGGCGTGGAGGTTTGCTAAAAGGTCCTGCTGATTGAGAAGGGATATTACTCTCTCGAGAAGCGGAGGGACGATTGCTGCCTATGGATGAGGGAGGCTGATCAGGGCGCGGAGGTTTGCTGAAAGGTCCTGTTAACTGAGAGGGGGTACTGCTCTCTTGAAAAGCAAAGGGATAATTACTACCTATAGATAAGGGAGGTTAATTAAGGCGCTAAGGTTTATTAAAAGGTAAGGTTGATTAAATTAGAGTAGGTTAGTAATACTTTAAAGGATTAGGTTGTTAAGTATTTATTAAAGATAGTAAGGAAGGAGGTTTAAAGTTAAGGTTATTTATAAGCTTAAAGTTATTACTTAATAAAGGGAAAGATATATAATAATTAGGTATATAATAATTAAATATAATAAAGATTAATTTAATATTTAATAATATACTTAATTAATATATTTAAATTAAGATTAAGGAAAAGAAGAGTTATTATAAATAAAAGAAAGGAAAAGAAGGTTAATAGAGAAATAGTTATATAAGAAAGGATTGAAATAAAAAAAAGCTTAAGAAGAATTAGCTTATTTTATAATAAAAAAGGGAAGTAATAAAGTAAGAAGCTATTATTATTAAAAAAGGAAGGAAATAACTTACTTAATTAAATGATTTACTTATTAGCTAAACCTCTTCCTTATATTTTTAAAAAGCTAATATTCTATCTCTCTCTTTTCTTTCTTTATATTCTTCTTCTTAATAAACCTCTTTTTTATACCTTTTTAGCTTTAATTAAAAGCCTTAACTATAACTCTTAAAAAGATAGCTAGATTTTTAAGAAATAAATTACCCTATTATTATAATATCCTTTATAATAACTTATTAATAAGAGTGATTATTATTAATTTAGCTATAATACCTCTTTAATTAACCCAAACTTATATATTCTTCTCTTTCTCCCTTTCTTCTATTCACTTTACCCTCCTTAACTTAATTATCTATATAATATTCCTTAAAAATATAAGCCTCTTTACTATTATATTATCCCTTTAATTATCTACTTTTATTTATACTTTTTATTACTTATATATTAATACTTCTATTCCTTATATTTATTCTTAATTAATATATTTAAAATAAGCAACTTTAAATATAATAATAAGAAGGGGTTAATATCCTTAAAAGGCTCTAGCTAATATAATAGCTCTCTTATAAATATAGATAAATAGTTTAATAACTTAAAAATAAAATAAATATAGCTAATAAGCCTTAACCTTAATAAACCCATTTTATTAATTAAAAAAAAAAGGATTCCTAATTAATAGAAATATTAAGTTTAATTATTATAATTTTTATTTTATAATAACTTTCCAAAAACTTATTAAGGTATTAAATTCCTAAACCCTATAAATATTTATAATCATAGGAACTTTAATAGGGAAGAAAATAAGGACCTTTTATATAATCCTTTTAAGACTTATATCCTTATAAATAGGCTATAAATCTTAAATATTTAAGGCTTATAAATTTATAAGGAAAAACCTCTTTATTTTAATATAAGGTAATTAGGTATTAAAGAGCTTAAAAAGCTACTTATAAAATATTTCCTTAAGGTTAACTTATATCTTAAATTATATTTACCCCTTAATTTAAATAATTTATTTAAGTATTATTAAGGATATCTCTTCTTTAACCTTTATAATTATAAAATATTATTTATTATTAATAAAAAGTTTTACTTTAATTAAATTATAATAATGGTTTAATAATAACTTCTTAATTTCCAAGATATTATTTTTATTTATAATTAATTAACTAATTATAATAAAATATTATATATAATGTTTAGATAAAAAAAGCTTATTAATAAATATAAATTTATTATTATAATCTTCCATTATTTTAATTATTAAATTCTTATTATTTATTATCAAGATATTTACTGCTTTAAGATAATTAATATTTATTTAAAAAAGGAATAATATAATGAAAACTTTAAAAGTATTAATTATATTACTAAGCTATACTTATTTATAAAGTTGCCTTTAATTAAGATAAATAAGGGTATTTATAAGGTGATTAAAGTCCTTATAATGCTATAGTTAAGCTTAATGAATTATAATTAATAAGTTATTAACTATATAGCATTTTTCTTCTAAGAGAATTAAGGAAGAAATAATTAAAAGTTTAAAGATTAAATAGGGTTTAATTTATAAATAAGCAGGGCTATAGGATTTATAAAGGAGGAAGCTATAATTAAAATCTAGATATTTACGATATAATCAGAAATTAATAAAACTAATAAACTTATATAAAAGCTATCTTATCTTATTATTACCCTTAACCAATTTAATATATTAAGGAAGAAATATAGGTTTATACTTAATTATAAATTTAAAAAGATAAGTATTATTAATATATCTTATAATAATAAAAAGTAAAGAAGATTCTTAATGCCTTTATTTATAAAAGGGATAGCTAATTGATTTAATAAAATTAATCTTTCTTACCTTATTAATTATTATATATCTTAAATAAAGATTAAAGGGTTAATATCTTTAATTATAAAGTTAAATATCTTTATTATAAATAAGCTTAAAATGATATATAAGTATAGTGATAATATTTATTATGCTAAGGAGATAATAATAGGAATTGATAGGAATTGATTAATACTTCTTAAAGAGAAAAACTTAACTACTTCCTAGGTTAGATTAATCTATAATTATAACTAATAGGCTGATTATTAGGTTCTTATAAGTGATACTAATATTTAAATGCTGATACCCTTAATGTTAGCTAATTATAATAACTAGAGGGAGTATATCACCTTAGAGAAAGAATAGGAAGGAGGTAAAATTACTAAGGAATAAACAAGTAATCATATTAAATAATATATTTATTAAAAGAAAATAAAATAAGGGTGGATTAATAGTAAATATAGCTAAGGATAATAGGGATATTTTAATTAAAAGTAACTTAATTTTTTATATGCCCTATTTTAAGCCTTTATCTTAATAAGGTTGGAAAGGGGTATATTCTAAGGTTTAATAAAATTTAATATATAATAGTAGATATAAATACCTATTTACCCTTTATTACTTTTAGATTTTAAGAAAAGAATTAACTCCCTCTTTTTATTAATTTTAATTATATATATATATAATCATCTCTAATCAGGCCTCTACCAGCCTATCTATATCATTCTTTTATCCTTATTCCTACTCTTAATTTTCATACCCTCCTTTTCATTATGAGAGTTGCTTTTGCTTCTTATAGCAAAATAAGCCCACCCCATTATTGCAGTGGTTTCGTTTTTAATATTAACTAAAGCTATTACTTAATATAAACTAGCACTTAATAATATCAATAGTATAGCTAATATTAATAAAGGCACTACTCTTTAATCCATATAGCTATAATTAAGAAGTAAGAGGTAAAGTTAAAGTTAAAGATAATATAAAAGGCCTAGAAGTATTTAAATATTATAAAGTTAGCTATATGATTTAGAGAAGGGATTATTAATAAGGCTAAGAAAAGGTAATCATTAAATATTTAATTAAGTAAGCAAGCTATCTTAACTATTATAATATATAGATACTTAAGGAATATTTAAAAGCAGATTAGTTAATAAAGGACTTTAAGGTAAGATATATAAAGATAAAGGCATTATATTATAACCTATCTTTAAAGAAGGATAAGGAACCTTATTTATTTAAACTAGGTAAGCTATTTAATCCTTCCTAAAAAAAGGGATAGCCTAAGGGAGTTAAAAGTAATATAATATATAGTGAATAAGGTATAAATATATTATTATAGCTATAAATTTAAAGGCTTATAATGCTATATAGCTAAATAAATAAATAAATATTAAAATATATAAATCTATAATAAATATACCATATATTATACCTAATTATACTATTAATATATATAATCATATTATTTAGTTTCATTTATTATATATTTATTATATTATCTTATTAATTTAACTTAAGTTATTATTATTATTTATTAAATATTTAAAGCTATTTATATTTACTTTATTATATTGCTTAGCTATTTATTATCCATCCTTATATTACTTATCTATATTACTTTATTTAATAACTTATATATATATTGCTCTTTTATATATCACTTCATTATATGCTATTATTTATATATCTTATTATAATATCTTAAGTGAGTTTATTAAATATACTTAACTTTTATGTTATATTATACCTTATAAGTTAAGATTTAAATTATATCTTCTTATAATAAAGTAAGATTATTAAGTATTATTATTAGGTTATTAATTTATATAAAGTAAGAAAGCTTTTATTTAATAAATACTATTAAGCCATATACCTTTATAAAGGAAAGATAACTATTACTAATTATATATATATTATTTCTACTTAATATAATTCCCTCCTTACCTAGTAAAGTAATAATTATATTGCTTTTTATTAAGCTCTTTATAATAAAGGTTATAATAGCTTACTTATATAAGAGGTTAAATATAATATTTATATATTATATAATATTCTACCATTATACTTAATAGGTATATTTATTTTATAACTAAAAGCTTATATTTACCTTATAATATTCCCTGTTTTAATATAAATTAATTATAATAGCTTATTATATTAAGGCTAAGATTTAAATAAAGATATTTAATAAAGAGAATAGTGACTTAAAGACTTTAAGCTAATTATAAATAACTTATAAGAATATATATATAAAGCTTCTATAAATAGCAACTTATTAAGCTTATACTTATATAATTTATTATTTAATATATACTTATAAAGTACTTTAAGATAATACTTTTATTATTATATTATAAATAATATAGCTTTTTAGCCTTATAATAAGTATAAATAGTTTATATTTAGTATAAAGAATTAAATCTCCTTAATTAATAAAGAGGTTAATATTATATAATTCTCTATAATTACTTTTATATTCCTATTTAAGAATATTAATATTATCCCTAAGACTTAAGTTATTAATATAAAAAAGTATAAGTAAATTATAATTAACCTTATTAAGAAGGCTAATAATATAACTAATTCCTTATAGCAAGAAACCCTATCCTAGGTATTAAAATATTTATAGCTTACCCTAACTAACTATAAATAATAAGCCCTTATTAACCTTATTAACTTAAAGGAATAATATATCTATAAGGATATATTAAAGTTTAAGCTTAAAGATAACTTATTTATATCCTTATTTAAAAAGACTATTATATTTATTATTTTTAATAAGGCTAATCCAACCTTTATTATTATTATTATTAAGGAATAAAATTATTATAAGGAGATTATTAATTTCTTTAATTAATTTATTAATATAAAGATTATAAAGTATATTAATTATAATGTCTTATAATATGCTTAATAATATAATAAGGCTATCATCCTTAATATTATTATTATTATCTAAAACCTATATATTATTATCTCTTACCTTAAAGTAACTAATAACCTTTATATTTTTATATTTATCACTTATATTAATAGCATTATTTAAGCAATTAATACTATTTAAGCATTTAATAAAGATTATTTATTTATTACCTTATTTATTAGCTTTATCCTTATTATCCTATTATAAATAAATCTTAACTTTAGCTTAATTACTAAGGTATATAATAATATTATTATAATAAATAAGCTTATAATTATTAAGGCTTAGTAAAATAAATATAGATTTAATATTACTTATAATTATTTTAATACTCTCTATTATTATATCATTAGCCTAATAAACTATATTATAAAGTATAACCTTATTAAATATTATATATTTAAATAGATAAAGATTTACTAATTAATAGCTACTATTATAAATGAAATTATAGCTAAGTTTTAAAGTAATATCCTAAATGATAAAGCTTAATATAAGTAGGCATAAAGCTATATTAATAATATTTAAACTTATTTTACCTTTATTATTATTCCTACTCTATTTTTAGCTTATTATAACCATCACTACCTTTATTTTATTATTATTACTATTTTATATTTAGCCTATTATAACCTTATAAACTTTTCATATTTATTTATTATTATAATATACCCTCTTATTATTATATTATAATATCTTAAGTAACCCTTTATTTATTTATTTAATACTTATTTAAAATAATAATTAAGGATAGTTAGTTATATTAATAAATCTTTAATAAGTAATATGATTAACTTAAATTATAGTTATAATAAATATATATTATATTATATTAAGTATACTATTTAATAACAGCTATATATCCACCCTAGCCATTATTATTATAACTAAAGATTAAGCTTTTAAGTTAAGCTACTACTATTATTATTATTATTAATACCACTAATATAAAGTTTAACTCTTAATTCATAACTATTATTACTATTATTATTGCTATTATAGCTAAGAGTTTAACTTTTAATTCACAGCTATTATTACCACTACTGCTAGCACTATTAAATATGAAATCTAACTTTTAATTCATAACTACCACTATTATTATTACTATCCCTATAGCTAAGAATCCAACTCCTAATTCATTACTACTATTACTATTACCATTATTATAGCTAAGAATCTAACTTTTAATTTATAGTTACTACTATTATTATTATTAGCACTATTAGGCGTGAAGTCTAACTTTTAATTCATAGCTATTATTATTGCTGCTATTACCCCTATAGCTAGGAGTTCAACTCTTAATTCATTACTATTATTATTACCACTATTATTATAGCTAAGAGTTTAACTTCTAATTCATTATTATCATTACCATTATTATTAATATTATTAAGGGTAAAGTTTAACTTTTAATTCATAGCTATTATTATTATTATTAAAATATATATAATCTTTATTATAACTTTAATATCTACCTAGAAGTAGATATTTCTTTAATAAGGGGGGGTAATTAATATATCATAGGAGCTATTCATAATATATAGCTTATTAATTCACAGTATATTTAAATATCCATGATGAATTCACTATAAATATAAGAATATATTATAAATTTACTATAAATTTACTAGAAACTTATAGCTTTATGTAAATTTATAATATATTCACTATATATTTACTTATATAATTATTTCTTAT
This sequence comes from Diaporthe vaccinii, assembly GCA_039880775.1. Taxonomy (NCBI): domain Eukaryota; kingdom Fungi; phylum Ascomycota; class Sordariomycetes; order Diaporthales; family Diaporthaceae; genus Diaporthe; species Diaporthe vaccinii. Next base: position 1,067,128 of record JBCEDN010000005.1, on the reverse strand, counting down.
GAATTTACTATAAATTCATAGGGCATTAATCTATTACTTTTCTTAATATAAACTTAAAGTATTAATATATTTATAAATATTATAATAATTAATTAAGTAAAGTTTTAATTTTATTAATTTTAAAGGTATATTATTATTTAAATAATAAGATTAATAATATCTTTAATTAAAAGTAATATTATATTATTAATAAGAATTTAAAAGCTATTAATTAAGGTTAATAATTTTTCTTTAGATATAAGGAAAAATTGAAATTTTAATTATATAATAATATTAAAGGAATATTTTTAAGAGAAATTCTTAAAAATAGCAGTAAATTAATAATTTATTTATAATTAAATATTTAAGCGGATTATATTTTAATTAATATAAGTGATAAATTATTAAGAAATAATATTTAATTAATTAAAAAAGGAGCTTATTAATTAAATATAAAAAGGGATTTAAATAATAGGAATATTTATTAATAAATAAGAAATATAAGAAAGCTTTTTTATTTTATTAATTAATTTTAAAGTTAATAAATCTTATTTTAAGGAATTAAATTATTTTTATTAAAGGTAGGCTTTAAAATATAAATATATTTAAGCTCTTTAAATTAAATCTTTATAATATATAAAGATTTAAATAAAGAATAAAATTATAAGAATTATTAAATATATAATTATTTGATTTTAATTATAATATCTTATAAAGTTATATAATTAAATAATTTAAATAAATAAATATTAAGGGTAAAGTAAATAATAGGAAATCAATAATAAATTTATAAAATGGTATTTTTATTTATTAAATAAGGCTATATTTATAATAATTATTAGTTGATATTTAATTCTTATAATTTAAGTTAAGTTATTAAAGTAGTAGTAAAGATAGGTTATATTAAGGTTCTTATTTTATCTAAATTTATATCAAAAGACTGAGGAACCTCGGATTATTTAAGAATACCCCGACGGGGCCCGTGCGTAGTGCCTTCCTGATACTGCCGGTCCTGATAGTCCTGCCAGTCCTGCCAAGGCAACCGCAACCGCAACACGAGGACTGGTGTTTGAGGGAAGAGCAAAGCCATCCCAACCCAACCACTTCCAAATCACGTGCCTTTCATGTCAAGACCTCGACAGTTCCAACCTCAGGCGTCAACACTTGACATTCGACTCGACGTGACGAGGACGGTCATGCGGATGGCCTGGACAAATCATTGTCTGGCCCAGCTCCGTTGCTTCACGACGACCACCAAAGACAATCGCATCAGCGGCCTAAACCCCAAAAACGTCCGAGTCCCTCGTCTCAACTTGACTTGCAATCCGCACAGGTCGAGGGCCGACCTTCCCCCCCCCCTGCCAGGGCATTTGACCCAAACACATGTCACCCTCGTGACTGGGATAAGCGAGCATCTCATCCCGTGTTTGCGGGTCGGTCCTTCCCGCAGATATGGGCCGCCATTCGCCCGTTCAATGGCCTCCACACGGCATTAGAGGCGGACAAAGTTCCATTGTTCACCTGCTTCATTCACGTCCTCGCTGCCTGTCGTCTGTCCTTACGGCACTGCGAACGGATTCAACATCTCTTCCGGCTGCTCATTTGGCCGCACCATTCATTCACACAGCCTCACCTGAAACGGTCATACATCGGCTGGATGCTTGGGACAATCAACTAGCTAGCCCAGGCAAGTGAGGTGCAGCCCTAGTTGACAGCATCTCAACTATTCATCCACGGCACTCGCTTTCCTCACAGAGTATCCACTTTGTTCTGGGGAGCATGCGAGCCAACAGCTCACTCGGCTGTCACAGACAGAGGAGTCACGTCGGCGATGCGCTGCGCTGTACGAAAGGATGCAGGGTGATCTCCCCAGGTTACTGCAGCGCTTTCAGTCAAGCGGCCGAATGTCCTGCCACCGCCTGATTGGGTTAATCTGGTCAATCCCGCCGCCGCGGTGACTCTGGTGGCGACATTGAACAACGTGACCCAGCGGCAACCTTCGAGATGTCTCGCCTTGGGTCTAGGTGCTTGTGCCCCGGCCTCTATTTGAGCATCTTGTTCTTCTAAACTCAAACGGGATTATCACCGGAGACTGTTGCGTCGAGACTTGTCAACACTAGAGGTACAATGGCCCTTTCCTACTGCTGCAAGCTGCCTCCCATGGAAGTCTTCCGCGGGTAACCCGACAGGATGCATGGGTGGACCGCATTTCCAAGATCCCGGTTGAGAATCTGGTTAGTTTGGGTCACTCGTCACCTAGATGACTTGCATCTGCAGCATGCCTAAGGGGGAATATTCTGGAACGGCTAGCACGGAAAGCTGCACTTCCCATTGTGCCTGCAGTGCTGACCATCCACTTCACATATGATCCTCCACGCACTGTCATGGTAACTTTGTCTTTGCAACACCCTATCGATGACGACGGTTCTTGAGAGGTATAAGCTAAGCATCAGGTATCGAGATACGCTGAAGTTTCAATCCAAGGAGATCACCAAGGTATGTTGTTCAAATTCTAGTTCCCACAGTGCCAGACCACTGCCACCTCTGTTATCCAAGTTTGTTTGCTTGCCCGCTTGGCTTGCATGACCTACCACAACCGAACTACGCTGTGGTGTATGCACCTCATGTGACGTCGACAAGCTCTCTCAATCAGACACATCTCGTGCTGGGCTGTCCACGGAGTGGAGGCAACGTCCGTGTCTGGTGATAGCCTCTGCACTTTCTGCGTTAGCAGCGGATCTTGGGGCAAGATCATACGACAAAATCTTGAAAACCATGCTTTTTGTTAACATTGCGATTGCTCAGCACGTCCTCACAAGATCGTGAGGGTGCCACGTTTGTCTGACGATCCTGATGGCATGCGGTTGTGTTATCCCTATGCCGCTGCTGTCCCTTCCAGGCTGCGTTCCCCGGAAAAGCCGACCACACAAACCTGTGCCGGCATGACCATTGGTCCACAAGGTATATATCAAACTTAGAACGACATGAGAAATGATCAGTCGACTGCATACGTGATGGTTTGAAGCTCTGATGTGCAGGAATTCTGATGCGATTGAAACGAACACTATGTACAGCATCAGAGTATGCCGCTGCCGTGATGGCAGAAGTGAGGTAGTTTGCTTGAACATACCGACCTCATAGACTCCGAGCCCCAGCAGCTGAAATTCAGAGTATCATGAAGTGGTATAAAAGGGACGCGGTTACTCGGTGAGGCCGACAAGGCATCTGTCCCTCATGGTCCACATGGGAAAATCTCAAAATTCTTAAGCGGTCACCTACACCGAATCTGAGGACCCTGATCACCTTGAATTACTCAAATATCCCAACTTTACGTTCGATCGTTCGCAAGGCACACCGAGGCCGTGCTTGTCATAGTACGTTCCCCAGCCAATTCTCTTCCCCGGTGGCAGTCCACCAGTGCCACCCCCCAGAAAATTCATCGGCTGACCAGTGCTGGCAGAACCATCACCCAATAAGCCGCTGCTCGTCAAACAGAGAACAAGACAATGTGCGACTGGGAAGAGTTCATCTTCGGATGCTCCTGCTCCTACACCAAGCGGAAGAACTATTGCCATTTCGCCCGCAACGATCCCAACCACCAGTGCTTCGGTGTCCAGGTCCTCAAGAAGGTCTGGGACGTGCCCGAGATCTGCGACAAGTGCAGCCAGAGGAACAACAGGACATCGTCGCGGTCATACCAGCCCTACGGGCAGGACCCTAGTAAGTGAACTGCCGCCAGACCTCATCTGCTACGGCCGGTTTGCCTGCGACGGGTCAGAGATGTTGGGAGTGGTTCAGAAGCTGACGAGTCTGTGCACTTACAGGCCAACGACGTCGATAAGGAGCCGCACGGGTACGGACAGCTGCTCCGGTGGCTCCGATGTTGTATTGTTTGTCATTGGTGTGTTGAGGCTGTGACAGAAGGACCGTTGGAAGGCTCTCAATGGCCCACCAGGTTGCACTTGAGGTCATCTTGGGCCGAGCACAGCAGTCACTTTTATTCTGCGGATGCCGGATGTTCTTCCGGGCAGGATGGCCCCCCATCACAATGAGGTTACCTAGGGTTACATATCGCGATTCTTTGCCTGTGTGTAGATAGGCTTGTCATATCCAGTCTAGACTCTCCCTTCCCCAGTCAATCAAAAGTCTGTTTTACGATGTCGTGGACCTTCTGATGTGCAGATGTGCAACAGTTGGACAAAAGAATCTTCCGAGCCACTTCATGCACAGCTCATGTGACGAGGTTTTCATCTAGACCGGTCGAGGCATGAATGATGCTTGGTGAGACAACAGGCCCGAAACCTCCTAGACGCTCGTCGACGGCATTTCATTGCGCAGGATGATGCTGTCACGACATCCTCAAGGCAAAGATCTTATTTTGGACAGAGGCAAGCTCGTCATCCAAGGTGGCGGCCAACGATCATAGTCGGATACAGATACACGGGAGCTTCATATACCTTGCAGCGATCCAGATCATTGTGCCCACGGAAACAGGCGTTGTGGGACGGACTAAGCTCAGGGTGAGAAAGCTCCGGCGCCGTTGTGTACGGCCGCACAGCACATGAAGCGCAGGTGAGGGACGACGTTGAGAAGGGAAGAAAGTGGCCCAGCCCCAAAACTTGCGTCCATCCTGCAAAGAAACAAGATGCCACAGGCGAGGGCGGGAGCCTGCTCGAGACGCACGCGGCCACCGGGCCGGCTCGAAACAAAAGACCCTTGTGGGAAAACGGCTGGCAGGCGAGATGGATGTGGCTAACCGCGTAGTCAATTCCTGATCCCCTTGCTAAGACCCCTGCCAGAAATATCTCGTGTATCCCAATGTGCGCATCCCGTGCGCCCGGGGGATCTGTCGGGCGTCGCATCGCCCCCGAGGCGTACTTGACCGAGGACACAAAGAAACCCCATAACCATACTACAGACTGCACACCGAGATCGTCACCATTCTTGCTCATCGACAGACGGCCTACGCGCGTGATGACCTGCCGCGTGCCTAGCTGGAGGAGGCGGCGGGGGCCTCGGCGGCAGGCTCGTCGTCGAAATTCGTGGCGCCCTCGACGGTCCCGACGACGTTGTACCTGTTGGAGAAGAACTTGACCCAGTCGTTGAGCGTCCCCTTCTCCTTTTCGGGCAAGTCCTTCCACTCTGGCGAGACGTCTTCCGGGTTGGTCGAGGTCTTGCCCAGCGCCCTGGAGGCGTCCTTGCCGGCAAAGACTTGACCGGCGACATTACTTGTCAGTACTCATGAAACTGCTTGGTGAGAGAGGGCAATGTGGGGAGAGCAATATTTAGGACGGCTCTGAGGGGGCCACCTGGGGAAGCTTGGGCGAGCTTACCGTTGTATGAGTTCCCGGGTTGGTACATCTTGTTGCCGGTCACATCATATACCTTGCCCTGCAAACGAGTGAGAACCTGAGCGTGTGAAATAATCACATGGGCGAGGATTCATACCTTGATTGCGACGTAGCACTTCGCTCCCTCCTTGCCTGTGACAAATGGTCAGCAACAATGTGCAGGGGAAATCGAGACTGATATCCGGCGGACCGGCCTAAACATATATTCATCGTAAACATGTAAAAGCACCCAGGCAGTGTCAATAAGTCGGGTTGAGGCACGAGAATGTTCACTGGAGCACAAGCTGCAACACAATTGCTCTTACCATCGGCTTTGGCAAGCTCCTCCAGAGAAATAGGATCGTCCTTGGGAGGGGCCAGCTGCACAGGGTTCTTGGGCTTAAAGTCCGGCATTTTGTTGATACGGTGGTTCTCTTCCGGTTTGTTTGAGATGCTGCTTCCAAATGTCCTGAGGCGTGAAAGGGGCGTCAAATTTGTGGGGAGAGTGAACAGAAGTCGATGCAGGACGCCCTGTGTTATTGTGATTCGTGCTTCTTGGATGCTGAAGTCGACGGTGTGTTCGGAGTTCGCTGTTGTGGGGCCTTATGGCACCTCCCTCGTCGTGGAGCACGGAAGCTTGGGTGGAGGTGCCGACGGATGGAGCACGCCACGGGCACACTTTAGTCAGCAGGCAGGGGGTGGAGTGCACGTCATTGGAGCTCTGCGGGACTGCAGAGCTCCCAAGAAAAGCTGTGTTCACGGCTTGTTCATATGTTTTAAAGTTCACGACTGATCTTTGAGCGCCCACCAAATTCGACCACCGGCACCGTGTGACCCAATGCCGAGGCTATCCAACCGCAACCGCTGAAAGGCTGCGAACCGAAGAGATCCGACAGTTGGCAATGTCTGCCATTCGCAGCGCGAAGCTTCCCCGGCGCGAATTGCTTCGCGCCGTCATCGAGCCTCGGCACTCCCCTCTCCGGGTGAACACGATCAGGACGGCCGGGATCCTTCCATTCTCCGGATCTTCCAGCAGACACACTCTACTCCCGACGTCAACGTCCAGCTGTCAGGTGCGATATGCATCCAAGTCGACCTTCACCCCACCAGGCCGTCCACCACCGGATGGGAAGCAGACGGGCACAGCGCCTCCGCCGCCGTCACTCGGACAGATATTGCGAACCGCATTGCGCTTACCCAACCTCTTCCGTGGGCAGAACCTCAAATCTTTGTTCCGCCAAAGCCCAGAAGAACTTGTTCTGGCCCTAATACTGCAAGTCATACCCCGCCCGTCCCCTATCCCCTTTTCTTCTATTGCCCTGCTGACTTTTAAGCCAGGCTCGCCGGAGCGGCCGGTGTCATTGGATATGTTGTATACCTGTACTTCACCTACTTCTACGCCTCACAGTTCACCAAATACCCGCCCGAAATCGCGAAGTCCCTGAGACGTGCACTCCACTACAGCAACTACTACGAGGACCCGAAGCTCGCTCTGAAATACTACAAGCTGGCCATTGAACAATGCAATGAGCATGGCTTGGATCCCTTCTCGGATGAGGTGGTTGGCATCAAAATTCAGCTCGCGGCTTGGCTCGAGAGGATCAGCAATGTCGAGAATTCGATCCATGTTTTGGAGTTGGTCTTGACCGAGAACAAGAGATGGCTGGCTACGGCTGAGTCCGCACCTGAGAAGCTCCCACGGGCACCTCGCCCTGGCACAAAAGTTGGGGAAGGCGAGTCAGAGAAGACCATCACCCAAGAGGACTTCGATAATTGGCTCCGCTCCTCGCGCACCAGGATCCTGGGCAAGTCGGTGGGGATCAGTACCAAGCTCGGAGAATTGTATGCGCATGAGCAGATTCTACAGCATGACCAGGCCCATGAGCGACTCATGTGGGCTGTTGAAACTGCCCTAGGAGAATTCCGTCGGAGATCCACAGAGGGCGTCAAACCTGGTGAAGGACCGTGGATGACGCCAGAAGAGATCGGTGGCGCACTCGAGTCCCTCGCCCATAGCTACGAACGGAAGTCAGAGTTCGACCTCGCGCTGCCCTTGTTCTTCCAAGCGCTCAGACTCTGTCAAGACCAGTGCCACATGGCTGTCATCATGAATAACCTCGCCGTTACCTTTGCTCAGCATCCGCCACGAGCTCCCTACGAAACACTCGCGGGAATAGTCCCTGGTGAAGGCAATGCGGCCCCGAAGCCAAGCTCAGCTGAGCAGTGGACGCGCAAGGAACTCCTCGAGTCGGGACAAAGATGGGCCAAGAACGCCTACCGTCACGCAAAGGAACCAACTGGGGATAAGCGAACTGCAGAATGTGACGAGGCGTGCGCTGTTGCCCTTGTCAACCTCGGTGATATTGCAGCCATGGGAGGTGATGTTCGAGAGGCGCGACGGCGGTACGAGCAGAGCATCAAAGTCAGTGAGAAGAACGATTTCGCGGACGGTGTGGCGCAGGCTCAAGCTGGTCTGAAGCGACTCGCGTAATGGAGATCTTGACCTGATCAACGAAACCCTTTCGACAGCGAGTCTTGCGCTGGCAGACTTTTTCTTCGCCTGCGCCCTCACCAAAACCCGGAGGTCTACGATCAAAGCCAAAGCAGGAGCCAGAAATGTGACGTTGTCATCGTCCCGTGTCCGCGACTCTAGCAACTACGGTTCCGAAAGCAGCCATAGTAAGCTGCAGAGAAGAAATCGAACCATGTGAAACGTTCCACCTGCTCTACTATATATTGTCAAGCAGGGTGGTGGGCATATGGCGCATCAATAGCATGCCAGGGTATAGGGCTATTACCTCCACGCATTCGGCTTTTGCTCGCGAAACTCGCATAGCCATCAGACCACTCTTGTCACCGATGCAGGACAGTGAGGTTCACAAAATATCAAAATGAGACACTGGTGGTATTCGCAACCCAATCACGAGTTCGAATACGTGCGCGGCTATTTCCATAGGCTCGTGCCCGATATGCAATCGAACGGTGTGGCGGACCCTCCAGAAGCGCGATCTAAGACCGACCCGAGATGTCCCAAATAGGGCCAAATAACCATCACGGGCCCTATCCCCCAAGAATGACCCGGCGGATCACGAACAAGCGCCGAGCAAACGAAGCTTGTGAATGTTAACCACACCGCTGACCTCAGAAACATTGCCTGCACGCCCAGGGTAACGCACACGTGTTTTCAAGGTTGTGTCTGTCGGCACGGCCGTGGCGACGAATGGATGCAGCTGTGGCTGCAGTGCTGCAGGCCACTCAGCAGAGGCCCTGGCGGTGGAAGCCCTGCGGGAGGGTGGGTGGCGGGCGGATGGGGCTCTTGTGAGAGTGGCATCATATCGCCTATTACCTTTCCCCAGAGCCCTGGACTCGGTACGGGTACCCGCTTTTGAGAGGCTTGTCGTGGAAGCATCTGGGCCGCGAGGATATAGGCCCCCCTGCGCGTAAAAGTACAGAGAAAGAAAAGCAGAATGGGGCATTTCGCAAAGTCCTGCGCAAGGCCGGGGTGGTCGGCCGATGGGACCGTTCTTTGGAATCATTTGCATGTGGTGTAGCGCATCCGCTGCACATTGGCCGCCCGCGCAGCGCCCAACTCTGGTTCTCCAATCAGATTAGATGTCAACCCAACTGGGGAGCAATCCCACGATGTTCCAGCGGATCTCGTAGTTAATCGTGCAGGGCGTTGGCAGCGGCGCAGGGGAAGCAGTTCCTTCGGGAGCGCGCGTGTTGACGCATCTACATTTTCAAAATACTACGCGGTGCGAAAGATGACGAGAGGAGGACGTGAAAACAGAAATACACATCGTGGGCTGGACGAATTGAGCCATGTCATCGGCGGCCAATGGTCCGGTCCGCTTGTATGTTCTCGCGTTCGGAGGCTAGAAGGCCAAAGAGAAATATGATATCACACACATGAGTTCAAACTTGACCCTTGCTAGCGCTCCTTGATCTTAGACTCCGTCTGGGGTTAAAGCCTCACCACGAGTCTTCCCTCAATTCACGATATCCTAAGAATAGATAAAAGGCCGCACCGTATAGGTATCACGCAGTTTGTGGAGAGAGGAGGCAGGGGCAGTGAGAGGCGTCCCGCTAAGGCACAGGTAGGGTGGTGCGCTCCCGGTCGCAAAGCCACCTTTTTCTTTTGTGCTCCGCTTTCCAACCCCCACCGTCTCCTCCTTCACGGTGGCTAAGGCTGAGGCTCACATATAGAATCCTGGGAGACGAAGCGACGGGACTGCCACATCTGGGAGTAGCTCTCCACGGAGCCCCCAAGATTAGGGCGTCCGCCTGTAAGCTGGACAGGTTAAGCTGTCTTGCCAGACGAGACGCCTTTGTATTGTGTGTAACGTAACCTTGTTTACTTACCGCCGGCCGGGGCGCGGCACTGTACTGTATCTCGCTTCCAGGGCCGAACAGAGGCTTGGATTGTCTCTCGCTTCCAAGGGACCTAGTCATGCGAAATCTAGATCACGGCGTGCCCTACGTCATTTCCGTATCTCACAGCATGGAGGCTTGGGTGGCATGGACGACAGCGCCCATTCTTTAGGAACAACACTGAATATACACGTCAGTTGGGAGCTTGTGATCACATGTCCGTGGCTGACCTAAAGCTGTGCCCAGGGAAGCTGTGCCCAGGACAGCTGTGCCCAGGAAGCTGTGCCCAGGAGATGCTGGACATGTCGGGTATCGGCGGGTCGAAATGTATAAAGTTGCAGTAGTCGCAATCCGCAGTCACGATCTTAAAGTTTGGAAGAGGGGGTTCGATCGAGAAGACATCTCTTAATAGGCATGTATATACCTACCTGTCCTGCAACCCCGTCGCCGATCAGCCTGTCTTGAAGGGTCCCATCCACAGCAAAAGACAGCGGGTTACAGGTGCAGATCGTCGCGCCCTCGCACCGCATGTAGCCCTAAGAAAGCTTGTCCACAGAGGGGGGGGAACCGCTTCCCCGCTCTCTGTCTGGCTCGTATCCGGTGCAAGGAAGGCCTGGCGAGGGGGGATTTTTCCGGCGCGGAATGGTGGGAAGGTGGGAACACAGTGCCCGCCGGGTCCCCTTGGTGATTTGACGATTCCGGGGTGGGGGGCAGAACGAGTATGTGTCTCGACATTGCGGATCGGTGGAATTTCGACGCTCGTGAAAGCGCCACGCGGTAACACTTCTTGGGCGATAAAAACTTCCTATTCCGTGCTGGGTTTTTTTCACTCTCCTCAAACTCCGGAGCATGGAGTTTATTGGGGCATGCGGTTACACCGTCAACCCTCTGCTAGACAGCACCATACCATACCAATTGTCTTGGGTAATCCTGCCCCTGAATCCTCCCGGATCTAAGTAGAGCACACCGTTGATTCCATTTCACATGGTAAGCTCTAGGGCCGGGGTTCGCGGCCGTGCGTCAGATGCGGACCAGATCTATCGTGCATGCTCGAATCTGGAAGCCAGGCAGTCGGCGGCGTCCGTCGGCGGTGTTCGATGTTGGTTGGCTGGGGGAGGGAGGGTAAATTGACTTGTTCGAGGGCTGCTGCTGCCTTTGAGGATGGTGTGGATGACGATAGCTTCGGTTGATGCATCGAGGCGTGCATGGACCAATTGCACAGCTGCCCAGATATGGAAGAGCATGTGTTGGCAGGTGTGGCATGGTGCCCAGAGAGACCCAAGACCCCTGCTGCAAAGGACCCTTTTGAGGGATGAGGACGGGTGGTGCGTGAGGTGATGGAGAGATGGCGGGTTCACGCTAGGGTACCTGGGCGCTGTGTGTAGCAGCTATCGGTCAGATTGCTGGTCTGAATGACCCTGTGGGTTGTACAATGCCTCCCCCATCTCCTTCTGGAGCTGGTGAGGATCATCAAGACCGACCGCCAAGACCAATATTATTTGCCAGAGAGGTTCTTGTATGTACCTGATGTAGTCTAGAAGGTTGACAGGTGCTTCCAACGGCCAATTCCACCTCCCCCCCCCCCACCTAATTTCCTCCTGGGACCGGCAGCCTCGCTTGCTGCACGGCGCTGCTGACAGCAGATTTCCTGACAGCAGATTTCCGCGGAGGACACCATTGCAGCCTGACAGGTGATGATCATACAGTGACGGGCTTTGCTTCGTTGTTGCGGCGACGGAAAAATCTGATAGTCGAGAAATGAAATTTCAAAAGACGGCAGAAGGGTCAAAGGCCGTGTCGAGGAAAGATAGGCCAGGAGGCGCGAATGAAGCAACAGTTTGCGATCGGAGCCAAGAAGTCGGGAGCGGTTGCTGCCGTTGTGAGACTGCCTGGGGTGGGGAGGAACCAATCAGTCGGGTCTTGTCTGTGCACAGATCAAAGTGTCGATCAGAAGTTTGTTTCCTCTGGTCGAAGCAGCTGCAGGGAGGTGGTCCGTGACTTGGACCTGGGCTCAGACCTCGCCCTGGCATGGCCTGACTTTGGCCATGTCATTCCTACTCATCTACACTACACACAACACACAACATACGACATACCAATACAGCACATCATCATTGACTCACGGCCATCCAGGAACCCGCCGTATCACCGGGGTCATCGTCTCGATGCCAACCTCCTTATGGCATAGCCGGTAGCGGGACCCGCTGTACCCGCCTCGGTTCCTGTAGGAGCTTAATTCTTCTAATTATGGAGTTCCTCACCTCATTTCGTGGCTTGCCTCTTCCCCTTCGGATCTGATACCCTGCTTCTGGAAACAAAGGGCCTTCTTTTCGTTCGCGAACTCGGATGATAGCATATAGCTCTCCCTTCGCTGCCTGGATAAATTTGTGGCCTCAACCCGATGCGGAAAGGTGGGTCGAAGTGCAGTCCTTGTCCTGGTGGTTCCGACGTCGCCATCGTCCGTCTCACTGCCGCCAAAGGACGACGATGCCGTCCGGGATTTGTTTCGACGACGACGGAGATGCCAGATCAGCCCAGCTCACCGGCCATTCCCCTGCCGAGCCCACCCAAATGGAAGGTTAGCCAGTCCACGGCAGATGAGAATTGGACAATCATCTACACCCAGGGTCAAGTTGAGGCTCTGTACGGCGCGATCCATGGTTGATCGACATCTAATAATGAAGCTGCCCCAACCCCACCGGGCCAATTCACCAGCAATGCGACCATGGGTCGACGGCTCAGACTAGGGAATGGCGAAGACCGGGTTCAAATGCCGACCTGCCAATCAGGTTGGCATGCACCGTTGACAGCGCAGATCAGCCTACCTACGGGAGCCTGGCATTCCTCGATTGCGACATCGAGGACATCTTCACCCAAAATGTCGGGTCACGATCCGTCAGTGTGGCCCACCTGAAAGCAGTTTGGGTATTCGCGCGGCTATCAGGGCCAACGCACCCACGTGCCATGCCCTGTTAGGCCTGCGATGTCGCGTATCTGGCCGGGGCAGGGGCAAAGCACAGCCCGACAGAAAGGGTCATGAGCATCAGGTCTGCGGATCCTCCACCGAGGCTGGCGCCATCACGAGATCCACGTGGAGTCAATCTTCCGGGTATTCGTCGAGGTGCGTCACTTGGGACGCCGACCCGGCGTCGACGAGTGGGTATCCGTTGCATGCCAAGAGTCCCATGGAGGGAAGATCTCCTCGCTGGGCCGCCCAGTGGGTTGAAGCAATGCAATAATAAGAATGAAAGTAGCGGAGAGACATAGTTTGCATGTCTCGGCGACGCAGGAGACAGAACGGAGTGACCGTCGAATGGCGGCCCAGGGAGTCAGATTCCCACCGTGCGCGCACCTAGCCCTACAGACTGTGTATGTCGAAGACCCCTGGCCCAACACCCTTGTCAGAACCGTCAGACGTCTTCCCAGCCTGGACGAGGTGACAAGGAGCAAGGCTCCCCACTCTATCTCACCTCGTACATAGTACCGCCCTGCAGCACACGGTTGTCTTCGGTATCCTGAGCGCCATGGACATCCCACGACCATCCTGGCCCAGGCCTGAGCTTTCCGAGAAGCCGACCTAACAGCTAGTGACGTCTTGCAGCTCCCATGCGTGGGCATCTCTCGGACGAGTGCGCAAGTAACGTCCCGGCCGCTCATCGCAGACCAGGGCGGTATGGGGCCTTCGAGCTGGCCTCTGTCAGGACGTCCCACTTGCTACCAGCCGACCAGATCCATCCGTATCTACATCCTTGCGCCGTGCATGCAGACCATGCAGCTCTCCCAGGCTGACAAGCCCACCACGAGCAGCGGCACGCGCACGGCTCTGCGATGAGCAGTAGTGAGATTCTTCGCCCTGGACAAGCACGGTCTCGCAAAAGCACCCCAAGTGGAGGTGCTGTCTCGGCAAATGTACATGCTTCATGTACCATGTTGCCCCAGGTTCATCCTTCCCAGCCCTATCTTGTCTATGAGCATAGGCTCATTATGGCCACTGTGTCACACCAACATGGGGACGCTGGCGCACGACTTTGGCAGACCGACGGCCAGCATGGCGGGCCACAATATCGAGGTATTAGTGACACCGCAACTTCTCTCATTTCTCCCTCCATAATGGCAGGCCAGGCTGCCGATGTAACCAGAGCGGCACGGTGAAGTCACTGGTGCCATTGCTCTGGTGTCTGTCTATCACACCAGGACAGCAGTGATTTCCTCATGCCTCAGTTCGCATATGCAAGTGCTGCACCAGGCAAAGCTGCAAACCTCCCGCACCATGAATAGTCCGCCCTCTAGACATCCTTTCGGTCCTCCCTGGACCCGGCCAGCATCTTGTTATAATACAAGCTCGTCGTCCGGTTCCCTTGGCCAGCCTGCCCCTCCCTCCATCATATCTCTCACCACACTTTATTATCCACCGGGATATTTATAACACACCGCCGTAGCCGGTAGCCTTCTCGCTCGCCGCACCGTGCCGTATAACATGGAGGACGTCAGCCTTTTCCTCGACGCCCCGTCACCATCTCATTCCTACCTTTACACTTTCAGCGACCAAGACCAATTTCTCGACGCCAGCCGCTCAGAGACACAAAGCTCCGCAACCTCTCCCGTACGTCTGCTTACCTATCATCCAGCTCGGCCCCATCGCTGATCTCATGCAGTACGACATGACCTTTTCTCGGGATTATACAGGCTCAGATACAATGCCCAGCCCAGACGTGGAAGGCGAGGACGGGAGCCTGTCACCACACGACCAAACATCAGCTACACAGCCCAAGCCCGCCGCGAAGAGGAAGCGAGAGAACAGATACAAGAACGCCCCGCCATCAGTCCTATCGGTAAGTCTCAGCCAGCAAGGCAAAAAGCGCCACTATCACATCCCCACGACCACAGCATACCCCACAAAGCCCGCAGTCGAAAGGTCTCACGCTGATGCAAGCCCCTCCAAACAGCGCCGCCGAGCACAAAACCGCGCCTCGCAAAGAGCCTACCGGGAGCGCAAGGACCAACGGATCAAGGACCTGGAGCAGATGCTCAACGACGCCAAGGCGCGCAACGACGTGCTCAGCCAGGCCTACGCCGAACTGCAGGCCGAATACCTCAAGCTCAAGACCTCGTCGGTCAGCGAGCAGCATCAGCATCATCAGCAGATCCCCACGTCGTATCCGGCCGCGGGTCCGCCGCCGCCAGGCCTCGGGGGCTACGTGGACCCGACCATGTCGGCCATGCACGTCGGCAGCGACCTGGACGCGTACCTCTACCCCGAGGTCGGGAACTACTCCATGTGAGGAGCGCTCCTCGACTGCCCTCGGACGGAAGGGAGAGGAACGAATCTACCCCCGCCCCCTGCTATTTCCGGGGTGGCTTTTGGACAAGGCGTCTGGGAAGAGATGCTGCAGCCCAGCGCGATTAGCGAGGCAGGGCGGGTTTTGCTTTTTCCCTGCCGCCTCCTCGCGTTTTCGCGGGTGGGCTGGCTGGCTACCGTTGCATTTGAGGCTTGATGCGGCTGGGCTGAATCCCGCGGCCACATGCCTGATGATTCGTCCGCTTCAGGGCGGACCACACACACGCGCGCGCGCACACACACGCCTACACACACGCGCGCGCACACACATACACATATCGCTGGAGTATTTTTGGGCGCTCATAGGGCGGGCGGAGAAAAGAACAGGGAGGAACCTCGTTTTGTGACAAAGAAGGCGAAGAAGGCGAAAAAGGCGAATGCTCGGCGTTCGAGGCGACGGGCGTCGTGCTAGGCGGGCGTTTCTTTGGCTTTCTTCCCTCGGGGATTTGGAGTTGGATTCTTGTCGGGTTGCTTTTGGGAATTTAAATGGGCGAGGCAAGAGTTTGCGAGGCGAACGGGTAGTGGGGGGGTTTCTCGAGGAGTTCGGGATTGATACGTCCCACCGGGCCAGACATGCTCAAGGGGCCTGGCACCTACCTTGTTCAACCCCAAGGGTGCATTATTGTAGTACGGGCGGCTCAGGCGTCTCCGTTTTAACTCGACACTTAATCAATCGCTTGATACCCTCCCTGTGTGAGCCATGAATGTTCGAACGTCCTGCTGTGTCCTGCTGTGCTATCTTGGCCCGAGGGACCTACCAGAGTCCCATGTCAACGAGCAAAGACTTTACACCTGTGCCCGTTAGGATGGAGTAGACTCACCCCTATGCCTACCCTCTGCAGGTAATTACACCCCTGCGCATTTCCTCATGCACCCTTGGACAATCTTATTCTTCTAAGGGGAAGACATCGTTTGATTCTCATACTTGTCTCACTCTACAATCTAGTGTTCGTGATTACAGCCAACAAAAAATAGAGGTGCGACATATGGCGGGGGAGGGACGACGTCTTCAATCAGCAGAAGCTTCTTGGGGGACACAGACATGTGGCCATGTGGTACAAGACGTCCATAAGTTGGAAGAATAGTACCGCCATGCTTAGACTTTTCAATATCATTATATTTTTGCTTTGCGGTCGTAGCACATAATCCCTCGAAGGAAGAGTCTTCGTATGGCAACTTATACTTACATTTGTAGCAAAGTTGGAAGTCGGCGTTGGCGACTCTCTGGGCGCGTAGCCAGCCCTGTTGGGTAGCTAGGTACCTGCTCGTATAACCTCTCCTATTTTATAGCATCTACGTCGTATACATAGCCCCCGATATTGAACACATCGTTCTGACCTTAGTTTGGTTCCTTCTGCCATTAATCACAGCGCGGCATGCTGTTCTTCCTGAGATGGTCGAGGTTGGCTCCGTCGACTAATGACTTCGTACTGACCATGAGTATTATTACTTTTCCCGACTTCCGATTCTGTTTTTTATTATAGATAAGCCAGAGTATCAACAGCTAACAGTCCCTAGGAAGAGTCCTCTGGAGAAAAGTGATCGAAGGCGAGGCTGGCCTGGTAGCGGAACCCGATCCAGAGACTCCCAGTGTCGAAGCTGCAGTCCGCGTTGACCTTGACCATTGACGACCTGAAGTCGTATTGTTGGTCTTTTTTCCCGCTGCATTGTGCCTTAGCACAAGAACAGCCACAGTGTCAACCGTGCCTCAGAGATCGAGGATGCCATACATGTCTAATATGCTCGTGCGTTGCGGGTAGTGACATATTTGCTCGGCTTTTCTCCGCTTTTAGGTTGTCGGACTTCGTCACTGGGTTATAATGCCCCATCTCTCCATTCATTGACATAATGTCCCCGTGGAAACTGCGCTCCTGTTCGTAAATCTTCCCTGTCATCGTCGAGGACTCGCACGCAAGACTGGCATCGCTCGTCTTTAAGATGTTGCAACGTCCCTACCTACGATGCGAGCACAAATCAGCCATTTAGTCTTCCTACCAAGAAATTAAAGCATTTCTTGTGATGATTGTCATTACCAGAGATCGAAAATGGGCGGCAAACAGCTCCATATCGTATGACACCGGGGAGGTCGACTTCTAGGAGGCACAAGAGCCAGCAACGAATTTACCAACCAGATCAAATTGTCCAGGACAGTCACTCGGGGATGAAAGGGGTAGAAGCTTATGTATTATGCATTTTCGAAAGCCGCTAGGCCCCTTTGACTGAATATTACAACCTGGGGTCTTACTCAGCCCAAGACATTCTCCGCGCCGTCGGCCCGTGACTCTCGGCAATATACAGTCCATGAGATTGAGGAGAATTTGTCCCTGCATTCTTAAGAGTGCTGATCCTCGTCATGGGGCTTGTTATGGAGTAATTAGACAGTGTTGTGGGGTCCCCGGTGCATAGTCAGTTCTACACGCCAACAGCAATCTGCCGGTTGACACGGATTGCTCATCATCACGTCTACAGGCAAAGGTATAATAACATGGCTCTTTAGAAGGATATTCTATCCGATGCCTGAAACAATGTTCTCATGAAGATGATTGGTCTTCGCCCTGCAGTACCAAACACCCAGGCAACCCACGCAGGCGGCCGAGAAGAGGTCATACATACTTCCACAAATCTGTGTGTTCTTATTTCCACTACACTGAACTTGTTCTAGTTAGGTATTTAGAACAACTTTTTGCTCGTGGCGCACAATTCTTTGCGCAAAAATGACATTGAATACGGATCTGGTGGAGGCAGCTGCATTCCCTGACCTCTATTCTACAACACTTTTGAAGAACAACTTCCCCACCTGGGAAATCAGTATAATCATCCGGCGTTGACTAGTCAGGAAATCAACTACAAACAATCGATCCGCTTATGAAATTGTATGTCTGACAAAGACTACGGGGCTTCCATTCTGTATTCATAGATCTTCTCGCGTGTCCGGACAGAAAGTTTGTGTGCCGCCTGATGGATACATTTGGGGTTTTTCGACATTGGCACGCAATGGTATTTCTTGCTACATATTTATAAAATTACCAGGATGTATGGTAACCTAGGAAATGTATCATCGTAGTTGGCCTTTGCATATTGGAGCAACCAATATTGGCTCGCAAGAGTCCCGTAAATTTTCCATACCAGTCAACTCTGCTGCTCGAAGATCAGTGTCCCCGATGCTACAAGGGCTGGAATTTACATTCAACCTGTATATGATAGCTGGGCTGGGGCCTGATCACTACAAGACTCTTGGAATAATGCACAAGCCAACGCAAAAGCGGACAGAGAATGCAATGACGCTAGGATCTATAGTGCAAACGAGTTCGATCATCCGCTGCCTGCCTGTGGGTGTTCGAGTCTGCCAGGCTGCCTACATATGTACCTTGCGAGTTTCATTTCTATTTTTAGGCTGTTGGCATTGCATTTTAATGTTGGTGCAATCCCAACAGGTTCATAGCCACATATCTGGGTATCCTGCATTGGCGCATGCCCTCGCCTACATGCGTGGCTGCCTCAGGTCGCAACTCAAAGCCCAACGACATATCATCCAAGTTTGACGCTGGGAAACTTTTCAGCACGTCGTTATTCAAAACTAAAACTTTGTATTTAAGCTCAATAATGCTGACGAATTCGACGTCCAGGCTCAGTCAAGATGCAACAAGTACAGGGCATGGGGGCTTTTCAACGTAATCGCTCACACTTACGCAATGAAACTTCATAAAATGATACGAGGTAACTTTCCTTCTCATCACTCGGCGCTTCCGTGTGTATGCCAACACCATACTGTGAGCCAATCAAGGCATAATTGCCATCGAGACGAGATTGCGTTGCGAGCTGAAGCCTGAAGGATCATTTGGCGTTCCAAGAAGGAAAGGCGGTGGTAACAGAGATTTTGTCACCAGTCAAAGGTGCGTATAAAACATCCCGCGGTCTAGATTCATCAAAAGACTTTTCTTATGAAATCGATGACTGACATTTAGAATAGGGTTCTCAGGTGTGCATTTTGCAGGGAAGTGACTGTGATACAATGTGGCCGGGCGACTCTCACCAGATCTGAGGCGACAACGAGATAACCTGATCCGCGATTGATAAGACAAAGAAGAAGTTTTGGAAGGAGAGTTAATGAGGTTGCGCCCTCGAATCATGCGAAATTTTGAACTGAAAAGTGTGTGAAGCAGAAGACGTAGGCTGAGAAGATTTCTTTTGCCTTAGACTTATAGAGCCGACCTCGGGAAGATTCACTCCAAAAGATTGACTCTGATATCGGAAAGTACTTCGGATCACTAGATGGGCAAGCGAAGCCAGAGGGGACCTGAGTATGGAAAAGAAATGATGGTAGATCCGTGGCCGGGCATGACAGCTATCACCCCGGATCACCACCGACCCGGGTGGGAACGCGCAGATTCATGCCGGGATGCCAGCCAACCTGGACAAGTGAAACATGCTGCCACCCGCCTGGCCTGGTTGGAAGAACCAGGAGTAAGAATAGTTCTCAGACAATAATTAGGTGAGTATTTCTCTCTCTCTCTCAGCTGACGGAAAGCCATCACTCTGTTTATCCACTTGGTACTGCTTACAGCGGCTGATGGTCTCTAGCATCTTCGATTATGTCAAGCGTTGGCAGCCTTCTCTTCAATTATCGAGCACACTAGATCAGAAAGCCTAGGTGTGGCTTGCCATCGGCGACTCAGTGTCGAGCAGGTGTGTCCTCCTTTGTGTGGACGTCGCCACTGGTGTCCTATGTCTTACGGCGGTGCCGTCGACCAGAGCACGCCTGACCAAAGTCTAGGACTCCGGAGTTTTATGGATGAGTCAACCATAGGATAGTTGCCACTCTCCGTAGGTATAAAGAGCATCCCATGCCGGCAGGAGTCCTCACGTCTCTGGAGCTGCTGTGCTGTCCTCTGAAGTTTCTCCAAATCGTACCATGGCAGAAGCTGATGCGGACATGATCCAGTATCCCCTGTGCGTCTCTCGCGTTGGGAGCCTGGAAGAACCGAGGAGCATTTGCGCAGCAGAAAGCCTCTACCAGTTGCACATGGAGAATCCGTCGACTTCGAGACAGCTTGGAGTGTATGTGAGTGTCTTTCCCCTCGTTGCTAAGAATGTTGGCTGATATTCTGAGACAGCGGTTACACACTTCGTCGGTCTGAGAAGTCGGGGGCGGCTTGATCCGTACGAGTCCGCAGGCTGAATGGTAAGCCACTGCCCCCAAATTCCGGTCTTCTGCATGGGTTTAAGCCACTGCATGTGGGTGTCGAATACCACCAATGGCCCCGTCGACGCCCCGCTTTACACATGCACGAGAGGCACAGGAGCGGCTTAGATACGATCGTCAGAACTGATTAATTATCTTCCGGGGCGTTTGAGTGCTCATCATGATGCACTTACTACGCCCAAAGAGGAATGTGTTTCTCTGAGGTGAGGGGCTTTGCTCTTATCAAGCGCATGATTTCCCTGGGCGCCGTGGAATCCGGTGTGGTAAGCCGCACATCAGCATCACGACATGGTAAATGCTGAGCGAGATCGAGACCGTGGAGGCCGGCTGGTTGGGGGCGCATTCCAGGTTGGGGGCGTATTCGGGCTGGCCATGTTCAGCTTGCTAATATTGTTCTAGGACCCCATCGTCCGTTTTCGAATTCCGTCGTTTATGATGATCATGGAAGTTCAGCTCTTGGGGGCGGCGAACGACCACCACTGGCACATTATAATAGGGACCTATCCATCCCCGAATATACCTCGCTTCTCGATGGAAAATGGTTTCCCTCTATAAACCGCCGATTATTCCAGCGATATATTACCGTTCCTTACGGGCCTGATTCCAACCTCGGAAGCCTGCCTGCTGCTTGGAGACAACCACCAAGACTTGTCTGGGCCCAGCCCAACAGTGGCACTGCTGGCACGGTGTCCCCGCCTTGAGGCTCTGCTTCCTTATTCGGAGAGCTCTTCACCGAAGGAGAGAGGCAACGACGCAGCTATTGGAACCACGACAAATGGCTCGATGGCTGCGACTTTGAGGTCATCATCCGAGCACATTTGCATCGCCCCCTTCGTCCTTCCAATGACCCTGCCGGATCTAAGGGACCGAGGCACCCTTTCACTGGACATGATGCCCTTCGGTCTCATATCATGCTAACCGCCTGTCCACAATATAGGGTCACGGTCTTTGCCTCCCCGATCTTCCGAGCCCGAACCCTTTCGCGGCCCATGGCGAACCACCACCCTGCCACGACACACTCGCTGCTGGTCGTTGCACGCCTTTTTTCTACCTTCGACCCTGCGCCTCTCTTGAGACTCTTGTGTCCCTTCATGACGCCACACTCTTCATTCTGTCGTGGAAAGTCATTGGGTGACGTCTCGCACAGGGACTCGACCCTTCATGCAGGGCCACACCCCTGCCGGACTTCCTCAGGCAACAAGTGCTGCCAGGCCTATTGCGAGTGCATCCAATGCATGGATGAGGGGAGGAATACGATGCCGACTATCACGGGGACCTGCGGGCGTTCCTGAAGGGACATGGAATCCGGTCATCGGGGCACCAGACAAAGCAAAGGCTTTTGAGAATGCAAGGAGTCTGTGCCAAATATATCTATAAACGATGGGTCTTTCGCCTTGGAAAAGGTCACCATAAATCCGTGAACATCGTGCATACGCAAGGAGTCTTGAGCACAGCCTCGAAGTCCACCCAATTCTACAGCCTCCTCGTGTAGGAGCAATCGTTCAGTTTGCCGACAAACATGACTTATCCAATCCATGAACTTGAGAGCCCAAGCGAAGCTCTAGCGCTGCAGTCGACAGTCCCACAAACATATGATAAGAATGGCCAGCACATTTCAAATTGCGTGTAGGTTCGATGGCCCCTGCTTCTGAGTAATGATTGACGTAAGAACAGGTTCAGAGAGCGCGGCTTCGAGCCCTGGTCGAAGAAATACCTGAAGTACATCCTCATGGAATGGTACATCTTCCTGAATGAGGGACAACGCCTTCCAGGCACTTGGGACTGCCCTCTTCCAAGTTGTGACGAACGTAACGGCACCTTCGCCCACGTAATGATACACCTTGAGGTTTGTCAGCATCTCAAGACCGACACGAGACAATACAGGTGTCCCGGCTGCCGGGAAGACGTCGAAATGCCTGCTCACACCTGTCCCGGCTGCCAAACATATGCCCAGGCTCCTGCTATGGGCCATGGCAAGAAGGCTATGTTGAAGATCAGGAGAAGTTTTGACAACATCCTGGGCCCGTCCAGCCCGCGTGCTCGCCACTCTTCTCCTGGGTCTTCTCCAATATCACCTCCTCCACCCTACACTGGCCATCCACAGAGAGAGCTGGTACATTCCATATCATACACCGGCCCTTCTCAGAAGAAAGAGCTGGCACAGGAATTATCATGCGCCAGCCCTTATCAGGAGGAAGAGCTGATACAGGAGGTATCGTGTGCCGGCCCTTATCAGGAGAAAGAGTTGGTACAACCCATATCATACGCTGGCCCCTCCCAAGAGAAAGAGCTGGTACAACCCATATCATACACGGCTGTTAATACCAATTGCAATGCGCGGGCACCCAATTCTTTCAGCCAGCACAACAGAAACGTTTTGGTTGATCCGATAAACACACAATGCAACCTAACGCCGATTTACGAGCCGTCTACCAACCAATCCTGTAGGAGTTCTACAGCTACGAACTCATCATTTGGGAGCGGAATCTACAGCATTTTCTCGGAAGCTAGAGCCTCATCAGCGACTTCATTGTATCAATTTGCATGGTCTCCCAGCGATCTTTCATCGATCGAACCATCATGTCTCGATGGCCCGAATATGTCTCCATGGGTCGGCAACGCCCAGCCATCTTGCAACGTGCAACATTTTGGTGCTTTGCCTTTCGGTTCGACGTTGCCCGACATCACAGAGCATTCCTTCTTGCAAGACGCGACAAACATGGAGGGCGTAATCTTCCCAATGGACAGTCATACTCACATGAACTGCAGTGATGTCGAAAAACAATTCCATGGTGGATTTACAGGCTTTCCCCAAGATCAGTGGAGTCAACAAGAAGACCTCTCGTCGTTCATGTCCGAGCTGTCGAGCAACTCGCCTCAAGAGTACAACGCCGCTCTGGGACTCGCCTCCAATGCCAACCTTGCCCACGCTCCAACCTCCCCGGCCTCCACCGACGCCACCTTGGTAGACACGCCCACGACAAGCGAGGGCTCCTCCCCACTGACGAGCGACAGCCCGCTCCTCGAGTGCGGAACATGCCACTGGAGGCCCGACATGGGCGGCAAGAGGACGGATAAGAAGCTCAGGCTGGCCGTGGAAAAGCACGTCAAGCGCAACCACCAGAGCAGGGACTACCAGTGCAGCGTCTGCAACCAGTCCTTCAGGAACAGGCCCGACAACGTCAAGCCGCACGTGGCCAGGAAGCACCCGGGCATGCTGGAGAAGCTCTACCCGAAGACGGCGCAGCAGGATGGCGGGCCCCAGGGCGAGAAGGCGAGGAGGAGGGCGAGCATGCCGATCACTGGCTCTCAGCGCTCACCTTCACGTGGGAAGTATGTGCGATTCCAACGGGGGTGATGCGGTCGCCCAACCGGGAATCCCATAGTAGAGCATCTCTGTTGTGTGCCCCGGATGATGGCGCCCATGGGTGCTCCGGAAGGATTCGCTGGCTCTTGACGATTTCACGATTTATGGCTATCTATCTCCTTGGTCGACTGTTTGTTTGTTTTGCTGGTTCATTTCAACTTATGCACGTCTTCCTAGTCTCTCATAGCTGCTAATCCACAATTGTCAAGCACCTACAGTGACGCCATACGGTGCTTACCGACTTGAGTATCTGTGCAGTCTGCTATCTGAAATATCACTCTCCGACTCGTCTTCTCCTGTCTACAAAGGCCAGGGCGTTTCTATGCGGAAAGACACTGGTTTATGGATGATGAAGTATTGGTCGTACTTTTTTTCAGATAGGATTGCAGTGTATTGTCAAAAGATATTAGGAACCGTCGGCGACACGCGGCACGAGAAGGATCTCATGGAACATCCTATATTTTCAGAGATGGCGTATAATCTTTTCTTTTGTGTGCGAACTTTGAATATTGGTAGATCAGGGGTGACTCGGTCTGATGCGAGGCTTCGTGGACCTATCTATATCTTGAGCACGTAAGTCAGTAGAGGTTTTCGTGAGATAAAGGGCGCAATGATCTCGCGAAGGACGACAAAATAAGCCGATGCTACTTTCTTTTGTTATTAGATTGTGTATTCCTGTAGTGAGCTCGTGCCGTTATGCCGGATAGAGGAGAAATCTGGATAGTCCAACCGGCCGCAGCTGCGTGTACACGTATGGTGGTGAATTGCAAATCATAACAAAGCCCTGATGATAATTCCTCCGCCTGGTACTGTTAGATGATAAGAGTTGAGCCCAAAACTAGGAGCAGGAAGAATCCGAACCGTCTTGCCGGGCAAGATTGGTCCAACATCGGGTTCAACGACTCGAGTTCAACGACTTTGTCACTATCAGACGTCAAGCTGGGACGGGAGATAGGGAGCGGGAGATCTGGCTCGTTCTATGTTGTCTGTCCTGAATCAGACAAAGCTGCGATGCGTTTGAAGGCCCCTGAAGATTTGTGTACGCGCTCCGACTGATGGCCTTGGCGGCCGGCTCGTGATGCCTACTTCCAGATTAAACTGGCGAATCCTAATCGATCATGTACAATGCATGATGTCCTTCCCAATATGCGAGAGGCCGAGTATGACTCCAGCGGCAGTCACAGGGGAAGTAAAACTCTGCCTTGGGGCCGCAACCTGCGCCTCAAACATGTTCGGTGAGTGCTGTTTTGTTTTGGACGCCTCGAAACGCCGATGCACCCGAGGTTGAGAGATAGAGCCCCCTCCCCAGTCCACGAATCAGCGTCCCCACGCTGAATCAATCCCATCGACTAGTCCAGACGACTCAGCCATTCAGCAGGGGAAGGTTTACCGGATTAAGTGAACCTTGCACTACCGCCCGGATCTTGAGCCTCGAGTTGAGACGATGACAAAGAGGAGGGCGTCGAAACCAGTCGTTGAGATCGTGTGCAGGAGGCGGGACGTGGCGGAAACAACGCACGGGGCGGCCACGAAGCCATCCGGGTTGCATTCTCCCCGCTGGCACGGAGTTATGCCATCCATATTGTTGCTGAGACGAGAGAGAAGTCGGGATCAAGACGCTGGCGATTTGATGGAATGCGTGCAGTGGATAAGCGATCGGCAGCGGCCAAGCCTTCGACATGTCTTGGTAGAAGCTTGATCAATTTTGGGTCACCACTGACGTTGCTGGGCACGCGTGGCTACTCGGGACGCAGAGGTCCAAGTCCACTGTGCACAGGCATGTGCACCCGGGGGAGCATAGAAGCAGGAGGCTCCTTGTTTCCAATGCCGATTACGATTGCACTGACGAGATTCAAACGTTTCCCTTGGTGGCAAACACTGATCCGCCGGCCAGGTAACAACAGTGGGGAGTCCACATCCCCGGCCGCAGGCTGTGCGAGACCATACGTAGGCGCGTCTTTGAGTTCCTACTATGTGCCCAAAGATGTGTGATGAGATTAGTTCCGGACATCGGCGGCAGCAACGCTTATCGAAATGCAACTGCAGCTTGTCATGCGCTTAATTTGTCATTGGGCATATGCAGTGTGGCGCCACGTCTATGTGACTCTGAGGTGCCTTGCGCCCATCAGAGGAATCTGTCATGAGCTGTCAAGAGACGAATCATGGCCTCTGGCCAGGAATCGAGTTAGTCGCGATTTGCAGACGGGGGCTGCAGGTGCATGATGAGGAGGCGGTGGCAACTAGCAGTAGTTTCCAGGCATGGGCGCCATGTTGCAAGAGGCGTGACCGGCTGTGTTTGACATGATCTGCTCGACCCCTGGCAGATCAGGGCCGACTGCGGTGTGGGTTTGGTTTGTCGAAGGGGCCGCCGAGTGGGCAGCCGCAGCCTTGCCCGCTTCTGGGGTGATTAAGGCCACATGCAGGCAAGGCTGGGGTCGAGGGAGAAGGGGCTAGGGGGAGGAGGCAAGCAGCAGGAGCAGGCAGTACCTGGTAGGACAGGAAGAGCAGCCGGCTCAGCCCCACTGCACCCGGCCCTTCCTTCCCCTTGCCGTGCACCCCTGCACCCAATCTCAGTGGAGCAATCCCAGTGCGGCTCAAATGCTTAAACAGACCTCGTTTCACCTGATCAGCAAATCGCAAGCGCTCCTTGACCCCCCTTCACCCCGTTTCTGGGATGGGTTTCCAAAACATGACTGCCCTCGACCCTGGGCACCACAGGTTCCTGACTGGACGAGCAGTGCTCTTCCCCATGCTCCCTGCACTCAAGAGCATGCCCCCAGGATCGCAACCAAATCTGCATTGCATGACGAGCACCAGTGGCCCCTGCAGCCCGTGCCGATCTTGTTCTCCTTCCTCCTTCCTGGGCCCGGTGACACCAGGCCATACCCTTTTGCACACCCGGGAGATGTACATACCTTGCTGCCCGTTCCTCGACAGACGGCCAATCGCAACACGTGCTGGTCCCTCGCCGCGAGGATCTGCAGCCACTCCCGTCACCTGCAGGCATGGCGGGCTGGGCCTCTCCCGGCTCTACGTCTGGGCTAGCAGCCACACTGCCTCGACTCCATCGTCGGATCATTGCTTCACCTGATCTCTGAGGATACAGAGCACCTCGAGTCCGAACTCTTTGCATGGCAACTTGGCGCCCAGAGAACCAAGCCTGTCAAGCATCGCCAAGATGCAGGCCAAGCAGTACCAAGCAGTACCAAGCCGGTTGGCATCCGAAATCTCTATAAGATTCACGGGCCACTGCCTCCTCTCGCTCCAGTTTTCTCTTCTCATCATCATCAACAGCTTCATCAGTCGTCTAATCAGTCTCTCATCATCAGCCCTTCTTTGCCCCAGAGCCCGGAGCTCCAAGTCTTTACAGTCTACTTCACTTCAGCCACCTCTTTCGGCCCGCAAACAGATCTTTCCGTTTAAACAAACGCCAACCAGAAATCAGTCAAGATGCAGTACTCAAGTGCCATCCTCATCGCGGCCTACGCTGCCACCAACGTCTTCGCCCACGGTGTCGTCTCCGCCGTCCAGGGTGCCAACGGTGTGACCCTGCCCGGTCTCTCGGTCGCTGACGGCACTCCCCGTGACTGCGCCTCGCCCCGATGTGGCTCTGAGGCCGACACCTCCATCATCCGTGACAAGGAGCTCGGCACCTCCAAGGCTACCGCCCTGGGCCGCACCAACGGAGGTGGCCCCGTTGATGCTTCCAAGATGATGGCCCTCTTCATGGATGGCGCCGGCGCCAACACCTCCGCTGTCGTGGCCGCCCGTGAGATCCACGAGGCCGCCCTCGCCCGCCGCGCCAACCTGCCCCGTGCTGCCAACGGTGGCACCAAGACCCCCAAGGGTACCCAGGAGACTGCTGTCAAGGCCGCCACCGGTATGGCCGCCGCTCAGGGTCTGCCCACCACCCAGGATGATGGCACCCTGCAGATGACCTTCCACCAGGTCAACCAGGACGGTGCCGGTCCCCTGACCGCCTCCATCGATGCCACCTCGGGCGGTACTGACCCCGCTGCCTTCAAGGATGCTCAGATGACCCAGGACGTTCCCGGCATCGGCATCGGTGGTCTCTCCGGAGCTTCCACCATGGACTTCCCCATCGCTGTCCAGATGCCCGCTGGCATGACCTGCTCCGGCTCTGTCGGTGGTGCCAACAACGTCTGCATTGCCCGCATGGCCAACTCCGCGCTCGCCGGCCCCTTCGGTGGCTCCGTCGCCTTCACCCAGAGCGCCGCTGCCAAGAAGAGGGCCATCGAGTACAACCTCGCCAAGCGCAGGTTCGCCCGTGCCCTCAAGACCGAGGAGTAGATTGGTTCATACCATATCGAGCTCAGATGGTGAGGCACACAGTACGATACCCTGGTCATTCTGGATGGATGGGTCCGTCAAAAAAGGCTGGGAGGCATAGCTGATCTGGGATCAGCTATCCCCTACCCATTGCTGGTTTCCTTTTACTTCGTTTTGCATTATATACCACATTCTTTAGGCGCTGGCTGGGAGGGAGCTGAGAACGATAATATGGCGGGCTGTACATAAATAGAAAGCTGTAAATTGATGACAGATGACATTCCTTTAAAAGTCTTGGTGCTGCATTGAAATGTGCATGTGTCCGCCATCGGATTGGATTCAAAGAATCGAAATTGAATCCCATTAGAAGTGTGCTGTGGCTTCCAACCTCATCTTGCTACCTAGGTGTTCCGTCGATTTGGAATCTGTGCCAGTAACAAGACAAATCTCAGTGGTAGAATTTGTTTTTCTGTCGACAAGAATGTATAATGGATTACGAATGGATCGAATTCCTTTGGGGGCTGCGAAACGTGTGCAAGACTAGTCTATGCGCTGGATTAAGTACGTTATAGAATTGTGTCAGTGTAAAGACACCTCCTTACTACTGCCTCCTACACTATGGCATGTCGATTGTGTGATCCTTTCTTAAAGGTACGTTGGGGAACAATACAGCCATTTTGTCTTATAATTCCCATAATGCCGAGTCAAAATGACTATGGGGCTCCTAAGGTGTTGGACTTCAAGGACTTTAGCAGCCATAGTGTGGATGTGTAAGAAGTGTGTAAGTCGAAATGGGCGTCGTATTTGGGGGAGGGTACCTCCCGAGAGTTTGGCCCTAACCCTCCATATACCCATGTAGGCTACCCGTATTCCGTAGTGAGGCTTGCCCCTGAGCAGCTGAACAAGCTGAGTAGTGGTGTTCGAGTCAGGGTCCACCGTTACGAACCCCGCAGTTCGGGAAGTGCTCTGTACGCCGTATACGTATGTTTTGTAACCACGTGAAGTCACAGGTCAATTGATATGACACGAAAGACTGCTCTTCTCTTTCGTGGGCTTACATAAATATCATTCGCTTGTGAGACGCCCAAGGGCGTGCCTTGATTGCGAGCTGTCTATCTGCAGATCAGCCGAGTGTCCTCGTGGCGCAAGCGAGTGCAGATCAGCCGTTATACGGATCGCGCCTACGTCACAGCGAAGCTCCCTGCTCATTACCGCAGCTCCTCCACTGCGACAGACACGCAAACGGACTCAGCCACTAGGATAATAATAAAGAGAGCAGGCGAGGTCCATCCATCATCACATCGCCCCAAATACCATCCGACGAACCTCCCTCCATTCCTCCCACCAGCTTTCCCTACCTTCACAAACCACCAATCCAGCAACACAACCAGCCATGGAGACATTCGGATCTCTCAAGCGTCGGACCACCGAC
This sequence comes from Diaporthe vaccinii, assembly GCA_039880775.1. Lineage (NCBI taxonomy): Eukaryota > Fungi > Ascomycota > Sordariomycetes > Diaporthales > Diaporthaceae > Diaporthe > Diaporthe vaccinii. The sequence goes on along the minus strand of JBCEDN010000005.1, from coordinate 1,037,818 downwards.
CTCATGTCCCAAGCCCAGGGCCAAGTGGGCAATATCCCCAGACCAAACCTGCCCGGTATGCCAGCAATGCCAGCAATGCCAGCAATGCCAGCAATGCCAGCGATGCCATCCATGCCCGCCCACTTTCCCAACCTGTCCGACCTCTCGTCCAGGCTCCCCAAGATGCCAGCCTTCGCGTCCGGGGCAGCGCACCCGGGCACGCCCACGCAGAAGGCCACCTGGGAGCGAATCGAAGTTCCCCCAATGCCGCGGTCATCCCACTCGGTCAACGTCGTCGCCGGCAGCGCCTACATCTTCGGGGGCGAGATCCGGCCCCGCGAGCCCGTCGACAACGACATGCACATCATCACCCTGCCATTCAGCAGCGCTGGCGCCGACTATTACGCCGTCAAGGCCAAGGCGGCCCCCAAGCAAGAGGTCCCGCAGGTCCCCACTGTCATCGCCCCCAGCGATGACGGCAACGACGATAGCAAGGAGAAGGACTTGGCTGAGGTGCCCCTCGGCACCCCAGCCGAGGAGTCCGACGACGTCGTGACTGGGTCGGAGAACATCGCCGACGGCCCGGACCCCAGCAGCTCCAAGGGCAAGGGCCCCGCCCACGCAGACTTCGACCGCTCTTCCCTGGGTGACGTGCCCTCTCCGCGCGTTGGACATGCCACGGCCGTCATTGGCAACCGTATCTTCTTGTTTGGCGGGCGCGGTGGCCCAGACCTGGCGCCGTTGGAGGAGCACGGCCGAGTATGGGTGTTCGACACCAAGACGCACCTCTGGAGCTACCTCGACCCCCTCCTCCCCGCGGCGGGCCCCATATCCCCGGCCTTCGCCGACAAGAGGCACCACTACCCGGCGGCGAGGAGTTATCACTCAGCAGCCGGCCTGGACCAGCCGCGGGACTTTGCAACTCGGGAGACCAAAACCGCCACTTGGGCCGAGTGGGCGCAGGGCGACAACCCCGCCGTTGGCCAGGTCGCGAACAACAGCCGGGATGAGGATGACGATGGGTACGGCACCCTGATCGTGCACGGGGGTTGCTTTGCCGAGGGCAGGGCCAACGACACCTGGGCCTTCGACGTGCGCTCGAGGGTGTGGCAGGAGCTCCCCTCGGCTCCCGGCAAGCCGCGCGGCGGCACGAGCCTGGGCGTCGCTGGGTCCAGGCTCTGGAGGTTCGGCGGCTTCAACGGCGAGGGCGAGGAGGGCGGCCAGCTGGACTACCTCGAGCTCGGCGTCGACACCTTCGAGAACATCAGCAGCGAGCGGGACGTCGTCCTCAGCGCCCGGGGCCAGTGGAAGAGCATCTTCCCGGAGCTCGCGGACAGCCCGGCCGCGGCCCTGGTCGCGGCCGCCGAAGAGAACGCCGCCGCCGGCGAGGACAAGGATGAGGCCGCCAGCGTGCCCCTTAAGGCCGAGGTCAACCCGCACTGGCCCGGCCACCGCAGCGTCGCCGGCATGCAGACCGTCACGATCGGCGGGGTCGGTGGCCGGGAGTACCTGATCCTGCTCCTGGGCGAGCGGGACCCCAGCGAGGCAGGCCACGAGGCGGCGGGCAAGTTCTGGGACGACATCTGGGCGTACGAGCTCCCCAGGGCTACCGCTGCATCGTCGGTCATGGGCATGTTCGGCAGGGCCAGGAGCGGCAGCAAGGGCCAGGAGAGGCCCGTCGAGGGCAAGTGGTTCCGCGTCGAGACCGAGGCATACGACGATGAGGACGACGCCGCTGCTCAGGGTCCTGGCCCGAGGGGCTGGTTTGCTACGGCCCACATGGGTCAGCTCGAGGAGAGGGGCATTGTTGTCTGGGGTGGATTGGACGGCGCGAACAAGAGACTAGGAGACGGCTGGATCCTAAGGCTGGGTGCAGAGAAGAGGGAGCTTTGAGCATCCGGGCTCCGACGAGCTTGACTTTTTTGATTTATTTCATCTCACCTCGGAACAGGGGTCGGCGTTCTTGCATTAACGGACGATGGGGTATTGGGATCACATTTTCTCGAGAAAGATAGCACTGCTGCAGGCCAAAATTGTCTCACAAAGGTCTTGATATGACGCACAATACAAATTCATATGTACAACCAGTAGGGCTCTGCTCTCTTTGGTCTCTTTTTCCCTTGTCCCCGTCCATAAATCGCCTCGCACTGCCTGTCTAACGTTCTGCTCTCGATTCTGCCAATCTCGAGGATGAGACGGTCATATTGCGTGAGGCCAGGCGCCAAATGACCCATATCTCTGACCGCCTGCTCACAGATCCGACCTCGTGACCTCAGCCCCGTAGGGCTCGCTCAGCAGCGTCGTCTGGCCGGCGCTGTTCTCGCACGTCTGGCGGCCGCTCAGGGGACCCGGCTTGGGGATCTTGCTGACGTCTCCGGCGCTCTCCCTCAGGGCGGTCAGAAGGCTCTTGGTTGTCTCGGGCGTCAGGTCCTCGTAGTAGTCGTCGTTGATCTGCACCATGGGGGCGTTGACGCAGGCGCCGAGGCACTCGACCTCGATGAAGGTGAAGAGCCCGTCCGCGGTCGTCTGGCCCGCCTTGATGCCCAGGCTCTCCTCGATCGTCTTGACGATGGAGTCGGAGCCGCAGCCGCCGAGCTGGCAGGGTGTCTGTGCGTGTGGGAATTCAAGTCAGCTTATCTGCTTTTTGCTCTTTCCGGGGATTCCTTGCGTATATGCGTCGTATCCATTCCACCTCTTATTTGTGGCCTCCTCCACCAAGCCCCCCAGTTCTTCTTGTACATCGAGAGAAAGCTTACCGTAGTGCAGGCCTGGACGAAGAACTTGCCAACCGGCGTCCGGTTGTACATGGTGTAGAAAGACGCGACCTCGTAGACTCGCATGGGGGGCATCTCGAGGATGCGGGCAACCTCGTTCATGACGCTTATGCTGGTGAAGCCGTGCTGGCGCTGGCCCAGGTCCAGCAGCGGCATGACTGCGGCCTTCTTGTATTGTGGTGGGTACCGCTTGAGGATCTCGGCGATGACGGCTTCATTCTTGGCGGTAAATTTGAAGGGGATGCTGGGGTTGTTGTCGGGTGTGTTTCGGTGCTGTTGAAATCGGGGGCCTCGTTAGCTTCTCTTCACAGTCTCTAGATAGCTGCCCACAGGGCTCATGCGCCGAGGTGAGTGGTGACGACAGGACACGACAGAGGTCTCGGGGTGGGCACGTACGACCATGAGCGAGTCGCTCGGTCTTGAGGTTGTGACGGAGAATGCTCGAGTTTGTGGCCTTGCCGCCCTCCGTGCGGAGCGGGCAGCCGTTCTGAATACTAGGGGGGCGATTTTGCTTGCCATGGTGGGCTGTGTAGAGATCAATGGCAGGACGTTGGTGATACTGTCGCCGGCCTGAAAGTGATGCCGTCAAACATTTGGGAGCTTCCCGACGGCTCAAACAGGGCTTACCTAATCTTGTTTGCTCAGCTTGGTTGTTGTCGTTGTGATTGGCTGGCAGCGTGCCGAGGTGCCCAGTTACTCCGTACTCACTGCTATGCGCAGCCAGCTTAATAAGGAGCGAGTGGACCGATCGCATTGCAACAACAGCAAGCAATCCAATCAGCATCAATCAACACGTCACAAATCGTCGAACTGAACAAGGCCACGGTAATTGGCGTGCGACTTCATTGCACCTCACCAGACCAACATACAAAATGGGCACCGGCTGCTATTTCCATGTGTAAGGGAGAAGTCATGCTTCCACCCAGTCTCAGTGAGGGGCCATTCCGCCAACGCTTTCTCATTATCTAGAATGCCAACTACAAGTCGGTTTACCGCCAAAATTGAAACATGGGGACGCTTATATACAACGCACACCTATATCATAACTGTGAACTGAGTGAGCTATATTCCACCCAATGCATCCTGCGAACACTGAGAATCAGATACCGTGGGCAAGCGATGGAAACTACACGACATTTACAGACGAACAGGATCTGCATAGCATTTATGCTATTCGGAGTTGATAATATCTGCTTCCATTTATGTATGTTAAACGGTGAAATTGCATCGAGTGCCCAACGCTTCCGACATCGTGCCGCAACAGCCTCCGGAGCTTGTACCGGTATGGCCGAGGCCTGCAGAGTGCAGCCTTGACTCGCTGATCTTTCATTAGGCAGGCTTGCGGACTCACATAATATTCGTAAGCTTTTGTTGGGCCAGATAGCTTCCAAGCAAGAGAAACCCACCATTTGATGCGCGGCTCCACTCGATTCAGGCAACAATTGAGGACTGCCTGCGGTGCACACAGAAATCGCGCCACTTCATCACGGTTCGCGATTTTACCACTGGATCTATTGAGTTAGCCGTGTCCAAAAAAACTCTGTTGATACGGTCATGAGCAGGCTGCATACCCCCTTGCCACCTATACTCAGACCGTCGTCGTACATCGTGCGTGTGGCTGTAGACTTCACATTGTCCCTGCCTCGCATTGCCAGATCTGTTTTCTTTTTCTCTCTCTTTTCCCACGACTTCCAATTTGGGCACATTAAAAATGCTCGGTCCATTTCGATTAAGAAACCTTTACAAGGCAACGTAAAGCTTCAACCATGGACTGCACGCCACGCGCTCAACAAGAGTGTATCCATGTCCCCAGTCCATGGAATTTCGATTTCTGGGAGGCTCCTGAGGACCCTGAAAGGCCACTTCTCCCCTATCTCCCCGGATTCTCTGTCCACTTCCGGCACGTCGGCGAGCTTGAAGACCTTGGACTTGAACAGCGACCCAGACTCCCAGAGGGATCTTTGCGCACTGTGACCCATAGTGAAGCAGTTGTTGCCAATCTCAACATGGAGGAAATCCGGGGCCCTTCATCGGAAACTGAGACGGCCCAACTAGTCATTATCTCGCCCATCGCTATTGGGTCTGATCGAGGTGCCCAGGTTGTCACTTGCACCATTACCCTACAGGACGGGCGTCCGTTTGCAGCAGCTGCAAAGATATACGACCCACTTTACTACAAATTCGAGGAGATCAGAGGCCACTACCCACTAGACTGCGTTCATAAAGCCGATCGGGACTTCCTGGTTGAGAGCTGGGCTTACGAAAACCTTGAGAAAGCTGGCCAGACCGGCTCTTTTGCTCCCGAATACTACGGATCATGGAAATTCACACTTCCTATTGGTGTAAAAGGCAAGCCAATGATGAGACCTGTTCGTTCAATTTTGATAGAGCACCTTAACGGGACTAGTATCCAAGAATCCCGTGGTCAAAATAATTACAATAGGAGCTCAGGCACAGACGCTTTCCATTTCCCTGAGGAGTGCCGACTTGAGATATTGGCAAGGGCTATAGAGGGGTACGTCAGGCAGATGAAGATCGGGGTCGAACAATGCGACTTTGCAGGGCGCAATATCATCCTCGTTCCGGACGAAACCCCCACCACACAATCAGAAAGAAGTTGCGGTCTTGTGCTACCACGCATTGTACTTGTTGAGTACAACAACGCTTCTGTGAAGAGCCGTTCATCGGAAGAGCTCGATTCAAGACCAATCAATCCGGTGTTGAAATTCTGGGGCCCATATCTATGGGAAGACATTGCCGGCTGGGTGCCAATTGCGTGGGCAGGTCATAAGGCTCAACAGGATTGGTTGTGGCGGAGGTTCTGCGGGCATGGCCAGAGAGAACTGTACCGTCCGTTTCCGGAATGGATGGAAGTCGAGGTGAAGCAAAAAGACTCTGGGCCCCAGAGAAGCAACTCTGGTCATGCATCAGCTACAGGGGCTTCGTCTCCTCGTAGCGGAAATGTTGATTCTAAAACTAGTCCTTCTAGACCCGATGGACCAGATGACAGGATTCAGGCTGAAACTCCCCCTCGAGTCTCAAGGGAACCGAGCGGTGAGATTTGGTATCCAGAGGACCACAGTGGAAAGATGAAGATTACAAATGGATCATTGTTTGGATAATCAAGGATTAGGACGCGATCTGCATTACTCTTCTTGACCCCAATGTGGACATACTACATTTAGGCTCTTTCTTCTTCTTTTCTTCTTCTTTTCTTCTTCTTTTCTTCTTCTTTTCTTCTTCTTGTCTTCTTCTTTTCTTCTTCTTTTCTTCTTCTTTTCTTCTTCTTTTCTTCTTCTTTTCTTCTTCTTTTCTTCTTCTTTTCTTCTTCTTTTCTTCTTCTTTTCTTCTTCTTTTCTTCTTCTTTTCTTCTTCTTTTCTTCTTCTTTTCTTCTTCTTTTTCTCCCCATGCAATTTATGCAAATATGTAATTCCTAGGTACATGGTCTCTTCTTGTCTTTGTTTCTGTGCTGCCTGCTTGACATCTGGGACAGAATGTGCTCTCACTCAGAGCCACCGTGTTGATTGCCCTGTTCTGTTGCATTACAGAGGAGAATGGATGCACCCACGCCCCTGAGTGTGGTTTGGCCCTTATAGGGGACCCTTCATGGACTTTAACATTTTTAGCTAAATTGACTTTCTAAATCAGCAGAAAGACGCAAAAAATGAGAGAAAAAGGTCGCCTAGTGCTCGTATCTATACTCGGGGTTCGAGATAGGGTTTCCTGCCGCGTCGAGTTTGGAAACCGAAGTGGAAAGTGGTTCACCACGTGCCTTACATACAGAGCGAGCTTTACGGCACGAATGCCCTACTGCAGAATTATGGAGCCGTAATAGCGACACGGAACCATGGGAAAGGTGGGCGGGCTGCGGACTTGGACGGACGCATGATGCCGTGGCTGGGAGGGACGCGATGAAGGGCAGCAAGTATGTATATCGCCAGCACAATTCTCGCCGGCAGCACAACGCGCGAGTGCCACGCCTTGATCAGGTTTCCGTATAGGCACTTATGTATCAAACCATGGCCCAGAGGCTTTGCCAGTTGATGACGGCTTGAGATACGAGTCCGCTTACCCGGCCCGGTGAGAGAGAGAGAGAGGGTGAGACAAACGCAAAGCATCAAGCGCTGGTTGTACCCTAGCTGGTCGTCGATGATGTATGTATGTACATATGTGCGTAAACCTTGAAAGACCTTCAAATATTAGCAGAGTAGGCTTCATATTGCCCAGAAACGGTCCGAATTCACTTCCTTTTTGTATGTATTGATATCATGTCAGGGCACATCGAGCTCTGGCAGCCTCTCATTTACGTGCCAGCACCGAGCTGCCAGACAGCGGTACAGTCATTATCATTTCAATTTCATTCATACCTCGTATTGTAGACCTTTCGGCACTACTATCTCTAGAGCTGCTTCTTGGGCGACTTGACATGCCCACAAGGCTGTGGCAAAATCGAGCACAAGCACCACTCTGTGTCTTTCCAAGAGTCGATTTGTTGAAACGGTGTGCGCAGTAACCCGCTACAATTCATCGGTCTGACTGAGTGATTCAGTTCCTGGATAGTTCTCAGGGCTGACGAGATCCACTATCTCGCTCCAACACCGCTCCGACTAAAAGTTCCGACTTGCTCCATACGTATCCAGTAAACATCAACTGTCGGAGCAAGACTGACTGCAAAGCGGCTCAAGGGCACCCGCAATTTATAAACCATGCATATTGGTGTCATCCACTGCCGGCGCTTACCTTCAATCTATCCGGTCTCGACAGGTATCGAGAACCAAACAATTTGGCCCGCTGAATGCCGGAGCACTGGAGCTGCTGAGGAACGGTGGCAGTGGAGGATTGATCAAGGAATGCCGCCACAATATATCTAAGTAGATGCCAGGGTTGCAAAATGCCTACTAGTGTCCGTTCAGGAACCGGCCTCGAGAGACCCAACATGGGTCACGTTTCAAGTATGGGCCGGAGCAGCATTCCGACGAGTGCCGAATTCTAGAAGCTTTTAATAGAAACGCCAACAAGTGAGAAGAACCATGGTCAGCAAAGGAACGAACGGCACCGTCCTGTGCTATCCTGGGGCGTTTTCTCGAAACCAAGATCCTGATTTCGCGGTGCGTTGCAATATGCGTCTCTTGTCCCGGGCGGCTGGTGATGGTATCATACGGGAACTACGGGAGGCGTCCCGTCGTACATATACATGGGTTGTCACCCGGCACTTTTTCATTGCAGATAGGCGTAAGTAGGTCAGACTCATATGAGCGTAGAGGCTCCCATCATCTGAGGTGTCTATTAACCTGCGATCTGTTAGGCGCACGGCGCACGCGTGACCATGGTCCAGCACTGCGGCTAAATTGCCCCGGGCTCACCCTTTCCCTTTTCGGCCAGCGGAGGACGGCCGCCCCAATATCACTGTGAATTAAGGGAGTGAAACACCAACATAGAGGACGGCTTGCGCTTGGCGTCCTTGACATCTGATATGTGAGGAATTGCGCGTGTAATATGATTGGCGATGGACTAGGGCGCTGGCGATCATCGCCACACCAGTTCATCTACCTCAGCCGTGCCGAGACCTGCCAGAACCAAACATGTAGGCGGTGGAGATACCTAAGCCACTCATGACTGCTGGATGAAAGGCATAGCGCAACACTCGAGATTAATGATTGAGGCTGGTGTCGGCCCGTAGGCAAGGCCTCCGAGACGTTGACGGGAGTCGACGCTGCTTTTAAAAAGACGTCCCGCAACCTGCCTGTGCCGGTTGCTTCAACTGCAGATCAAACACTGCTGTCTTCACTGACCATAATTCTGTTCCCGAAATAAACTCGCCATGAAGCTGTCACTGCTCATCACCTCCGTCGCTGCTGCCGCCGTTGAGGCGCACGGCATTTTCCAAGTAAGGCCACGCCCACTGTCGCGCATTTCACACTTGTGTGGGCAACTTTAATCAATGCTGCGTAGAAAATCTCGGTCAACGGTAACGCCAAAGGCTCACTCGAGGGTCTGCGAGCGCCGTCGACTAACAACCCGGTGACCGACGTGACCAGCACCTCGTTGATCTGTGGCGCAGCTGGCACCACATCACAGTCGGTCGTCGCGGCAAACCCGGGCGACAAGATCGGGACATGGTTCCAACACGTCATCGGCGGTGCACAGTTCCCCAACGACCCAGACAACCCGATTGCGAGCAGCCATCATGGCCCGGTGCTCGCATACATGGCCAAGGTCGACAATGCGGCGTCATCAAGCCAAACAGGGCTGAAGTGGTTCAAGATCGGACAGGACACGTACGATACTTCGTCAAAGAAATGGGGCGTTGGTAAGTGGTCAAGCCCTTTCCTGCGCTTATAGTCTGGTTACGGTCCGGCTGGTGGGATGGTGGCAATGTATTTCTTACTGAGTGCTTCGCAGACAACCTCATCGCCAACAATGGGTGGGCTTACTTCAACATCCCATCGTGCCTTGCACCGGGCCAATACCTCATGCGCGTAGAGATCATCGCGCTGCACTCAGCGTACAGTCGTAACGGCGCTCAGTTCTACTCCTCATGCTTGCAGCTCAATGTGGGTGGTTCTGGGTCGTCGACACCATCTCCGGCCGTATCATTCCCATTTTACGGGCAGGGCGACCCGGGAATCCAGACCAACATTTATGGCGCAGCGGGTGCGGCAGACAACAACGGCCAGCCCTACGCCGCTCCAGGTCCGGCGGTAGCAACTTGCTAAAGCAGACAATGAAGGCCAAGGCCAGTTTGGATTCAATATGAGGTTGTAGTGGGAAATCCGGGGTCAGCCGGAGGTCAGCCGGAGGTCATCCGCAAGTCTCGATAGGGCGGACCGGGGGTGTCGAGCCTAGGCTCATGAGCACATTTCTTCCTAGATGTAAATACTTCCTTGACAGCCATTGTATATAGGTTGAGTGCCAGTCGGCTCTGTCAAATCGATGACAAAGGGAAGACAGGAATCAAAGACAGCAACTTGGTCACTTGACCTGAATACCTCGGAAGCGGTTCCCCAAAGTCGGTGTGTGAATATCGCGATTTCTGGCTGGCCAAGTACAGACCGACCATCTGTATGCACGCAGGCACGTAGGGGTAAGCTGGAGGAGGTGGAGTGCAGCTGGATGGACAATGTCCGGAGTAAGAGCGAGGAAAGAAGCCGTGGTATTCCGAGCCAATCCAGCATGAGGCATTTCTGGGTCTCTCCAGACTGACATCATTAGGCGTTGGGGGTGGAAAAGGCGTTTTCTGGGGATGAGAGGCGAGCGGGTGAGGGCTTTTCTGTACTCTGTTCGGCTCGGCCCAAAGCTGCAGGTGGACGTAGGCCGCGTGCAAATCGGACTGACCGCATGGCGACTAGATCTGCAGGCCCGCCTGGTCTTTGTGTGCGGGAATCTAGTTGCCCAATCCATGGGCCGGAGGTGTCGGGACGCCACCGCGTTCGCAAGTGTCTTTCGGGTACGTGGAGAGGGAGGACAGGGAAGAAATGACGCATCGAGCCACTTCAGTACCTAGGTAGGCAGGAAGTTGTCAATTATTGATTCTGGGGAGGAGAGAGGCCTGGATTCTGGCTCTGATTGCGATCGGATCGGGCGTGGAAGCGGCGATGATGTTGGAGTGACTCGAGGCAATTAAACGTGCAGTTGCAAGCGCAGTGTCCCTGTCCCTGCCTGCAAAAAATGAGCGGGAAGGACTCGTTGAACCTGGCATGTTATTGCCGCCCGGCCAATTGCATCTGCGGTCGGTCATCAACAGCTCCAACGTTCTTATCCACATCAAAAGCTGCCCCATAAGCAAATCCCTGCCTGCGGCCATGACCCACGACCGGCCCACGACCCATGACCTTGACCTTGGGGAGCTCGGGCCTCATCTTACCACCTCACCAGGCTCGCCTGCTCATCACCAACCTTGCACTTTGCAGCTGTTCGGACATCAGCCTCTGGGGGTCTCAATCTCCTGCGAGTTGACCATGATTAGTTAAGTCAGTCAGTTCTCGCTCCAACTTACTCGCGACGGGGAAGCTTATCACAGTACATGCCTCGCACGGGACGACCAGACATGCCTGCCCTGCTGCGTCTTGTGTCGTGTCTTATGTGTTGTGCTTGTGCCTGTGGCCTCTCTGCGATCCGAGTTCAAAGGTCACCCGGTTCGAACCCACTCAGATGCCACCCGCGGAGCAACGTCGCCCATCCTGCCATCCTGCCATCCAGGCCTGCCAGGCCAGCTTCCCCATCCCTGGGGGCTCGCTCGCCCAGCACCGACCTGACCGACCGGATGGGATCCTTGTAGCCTCGCGCCTTTCGCCCAGGCGAACTCAGTCCAAAATTCGCGCATTGCTCTGCTCGCTTGGCCGCTTATGTTATTACTGCTTGTGTAGATACGGATACATAGTACCACGACAACGGCGGTGTCGTCCCTACTAGCCCGGGTACCCGGCCACTTGGGCACCTGGTAGTCCATGCACCTCCCCGTCTCCCACGGCCACTCACACTCCCACTCCCACACAGACATTGCCAGACAAGCTTTTCTGCTTGCCGTCTGTCTCGCTAGCTCGCCCGCTGATTGGGGGGATGGGCCCTTTGGTATTTCCTCGCTGCTAGGGGGTTACCTGCCCCTGCAGGTGCAGACATGGGCATGCCTTTGGTCACTGGCAATCTTGCATACCAGACCCAGCACTTAGTCGGTCCCCTTCCTAGCCTGGGACTGTGTACTCCACCCCACTCGGGCAGGCCCTGCCAGTGCCAGCTGCTATTTGTTGGTGCTCACGCCCATCGTCTCTCGACCTTCGACGCTTCTTCTCTCTTTCCCTTCCCTTCTCCAACTCACTCGACCGTGACAATTATCTGCTCTCGACGGACGTCCTGATTTCTATATCAGTCAATTTCACATCCTCATCACCAGCTCTTGTCATCAGTCCTGTGTTGTTCGCCCAACATCCCTGCCCCGTCTCCGTTGCATAACCAGCCAAGCTTTTACAGCTCGTGCCGAAGCCGATTTGCCGATAAACAAATCCCATCGCCCGAGACCACTGCAAACAAACCCCTTCTCGCTCAATCTCAAACAAAGGTACGGTACGAGTCTCTCGATCACCCTCCCTGTGCTCTGCAATTGCCCCGACATCCCGACGGTCTGGAGCAATTCGAGTCGAATCCGCCTCGCGTTATTGCGCCCAGGTTGCCGAGCAGCGACCGAGCTACAATGCGCTCAAATCGGGAAACCCGGTAGCCCACAATGACGGCTGCCAAGGTCCAGCTTTTGGGCGCGTTGACCACCGTCAGCCACCGTCACGGTCGCCAATCGACGACTCTCGTCGCCTGGGCTTCGCTTGGAGCTCCGCTGGGCGTGGGCGGGGCCAATTGCTCATCCCATGACTCGGATTTTCTCCGTGTCGTCGATTCTGCCCAAACCTCCACCTGCGAAGGATCTCTACAAACAAATACCGCCAACCCATGGCTAACAATTGACTTGTAGGATCCTTCCTCCACACATATCACAAAATGCCTGCCATCAACAACGCCCTGGTCGCCCGTGAGGCCATCTCCCACATCACCAAGCGTGAGAACTGGGCCCAGCAAGAAGCCGGTGTCGTTGTCGTCTTCTGCATCGTCTTCGTCGTCGCTGTCGGTATCATTGGCCTGGTCATCAGCAAGAAGATCTCCGCTGCCCGTGCCAAGAAGCAAGCACTGTCAGGCTAGATTGGTGCAGGGACTGGTGAGGCAGAGAAAGGCTCGACGGTCGGTCACGGCCGACGGGACATGTATGAATTAATGGAAGGACGATAAACTTACTACGTACTACGTAAAGCCGTAATGGGGGTTCAGGAGAAGCACGGGGCGGAAGGAAGGATGTCGTAGGGGACGAGGAGACGATGATACTCCGATGCCAAGGGTTGCTGGCATCATCACAAATAGTTCAGATGAGCATTGGCTGCTTTATCTACTACACGCCGGACACCAATACAATACTATGGTTTAATCAGCATCCCCCGCAATCGTCATTGACCCATATACTTGTGCTGCTACCATTATCACGTGCTCCTGACTACAAAGCTTATTTCCCACAGTGAGAGCCTGGCGAACGGCCTAGACACCAGAACGTGGGACGCGGACGCAAGTAGCAGCCCTTGAAGCCTCTGTTTGGCGTACTCGCCAATCATGACGAAGAAGATTACAACCCCCGGAGGTGCAACCCCACGGCGATCTCAACTATGCAAGGAACTCCATCTTCTCGAGGTGGATCAAACCGTTTGCAGGCTGTAAACTGTCAGCATTAAACCTGGACCAGTGTGTAGGAGGTCAAGGACGGGGTGGGTTGGTCGGAGGTGAACGCAAGATATCATGGAGGAGGAAACGAGGAAACACAGGACTCACAGGAACAAACTGCCTCAGCCGGACCCCAGCCTCCCTAAACACCGCCGCCGTGTCCGTGTCCATGCTGTACCCTTGCGCGTAGACGACCTCGGATATCCCGACCTGGGCGATCTTGATGCTGCACGTGAGGCACGGGCACGTGTCGCAGTAGAGCACGGCGCCCTCGCGCAGCCTGTCGCGGCCGGCCTCGAGCAGCGCGTTCTCCTCGGCGTGGATGCACAAGCAGGTGGCGAGGCCGTGGCCGCTGCCGAGGCCCTGGTTGCAGCGGGGGCAGCCGCCCTCGCCGCAGTTGCGGATCCCCCGGGGCGTGCCGTTGTAGCCCGTCGAGATGACGCGGCGGTTGTGCGACACGACCACGCACCCGACGCGCCGCTTCATGCAGTTGGACCGCCGCGCCGCCAGCGATGCCAGCGTCATGAAGTAGTTGTCCCAGCCCGGCCGCAGCCGCTCCGTGCTCAGGAGGTCCAGCTTGCCTAGGTTCACGTACAGGTGCGCCAGCGAGCTTGACGTATTGAGGAGGCGCACCGGGGCGCTTGAGATGTGCGTCGCCTGTCCTGTCTCTGGGTGGTAGAGCTGGGTATCGGAAAGCGTCACGAAGTCCTCGAGGGTCTCGGCCGGGTGGATTTGTTGGCTGTCTGGTAGCGACTTGGTGATAGATTCGGTGGGCTGCTCCGCGCCGGAGGCCAGCTCTTGTTTCCTCTTCTGGTAGCGCTGCCACCGGACGTGGAGAGGTGCGTCGACGCTGATGAGGAGGAAGAAGGGCCGCCGGCTGTACGCGTCGAGGGTTTCTCTGCCCATTACGTCCGTTGTCACCCACCATTCCCGCCACCGTGAAGTCACGTACTCCAACAGCTCATCTGAGGTTGGGAAGACCAGGGCTGTCCTTGATGGCCGCTTCTGGTGGGTATTTGAGACATTTGTCTCTGCCTCTGAGCCGATCCCTTGTTCCTGGGGTGTCTTGGCTGTATTTGGCTCAACGGAGACATGTTTGAAGCCGTGGTGGTCCACCAAATACCGAGCGACAGTGCTCTTTCCGGAGCAGATACCTGGAGGGCGTGTAAGTCTTGGGCAGAGAATGCGGTGAGGAAGACTTACTGCCACAAATACCAATCAACATTTTTGATGATGCAAAAAAACAACTTCCTCAAAATCTCTCAAGTGCTCCCAAGAATGATCCTGCCCGTCTAACACATGTGAGCTGCAGGTTGCGAAAGCCTTTCACCAAATCTTGCCCGAAGCAGACGCGTCTCACAGCCCCTGACTCTCTTCAACGCGTCTGCAGTTTACAGTGAAGCCCCAGCAGAGCATGGGGTTTGCCGGCGGCAATTCTCCCAGCCAAGGTGCCTGGGTGCCTGGGTGCCTGCAGTTACCCTCATCAGGGCACCTGCAGGCTGCAGCTTGCAGTGAAAGCCCAAGGGGTCCTTCCCGAGGCCAGCCAGCCATGAAATCATCAAATCATCACACATGACAGCTCCGACACCCACACCCAAGCTCCCACCTGCCTTTCCACCTGATCCTGATCAGCAAGCTTTGAAATGACGACTCGGCGTGTGACCACGAGCCTTCACAATCATCTCCGAGCTTGACATTCACGGATTTCTCGCTCCTCACCATCCCTTCTTTCGACTTTCAAGTCACAATTTATCTGTCGACCTGTTGCATCATCACGACCCCGCCATAGTGGATCTCACGAACCCCTCAACTTCGAAGCCACGGGCTGAGACTAGGAGAATAGCAAGTCTCCAGATCGCGTCTTATTGTTCCAAGAACCCGAGTAGCGCACCTTACTTCCATTCAAGACCTGCAGTCCACCCGAATACATATATACTGCCCGACCAAGCCTTGTCCCACCAAGAGAGCCCGACAGCGGCTGCCGGAAACCGCGGGCGCATCCCGTTTCGCCCAACATGTCGGAACTCAAGTTCTCTGCCTTCACGTCGCAGATAGAACTCCCCTTCTATTCTGCGCTATTCTCCTCGAAACTCGACCTTGACAAGCTCGATGACTCGGCGCGGTTTGTTCTCGGCACATACGAGTCGAGTCCACTCGCAACACCGGAGGAAAGCACCCGCATGCAAATCCTCGGGAATGCGCTGACAAGCAATGCGTATGTCGCAGACCACTTGCCGACACTTGTGTTGCCCCCTCGCGAAGGCTAACGCGGAGTGCTAGAATCGGCCTGGGCCAGTGTCGAGCCGAGGGCATGATTAAAAATGTTAACACGATGGAGGACTTCAAATCGACAGACAAGGGTGCAATGCTCCAAACGGCGGGCCGGCAGATATGGGATGCCATCAAGGACGGGACTATCTACTCCATCCCGTCGCTCCTATCCGCCTTTACGATACTTTCCTTTGCCGATCTCAAGAAGTATCGATTTACGTACTGGTTCGCCTTTCCAGCGCTGCATTCTGACCCTCAGTGGAAGAAGACAGCCCCAATAAGCAAACTCACCCCAAAAGAGAGCGAATCTCTGGTCGAGAAGGTTGGGACATGGCGGTACGGAGTGGACAACAGACAGTATGGATTCTTCCTGGTTAAAAGAACACGCGGCGGGGAGGACAACCGATCTAAGAACTCGTTTGACTCTTCAGCCGAGGACCTGGGGTTCAGATGGGAAGTAGGTGCCCTCCGTGATTTTGATGACGGATTCTTCGAAGGAGTTGCCGAAGAAGATCGGTTTGTCTCCTTCGTCGATTCCTCGAGTTACACCGAGCATCCGTCATGGCCGTTGCGAAACCTATTGGTCCTGGTGCGACAGCGCTTCCACTTTACGAAGATCAATATCTTGTGCTACAGAGACACCCAGGCCAGACGGCACGAAGCTAGAAGCATCATCCTGCCGCTTGCTATGGACAGCGTGCCGGAGATGGAGACGACGCAGATGCCAAAGGTCACGGGGTGGGAGCGCAACGCGACAGGGAAGCTGCAGGCCCGACAAGCGAATCTCGCTGAGTATATGGACCCAACGAAGCTTGCCGACCAAGCTGTTGACCTCAACTTGAAGCTGATGAAGTGGCGCATATCCCCGAATTTGGACTTGGACACGATCAGGAACACTTCTTGCCTGTTACTTGGCGCGGGCACTCTAGGAAGCTACGTATCACGGAATTTGATGGGATGGGGGGTGCGAAAGATCACGTTCGTCGACTACGGCTCGGTATCGTTTTCGAATCCTGTACGACAACCGCTCTTCGAGTTTAAGGACTGTCTTGAGGGAGGAGCTCCTAAGGCGGCCAAGGCAGCCGAGGCGCTCAAAGCCATCAATCCAGGGGTAGAGAGCGAGGGCCATGCACTTTCCGTGCCTATGCTTGGCCATCCGATCACGGACGAGGCCAAGACGAAGGAGGAGTTCGCCAAGTTAAAGGATCTGGTCGACTCACACGATGTTGTCTTCCTGCTTATGGACAGCCGAGAGTCACGATGGCTGCCTACAGTCATGGGCAAGGCGGCAGGCAAGATCGTCATGAACGCTGCATTAGGCTTCGACACCTACGTGGTGATGCGACATGGCGCCACACCAAAGGATGGGTCTGAGAAGACTTTGGGATGCTACTTCTGTAACGACGTGGTGGTAGCGACAGACGTATGTGCCGGCCTTTCTACAAGTCCCACCGGGACCGAGCCCGTGCTCTACACAGACTTGCTGATCTTTTGATACAGTCTCAAAAGGATCTCACCCTCGACCAGCAATGTACCGTCACGCGACCCGGTGTGGCAGCCATTGCATCCGCGCTACTCGTCGAGCTGCTTGCCAGCGTCTTGCAGCACCCCGAAGGGCATCACGCTGCGGCACCCAAACCCGCTGCCGACTCTTCCTCGTACGACCGGGACCCCCAGGATCACCCGCTCGGCCTCGTGCCTCACCAGATCCGTGGCTTCCTGTCCACATTCCAGAACATGATGATCCGGGGCGAGTCGTACCCGTGCTGCAGCGCCTGCAGCAAGCCCGTGCTCGAGGCATACCAGAAGGACGGCTGGGGTTTCGTGAAGAAGGCATTGGAGGAGAAGGATTACGTCGCCGAGCTGTCCGGCCTGGCCGAGGTGCAGAGGCGCGCAGAGGCCATGGCGGCCGAGGTCGACTTCAGCGATGAGGAGGGGGTTGAGGGAGATGACGATGGTGAGGCGGTGATGGTATGATTTGATATGATCTGATGTTATAAATGAGTGTCATGCCGACCGGAGAAGCATTTTTTTTCCAGCATTATTAGACATCTCCTGTTAGGCTTCGGATCTTGCGAGTAGACTCATGTTGGCGTATCTTGTACTTGAGCTAGGAGTAATGTTTGGAGCTCGTATGGCCTTGTGGGGGGCGAGGTGATCGCGCGAGACGCTTTCTAGTTGACACTACCCCTCAGGATTCATGAAATCAAATCGCTCATTCGTTCTGAAATTCCTTCCCATGGGGAAGTCCATGTGCATGACGATAGCCGGTTGCTGGGTGATGGGGCCTCGATGCTGGCTTCACTTCAGTGAGAGGTGCCTCCTCTGAACCCATAAACGATGTTTTTCTTGAACTTTGGCCGCAAGCAAAGTGTGTCGATCTTGTGCCTCTGAAGGAAACAGGTAGACTTTTGCGAACGCCGGGGTGAGAAATGCTGAATAGCAGGGCGTTGGGTACAAACCCACAGGTATAGGCCCATTTCCAAGAATGCTTGTGGTACTGTCAAGCACTCCTTGACAAACGTCCGTGGACGTCAATTTCCCAGCTGTGTGGCATACCAATTTCTCTCTTTTATACATGTCACAAAACGCGCTCCCCATTGGCGCTCGATCTGGCTGACGAACGTGGCGCAAGCTTGCTACTTACTCCAGATTGCTCACGGCAACGAACATCCGGGATCGGTGTGCTACATAGGTAGGAACAGACTGAATTGAAGATCAGACACAGCTGTACATAGAAGTACCATCCTCCATGCCAGTAAATACTTTGACTTGGCTGACCGCTCAAGGACCAAAAAAGTACGGCGGACTACCTTGCTTCTTCTTTTCCGGATCCTACTCGGCTATCTCACCCTTCAACCGGTCCCAAAGCAAAGAAGTAGGGGTGACATGCAGCCGCCTTCCTTCCGACTCCGCCATGAAAGCTTCATCATATGGCTCGCCGGCGGCTTGTTTGGCCGCCTCGTCCGCCCGCTTGCAGGTCTTGGTGCAATCCGGCCAACTGTGCTCTCAGATGACACACCGCGGGCGTCCTCGAGATCGCTGCGGGATTTCGTGTCGATTTCTGAAGACGTTGTACTTGGTCATAGCATCGTACGCGTCCCGCGCCACCTGTTCTCAGGTGTCACTTTGATCGGGAGAGGGCAATGCCCGTAACCTGGAGCGGGTGACAGAAGGAACGCTATCAGGTGATTGAATTGTTGCTCTGTTGGTGGTGTGAGGGCGGAGCTGCGGCGTATGTTGTGCAAGTAAACTCCATTACACTACACACAAAGTAACAAACTGTTAGTTACGACTGAGTGGCTACCAAGTATGGAGCTTTCGGTAATCAGACATACCTCTTCGCCGGTGTCGCCGCGGTCAAACAAGACAACGCCCCCGAATATCTGCGTTTCTGCCCAGTATCCAGCAAGCTCTGCTCTGCCGTTAGGGTAGCGATGCGAGTCTCTGAAACTCACTGGCACATGCCAGAATCGTGTAGCTGGTGGTAATACATTCGTTCCCATGAACGCTTCATGGGATACCTCTTGAATTGCTCCGCGAGCCAAATCTTATGCTCCTCGTGCTTGTGGGCACCGTCGTCCATCTAGTATAGGAATATAGCAATATCGTGGCAAGCAGTAGCGACAAGCTCGAGAAGTCGGAGCTTCCAGGCTACATAATTCGGCACTGTATCTTGATACGCATCGACGACCTGGACACAAAAGTTAACAAAACGACATCAGCATGAGCGAGGGCTTCTCTTTTGAGGACCTACCTCGGAGTGAAAACTCAGAGAAAGCAAGTTGAAGTCCGAACTGAAAGCTCTTGCCTTCTCCAGTCATCCGGGACATATTTCTTCGTGTTGTATAACAGGCCAGAAATCTTCAGCATAGTGGTCGCCAGCGTAGTTATAGCAAGTTGGCTGCCCATTGAGGATCTGACCATACGTGTATTCAGCGACCGATGTGGGTAGGTAGTTGGTAAGAGCGCGGCGGAGGGGTTGAAGATGTTCAGTATCTAGAAGCTCCGAATACACCATAGTATCTCAGTCTGCGAAAAGGTCCAAAGGAACTGATCCGTGCAGCTCATGACAGTTTTCTGGGATCAAGAAAGGTCTGTGGTGTTATGGAAGTATCATAGGAGCTGTGTATCAATTGTTACCTGTGGTTCAAAAAGCATGTGGCCGGCAAGGCTGAGTCACATTCTAATGACAGACTGTTTAATCCGAACTTCTCATGATTTTGTTGCGTACTTATCTGGCAGTAACCCCCATTCACCACCGAGGCTGCTGCAAGTTATATGCCATCAGCCGAAGACAGAAGGTAGCTTGGCCGTGGGGGGGGGGGGGAATGGATCATTTGCCAAACGACACGAACTTGGCACACTTGTCATCATAGGCCCTGCTCCCACCCAGAATCAGCTGAAATCATCTTGTCTGATTCTTCTCCAAGGTGTATTGTGGTAATATGTTCAGATAGGAGACCTTCAGTGGATGACCAAAAAGAAGTTCTCCCAATCCCGCATGCCTGCCTCAAGACCACTGGGGCTGGCCCTTACAGCACCCGCACAATTGCCCAGCATGGGGTTAGGAGCGCCCCATCCTTCACTGTCTACTGAACAAATCTTAAGCGAGGTCAAATCTCTTCCAAGACTGCAATCTCAACCCCCAGCGTCCACCCTCTTAGTCAAGTGCTGCCTCGACCGTCGGGTTTACGCCTGGTTCTAGTACCAAATGGAGGCCTTGATCAACTCTTGTGACTGTCTCAAGACTTGAAATGAACAATTATATGATCAAGATCAATGCCAGGGGGTCTGTGAGAAGGCGGTGTGTCTGGCTACCAAAAAGTTCACAGTCCAGAGTCTTAAGCCGCCCTTTGGACGATATCAGCTGAGATCGCCCAACTCATAGAAGGTAGTAATGACTTGAATAATTCACGAACACAATTCTTTAGAGCAGCAGGCTTTCCCTTGCTTGAAAGGGGGATGAGGGATTTTAACTCATATGGGCTACTATGAGGAAGTCCGAACTGTCCTCATGGCCAACTACTAAATCATCTCGTGCGTTCTTGCAAGTTCAAGTTGCTCTTTACATTGAGAGAAACCAGGAAGTCATTTACAGCTCGGTCGAAAAGCTTCGAGGTCAATTTACTCATGTGAGTATTTTCAATGATTGAAATCAATGGTATTCCTACCTCTTCCAAGGTTGTGTCATTCTTCATTTAACGTGGCAGTAAACACGTTGCTTTACGTTCACCCATTACCATGTAACCCGAGTCCACCCTCCAAGCTAATATGTTCATGATCAGTTCTCTTATATGTCTTGGTGAATTGTCTTGTTTGCACTGTGTCTCCCTTAACCGACGTCGGCAGGAGAAAAGGGATCGGTAAGATCGGTCACTCTGTACCGGGCGAAGAATACCAAGACCTAGTTGGAATAGACGTCGACGGTCTCCGTCGCCTGAACGAGAAGGGAATAAGATCGGCCAAGTCCGAGTCCGCCAGTCGACGAGTCAGTCGCGCGCTGGTCCGTGTGCAGGTCCATCTGTTGCTGTTGGACGGGGGCACTCGCCTCGGCCGAGAAAAAAAGGCCACCACATCCCGTAGCATGCCCTCGCTGCGCGTGCCGGCGCTCCGGCTTTGTTTGCTTTTGCAAGTGGCGGCGGGAGGCAGCCCCGGACCTCGGGGGCAACGACCCGTGGAGAACATCCCAAAACCCACAGTCGCATGTCGAAGGGTTGGCCCGACACAAGAGAGGCTCTATTTTTAAGCTCCAGGGTCGGGTCGACAGGGCCAGGACCGAACGGCGGGTGCCGCTTCGCCCACGAGAACCGCTGTCAGTCATCTCCGAACACGACACAGGGCACGAACCCACAATAACATACAAGCCTGACAAGCCCTGCGCGCACAATGATCGCTTCGCTAATAAAATGGGGAACAGAACCAGAACAGCCCAATACTGCGCACCTACCAACCCAGGACACGAAAGGGTATCCACGGTGGGGAATATAAACCAAGGGCCCCATCAGCCCAGCTAGCCCAGCTAGCCCAGCTGGCCCGCCGCCCTGGGACTTAGCTACATGCAGCATCGCACGCGTACGGATCGGGACTTGTTCCTTTGGATTTAAGATTAAATCCCACCTCCCCCCCCCCACTACACAAGGAAAAAAAGAACCGCTGAGAATCAGCCTCGTTTTTCTGGAGCGGGACTTGCGGTGACGACAAAGATAGGCTAGTTTTTGGTATCCATCGTAGTGATTGTGTAGTCAGTCCATGGGGAAAGCGGGTAGGAAACCCCCCGGCCTGTAGTGTGGTCTAAGTCCTTTGTCAGCGATGCCCGTTCGTTCCCTCTTTTGTTCCACACCAGCAGCACCACCACCGGGAACAAAAATGCCGGCGCTTGGCCCCCGTACTGGGAGTGACTGTGGATGCCGACGAGTTCCTCCCCCCTGTGCGACGCATCGACCACATCCGGGCGGGTTGCTGGGGGCCAGTTTGGGTGCTGGCCGCCCCCGGGAATCTCTTGGTTGTGGCGGAGGATGAGGAGACACAGGGGGTTGATGATGCCTTGATTTCCACAGCTATCCCTCGCCTTCACCGCACGGAAAGCAAGACGGGGAGCAGGCCGGGCCAGGAGTTTCAGGGCACGCACAGGTACGGCGCGGAGGGCCAAAGCCTGTTTTGTTTTTCTTGGTTGGGAACCCGCCTTGGTGAGATTGTAACTTGGCCATCCCCATAGCAGCCGGCGCCAGCTGCAAAGCGGGATTTTGGACTAGCCGGAACAGAAAGGGATCGCCATCTCTCATAATAGAACACGACCACACAAAGTTGGGTAGCGACGAACTGCAACCGTGGGGTTTTTGGAGAAGCTTCCAAGTGAACACGGTTGTCTGATTCTGAGGTGTGGAGTATGAGATTTCGAGGTCTTGATCTGATAACTAATCAAGGTGAGCTGATTGATCACTTGGAGCGGACATCGGCCAAGTAAGCTGGCGCAGTTTGAAAAACAATACGTCAAATGGGCGTGAGGACTTACATCACTCGGTAGCTGAATTTTAAAAAACAATTTTGAACATCACACAGCAGTCACACACGTTGCATCATGACACCAGGTGATTCTTTCAAAAAAGTATGTAATTACTGGAACTAATTCACTATGCAATGAAGTCGTAACACATACCCAAAGTTCGTTCTAGAAGACCCCACATTGGGGTAGAGGAGAAGCGAAGTAACGGGCCGGCAGTTCATGAAGATTTTAGTTCCCAACCGTGTCGCTCCGTCCCAGCGGCATCCCCCTTAGTTTCCAACCCACCAGCGGCCGAGCGTCGTCCAGACGCCGCTGGTGTCGATCAGCTGAGCGGCAGGGCTCACGAAGCCGTCGACGGGGGTGGTGGTGGCGCCGAAGAAGCCGTATGAGTTGACGTAGTCGGTGCTGTCGAGCCACGAAGAGATGCCCTTGGTGAAGGTGTCGACGCTGGTGGCGTCGCGGCTGGTGCTGCCGATCTCGGAGACGATGACGGGCAGACCGTACTCGCCGTGCTTGTCGGAGATGTACTTCTCAGCGTTGGCGATCTCGGCGTCGGCGGCTGTGTCCTGGCCGGTGTAGAAGTGGAGGCCAAGGAAGTCTGGCTTCTCGTCGGCGGAGAGCTGGGAGTAGAACTGCTGGAGCCAGGCGGAGCCGGCGTCGTTGCTGGCAACGGCGGGGCCGACCAGCTTGACACCGTACTGGGCGCGCAGGGGGAGGACGCTGTTCTTCCAGGCGGCGGCAGCATCGGCGGCGCCGACACCGTTCAGGTCAGGCTCGTTGTAGAAGTGCACAACGGTGTTGGAGCCGCCCGACTGGATGGCCGAGAGGAGGTTCTTCCACTCATCGCCTGCCAGCTGGGCAGGGGTGCGGATCATGGGCTGGAAGGGGACATCGGTGGGGAGCTCCTCTGGCTTCCATGTGTTCCAGTTGAGGGCGGCGCTGACGCCGGGGGAGGTGCTGAGGGAGGCGGCGGAGGCCTGGATGTTGCCGTTGGATGCGTATGCCTGGGTCAGGGTGTAGTCCCAGAGCATGATGCGCTTGCCAGAGTGGATTGCTGTGCCACGGTTCTCGACGGGGAGGGCTGATGTGAGGAGGGCGGCCTGGAAGAGGACAGCCAGGACCTGGAGGCGCTTCATGGCGGAGAACTGCATGATTGCGGTGGTTTGTTGGGTGAAAGGATTGTGTTGTCTCTGCGAGAGAAGGACTGGACTGGTTTGGAGTCTGTTTGCTCGACGAAGCCTCTAAGGAGTGATGGCTACGGAGGGAGTGAGTGAGAGTTGCCTGCTCTGGTGAATGAATGACAAGAGAGTGCAGTCAGTGTATGCAGTCAGGAAGAGGAAAACATGGGACGAAGGAGGTGGGCAACGGGCTTATTCAAATACCGGACGAACATGGACAAGCATCAGCAGCACCAGCAACAACAAACAGGCGGGCAGGCGTGGGCACCCTGCCGCCCTCGCTCACCCTCGCACATCCCCCTGGGCTAGAACAGAGGATTGGCCGGGCAGGCGGCCTAGGCTCGTAAGATGGAGTGAAGGACATGCTTATTCACTGGGTCCCAACGGCCCACAGGGTAGCGCCCACAACACACACACGACAAAGGAGGATAAGGTTTCTTTCTCGGTGGGGTGGGTGGGATTGTCATGGCGGCATCGAGGAAATGTTCCTGAGCCCGCCGGCCTTGTCAGGGGCACTGGGGCATCTTGGCAGGTCTGGATGCTGTGATAGGGTGTGTGCCTGGCTGTGGCCAAGGTCTAGTTTGATAAGAGGCTTATTTAGGCGGCCTGGGCTGCAGCAGCGCAGCTGAGGGGGGGTCGGCCTGCTCGTTCTGTGGGTTGGTTCACTTGTCATGTAATAGCGTGGCATGGTCACTGTGCCTGGGCCTGTGTGCTGTACCTGTGCCTGTGCCTGATCTACCACAGTAGGGTTTTCCAAATCTTATTTTCCTGCCATGGCTGGTTAGTCCTGTTGCCGGCCCAATCCTGGACGCAAGTGAGATTAGGTGACGTGAGGGCACATATGCGGGAGCTGAGCACAAGGTCAATGCCTTGAGCTTGAGGTCAGAAAATTTGGACAACAAGCCTTGAAATGCCGACATGTCCCATCCAGCACGCTCCGGCTGGGAGCGGGCTGGTGGAGCATGACAAAGGCGCAGCGGGTGGGTGAGCGGATGAGTTGAACGGAGCGAGGTGAAGGAGGTGAAGTGGCTGCTGATCTGAGAATAGATCTTGCGATTTACTTTTATATTCACCCCCTGGGGTGAGTATAAGCCGGGCTTTACTGAGTTTGGTCGGGCTCGGTTAAATTTGCTCCGCATGGAATTACAGCCGGCAGCCCGGATCCTGGGCCTGAGAGAGCCAATAACAACACCAGTCCTATGACCAGGTACACGGCTCCCAGGCGGACAGAGATGCCCCAAAAGAAGGATACTACTAGTAACCTGAATTCTGGTTGCAAGATGACCAATCTGCAGTAATAATATATCATGCGCTCTGGCTGTTGTTGCTGCTGACAGGTACACAATGCTTGGTCCTGGGCGTACCCATGGCGCGATCATAGAGAGAACTCAGCTATTGGGACTGCTGAAGAAGGAGAATTGGTCTGAGGCCGAGTTGCAGAATGTTCGAGACTATGGCAACCTTGACCTCCAGGACTTTTGCGCTCAATTCCGGCAAAACTTTGGACTTGATCGGACGTTCAAGGCACTCAAAAGACAGCGACTTTTGCAGAGATCAGGTCAAGCGGATTATTAAGTTCTCAGAGCTTAGCATCATTCCCACTCACAGGATCTACTCAATCCTTCCCACGCTACGCATTTGGAACATCCCCACATCAACAAGCAAGGTGCGATCGCAGGAACTAAGCGAGACGAGATCCCGTCGGAAGTTGGAGGAGCGGCCAAGGACAGCAGAAAAAAATGCTCGTTGAAGGCTCAGGACCTGACTCTTCAGCGGCGGTCAGACAACATCGTGGAAACCAAAGAGAGCAGCCGAGCATAGCGCAACGTGACAGAGCACAATGTGCGAGCATAATGTGCAGGGTGTCTTCGGATCGTGACGATCCCTTTCTCAATTGAAGAATGGAGTTGTTTGTTCTCCCAGTGTAGTCCTGATACCATGTCGCATCATCATGTGAGCTCCATCAACCGCAGAACCAGGCCCAGCAAAGTCCAGAGCGCAGGAACCGATTCGTCCGCGATGGAAATACCCACAATCTTCTTGGAGTCATGAAATGGCTTGGGTACCCAACACTCCTTGCGCACGATCCAAGCCAAGGCTCGGGTGCTTCCTCCATCTGGCGCAATCAGGCGCGCGAGACCATGGCCTCACGGTCGGGACCGGTGCCAATGTACTTGATCTCGACTCCCACAAACTTCTCGATGTACTCCACGTAATCGCGAGCCTTCTTGGGCAGATCCTGGTAGGTCTTCGCGTTGGTAGTCGGCGTTTGCCACCCTGGCATCTCATGGTACACCACCTCAGCTCGTTCCAAGATCTTAAGATCCGCAGGGTAAGAGTCCAATTCCTGTCCGTCGATCTTGTAAGCGATCGCGATCTTGATCGTTTCGAAAGTATCCAAAACGTCGAGCTTTGTCAGATTAAGGCTGGTGTAGTAGTTGATTGAGTTGCTGTACTTGACAACAACAAGGTCGAGCCATCCACATCGGCGTCTGCGGCCGGTCGAAGTCCCCCATTCGCGTCCAATTTCCTGAAGTTTGGTGCCAATCTCTTCCGTATCTTCGGTCTTGAAGGCACCCCAGCCGACACGGGTGGTATAAGCCTTAACCACTCCAACCGTCTCTGTAATGTTCTTCGGGTTCAGGGTGAGTCCACCAATGATGCCAGCAAGCGTGGTACTTGACGAAGTAACGAATGGGTACGAGCCATAATCAACATCTAGCATCAGTGCGTTTGCGCCTTCGACCACAATCTTCGTGCCGCTCTGCTGTGCGGATGTCATGAAGGACACGCCGTCCACGACGTATTTCCTCATCGTCTCCCTATACTCCTCAAAAGAAGCAAGCTCAGCTTTGATGTCGTACTTGAACAGTTCTCCAAAGCGCTTTTGGTAACCATCAGCTAAGCGCTTCACCTTCTCCTCGAAAAGTTCAGGATAGAAGATGTCAGTTAACTTGATGCCAGTTCGCGCTCTGCTTGTTTGGTAGCATGGACCAATGCCGCGTTTCGTTGTTCCAATGGCTGCGTCTCCAAGCTCCTTCTCCTCGAGACCATCCACTGCCATGTGCATGTCCAAGAGGACATTGACCCTGTCAGAAACAAGGATTCGGTCGTGTACCGCAGTCAGGCCCTTCTCTTCAAGCTCCTTGAGCTCGCTGAAAAAGGTTGGGATGTGAAAGACCACACCGGCGCCGATGAAGTTCATGCACCGCGGATTCATGAGGCCGGAGGGCAAGAGGTGAAAGCTACTACAAGTCAGTAGCCAACCACAGCTTCGACGCCGGCTCGTTTTTTACCTGTAGGAGACTCCATCCACCCTTTGATTCATTAGCAAGAACAAGTAGATCACCTGATCGATTTAAAGCGTTTGACGAACTTGATCTGGTGACCTGAAACCGTCCTACCGGTCAGCGCTGGCCCCCGATTGAGGCCGCTCTAGGGATTTGCCTCGCGGCAGATAGACTGACCTGCATTAGATCCACCCTTGAGGATAGTTAGCAGGTATTCCACCGGGAGATAGTCGATTGCGAAGGGATCGTGGAAGCCGTTGGCGGAATCGGTGCCTTCGTTGAACTTACGGCAGCTCGGCAACAGAGTTGCGCCTCCCGGGTCTGGATATCAACCAGCTTTCCCTTCTGAACACACAGTATCGTTAATGTCCGGATGTCCGGCCGTATTGGGTTCAGATTGAGGACTCACGCCTTCGTCGCCTATGAGGTTATTGTTAGTATCGTGAGAGCCAACCGATATCGGCCGGCCGCAGAGGAAGGACGCATTCCAGGCAAGGGAGGCAAGGTGAAATTACCCCATTGGGCCCCGAGAATGACGTTGATAGTCATTTTGTGCGGGATCGAGATTGGTTGTTGTGGGTGCCGTTGTTCTGGTTGAAGAAAATAAAAAGACGATGTGTGACAAGATTTTCATGGACACAGCTGCAGTTAGGACTGGTGGCCGCGGGCCTGACGTATTGAAAAGCCCCGCGCTGCCTACACCTGCAGCTCACGCGCAGGAAGGCCTTTCTTTCCTTTGAGTAAAGGGTAGGTGCTTGGGCTGGCGGGGTTAGCCCCTATAGGGTGTCCCTGCAGCTGCGCTTATCGATAAAGCCCGCTGCCTTACCATGTACACCTTCAACCAGCCCAGGAGGGCGGGCGCCTTTGTGGCAGGCACGAAGGGTGCGAACAAGCAATTTGGCGGGCAGCTGGTGCACAGCTGGTGCGCAGCTGGCGGCCTCTAGGCAACCCCTGCTTAAGGCTTCACCTGGGAAGCCGTATTGCCAAGTCGCCAAAAACGGATATATACCAGCACACATATACTCCCGCCTAGGATTGGGGGGGCGTACCCGCTCCGGGATCGCGGGAGATTAGGAGCTGGGCCAGGCACGCATAGGCTGAGGTAAGCTCGGACCTGCAGGACTGGGTGGTGGTGGGCTCGAGTCGGAAGTGGGAAGGAGGGTGCGGAGGATGGGGTAGGGGGACGGGCTCCCGGTTGCACTCAGCAAGGCTCGATATTATCACACCATGGTGTTTAACAACAGTAGCCTCCCGCGTCCTTCCCTTCCAACAGGACTTGTCTTTTCCTGTTTGGCACCACCTAAACTAGCCCCGGGAACACACCTTCCTATCCAGGCCCCCAAGTTCAAAAGAAGTTCTGTTTCGAGTCCCTTGAAACGGAGAATATTGCCCGTCACAAAAGCATCCATCCAAACACCACACAGGAGACCAGGCCTAGTGATCAGCGGCGACGGGCCGAGACCTGCAGCTGTCGGTGCCCCATGTTCCATGTGCCAGGTTCCCCGAATGTTCATCTGCCCACCTGCCTGCCCATCTGCCCTGCCCATGGACTCTAGAGGCCCGGCAGAGCTGGGGCTGGTTTGTTTCGGCTCGAAGCTTGGCACCGCCGCACATGCATCGCATTCTCAACGTTTCCTCATCAGCATTGCATCTCATTCATCAACCTGCATCGTACCGTAGTCACTGTCGATGCCCAAGCGTGCATCGATGAACGGCACGTGGAGTCGTGCTTGTGGTATTGATGTTGAAGGTCGTTGACCCGCACTCACCGTCATTGTCCACCTGCCTTGCCGAGCCCGCCGCTTACGGGTTAGTCGGCAGCCAGCTGACTGTCGCCTGTCTCACTGCCTGGTTGCACGTGGGAGATTGGTTCTCTTGAAGAGACCTTGAGAAGCCATCCGTATTCCCCATCTCATCAATACACACATATATTCTTCAGCTCCTTTGGGAGTGATATACCAGTCCCTTTCCGTCTCTGCACATCCCACCCCCGCCGATCGCCCTCGGGCAATTTCCACAGACACGAGCGATGGCGGGAAGGTTGCGATGGCGCGGGCTGCGCGTCGAGTCCGTCGATAACTACTCTGGCGTGCTCGTCCCACTGGACCAGGCTCATCTCCACAGCCATTCAGCTCGTTGCGGGAGGACCGAGTTCGAGGAGCTCCCGGCCCACGGCGACGACGACGATGACCCCAAGGACAGGGGAGGGGATGAGGGGACCGGTATGCTGGAGATGAGCGCAGCTGAGTACAGCATTGAGGGGCTCAGGAAGGAGGTGCGGAGAGGTGGCAGTGGCATGAGGTCGGATTACGAGTGTCAGTCTGCAGTTTCCCAGTCCTTCCTCTGAGTCCAAGGGGTGCCCAAGTGGAAGTGGAGATGAGGACGCCAGGAAGTACGTGCTCGGCTGACCTGTTTACTGGCAGTGAAATCGATGCTAGTCAACAAGGCCGTCCAGGATATTGGCATGGGCAGGTACAACTGGCAGCTGTTCGTCTTGTGTGGCTTTGGATGGTTTGCAGACAAGTATGTTCTCCCGGTGTTCGATATATTGGCAATGCTGTTGTGCTGACCAAGAACTCGTCCCCAGTCTGTGGATGCAGGTGAGACAGTCTCAAGCCCGCCCTTGTGGCGATTCCCAGTCTCTGGGTTGACCAAGACTGCTAACGATGCCAAGGGAGTCTCATTAATTTTGCCATCCCTTTCGGCCGAGTTTGGCGTCGCAGAGAAGACAGTTCGATACACGACAAGTGCCGTGTATCTCGGCCTCTGCTTTGGCAGTTTCACCTGGGGCGTCGGCTCCGATGTTCTCGGCCGACGCATCGCCTTCAACATGACCTTGCTGATCACCAGCATATTCGGCATCATGACCGCATTCGCATCCAGCTGGGCATGGGTTTGCATATTTTTTTCCCTCCTAGGTTTTGGCGTTGGGGGTAATTTACCTGTCGACGGTGCGCTCTTCCTGGAGTTCTTGCCCGACACCTCATCATCCCTTCTCACCTTGCTGTCCGTATGGTGGCCAGTGGGCCAGCTTTGCTCGAGCTTCATCGCATGGTTCTTCATTGGCAACTGGCCTGCCGACAGGGGGTGGCGGCTGTTTGTGCTGGCGATCGGTCTCATCACTTTTGGCATGTTCTGTCTTCGCTTTTTCATCTTCCACCTCTTCGAGAGCCCCAAATATCTACTGTCGCGAGGCCGGCAGTCAGAGGCCGTGGCAGTTGTGCACGGCCTCGCATTCTGCAACGGCGCAAAGACCTGGCTCTCAGAAGCCGTCCTCGACGCGGTGGTCGATAGTGACGGCGGCGGCGAAGAGCTCGCTCGCCGTCGGGGCCACGGCGCAGTGTCAGCACTGTCCACCAAGGGCGTCATCAAGGCGAAGCTGGACGAGTTCTCGGGCGCACGCATCCGCCCGCTCTTCAGCAGCCGCAAACTGGGCCTCGCGACCGCCCTTGTCTGGTTTACCTGGGCCACGATCGGCATGGGCTATCCGCTCTTCAACGCCTTCCTCCCCCAGTACCTCTCTCACTCTGCCGGCGGCGGCGACGACACCTCGTCGTCATCGTCAACACCACCGCGTGAGCCCGACCCGACAGACCCCACCAACATCTCGGCCGAGACGTATCGCAATTATGCCATCCTGAGCGTCGTCGGAGTACCGGGCAGCATCCTGGCATACTTCACCGTTGACAGCCAGTCGGCCTTCCTCGGCAGGAGGGGCACGCTAGCGATATCGACGTTCATCTCTGCGAGTTTCCTGTTCTTGTTCGTTAGATACGGCACGACCTCTGCCTCACAGCTGGCCTTCAGCTGTGTCGAAGCTTTCAGCCAGAATATCATGTACGGCGTGCTCTACGCATTCACGCCCGAGATATTGTGAGTTCGCTCCCCTCCTGAGGACTTGCTGTCATATCACCGTGAGGAATGGGCTGGCTGACTTGTGTGTGTGATCTTCAATGCAGCCCTGCTCCCGTGCGTGGTGCTGGAACCGGCGTCGCGAGCTTTTTGAACAGGTTTACTGGGCTCATCGCACCCATATTGGCAGCTAACATACCTGGCGATGGGGCGTCGGCGCCGATCTACCTATCTGGCGTTTTGATTTTTGCCGCATTCGTGGGGATCGTGTTGATTCCCATAGAGACTAGAGGCCGGCAAAGGCTTTGACTTTTGCGTACATTTACACCAAAATTTGTAGAAACGTTCACCAACCCGAGGGCTGGTTCATTGTATGGCGAAGCATGGGCACGGAATGGCATCTCATTGGGTTGTGGCGTTGGAGGAGGTCATCTAGGGTACGAACTTGGCTTAAATTGAGGGTTAACATCAAATTGTGAAGAACGTGAGATCATGTCTCGTCTTCCACTGTCGCCTGTAACGGCTTCCTGACCCTCAACCCATTGCCCTGCGCACCAGCCGGCGCGTCCTGCCTCCTCCTTGCGATGGTCCTCTGCAGCGCGTCGCGGGTCATGGGCTCGTTGCGCACCGTGTTGTCCACGAGCCAGCGGCGCATCTTGTCCCTCAGGCCGTCGAGCAGGCGCGGGTCGCCCGCGAAGGGGGCGAGCTCCATCTTGACGGCGCGCGTGGCGTTCTCGTCGATGCTGTGGACCATCCTCTCGAGCTCGTCGAGGCTCTGAGCGGCGCGGGCGTCTTCGGTGCCGCGGCGTGCCAGCTGGACCCTGCCGCCGCGCGTGTCGGCCGTCAGGTAGGGCACGACCTGGTTCAGGGCGATGGTGAGGGTGATGCTGAGCTTGCGGGCGAGGGCGACGGCCTGGAAGGGGAGGTAGGCCGGGTGGACGAGCGCGGGGGCCCAGAAGGAGAAGACCGGGTTCAGCGCGCGCGTGAGCAGCGGGTTGACCACCCCGGCCAGGAACCACGGGTGCGCGGGCCGCGTGATGGTGTGCAGCTCGAAGGCGAGCAGCGACGCGAGGGCGACCCACCGCCAGTACATGCCCTGCTGGAAGTAGCCCAGCTTGGGCAGTGCATAGATGGCCAGGGCGCCGACGCCGTAGTAGCCCAGGACGTCCTTGGCGCCGCGCATCACGAAGTCGCGCGCGACGGTGCACTCGCGCCAGCGCAGCATCTCCGGGCCGAGGCGGTCGTAGGCGAACCTCTTGACGTCGTCGCTGAGCGTCTCGTGGGCCGTCTGCACCCTGATGTAGGTCTCGGGGTCGTAGGCGCCGCCCTTGTCCGGGTGCATGAGCGCCGACAGCTGGCGGTAGCGCTTCTTGATGTCGCGGACGTTGGCGTCGGGGGCGACACCCAGGACCGAGTAGAAGTCGCCGCCGGACCGCTGGAGCTCCCAGTCGGCCTCGTAGATGGTGAAGAGGAGGTAGGCGCAAACGACGAGGACGTAGATGCGTCGGTAGTGCTCGGCGAAGCGGGGCTGGCCGGGCTGGGGTCTCGGGGACCCGGCGCGGATGGTTATGCCATAGTATGTGCTCTGGAGGAAGCGGGTGGCTAGCTGGGAGAGGCTTGCAGTCAGTATCCAGGTGTCTAGGGAGGTGGTCGAGAATGTGGCAGACAACGGGTGGGCGAACTCACATCGGGGAGGAAGGTCCACCCCATCAGGGAGAGGAAACCCGACATATTGAGACGTTGTGAAGGCTGTCTACCACATCGAGAGAGAGCGTAGAGGCCTGTGTTTCAAGCAAAAAGAAGGAGGCGCCAGGTTGCGCCTACAAACTCGACGAAGTCAAAAGATTTATTTGAAATGTAAACGGAGACAGACGTGTCCCTAGCTCTCGGCCGATGTGGTCACCATCAAGGTACATCGGTACTTTCGAGGGCTAGGGCTAACCAGTTTGGTCCTAGCGCAGAATAGCTGCTAATGGCGATCCGCAGCACCATGTCCGCGTACATGTAGGACATCTTAATGCCTTCCATTCTGTAGCAACGCATCCAAGAACAGCTCATATTTTATCTTGCCAGTGACATGGAAACAGGTGCCTGTCTACTTCTGGGTCTAGGCATTGCGAACCTGGAAGTCGTGGTGAAAGACTACCATCTCGAGAACATAGATCAGGCGATGGAGGTCGATGACAATGCCGTTGTATTCTCTTCAATGGGCAGCCACTGGAATTGTTGTAGGTTTCTCACTCAATAGAACGTGCGCCTCTTACAAGACCACAAATTTTCTGTATAACACAGACAAGACACGCTTGAGTGTGGCGCCTCAGACCGCTCGGCCATCCAGCCATTTCCATATCTAACCTCCTCACTTCAGCATGTGTTATCACAAATTCAACTCACACAGGTGTGCAACTGTATCTAGTTTCCGTTCATGCTCTGGCACTCAATTCCTAGCACTCATGAGCTGCAGCAGTGTCACTCTGGTTGTTCAGAACTTAGATACTGGTAACAGGAGTTACGAGCTTTGGTATGTCCAGCCAAGCATGTCCCTAGGTATCTCACCCAAGAAAAGAATCAGCAAACCGGAATTCTTGATAGATCAAAACCGGTGTCACCGTCTTCCTAATTTCCCACTCTTCCCCGCCGACGAGCTTACAAGTACAGTTCCGGTGCGGATATCGAAACTTGACGACACTCCTTCACATGTGCAGAATTTCCTTCTTCCTTTGCCTTCTGTTGTTGTGTTGTTTGTGGATGTCTGTGGGCACGTGGACGTTCTGTGTGTCTGGAAGACAGGGGAAGAAGAATAGTGGAGTCCCATCACTTTCCAGTTCCTCCTTGTACATAGGCTGCTCTCGCAGCAACATTTGTGTCAAGAAGCATCCTGACATTTCCTCTTTGGCCGGGTCTGACTTTGGGTTCAAGCCAATGGGCTAAGCAGCCGGATATGAAAGCAGCGTGTTGTTGATTTTGAGTTACTGGGGCCAAGTGGTGGCTGGCGGCCTAGTGGTCATTGTGGCCAAGACCTTACAGGCACACCGTCTCCCATGTGCCCTCCCTTGCCACCTCGTACTGTAGCGAGCCTGCCTAGATATTGCTCACACTTCCTTCCCAGTCCTAAGAGCTGGCTCCGTTCCTCCTCGCAAGTTCCAATATCCGTTCAGCTCGGGCTGAATATCGCCTCAGAAGCTCAACAGTGACAGGTCGACATGCACCGGGACATCGCCTTTGCCGGCACTTGTCGCAAGGAGTCTGTCCGTCACATCGGCGCCTACCCAAGAAGCAGTGCCTGCATCTGGGAAATGTATCCAGGTCGACAGAATCCGGGTCAAACACTGTTTCGACGCTTTCGTTGGCGGCAGCATTGTCGTTGGCAGCAGAATTATCGTTGGAAGAAACGTTGTCGTTGGCAGTGGAATTGTCGTTGGAAGAAACTTTGTCGTTGGCAGTGGAATTGTCGTTGGAAGAAACGTTGTTGTTGGCAGCAGGACTTTCGTTGATAGCAGAATTGCCACTGGTAGCAACAATCTCGTTAGAGGTGACGAGTCCACTGCCGCTTCCTGTTGCGTGTGCGGGTGAAGCACTGTCCCCATCGAAGCCCCGAGGCTTTGTACCAGCCTGTACGTCGCTGGAAATCGGTTGGAGATTGTCTTTGGCTTTCTTGGCTTCAGTTCCCTTCGGGGAACTGGTCTCGGAATCCGCACGTTTATCCTCCTGGGATCCAAGGGAGTCGCCTTCGGCTGGTCTGAGCGGCAAGTCCACTTCCATATTAACCATTCGATCAATCTCAGCGAGCCTGCGGTCGATGGTCTCCATGTTAAGACCACAACCCGGGGTATCGCAATCCCATTCCAGAAGCTCGTGGCGAATCAGGAATCGTGTGCATTTCTCGGGGTATCTGCAGGGGGCAAAACGGCATTCATGGACCTTAGCTGGCAAGGCATTGGTCTTGCAGGCATTGCAGATTGGCTGAACCTTGAGACACATTCTTTTCGACAAGTGTGAGTGTACTGGTGTTGATATTCCTGAAGTGTTCTGTATCCAGCTTGTGTGATTGAGTCTGGAGTTGGCCCTTGCTCCGGTGGAAGCAGTGTGTACAGTTGGCAATTATGGCATATATATGCTATGCAATTTATTTGCGGCAAGTTTCAATTCAAGGTAAAAGGAGAGCATTGCCTGATACTCGAGGCTTATTGTTTCTCGCAGTTGAGTTCCACTTCATTACGTGCCATGGTCCTGAGGCCCAAGTAACAGACAGTGAGACTTAATAAAGCATGAGAATCATCGTCCTCTATTAGACATCCTCTTTGAACGCATCCAGATGCAGTGACAGATCTTTCTTAGCCTCAGTTCTATAAAAGACTCTTGCTCGGTGTACGACTGCCTGAGCCAGCTGTCCTTGGAGAACCATTGAATCCATACTCAGGGGCCTCAAACTTCTACAGTCAGGAACCTCACTACTCTAGGCATCAATTTAGCAGACTGTTTATCGGGTTGCTGCCTTACGCACCTAGAAGTTCAAGTTTGTTGAGAAGCTTAGCCCTCTGCCCGTAGGCTGATGTTTCTTTTACACAATAACGTCACCTATGGACGGTGAATTCATGGCAGAAAGAGTTCAAGTGGTCAACTCTCAGTCTCCAAGTCAACGAGTTCCAGGTTTACGTGGATAGCAAAATGATGTGCAACATTGAAATACTGCAGGTAGAATTGAACTCTGTTGCGGGTATTGACAGATGCAGTGCTCTCAGCACCTGGGAATTTGCTCGGATACCTAGGTAGCCTCTTCGAACAAACCTATTCAGTCCAACGGTGGCTCAGTACCTTTCAACGCTTCCGCCCCTGAGAGGTCAGGCTCCTGTCAGATACAGCGTGGTGGGAAGAGAAGGTGGTTTCTTTTGAGGCCCAATATCTTACGAGACACTGGGTGACGAAGAATTTGACAGACCTTTTTTACTCGCGAAGTTTGTTTGGCGCTGAATAGGTGGCGATATGTTTACTGTTTCTTCCCTCAGGTACAGCACCCGTTCTTGTCTCCCTTGTTCACCCGACAAAAGCATGAGACAGTGATCGATACATCAGCCGATGCCATAGCGATGTCAAGTGGCCCCTGGATATACAACGCCTCATCAGCCTTACCGGATCTCACAAGGCACTCGTGCAATCCGTGCAAAGCCCAGACATTGTTGGGACGCGCCCGACGGCGCGGGAAATCCGCAGTAAACCCCAGATCCTCCTTGAAAACCCGCTCCGCCTCGCCAACGCGGCCCTGCTCGAGCAGCAAGCCCCCAAAGGCATGGCGGACAGGCTGCATCCACGGCGGTGGGTCAGAATACGCCAAGGCGTCCTCGCGCCTGACAGCCTCCCTAAGGAGCGAGAAGGCAACGTCGAAGTTCCCCTTGCGGTACTCCAGCTCGCCGGCGAGCATGGCCGAGGCAACGCCGAAGACATCTGCCTGTTTACAGGGGATGCTGTTCAGGCGGCTGGCGGGGACCCTCGCGCGTGCTGCCTCGAATTGTTTCTGGGCGGCCTCGGCTTCTGGGACCCGGCCCAGTGCGCTGAAAGCGACGCCCTGGGCGTAGAGGATCGTCGCGGTCGTGGCGCTGTAGAGGTCGCGGCCCTCCGGGAGTTCGAGCTTGATGATATCCTCCCAGCGGCCGAACCGTATCAGCACGTGGGCCCGAGATGCTACAAAACTCTCAATGAAGTCCGCCATGGGAGGGCTTGTGATCGACAGCACCTTGGTATCGATGACCTTTTCCAGCTTTTCCGCGGCTGACATGGCGTCTCGGAATCGCCCAGACATGATTGCGGAGTACATCTTCGCACAGATGTAGTGAACCCGGTAGGCCGTGTAAAAGATCGGCGCATCTTCGTTGGCAAAGTACTTATCATCTGCAAGGATGGCCTCATGGTTGGAGTCGACGCCGCGGCGGTGATCACCGACCGCAGCATCGATGTGCGTTGGCATGTGTAGCATGTGTGAAGCGTCCGGGACCAGACATCGCAGTCTGTCCGCAGCAGGTTGTGCTTGCTCGGGTTTCGGGGACATCTCCAGCAGATGGATGTAGAGGTGGCAGAGGGCCGGATGGTTGAGACCACCGGGTAGCTCGAATGCCGACTCGATCACTTGTCGGGCTTCGATCGTGTGCTCGCCAGTAGGCTCACCAGTGTCCAAATCCCAGAGCCCTCGAGGTGTTATGCACATCAAGGCCTCCGCAAACAACGCAGCAGCATCCACATAATCAGTGTTTGCCTGGTACACAGGCCGCATGGCCTCGGCGTACATACGATCCAAGTGGCCGAAGTCGATATCAGGCTCATACGCGCGTGGGAAGCGAGCCGCAAGTGCCCTGATGAGCCCCTGTTCGACGGCGGTGGCGTTGGAAGCCAGCTCAGCGGCACGAGCGAGGTTTTGGTTTGCCTTGTCGATCGAGGCCTTGGAGTCTTTCGGGTCGAAAAACTTCCACGCCTTGTTGTAGTTTGGTCCGGACGTGAAGGCTATCCCCCAGAATGCCATGGCGCACGATGGGTCACATGCCGCAGCGCGCTCGTAGCAACGTAGGGACTCTTCATGGTTGAAAGAGTACGCCCACAGTAATCCGCGATCAAGCCATGTTTGGCAATCTGCTGAGGAGGTGGTCAACGGCCACCGATGTAGACCCAGATTGTAGTAAGTAGCGGTGTCCTGAGTGACATCGGACTTCCTACATGAAGACAGCAGTCAGCATTTCGGCAGTTGAAGCATCGTCTAATGGATGTGCATACTGCAT
Source organism: Diaporthe vaccinii (assembly GCA_039880775.1). NCBI lineage: Eukaryota > Fungi > Ascomycota > Sordariomycetes > Diaporthales > Diaporthaceae > Diaporthe > Diaporthe vaccinii. The sequence goes on along the minus strand of JBCEDN010000005.1, from coordinate 1,000,452 downwards.
GGTTCGTGAAGGGGCTCAGGAAGCCGGGCAAAGCCGCTTGCAGACGTGTCTGGGAAATTGGAAATGCTCTAGTTCGGAAAGCAGTGAGAGCGTCACCAACGAGTTTGAAGCCCTCTTTATAAATTCGATCTCCCAATGTGTCCTCTGGAGGTCGTTCGGCTTAGGCCTGGAACGTAATATGCTTCAATCCCCGAAACTATGGGCGTGATTATCAAAGCTTCTGATGGCAGCAGGCGAGGGTTTTCTCAGGCTGACAAGCACGTCGCAGTCACATAACAGTTCTGGGTTGAGACTCGTGGGGTAGCGACGCTCGGCACCTTGATCGGCGACTTCGGCGACTATGCCGTAAAACTCCGGGGCTACACTCAAATATATGTACTTGAACAACTCGACTGACTTATGTTATTGCATTCTTTTTTCTTCATAAAGAGCTAATGGTGACTTATAGTATAGGTACCCCGTTTCAAATATATGAGCTGTATTGCGTTTCTTTTGAGCTACGTAGATTACTCTGGAATATTGAATACAGCATCGGCTTCCAGCTCCTATGGATGCCGTATTTTCGCTAAGATGGCTTGGAATCCTGCATCACTCCTAATAGTGCGGCACTTCAAGTCATGGAAAAGGGCAGATGTTACAAATTCTGGGAAGAGATGCCCGGTTGTTGAGATTCCGACCATCCACGTTGTTGGTCCTGGAAGCACAAGGTTCGGTCATTTCGATGCATTCTGAGCCTTAGAAATTTCGTAAGGTCTGATGAAGAGCTGTTTTCGCCTTTCAAGGAAACAATCTGTGTGAAAGAATGCTGTTTAAAGTCTGTGAAGATATCGCCTATAGTGTATCTATCATTCAGGAAACTGTCAGTGTGTGTTGTGGCTGTGTGGTGACGGTCCAAAAGTCGACGAGATGTGTAGCAACTTTATGCCAGCAATATAACAATTTGACGTGTATTTTTCATTATTCCTTTACGGGATGAGACTTGAGGTGATATACTTGTGACTATGGTGTCGTATAAGTCATCGTGTCAAGGCAGTATACCAATTGCATCAAGTGTGTCTCCTTCATCCGTATCTTCCTGCACCCGTGCTAGTCGTTTCTAGGGATGATGAGTAAGATAGTGACTTAATAGATATATTTTCTTAAAAAAGAACTATGTATCTACTATTAATTAAACTCTTAAGGACAGCCCACTCCAAACTTTATACAAGACAGACGATAAACAAAAGCCGTAGAGTACCCAGGTAATAATGACGGCGTCCATTCCAACTCTGAAAGGTACAAGCACATGCTGCCAATAAGAAGTATTTGGGCTCATGCCATTCTGCTTAAGTCCTCAACAATCCTGCCTACAAGAGCGGCCATAACTTGACTGTTGCTGAGGGAGGCTTCGAGGCTGATCAGGTCGGCCTGGTAATCTTATACGATGAGGCAGAGTGATCCCAGCGGCCGCCGGGGTTGTCTGTACCCGATAGCCGATGGCCATCTGGCCGCCACAACAGCTTGGCAACGATGCTGAGCTACTCCGGTGCGAAGGAAATGTCTTAATAATGTTTGATTGGGCCAATCGGCCTTGGGAATTCGGATCCTGTTAACCCAGCCTAGAAACTCCCACACTAACAATAACGGGGGAAAGGCTGCCACCTGCTTGGCATAAGCCGGGACCACGGATTCAGTGCGGCTGTGATGACTTCGAAGGGGGCTTGGATGATTCCCCTTCCCGCCGCTGATTATAAGCCTCACTTACAACCGCAGCTGTCTAAGTAAAGCTATTGCCAAGTGTGTATTGGAAAATGTTTGAATCCTCTTCTTCAACATGTCCAAGAGGCGGAAATGTATAAAGACTGGTGCGTAGTCGCAACGGAAGTAGTTGAATTCGGAATTTCGAACACCATCTCGCAGCAAAGTCCCACCAGACTCCCAGATTAACAGATCGAACTTTAGTTGCTCGCCAAGTAACAGTCTCACAAACTTCAACTAGCCATAATTGGTCTGTCCATTCACACTCAGTTTGAAGAAGTTACGAGATGTCTTCCCTCATGAAGGCTGCTCTTTGCGTTGCCTCCCTGGTGTCGTTGTCTAATGCGGCCCCTGCAAACCTGAAGTCAACCGTGCAGTCTCGTTGGGAAGAGTGCCCAGCCGGCACATGGTACTCCCTGTGTGGTCAAATCGCCGGCTGCTTCGACTACGACCCTTGTATCAACCCATCCCAACCATCAACCGTGCAGGTTCGCCGTGAAGAATGTCCGACGGGCACGTGGTACTCAGCGTGCGGCAGCATCAAAGGATGCTTCAATTATGACCCATGTGTCAACCCATCCCAACCAGCAACGCCGCAACCACCGCCAACAACCCTGCCCGCCTGCTCGATCGACCCCAAGAACCCAACCCGGATCCTGCCAACCACCTACTGGCCAATCAACCCCAACTCCCCGGGCCAGACCTACGCCGCCGCAGAGGGCGCCGTCCACGTCAAGAACGACACCAGCGCCGCCGACGGCGTGGTCCAGCAGGTCCTGGTCTTCGAGGGCGTCGACGCGGGCGCCAAGAAGTGCAGCGTCGGGTGGTTCCTCAAGATGCAGGAGGACACGGTCTTCGAGGTCGAGGGCGACGGGTACGTGCGCATCACGCAGCTGGACGGGCTCCTCGCCCGGGGGCAGGCGCCGAGCTACAGCTCGGCGGTCGCGGCCGAGAAGGCGGGCGCGGCGACCACGATGCCGGCTATGGGAGGCTGGGACGATAAAACCGCGTATATGGGCATGACGTCCGGGATGATGCAGGAGGTGGCGTGCTCCGATGTCCTGGCCTTCCGGGCGTACTTGGACCCGATTAACGACGGCGAGGTGTATATGGAGCCGAATGGCAGTGTTGGTATTGCTGTTACCTATACTTGCTGAATAGGGAAGGGGTAAATTTTTCACCAGTGATACTATTTACTGAGTCTGCTCTTCGGATCATGCATAAGTAGCATGTAGAGTGAAAGACCGTTAGGTCCTGAGGTAACTAGTTGCAAGACTGGGTTTCCATTTAGATAATACGTTTTAATCAATGTTCATATCACGCACAAGACTTGTCGAGAACTTACTGAAACGCTTATCCTGATAAGTATTTGATTCATATCAGTTGTATATTTTGGGACCTGATAACCTGCGACGTCTCTTATAATCTTGACCACCGACTTGAGTGGCGACAACTCAATTCCATGCCAAAGGCTGAATACATTTCCTCAGTCCGGTGCCTACACAGCTTGCCGTCTGCGATATACAGCCGCGAAAATTGCAGTGATGTCTTCTCTTGGGCTCATATCCACTTCAGACACGAAAGCAAGCCCGAATCATAGTTTTTGAATGTTAGTCTAGCGACCATTAGATGGCCGATTTCCACACTCCAAAGTACATTAGTTGATAAGAAGGATCAGGTTCGTTGCCTACAGATCCAGACTAGACGTTTCTCTCGTCTTGAACTTACCCGCATGCCTTTCAATAACGGTTCTGCTTCCTGTCCTAATAAGCAGATACGAATGCCTGTAGGGTTAAAGAGCAGCATTGGTCATTAACGGCGCGAGAACGGACGAGCGGTTCTCGACGAGCATATTTGCATGAGGTGGAGACAAATGCGCAGTGGAAGAATCCACCGCCTTTCTTTTTTCCAATTATACGCTGCATCCTATCAGCTCGACTTGTGGTTGCAGGCTTGGTTCCCGTGCCGCGACTGGGGTCAGTCGGACCTGGTGAGTCATGCCGTCTTATTAGTCGGGCTCGACGAGCGGTATAGAGCCGGCTGGTTATGGTCCCGTCTGACGATGCGTCGTGGCCGAGGGTTGAGTATAATTTCAACATTTTCTCATCAAGTCGCAACGACTTCTCCCTTGGAGCTCAAGAACAGCGTGCAACTCACTATTGCACCCTGCACCCCTTACATCCGGATCCGTACATCCAGGTTGTGCATCATGTCAACTGAAGCCCCCGCTCCCCGGCTTCGTATTCGCCGCGCCACTCCCGATGACGCGGGCACGATCGCGAATATTCACTTCGAGGCCTTCGGCCCCGGCGTAATGAACAAGCTGATGCACCCGGATGGGGGGAGCGAGGACGCGCGGGCCAAGTTCGCCGGAGGAATATTCCCTCCGCCCGACAAGGCGGCGGGCTCCTCCACCGAGGTTATCGTCATGGTGGCGGAGCTCCTGGCGGAGGGAAGTCAGGCCGAGGGGGGCCAGGACCCCGTGATCGTAGCCTTTGCCAAGTGGAGGCTGGTCAGGGAGGCGCAGCCGAGGGAGTAGTGGGAGGTCCGCCGCGACATGACGGAGGAGGAGCTGGGCGAGGGCTCGAACGCCGCCGTGTACAACAAGTTCATCGGCGGCATGCACCAGATGAAGAAGTGCTGGGCGAAGGGGGCCCCGGCCCTTTGTGAGTCTCTCATTTCCCCCAACGCGGCAGACTGTGGTGGGGTTACCTGACAGGCCTGACAGATCTGGGGATTTTGGCGGCGACGCCTACCCGTCACCGGCTCGGGGCCGGGTCAGCCTTGCTCAAATGGGGCTGCGAGCTTGCTGACAGAGAGAACAAGACGGTGTGGTTGGAGTCATCGCCAGCTGGATATTCTCTGTACAGAAGATTTGGGTTTGAGGACGTCGATGTGCAGGACCTCAAGGTGACAGAGTTATGGGGCCCTGTGAGGTCCGAAGGCGAGAACTGGGGGGCCGCATCGGCGGTGGCACTCACGGGCGAGCTCCCCGATGGTAGCTTCAGGTCGGTGCTGATGAAGAGGTTACCCAAAACGTCCCGAGCCTGAGGGACGAGTCGTGGGCGTATGGATCTTCGAAACGCCTCGTGGGAGCCGTCTGTGGACGGTGGACGGGCACTAGCATCAAGCTCGTGTCGACGCTGCTCGTGTCAGCTGCCACGAAACTTCAATAGAGTGCTACGTTCAACTCAGGATGCCGGCGTGAGGCCCTGGAGAATGGGTCTCATTCCCAAGAAATTAGAAGCTTCAATCGCGCCAGATGATATGCGCCTAGTTGACTCGTGCATCCACGAATGACTGACTGCTCGTCGCAACTAATAGCGTCATTTGCGTTTCTCGCTTGGCGACCTGTTTGTCGTTCACGGCCGGGAGGGGACGATCTGAAAAAGTCTCCGATTTCTCACGATCATGCCCCGTCCCGTGTGACTTGGGTCTTGATTTTATGTGTGTGCGGCCGGATAGACGCTCCGTCGACAAGGTTTTGGACGGCGCTGCGGACGCGGAGTTGTTCCGTCGAGGTCAACTTAACTTCGGAACAAGATCGGCAGGGTGGGATACGGGGGTCAGGCGCTGGGCTTGATCCGACCGACGTCTCGGCAGTGTTTGGAGCAGGCCTCTAGCCCCATATCCAAGGCGTGTTGACCCTGTAGGGTGAGACGGGGGCCCCTCCTTGGCCCTATCTCCACAGCCACACAGACGTGCAGCTTCGATTTGCCGGCGCGCGCACCTTCTGCAGCCATGCGCTGCAGCCATTCGCTGCAGTGGAGGCGGTCAGCACGAATGGGCGTTGGATTGCGTGGATAATGTGCTCATCGTATGTAGGCTGCGTGCTGTGTAGGCAGGCAGGGTAGTAGATTGGGTTCAAGCCTGCATCGGAAGCTACTGCTTCCACGTTGACGAGCTGATCTAATGCGTAAACTGCATGTAATTGGCATGTGATTTAGGGGTGGAAGCCACCCTGCCACGCCTGCTGGGCAGGCGCTTGGGAACTAGCGAGCACTCAAGTACACCAGGGTTATCTTGGGACAATCTTGAAACGCTTTATCGTCAAGATCCCCGGGGTTTTGCCCAACACGGTTCACGACACACTTTCTCTATTGACTTTTAAATTGTTCTCCTGTAAACTTTCCCAACTGCCTGCTCTTCCAAACAAAACATTTTTGTCCATCTCCCGAGTCTCCCAATCCGTGTAGCAGAGCCCTTATCATCAACTCATCTTCACCAACTTCCTGACCACAGACGGACCCTCTCCGAACAGGAGTCCCTCGTATCTGGACCGAAGCAGAGACATTCACGACAACACACCTGCTTTTCCTTAACAAAGATGAGTCTCGAAGTCGGCAGCTTGCCCTCGCCCACAGGGCCTTGGAGTCCGACCCACAACACTCATCAAAGTCCCTCCTTCGACCCCGCCAAAACTGTCCAGACATCGCATAGCAGACAGCAGCCGTCCGTGTCATCACGATTCAGAGATCTAGTAAAGGTGAGCACTCGAATGAGTACCTTGAGTGGAGGCTCACGTCTCTCACTTACCATGGCTAACCTCCAGCTCGTAGTTCTTGTCATCCGTCTCTGGAGATCTCTCCAATGTCACCGCACCACCATTCTTTCTAGCACCCTCTTCCGTAGTGGAAGTCGGCCACTGTTGGAGCCAGCGACCCGGCGTGTTCGCTGCGCCGGCGCTGGAACCTGACTCCGCGAAACGAAGTCTGTTGGTCTTGCGCATGATCCTGATTGCGATGCGCAGTCAGCTCTACGTTGCCGGCTCGCCTAGTGTCAGTATCAAGAAGCCCCTGAACGCCTTCCTGGGCGAATTGTTCCTTGCCTCCTGGACCCAAGTCCCAAAGGGGAAGAGCAAGAGCAAGGGCAAGGAAAAGGACATCAAGCTGGGGATGGACAGCGGAGACGGAAAGCCTGCTACGACACGGCTTGTGGCCGAGCAGGTCTCGCATCATCCCCCAATCACAGCTATGGCGATTATCGACGACGAGCACGGCATTCGAGCCGACGGTTACGCCCGCGTGGAAATGACCTTCAGCAGCAGCGTGGATATTCGGCAGATCGGCCACGCCATTGTTCACATCGATGAGTACGACGAGGACTATCTCATCCCCCTGCCAGACGTCAAGGTCAGAGGTTTCCTGTCCGGCAGATTGTACCCCGAAGTTCTTGGCACATACACAATCGTTTCCAGCTCAGGATACGTCAGCGAGATCAACTTCTCCGGCGCCGGTGTGTTTCGGGGCAAGAAGAACACATTCGAGGCCAAGATGTACCGCAAAGACGACCCAAAGAAGACGCCACTCTATGAGGTTGCCGGCCAGTGGAGTGAGGGCTGGACGATCAAGGACAGCAAGACCGGCGAGGTTCTAGAAAATTACGACGTCGATGCCGTTGAAAACAGGCCCGCGCCAATGGACATGGAGCCGGTTGAGAAACAGGACCCATGGGAGTCAAGGAAGGCGTGGGGAGGTGTCATCGATGCGCTCGACAGGGGTGACTTCCGGGACACGGTCACGGAGAAGTCCAGACTCGAGCAGGCGCAGAGACGCCTGAGGGCCGAGGAGAAGACCAACGGGGAGACCTGGGAGCCGCTTCTGTTCGGCAGCAAGGAGGGCGCTGACCACGAGGTCTTCCACCGCCTTGCCAAGGGGACAAGCTGGGAGAAACATCTATCCGCTGAGAAGACCAAGGGTGTATGGAGGGTCAAAGATGAGAAGGCAAAGACGGCGCAAAGACCATTTAGAGGGGAACTTACACCCCTTGGCTAGAACGAGGAGCCAGAACTGTTTCACTTATTCGTTGTTTGTGAGCGTTGGCGTTCTTGTTACCGGGACTCGGCAGAATTAGCACATTACAGTAGCTTTCAAGGAATAGGAAATATGGAGCATCGCATTCTTCTAATTTGCTGCATAAGAATGACACGCTGTTTGCACAAAGCTGGCGGATTTGAGCATCAGAAAAGTGTATGAGAAGATGTATTGCTGTGTCGCTCACTTTGCGCTTCACTGCTATCGAAACAAGCCGCAGTTCGTTCTTGGTCAGGTTTAATTGAGAGTCGCTCAATTGGAGACGGAGTCGACCTTGTTTCCAAGACTGCTAGATACGTAGAAAGAAAAAAACGATATTCTTCGGTAGCTCCCACGCCATAAATTTCGTCAATAAGTAGTGATCACGATACTAGAGATACTTTCCTTTTCTCGGGACAATGAGTAAAAGCGTGACCATATTTCGAGATCAATATTCTGTCCAAATTACTGGCTCCTACAACCAGGGTGCGATTCCACATGTTGGCATTGTGCTCTCGACGGTCGGAACGCACTTGCTGCCTTCACAACTTTCTTCTGAGAGCAGAGTTGTCCGCATCCTGTAGCGATACCACGCAGGAAGACACGTCACAAACCATGCGGCTCCTCAGTCTACTACAGCCTTTCTCCCCCACTTTCTGGGCCATCGCCCGACCGGTATGTTGACACTGAAGCACGCATAGCCTGACCTCGCTTGTCACGCTCGGATACCACTGACGGATATGCGGGCTGGGTCACCGCCAAGACCAGAAGGGACAAGCACATCCGTGTTTTCTCGCCAAAGGAATCAGGTGAATATGTTGTTCCCGCATCTCGTGGAACGGCGCCAGTGTTGAGATTATGCGGACAACTGCAGACGGAGACATGTTCTGACGGCTAAACAAACACATCACAAGGGTAGGGCGCTGTACAATCATTTTATTGCTGGAGCCAGGAGCAAGCCTGATGAGGGCCATCATTATATGGTTGTGAATTACCGGAGCATTGTTTTGGTCTAGACGCTCTGCTCCTTGTTTGCTCGTTCAGCTCACAAACTTTGGGATTGCCGTTTTTAGTTCATCGAGAAAGCAAGCAACTGGTAGAAACCTCGGACTGCTCGTATCTAGGGTCGATCGAAGCAGTATATTGAGACTTCTCGATGAGACGGCTGCGACACAAACAATCTTAGAATGTTTGGATTATTTGCGACTTGGGATGTGTTTGCTCGGGAGGATGTGCCCGACGTCGGGACTTGGTGGAGGTGCCTGGATCATGACGCGATGCATCATCACCTTGAATGTTTCTAGTGGTGTTAATTTGCTCGGACACTGATGACGGAACAACAAGAGCCTCGCTATGTCGAGTTGTAACTACATAAGGCAGCTGCCCCGAGAGCTTCCTTCTCTGGTTGATGTGAAGACTGTCGCCAACAAAACTGTCCCCTTCACCTCAACCAGAGCCATCTGACCTCTTCGAGAAGCCTCCAAAATGTTGTTCACTCAAGCCACGATCCTCGCTCTCACCATACTAGCTGCCGCTCATCCTGGACATGAAGAGACAGAGCATCTTCAAGCTGTCAAGGCCCGCGCTGCGAGGACCAACACCAAGCGGGCCCTCGAGGGCTGTACTTCCCAGCTCGAGGCACAAGGTGTTCATGCTCGTGCTATGGAACGTCGAAAGACTACATTCGATGCTCAGCGCATGGCGAAGGGAATTCCATTGGACAGTATGCTGTGCTTCCGACCACCCTGATGAATTTCGGAGTACCTCGCTGACCACTTCTAACATTATCAGCTCCTCACGCGATGATCAATGGCAGAAGGACGAAGCGAGACACCCCCGATGTCCTCAACAAGAATCATCAAGGCGGCATTGATGCCTTTCAAGCTTGGGTTGACGAGTCTTATGTGTTCAACGATACCACTTCCACCATCCTGAACCCCGAGGGTGACATCGGGCCATTTTACGTCCCGGGTGAATATATCCGCAGCATGTTGTGTACGAATGATGATTGTCCGGATGGTGTATTCGTCGTCGCTGATATCCAGTTCATCAACGTGGACACGTGTGAGCCACTAGCAGATGTCTGGGCCGACGTCTGGTCTTGCAATGCAACCGGGGAGTACTCAGGCATCCAGTCCGGCAGGAACGGGAACCCATCCGACGCTGAGAACCTCAACAACACCGCCCTGCGCGGCCTACAGAAGTCCGATCCCGACGGTGTCGTGCAGTTCTGGTACACCTTCCCGGGCCACTATCCCGGTCGCACCAACCACCAGCATATCATGGTGCACGAGAATGCGACCGTGCTGCCGAACGGGACCCTGGCTGGAGACGGATCGGTCTCTCACATCGGACAGCTTTTCTGGGACCAGGACCTGATAGATGAGGTTGAGACATGGAGCCCGTACACTGAGAACACGGCACTTCCGACCCTCAATTCTGAAGATTCCGTCTTTGGCGAGCAGGAAACGGCGGATACCGATTCAGACCCGGTCTACAGCTACACTTGGTTCGGGGAAGATGTAGGTCTCGGAATATTTGCGTGGACCGTGATTGGCATCGATCCCTCCGCTTCTTACACTCCGACCTACTCCTTTGCTCTCACTGAGGGCGGTGGCATCGCTGTTGGCAATAATGGTGAAGGCGGCGGGCCCCCTGGCGGCCTGCGTGGCCCTGGACGCCCTCCGAGTTCTGCCCTCTACTAGGCTGGGCCTTCTTATAATGCAGTTACTAATCTCGTGCAGCCATGAACGGATGTTGGAGAGTGTAGGGGAGAATCGTGGCGGGTCGTGTTCCATCGTGGCGGATGCTTTGTTTCCTCTTCAACACCAATTATTACATTCGTAGCTTTTTTCGCTTCTTGGTGAAGTACACGTTTGAGTCAATGTTTCAATATCGTACTATGAATCACCATCATCTCAGCTGCCTTACACATGTGATAGCGTATCATTGTAAGACATGCGAAGACTCGACAGATGCAAAGATTACGAACAATGTGCTTACATGAACTAACTTGGTTACGATAATTATCCAATCATAATGTTATCGAAGAGGCCCTGATAAGCGTAAAGACATCTGGCCACATGTATACGCGCCCAAGTCGAGCAGTGTCCGAGCAGAGGCTCATAAAGCTGCGAAAGCTGCGCACATCTTGGAAATTGGCTCTCCGAGCACGAGACGTATAAAGATGCAGCAATGTGGTCGTACGGAGGATGAAACCGATATCGCACAATGTTGCGCGGCGCACAGACTCGATCTACTCTCATGGCTCTTGCCTCATGACGCGTTGGCCATAGAAGGAGGAAAGTGAACTTCGTAGCCAATCAAATTTGCTGAGGTGGTAAGTAGCTGTACGGCTCTACATTTGTTTCCATCCTCAAGAATCGTTACCTCATTTTTGTCAAATCTTGAATCAAGAAACGAGTCAGCCTACCGCGGGACTAGGTGTGGCAGCATTGAGGCACCCATTTGTGTATCGTCAGTCTTCGCGGCGTGGAGGCCGTAGCATCCGGCCGTGACCATGGGTGCCAACGCGTGCACAAATCGAATCAGTTCATGATACTGCGCGGACCTACAGAACCCTCCAGTAACACTGAAACATATCGATCGTTTTCGTAGCAATGTGAACCAGTCCACCAAGGTATTTGTACCTCGACTAAGCTTCAACACATTGGAAGGTGGACGTCCGACGCGTAGATAAGGCCACAGTGGGCCACAAAAGACCACATGATCAGTCGCGATTGGTAACTGACCAGATCACGAGATTGCGACTCCCGTCATATCTGATCCAGTCACCTTCTCGCCGGGTCCGGGTCCGGATTCGGGGTGGCACCGTTTGAGATAGGCTGATGATACATAGCAGCGCAGTAAGATCGTCAAAACGTGTGACTTGAAGGAAAGATGGTCTGGGAGACCAATGGAGGAATCAACTCAGTCCTTGGAAATATATATATGAGCCCGGGATCAAGGGCGAGTGAAATCGTCCGAACACAGAGTGCAGCACTGAGGCCAACCGCAAGCTGTATCGAACCCCATACTTCATCGCCGTCTCAACTTCTCACAGTCAAATCAAATCAGTCAGCACTAAGAGAATGAGTTCCAAGAATTTATGTCAGACTGTGCTGTTGGCTCTGTGCCTGGGACATGTCACCACGCTTCCCACGGGAAGTGTGATGCTGGTAAAATCGCTCCCGATAATCTCTTTCAGTATCCCATCCTCGAACCAGTCCGTTAACTATGTGCTTTACAGCCCGATCGCGCCGAGCCTTGGGAATTTCCGGCTTGCGCGAAGCCACCGACCCCAGACTGGTGCAACGCGAAAGGAGCTCAGTCAGACCTGTGGTGTATGGAAGGTGACTGGTGGTGCAAATATCAGGGGTATGTCCTCTCAATGAGCCCCTAGGACTATGAATATGTCAGTCGCGCATGAAACCTGAGTTGACACCTGCGCAGGCCTCCACCCTATATGACACCGAACTTTGTGCCTACCAACATCTCCTGTGTGGGCTGTCCGAACGGACCACGCGCGTGATCTCATATTGAGTGTTCTTTCTCAGTCCAACAGTCACTCTCGAAGCGGTGGAAATCAGCACAGATGTATTCACTGTAGTAACATTTTCCTACTTGAGCTGATATCTAAGTTTGCAATTGTATTGTCGGAGGGTCTCTGGGGTTGTCTTGTGTTCGGCTTTCACACCTCAGTGTCGAGATTTACTGTCACACATGTATCATTCATTTGAGATATCGAACCAAAATGCAATCAATTACAATTTTCTGGTGTGACGCCTATCTGCAAAAAGTGTGAAATTCAGCCTTGTTTGATGGCTGAAGGATATCATTTGCTGAGATTGTCTCTGACTCTGAATTGAGAGGGTACCTTTGAGCTATATATTTTCTCATAGAAATCACATTGGTATGTAATCAGATAAGTGGCTTATAACAATAGTTCGATGCCAACAGGCTGGAGACGCGCATTTACGTCAGCTCACTTCAGACGGGAGAGCACCAGAAACTGTCGTGATAAGTAAGTTGAGAGTCTTCGATCAGAGGCACAATAGGCAGCATATGTGATATGCCGGATATGGTCAGCTATCCCTTCCAGTACGTAACACTCTTTTCAAGCACTCAATACGTGCATGCAAAGTCTTTTCCACCTCCATTGTTCGGCATCGGGCTGCCTCACGCAGGCAGTGTGGCCAGTATAAGCCACGTATCATGCTTACCCAAGCATAACGACAGCAACCCATCTAGCCCAGATGGATTCGATGCAGTCGGCAAAGCCGGCCAAAGGGATAAAAAAGCCACCAAGATAAGGTTTTGGCTATTCTGCAAGGGGTCCGGTCATACGTACTGGAGCGCCTGGGCTATGAATGCAACTGCGGGGGAGAGCATGGATGGGCGACCTTGGCCCTCCTCCACCACCGGTTCGACTTGACAAGACATTTCCGAGAAGCCTGACCAGATGATCTTGGGTGTTGGGGAGGATCGACCTGGGGCACTGGTCTGACACAAGGCGCGAGCGGGGTTGCGGCTGTTTTATAACTGCGCGATTGGAACTGTCGTGAACGCTTCAAAATTTCATGGGTTCTGCAACAGCGAGGCATTTCGTAGGACAAATAAGAAAAAGAGACGAAAGACAGACCCAACTTGTTAGAGTTCCAAAACACCAAAATGGAGCCCACGGTGCTCATTATCGGCGCCGGCACCTTCGGCACCTCGACCGCCTACCACCTAGCGCAGACCTACCGGGACGCCTCCCGGGTGACCGTCATCGATCGCGAGGCCTCGCCGCCCACCAAGGCAGCCTCCATCGACATCAACCGCATCGTCCGCGCCGATTACCCGAGCACGCTGTACTGCAACCTGGCCAACGAGGCCATCCACCCCTGGTTCTGGAGCAACGAGCTCGGGCCCTGCTTCCACCGGGTCGGATGGCTAAGGCTGAATGAGGCGGGCAGCGACCTGCAAAACCGGATATTCGCCACGCTGCGCGGGCGGGGGACGCACATCATGCAGGACATCAAGCTGGAGGACCTCGACCGACGGTGGGACGGCCTGTTGGAGGGCACGGAGACGGCCGGGTTCGACAGCGCGTACTTCAACCCCGACGCCGGGTGGGTGGACGCCGCGAGCGCGACGGCACGATTCATGGCGACGGCGACGGGGAAGGGCGTGAAGAGGGTGGTGGGCGACGTCGTGGAACTGCTGTTCGACAAGAAGACGGGCCGGGTCGAGGGTTGCAGGACGGCGGACGGTCGGCGCCTCACGGCCGACAATGTCGTTCTTGCTGTTGGCGGTTGGACTAGCGCTTTGCTGGCCCCTGTTGAGGACGCGCTGGGGGTCACCGAGCAGGACAGCGTCGAGCGCCAGGCGCAGGCTACGGCGATCGTGTCTGCGTACTACCGCGTGCCTGAGAGCGATGTTGGGAGGATGGCGAACGTCGAGCTACCGTGCGTGATATACGGCCAGGTCGGAGAGGTCATTCCGGCCTCCAAGACTAATGGGCTTCTGAAGTACAATAACTCGCGCACCCGGTTGATCAATACCGTGACAAGCAAGTCAGGGAGGAAGATCTCCGTGCCACCGTCGGACAGAAACCAGAGGGATGTGCCTGAACGTCTCAAACGCGAGACAGCATCGATCCTGACTACGAAGCTGATGCCTAGCTTCGCTCGAGGGACACCTGAGTACTGGCGGATTTGCTGGGACTCGACGACGCCCTCGGAGGACTTGCTGCTGTGTGAGCACCCGAAAATCAAGGGCATTTATGTCATGAATGGAGGATCCTTCTGTGGTTACAAGTATGATTCTCGGCTCAATGCTGTTGATTTTCTGCTGAACAGGACCACACTCACTGACATGTAAATCAGGTTCCTCCCGAACATTGGCAAATACATGCTCAACGTCTTGAAAGGGCAGAGCAACGGGCCGGAGAAGGACAAAGCCTGGGGCTGGAAGAGCAGCACAGAACTGGAGGCGGCCAGGCGAGGGAATAAGGGTGTTGAGCAGCGAGAGTTCGAAGAGTTCGTCGACAAAGGTCCGTCCAGGCCGAACGACCAGGCCCGACTTTGAACACGAAAAGGCTACCTACATGGAGTTACTTCGGCGACATGCTTCTCGAGGTGTTTCAGGAATCTGTACTCGACCAGGACCTCTTGATCTCTCGGCGTAGAGTCAACCATCCGCTAAGGCAAATATTGATGTTAATGTGTACAATCGCTCTGTCGGTTCGGCTGCGGCAGTCTCGTGCTGTGACTGACTACTGGGACTGTGAGAGCTTGCGTGAAAAGGGCCTGGGAGACTGGCCTCTAACGCGAGGAGATTCGATCGTTCGATTCGTCTTGATGTTGTGAGAGCGCGTGGCGAGGTCTGTCGAGGCTGTATCCTGGAGATGGGTGTGCCATAGAAAGCATGTTCCACACGTGTTCGTTGCTCTCCTTCTCTTGCAAACACTTGGTGCCTGCGAGCCATTGACTGGTCACCTGCCGACCACGATACCAACATCAATTGCCCACTAGGGTATAGGGGATTTTGATAGATCATAGGCCTCTGAATTTCCTGCCAGCACACTTGTGGATATCTCATCGGCTCAGCCTCGGTTGAGGACCAAGGCCTTCCTCCTTCAACTCTAGCCAGCACAGGAAACTCGCCGAAATCTTCCTTACCTGCCCGTTGAGGCGGAAACAAATAGCCCGAGCCACCGTAAGTTGGACAAACCACCCCCTTACTGGCCATCTCTGTGGGTCCAAAGGAGCACAACCTGGGGAACGAGACTCCTGGATGGCTCGTCGATGATGGTATATACCCGGGGAATGCATCGACTCGACCACTCTTGGCGGGTATTCCGCCCCCCGTCACGTACTCAGAACATGGGGAAGGAGGAGTCCCCTCGGGGTAAAATAAGCGTCGGATGTTGAGAAACAGGACAAGGGTTCAGTGACCCCTTGCTGCTATTGAGCCGTTCACTTGTTGATATAAAGGCCCAGCTGCTACCAGCCTCCTCGGTGCACGATGTCCTGCCCTTTGCTTCCTGTTGTTCTGCCCTTGACGATACCAGGCTGTGGTTCACAGACAGGTCTCGAGGCACCGTTCCGGGGCAGTCAGTGGTGGAGGATCATCACCAGTCCGGACACTGCCAAGCCCATCGAGGCTCGAAGCACCTTACTGGCAAAGCACCAGGACATGGACACCCACCTCAGGCTCATCAGGCCTCACCAGATCGTCTTCAGCCAGGAAAGACTCGGGTGGTCTCTCGGGTCGATTTCCAAGCTCGAGTGACCAACATCCATCCCGTGGCGTGAGGACCGCATCCCCCACTGCATCGAAACAGCCCATCAACATCGAACGCGCGAAAACCCCATGGGCCCCCGGATCTGGTCAAAACCGGCGATTGTGCACACGTCGAGGTCGACTGCAGTCCGTCGACCGGGCGCGGTCGGCCAGACACGGAGGGCTAGGCTCGGGCGCTCCTCGGCGGCACATTAGCGATGTGTGGGACTGGAGGAGTTGGTGCTGTGGCCCAAATGGACTTGGGGGATGGGCCCCCTGTCGCCGTCGTCCTCTGGAATTACTGGGATTTTTACCTGGAACCCACTGGGCGAGCAGGGCGAGTCAGCCCCTGACGGGTACTGTGTAAGCAAAAAGCTCCGCGCCCGCCTTGGCTGCGTGCCGACGACCCATGGGCTTGGCGGGAAGCCTTGATCCAGCTTGGCTACTGGCGTGGCGTGGCGCGGCGTGGCCTGGGCGGGAAATCGGTTGAGCCTCATTTTGTTTTTCCAACGGTCGTGTGTGGGTGACATCCTTTATCAATATGCTCATGTCGGGCCGTGTGTTTTGGCGAGCAAGTGCTCGTCCCAAATGGTGCCCCCTAGGTGCATTTGAGTTTTACGAGATCGGGGTGCGCGGTCTGGGGATATCCACTTGGTTTTCCTGGAGTCAAGTGATCCATCCTCGACCTGGAGAAAAGTGGTGCGCCATGTGGGAACCGCTGCAGGACTTTGCAGCACAGAGAGTGGGCAGGAGCCAGGCAGGTGGGTTCGGCCCTCTGGGGTCGGCAGCTCTGGACCTGGAGGAGTACCACAGAGTTTACATAACGGCCCATTCCCCACGGCCCCATCCAGGCTCATCCATCCGCCCACGGGGAGTTCTGGGCTAAGGGCTCCTGGCCTCAGGTACCAAACGCCACCACCCACTGCCCACTGACAACCTGAGTTCTGGGCCGATCTGGCAGTCGAACTGGTTGGTGCACACCTCGGCAGGTGGAGCACCCAGGAAACAGTGCAGGCCCGAATTGATCCAAGTAGACTTCGCACTGGCGAGTCAGAATTGCCACCCATTTCTTGCCGTCTCCTGCCCGTTCCTGCCAATTCCTGCATCATTGCCTGCTGCGAGGGACTTTCTGCAGCCGGGAAATCCCCTCGATGTCGAGCCCAATGCTGCGCTGCAACGCGGGAAAATTGGCCCATGGGTGGTGCATTGTTGGGTCCATTACCAGAGCGAGGGAATTTCTGCAAGAGAAGACGCGGAGAAGGATCTTCACCCACACAGAACAATCGCTTGTCTGGGGTAGAGGCGTGGTGCCTGGCATGTCTATCACGTCTGTCCGTCCGGGGTAAAGGGCGAGCAAAACAGCGACGCCAGCAATTTTGCTGCAGTCAGCGGGTGCAAGACCCAAGCTGCCTGCGTGCGACGTCGACCGCCCCTGGGGACCCCGGCGCGAACATTCGGCCATTCTCCTTGCTGGGGTCCCCACATTGTCGTCTAGAATCTGTGAGGGATGACGTGAATGCTGGACAGGAACGCGAGCATGGCCAACAATAAGTGGCATCTCCGAGTTTTACTGTTGATGAGCAGGCCACAGATATCGTATGCGATAATCTATACAAATACCAGCTGGCTGCCCTTCCCATTTAGTAGCATCAGTGCGCCTTCTCCTTCACGCTCATCGTCGATGCTCAGTCATCAACCTTCTTCCACTGCGACTTACATCTAGACTACCTACTATTATCCAGTAGTCTGTCTCTTATCTTGCACCTTTCAGCAGGGGGCCTCACCAAACATATACACACCTCCACACACTGCTCGTCATGGCCGACTCCGTGACGCCAGCTCCGGTGGAGCCCACCATGAGCAAGAAGAAGCTCCAGGAAGCACAGCTGGAGAACCCCGTCAAGGCCAACAACATTCCCGCCATGGACGAGGCACAGGCCCTCGCCGTCGCACAGGCAGGCGGATATGAGATCGATGCCCTGATCGGCGAGATGGAGGCCGAGCTCGAGGCTGCTGGTGGACTCAAGACCGGCTTCTTCCACCTGCAGTTCACAGACCCGAGACATTTCACATGGGTCATCGTCGCCTTCGCCTCCATGGGCGGTCTCTTGTCAGGACTCGACCAGTCGCTCATCTCGGGCGCCAACCTGTACCTCCCCGTCGACCTCCACCTGACCACCGAGCAGAACAGTCTCGTCAACTCCGCCATGCCCCTCGGCGCTGTCGGCGGTGCGTTGATTCTCGGGCCTTGCAACGAGTGGTTTGGCAGGAAGATGGCCATCATCATCTCTACGGTTCTCTACACCATCGGCGGTGCTCTCTCTGCTGGAGCAATGAACTATGGTAAGTCTTTCGAAAGGCCCTTCTCATCATCTCAATTCTTCACAATGACAGTTCCTAACAAATTTGCTAGGCATGATCATTGCTGCTCGCGTCATCCTCGGCTTTGGTGTCGGTCTCGAGGGTGGTACGGTCCCTGTCTACGTCGCCGAAACAGTCGAGCGCAAGATTCGTGGCAACCTCGTGTCTCTGTACCAATTCAACATCGCCCTCGGAGAAGTCCTCGGCTACGCCGTCGCAGCCATGTTCCTGCACGTCGACGGAAACTGGCGATACATCCTCGGATCCTCTCTCGTCTTCTCGACCATCATGGGCATCGGCATGCTCTTCCTTCCCGAGAGCCCGCGTTTCCTCATGCACAAGGGCAAGGTCCTCGAGGCGTACAAGGTCTGGAAGCGCATCCGCGGCATCACCAAGGCTGAGGCCAAGGAGGAGTTCTTCGTCATGAAGGTCGGCGTCCAGCACGAGCAGACCGTCGTCGCCGAGAGCGCCACCAACAAGCGCTTCCCCTGGATGGACTTCTTCACCGTGCCCCGTGCTCGCCGCGCCCTCGTCTACGCCAACATCATGATCCTGCTCGGCCAGCTTACCGGAGTCAACGCCATCATGTACTACATGTCCGTGCTGATGCACCAGATCGGCTTCGACGACGAGAAGGCCAACTACATGTCCCTCGTCGGCGGCGGCTCCCTCCTTCTCGGTACCATCCCCGCCATCTTCCTCATGGAGAAGTTCGGCCGCCGCTTCTGGGCCAACGTGATGCTGCCCGGCTTCTTCGTCGGCCTCGCCATCATCGGCGCGTCTTACCAGATCGAAAGCCTCAACGGGACCATGGCCTGCTACCTGGTAGGTCTCGTCCTCTACATGAGCTTCTTCGGATGCTACGCCTGTCTGACGTGGGTCGTCCCCTCGGAGGTGTACCCCACATACCTCCGGTCGTACGGCATGACCACCTCGGACGCCCTACTCTTCCTAGCCTCCTTCGTCGTCACGTACAACTTCTCGGCCATGCAGCGCGCAATGACCCAGACCGGCCTCACCCTGGGCTTCTACGGCGGCATCGCCGCCGTCGGCTGGATCTACCAGATCCTCTTCATGCCCGAAACTAAGGACAAGACCCTCGAGGAGATCGACCTCATCTTCCAGCGGCCCACGCGGGAGATTGTCAACGAGAACATCAAGAACACCACCAGGGCATTTGCCCACTTCTTCGCGGGCCGGTGGACCCCGACGAGCCAGAATGCTGCTGTCGCGGCCGAGGTGGAGGAGGAGAAGCTCGCCGAGAAGTCTTAGATTGCTCATGAATAGGCCTGAATGATTAGATGTGGAAGAAGAATATGTGTGAAGATACACGTTATACACAACTGGATGGGGGATAGTATGGCATCGCGGGCCTAGGTCGCGTTAGTGCCGGATTACGATATGACCAATCTCATGATACCCAATGGAGATCTTTTGAACCAAACAAATTCTTGCTGTATCTGCCTGCACTTGCCAGTTGATTGAATTATGACCAGAACATGTCCTTGCTTTACTCACACGTAACTTTTACCGGCAGCTGAACAGTATCTGCGATTTACAGTCAACTATGCACAGGTGCTGGAATATTGTCGGCACTACTTAGTAATTCAAGTTATGCATAAGTAACGCGGCTGACGGCTTCCAAGGTGTCTTGATCCATCCATAACCGCCATTAGAAAGCTTGGATGATGGTCCCTCAATAGCTGCGCCTGTTCAATTACTACAGCTGACTAGTTAGCGATAGGAATTGCCGGTGCATGCGACTCCATCAAGGTGCAGCTCAACTAGCATAATAGTGTGTGCAGACTTCGCCTTATGTACAATACTCCAAGGCTCAATTATCATTTGATTCATTTACAATGCTCTCGTGGGGTCGTTAAGCTTGTACTCATGGTCACATGGTCACATTACCGCTTAGAGACATTTAATGTGTAGTCTTTTCTTAGCTCACTATGAAGCACACCACAAATAACAGCCGATATCCAACACCATGGAAGCCATCATCCGCGCCGCTTTCCACTAGCACGATTTGGTTTGCAAAGTTGTCAATTACTGAGAAGACCTCATAGTTTCCATTATTTCCAATTTTCCATGGGTCTGGCAAATTGCCTTATAATCAGTCTTTATATCTACGCCCACATGAGGGCTAAGCTCAAGTCTTCGGTCTCAGCTTTCTTCACTTCTATGCATCAAGCAGCTTCACACACCAAAGCCTCACAACAAATCCTGTCCGATCATCTCACAAGATCCTCACACTAAGTCACTTTCGACAGCCTCAAACCTTCATGTCACAAGCTCAGTCACTCGAAAAGATGGCGTGCGTTGGGGGGACACCCTGTTCGAGAAATTCGTTTTCTGATAATGCATATGACACCGCTGAAGATACTTCTGGCGAAGGCTATGAACTCACCCGACAGCCCAGACGAACATTCTCGAGACACTCTGACCCTCTTCGACTTCTTTCGCCTCGGTCTCTATCGCCTGGGTCACTATCGTATATCGACCCCACCGAGACATCACCTGAAGCACCTATCGACCCTCCGACCCCTGCTGTCAGCAACAAGACCATGACCATGAACATCCCCCTCGACGACGTCGACCTGGTCCAATTGTTCCTCCGCCCCGACGGCTCCGTCAAGGGCATCAGCTTCAACTATCTTGACTCGGACATAGCGGACCTCGGCTGCTGCGTCGCCGAGCCGGACTGCTGGTTCCCGTTCGACCAGCCGCAGTGGCTCCTCTTCACGCCCGCGCCGGGCCGTCGCGTCGGCCGCGGGTTCTTCCCCGTCAAGAGCATCAGCTTCGCGGACGTCCTCGAGGATGACGAGGTTGAAACGAGGGCTGTTAGGATGGAGGGCTCGCTGGTGTTCCGCCTCTCCCCGAACGGGTTGGAGCTTGACATAAGCCGTAATGTGGGAGTATATAGGACCAGATCCAGGTGCGGCAAGAAGACCTTCAAGCGGGCGACGCGAGCTGTTAAGGGCTGGCTTGGAAAGCACTGTGCTCTCTTTCGGCTGTCCAACAAAATGTCGAAATATTCGAAAATAAGCCAGCAGACTCGTTAAGAAGAAAACGCGAATCGAAATATAGCGGATAGGGTGCAAACGAATCAACGGGATTTGAAAAAGGTCACATGAAGTCCTACAGGGTAAACCACTATAGATTCATCTCCTGTATGATAATCTTTTACATCAAGTGGGATAACCTCCTCCGAGATAATGGCCAGTGGCAAACCTCCTTCTGGGGCAAATTTGCAGGGAAAGGCTGCCATGGGATCACTTCCGTTGGCAGTCGGGCATCTAAATCGGAACTGAATAATTTGGCTGCGACTGGTTCATTCAGCATTAGGATGAGCACGGAGGTCGACGGAAGATAGACGCTTCATGGTTGTTCTAAAGGATGAACAGCGACATCACAATCGAGCTAGGGACATTCCCAAAAAGAGTTTAATTGAATTTCCAGGATTTTTGCTCACAATTCAGTGATCGTTTGTAGGAAGCTATCGAATACCTATTCAATCATCCACTTGTTCAAAGTGTCCCCGCGAACAATTCATAAGTGTCATCAAAACCCGTACACAATAAGAAGTAGTATCCCGCAAATATCTGTATCGTCTGTCATGCTAAGAAGATGCACCAAGTGCCATCTCACTTCATGAAGTCGACTTGACAGTGTGACCTACTCCTGGAGGATGTCACACCCAGCAGTCACTCGCCAGAGTTTAGGTCGTAGGCTAGACCTCCTAGGCAGGATCGCTCATTGCCCTAGTGATAACCGTCACTTCGTCCTTCTTATCCGCGATGTTGCTGATACTTGTGTTGCTTTCATTCTCAGCCATCAACGCACCGATACCTGTGCACTCATACTTCCTGAAGTTCTTTGCAGGCAGTCGAGCTAGGAACTACGCGGGTGTCAGCAATTTATCCGATGCGTGTGCAGGAATTGGTAGCCATCAATCTGGAGCGGCTGCGCAGTGTCTCATGCTCTTACCATCTCGTCAATCTCTTCGAGCCTTCTATCCTTGACTTCGGGAACATAGAAGTACACCCAAATAGCTCCGAGGACGCATCCGGGTGCCCATAGATACGCGAATTTGGCGTTCCAGCCCAAGGCGTCAGGGTTCAGGAAGTACTGTGAGGTCAGCATGGCTTTTATTTTTGTCCTCGGAACCAAGACGAGTGGTAGAAAGGAGAAAGTGCTTACCGGAGCAATAAAGCTGCTGACCCATTCTCCGAACGAGGCCACGCCAAATGCAAGTCCCAATGTCAAGGCGCGCAAGCGCTGCGACGGCAGCTCCCCACAAGTTAACCGCGAGAAGGTGAGTACCATACCAATGTAGCCTATGTTGAAGACGTGGAACATCGCTATTGTGACAATGCCGGATGCGTGGCTGCCTGGAGAGGCCGTGTAGGCCGCTGCCATCACCACGTTACAAACTGCGCAGATGAGTAGCCCTATGACCAGCCACTGTCGTCTGTAACCCATCCTTGTAATTAACAAGGTGGTCAGGATGGAGAACCCCAACGCTGATGCTGCCAGGCCGACTGACTGCTCGAATGGCTTCTTGATGCCCGCCATCTGGAACATGTAAGTGCCGTAAGCTGTGGAGGTGAGAAGGTCAGCGCTGGCCCAACGGAAACAGCCGTGCATGTGGGATGCATTGGTAAGGGTGACGACTTGCTTCCATGCCAAGTTATCCCGGTGATAGGATTGAGCAGGGCCGTGCCGATCACGAGCAGGGCCCTTCTTCGATCCACGGGATGCCGGAAAACGTCCATGAATGCCACGCCCTGAGCGAGACGTTTTTCCTCGTCGATGGCTGCTTTCATATACGATAGCTCGGCAGTGATGGTTTCTTCGGATTCGGACCTCGGTTTGAGCGCCTTGAGTGCAATTCTCGCCTTGTCTTCTTTGTTTTGGAGCAACAGCCACCTTGGCGACTCTGGGACGACGAATACGCCGCCGAGCATGAAGAGGACCGGTATGACGAGCGACGCCCCCAGAGGGATTTGATATTGTTGACGACCGGGGAGCTTGACCGAATAGTTGGAGATGATGCTTCCAGTAAGACTGCCTGGAGTTGTTTGCTGGTAAGAAAATTGCTTTTGACACTTATGTAGCGATAGGTCCATCTCCAAGGGCAAATGTGCCTACCAAAGACTAGAACACTTCCAGATATTGACAACACGAGGCCACGATACCTAGCCGGTGCACATTCCTATGAGAATTGTCAGAGTGTGTTGTGTTGCCAGATGGGACTCGCGAGCGTGCCTGCAGATAGAGATTGAAAAACGTGTAGAGGAAACCTTGAGCCACGCCGACGAGAAATCTCGCAGCGTAGGCGCCGCCGATAGTCTCGACCACCATCGTGAGAATAGTCGCCAGGTTGAGAAAGGCACAGCCGACGCAGATCGATGCTCTGCGACCAAGGTAGTGCGATACCACACCCGAAAATGCACTGGAGAGGATGTTTCCCAAAACAAGGAGCGTGCCGAAGAGTTGTTGGCGGAGAGGCGAAATGTTGTACCCCATAGGGGTTGTAGGGTCGCGATTCCCAAAGACCTATGCCGCGGTATTATAATCACACCTCTTTGGACAAGGACAACGACTTGGAGATTGGAACGTACCTCTAGGAATCCAGGCATTGCTTGGAGGGTATCAAAATTGATTGTCTCCCAGCCATACAGGAAAGCCGTAGACGCTACGAGAGAGCAGCTCAGTAGGCACCTCCAATGGTCCACCATGCCGTATTGCTTTGCTACTGTAGGACCTTTCATGTTGCGAGAATGATGACAAGAAGCTGTGTTTCTTGGTTTAATTGAACTAGCGTGAAGAAATAGTGTGGCAGAAGATGAGCAGTTGAGGCGGGAAGAAACGAGCCTTCTAGATTCGGCACTCCTCTTTTATCACATTTGCCATCACAGGGTACCCTAAAGTCTGCACAACCATTTCAAGCTCATGCTTCCCGGGTGGACGAAAGTTAAGGTAGACAGAAAAGTGAAACCTCGCACCCAAAAGCTTCTGTGGAAGCCTGAAAGCGAAAGTCCCATCTTCGACGCAGGCCAAATTTAATTTGGGTGGTCGAGAACGCACATTGCTATAGTACCACAAGTAAGACCTCTCGGTGCTCGGGACTCCCACGTTGCGAAGGATCTTCCTGCCATATAGACTGGCTCGTTAAATTGAAAGTTTCGCTGATTTTGGTTTCATGCAGACGATACTGCATGATGCGTGCTCCCGCCGGAGTCTCATCGTCGTATTTCATCTGATGTGACACTGGCACTGGCAACAAATTGAGGATGCCGAAAGCTTTTCAAGGGGAAAAGGATAGATCCTTATGAGGCGGTGGGGACGGATTAGACGGGATCATCTGCCGCACCCTCTGGAATAACCTCCTCTGAGATAACCTCTGGAACAACCTTCTCTGGGGTGGGATACCTGGGAACCTCGTTGTTAAACACAACGTAGCACCAATCAACCATCTCTCTGGAGGACTTGGTGACACTCACGGCGTGGCCACGCCTAAGTGGACCAATGCTATGCGCCCGGTGTCTTCGTCGCACTGCTATATACGACACTGTTGTATACCAGGACCTCACCCCCGCCTTGGCCCGAAATTTTCCCAAGTGCGTGTCAAGTTCGGTGGTCTCCATTGTGACTCTGGACTTTGACCGGACATGGTGAGAGACGAATTCAGAGACACTTAGTGGTATGGACGTTACAAAGTTGGTTGTGGCTGTCCTGCACTGAGTTCCTGCGCGATTATTGTGCCCTGTTGGTGCGGCTTCTGCGTCACTACTGCAGGTGTTCTGTTCGAGAAGCCCTGTCAGCCGGAGACCCCGGAATCAGCTGTTGTGTGTGAGTCGACCGCGGAGCATTCCGCGCCCGAATTACCACCTTGCTTCGACGTGAGAGTGACTTGTTACATATTTGATGAGAGCGCCTCCGCCGTAATCGCAGCGACTTGATGATCAACCCTCCGTGAACCAAAAAAACACCATGAGCACGGGGAACGTGTCGCGTTTTAAAGCACGAGACGGGACGCGCGGTCGGCCCGCCGAAGCCGCACTAGCATTTCCGGATCGGGACACACGGGCGGACCCCGGAAGCCACCGAAGATCACCCCTTTGCGAATCACCCGAGTCACTGTTCGAGAGGCAAAGTCGGGAAGCGAACGTAAGACATGGCCGAAAGGAGCTGACTGCGCTCTCCACATGACCACGAACAGGTGAAATATAAAACCTTCTGTCGCCGGTGTTTGTGTTCCCTCAGGGAGTGTTCAACGCTGACAATCCCGCAAGCAGAGAGACAGAGCAATAACAGTCAGCACTCACTTCTATCCAATAATACTTTCCGTCCTAGCCACCACTGCTCAACGACCTTTTGCTACATGGCTCCCAAGGTTGTCGACGTCTTGATCGTTGGAGGTGGGCCAGCAGGGTTGACCGTCGCTAGCACTGTGTCACGCCAGCTGCAGACCGGAATTCTGTTTGACTCAGGCGTCTACCGCAACGCACGCGCACACCACATGTACGGTGTCCTAGGGTTCGATCATATTTCGCCCGAGACGTTTCGGATGAAGTCCAAGGGCGAGATCCTGAGACGCTACGATACGATCGAGTTCAAGAGGGCATACATCGAAACAATCAAGAAGCTGGAGAATGGCAACTTCCAGGCCACGGACGGGTGGGCCAACGTTTACGAGGGAAGAAAAGTGGTGCTTGCTAACGGGGTGAAGGACGTTCTCCCCCAGCTTGAGGGGTTTGATTTCTGCTGGGGCCGAGGAGTGTGAGTGAGCTCCCCAAGACAGGGTCGTCGAGGCTGACTCGTTTCCAGGTTTCCTGATCTTTTGTGCCACGGATATGAAGACCAAGGAAACTCGGCCGGTTTATTTGCCTTTGCCATGTACGACAACGTAGAAGCTGTTTCTCAAATCGGGAACATGGCGCTGCAGCTCTCGAAGAGTCTACGGATCTACACAAACGGCGACGAGGAATTTGCGTCAAAGATCCAAGCCAATACCTGGAGACCAGATTTCGAGTCGAGAATCACCATCGAACATCGGCCCATCAGGAGTCTCAGAATGCTTTCAGATGATACCTCGCGTATCCTCGTGACGCTGGATGATGGCACACAATTTGAGGAGTCTTATGTGGTGAGTCCAAACGAGACGGCATAATGACACAAACTCGCAAGAGTATAGTTCATTCTAATGAAAACCTTCAATCTGCAGGTTTACCATCCACCAATCGAGCTCAATGGTCCCTTTGCGAAGCAGCTCGGCCTCGAGATGGGTACGCAGGGAGAAATCAAAGTCAGCCTGCCTTTCAACGAGACCAGCGTGTCTGGTGTGTTCGCTTGTGGGGACGCAGCGTCACAGACACGGATCGTGCCGAATGCGCTCTATGGCGGTTCTCTAGCTGGCCGTGGTTTAATTGCACAGTTGCAGGCGGAGAAAGCGACAACGAAGTGAGGTTATGAGACATATGCGCGATGAAATGAGGCACAATGACATCAGTTCTCAGTGTTTATAAGATGGCTTTGTCTGGAAAATATAGACGAGAGCTTTTCGGAAGAGCGTAGAAAAATACACTTGGTCACCCTCTCTCACCGGGCCGTAATATGTTTTTTGCTTTCCTCATTTGACTTCAAATTGAAGCCTGTAACTAACGTAGCATTGTGCTCATCATAGTCTCGGACTTGTTGCCTGCCTTTCTCAAATTCACAACCCCAGCACATCGGATGCGTGAACTATCTCGTGTCCTTCCTATGATCCTCAGCTTCAGCCTCAACCGACTCGAGCCAATGTTTCCTCCATCCGTTCAACATATCATCCCTCCATACAAACTTCAGCAGGGTCTTGACCATTGACCAACACAACAGACTCTCTGCTCTTGCGCCATCCGCAGAATCAAGTAAGCCGACTGCCAGATCCATCATATCGGTTCTGTCATCCACGGCGTAGAACACGCTGGCCGAGCAGCGTGAACAGAAGTATCGCTGTACGTCTTCTGAGCTAGCATAATACGCCAGAGTTACTAGCCTTAGATCTCGATCCGGTCCCTCTTTTTCAACAGCCGCCTTCAGATCTTTGGTGTCGTCGGGAAAACTGCTCTCGTTGCCGTTCGTATTGGGAGCGAACCCAATATGCCAGTGTCTAATGAGAACAAACGTCCAGGTCCAGAAATCTACCCCGGATGACAGTCTACACGAGTCGCAAGGATCGATAGAAGCCATGAGCTTCTTCGTCTCTGGATGGACGAACCATGGTAGTTTTGACTTGGCCTTCGCCATAAACTCCTCCTCTGCCTCCTGTCGCTGGAAAACGAGGTCGACACCGCCACAATGGCAGCGGATGGGAATCTCAGCAGCCAGGTTGCTTTGGACCTCAGCACCTGATTTCGACGCTCCTGGCCATTCAAATGCAACCTCCTCGCTTTTAGACGGTAGGCCCGTCCATCTCCTCGCCTCCACGCCATCACCGTTGGGTCGCCGCATCCACATGCTTGCCCCTCCGTCCTTGGTGTCACCAACAAAGACGTGATTCTCGAGCCTCACCAGACCATCCGGGCCATCATTGGACAAGGCCCCAGTCATAACGCCATACTCGCCCCTTGGTGTACTGTCGGACTCACGATACTGCCCGCTGTGGATTTCGAAGAACATTGGACTCGAGCAAATCCCACAGAAGAGCACCGTGAGCTGCTTGGAGAAGCTGTACCTCTTGAGAGTCGAATCGCGGATCGCGTCGCCGTCACCGAGCCAACTTTTCAGGGCGGTGCTGTATAGAGCACCCGTGCACTTCCTGCATGATGTGCAGTGGCATGCAGTGGCTTTCAGGGGGAGTGATGAGCGTGGCACCGCAGTGGCGAAAGTGTGCCGTTTGCAGAGGCACTGGGCTGTGATCTGGACTTGTTCGTCTGAGTTCACCATCTTCGCGGTACTGGGCTGGTGCCGGTATCAACTGGACTCGTTTTGCTTAAAACTCAAAAGATGACAAGAAGCATTGAATGCTGCTATTGACCGGTCGTGTGCATATATTGTTGTTGCTGCCTTGAGATTCACAATCCCGCCTCCGCCCTTGGAATGACCCGACGCCACAAGCGCCATAAGCACTTGAGTAGGCTCAAGAGAAACGACTATGCGCGTCTAGCGACTTGGCTCTTTTGAGCGTATACAAGACTGATATCAGCAACTTCCTTAAAGCGATGCGTTCAGACTTGCAGCAAGTCTTTGCTCTTTTTCCTCCTGCGATTCATGATGGATTTTGGGGGCTCTAGACAATAATGATACTAGGCCGTGTATGCGCAAGGGCGCACGGCGCACACTTAATCCCCGACAGCCCTCGGCCGAGATAGTCTCATGACTCACTAATTCGTCCTACAACAACTCCAATGACCATCAGGTTTTTAGACAATTTTAATTGTCACAGTCAATTTGAACACACTCACTCAGTCGCAGTTTTGAATCAGCCAGGCCCATTCGTCCCCTGGCCACCGTGAACGCAAGTTGAACAAGGCGTTCTACCACATCCAAAATCAGACGACTCTCTTTCGTTGAGAGTCCTTCCAGTCGAAACTACTCTGCCAAAAGACTCGTCGCGAGGACCATCCACCACCATGTCCACGACAGCCCCCGCCCAGCCGAAGTGTACCTTGGAGCCTGCAAACCTTCGCGAGGAATCCCAAGTCGACGAGCTTCTCCGCCAACGCAAGATCTGTGGCTGGAAGACCAGGCCAAGTGACATGACATCGTGGAAGAAGAGGGCCGAGGCGCAGGAAACGACCCTCTTCTGGATCAAGCCGGCAGCGCAGCCAGACCACCGGGTGGGCCACATCTCTCTCGACAGGGTCAGCGGTGATCCGTCGATCTGCAAGATCGCGGACCTCTTCGTCCTGCCGGAGCACCGCGGCGGCGGCATCGCGCGCGCCGCCTTCCAGGCCGTGGAGGGGATGGCCACAGCGGAGCCGTACGGCTCCGAGAAGTGCAGGACCCTCGTGATCGACACTCTGAGCCGGAAGTACTCTTACGACGAGGAGATGTGGCGCGAGTATACCCAGATGACCGGGATGGAGCCGAAGCCGAAGGGTGCGACCAACGAGGAGTGGTATGGGCGGATGGGGTATGTCACGTACAAGGAGGAGCCGACATACCCCGAGGTAGAGGGCCGTTCTGGCGGGAAGCTACTCTTGGCTTCGTTCATGAAGAAGGAATTACTTTGATGGGCCTACTGGTGTAAAGATGGAGCGTTTGCTTGCTTCTTAGACTCTAAAACAAAAGTACGTTTTAGACTGTGGCGGTGGATGATACAGACAAGCTGTTACTTTGGAGTTGCATCTACATTTATAGAGGTTTAGGTAGGAATCTGTAGTATCATTGCATTGTGCTCCATTGACAGAGAAAATACACCACAGGGAATCAGATAAGAGGAATAGCAAAGATTGTATTTCAGGCATCGCACTGTCTGCCCTGGCGAACACAGGTTTCCCAGCCTAGATGATGCTATAAAGATTGAGAATCCCTCTCTTTTATGGAGACGCGGGACTGGGTTTGACACGGACGAGATGCAGACGTCTTTCTACAACGGTTAAAAGCATTTCGACATCATCTGTATTGCGTTTCCGGGGTTAGAATACAACCTGTTTGGTTTCCCTCTTATGCTTTGGGCAAAGGGTCAATCAGGACGGCCGGCCCAGCAGCGGCAATCAAAGGCACCTTATCCTGGAACACAATCTTGTTCCGTGCTGCAGCATAGCCCTGCCCGTAGTACTTCATGAATGGCTCCGTGGTCTCGTAGAACGCCCCCCGAGCTTGCCCCTTCTCGTCCCGGTCCCAGTACAGCCTGCGCAGCCACAGATACAGATTCGGGTAGTCGTGGCGGATCGACTTGCGGTTGCACATGAAGACGCTATGGTAGGCGACGTCGAACCTAACCAGAGTGGTATACAGCCTGACATCGGCCTCGGTGATGTGGTCGCCGAACAAATACGGCTTCTTGTGCTGGGCCAGGATGCCCTCCAGCCGGTCAAGGGACTCGAACAGTGGGTACAGGTTGGCCTCGTACGCCTCCTGGGTGGT
This sequence comes from Diaporthe vaccinii, assembly GCA_039880775.1. Taxonomy (NCBI): domain Eukaryota; kingdom Fungi; phylum Ascomycota; class Sordariomycetes; order Diaporthales; family Diaporthaceae; genus Diaporthe; species Diaporthe vaccinii. The sequence continues at coordinate 970,216 of JBCEDN010000005.1, read as the reverse complement.
CGCGAACCCCGTCTTGTACACGCCGTTGTTGACGGTGTTGTACACCCACTCGTTCATCTCCTCGATCTCGCCCCTCAGCCTCTCGGGAAAGATGCCGCCGCCCTGCTTCTCCTTTGTGCTCTCGCGCAGGTGCTCGGGCAGGAGGTCGTCAAACTCAGAGTAGAACATGCGGATGATCTCGGAGCTCTCATTGTTCACCATGGTGTCCGTCTTCTTGTCCCACAGCACCGGGACGGTGTAGCGCCCCTTGAAGTTCGGGTCGGCGTGCTCGTACAGCTGCTTGATCTTGGTAAATCCCGGGTGCAGGGGATCCTCCGGAGGATTGTTCTCGCCCCCAAAGACCCAGCCCTCGGGGCCCATATGCATCCCTAACAGGTACAAGTCAATAATGGAGTCAAGGCCCTTCAGCTTGCGCACAATGAGTGTGCGGTGCGCCCAGGGGCAGCCGGGCGACAGGTACAACGCATAGCGGTTTGCTTCTGGCGGGTACCTGGACCCGGGAGCTTTGGAAATAAAGTTCCGGAATGTGGATGCGGGCCTGGTGAAGTGACCGTCCTTCTGGTAGGGCTGCTGAGCGTCAGTGAATGGCTATTCAACACCTAGGTGGGCGGAACCTTACTTTATCAGTCATTGTAACGAGGTATGTAATTGGTCTGTTCCTGTTGCATGAAGTCTGTCAGAACTTGACACGGTTGTGAGGGTACGTGAGTTGGCTCGAACTCTTGATATATTTGGCGTTGTTTCTGTTCCGCGGCCCCGCCCTCAAGCTTCGGAATCGCGACCAAAGCCGTTTTGATTTCATATGCTTGGAAATCGTCCAATCCTTTGAGTTCCACTGGTCGCACGTCACCAAGCTTTCGCTACTCGTTGCTGACAAATGACACATTATCGGTGCTCATTCGCCCACCAAGCTGACATTTAATCCTCGCAGACCCTCGACTCACATTTTCTACCCGACTAGGGGTTTGCTAGCTTGAACGTGTTTCAAAGGTCGCGAATGAAGTTATTAATTGACACGCATGCATTAAATGAAGCTTCAAATTACTCCAGACAAAGTATGCCGCCATCACAAATCATACGCAGTTCAATAGTGACAGACCAGGCTTACATGATAGGTCTCAACTTGAGCAACGATTTTAAATTCGACAAACAGTCTAAATTCCGCCTGCTCATGCACAGCACAGTGTAACTGGATCTTAGCATCGTGAAGTCTCTCCAAAACATATAACTCGATTCAGACTCCGTGGAATGATGACTGGGGCGAGATTCTGGACAATATTTGAAGTCAATCCCTGTACAAGCCTGATCCGGATGAGTACAACAGAGGTGACAATTCCATGGAAGCAACTAGCACGGATTGCGCAGTCGACACTTGGAGTACCATGTGAATTATCTACTTGCCCCAATTCATGTCGTCTTGATCACGACCTTGGAGAAGTGCTGCTGTTTCTCCAGCCTTTCAAAGGCCGACCTGGCATCTTCCAAGCTGAAGGCGACGTCATCCAGCGCCGGCCTCACCTGCTTCTGCTCCAGGAAGCGCACCATGTCTTTGAGCATGCTGCGAGATCCAAGATAGATGCCCCGGAGGATGCAGAGCTTCCATAGCGCACTCATCACGTCTGGGATTTTCTCTCCGCCCCCGGAGCCCCCGACCATTCCGGCGACCGTGATCAGGCCGTGAAGTCGCACGGCGCTCAGAGACTCGGCCATGGTCGTGGCGCCGACCACGTCGACCACGTGGTCGATCCCGCGCCCCTTGGGCGTGAAGCCTCTGGCCAGCTCGCCCCAGGCCGGATGCTTCCTGTAGTTTATGACGTGCCGCGCACCAAGCGAGAGCAGCCGGTCTGCCTTTGTGTCGGAGCTCGTTATGGCGACAACATTGGCACCTGCTGCTACTGCGATCTTGAAATTGTCAGCACCTCAGAGTTTTGGGTCGCAGCGAAGGTCCCATGACTTACCTGCAGAGCCGCCACACTGACGCCTCCCGTACCCTGGACTAGAATCCAGTCACCCTCCTTGACTTCCCTGCCGGGCATGCCCATCAGCGCGTTCCAGGCCGTCAGTCCCGAGCATGTCAGCGTCGCAGCCTCCTCAAAGGTCATGTGCTTCGGCATAGGAACGAGAGCACTATGGTGGAGGATGACCTGCCGGCACAGAGTGCCGTTCAGCTTCTGGCCCAGACCGGAACAGACGTCTTCGAGGTTGGGCAGGGCCTCGTCCTCCACGTGCGGGATCATGTGTGTTACGACCTTCGCGCCGGGTTGCAGCTGTGGTACCGCTGAGCCGACTGCGAGAACTACGCCCGCGCCATCGGAGCCGGGGATTACGTCCGGAGTAGCTGGGAGAGGAATGGCACTGGCCGGGTTGCCCTTTTGTCGTGTCAGAGGCAGGTTCTGCGCTGGTGATGGAGATCACGTACCCTACAGATTGCGAGCTCCCTGTAGTTCAGAGACGCCGCATGGATCTCGACAAGAACCTCCTCTGGCCCAGCTTGGTCGGCCGTAAATGACGTATCCGGATCATAACGTAGAGAAGAGATGCCCTGTTGGGCAGAGTCAAGGACCCAGCGCCCGGTCTGCTGAGATGTGCTGCCCATGATGTGTTATGAAAGCTGGAAAGGATGGGATCATTATGACGAGGGAACTTTGACTATGCTAGATAGGTGAGTCGTCGATAAGGGGCAATCTTCTCTGCGGGCGGATGGGAGTGGATCCTTTGAGAGCCGTACGCGAGCAATTATTAAGCCATCGGAGGATAGTCTCGGCCGACGCCGCCATCACCGCTTTCTGCACCCACCACAGTTAGTCTTGGTTTCTTCGTGACCTATGGCAAGCAATCGCTTATGCTTGTCCAGCCCCATGGTGACGGTATCCGTACCGGGCATGCGCTGGTGGTCACAGAATACGCATGATTCCCAATGTGAGCACTCATCAGATCTTATCGTTGGCCCCCAGGATATGCAAGATTTGCTTCCTATGCTCCACCCACGGCAGTCTCTAGTTCCGACCCACGCTGATGACGTTAGTATTGCTTTGATGCACACCGTTTCCTTCTTCTACTGTATTACCATAGGTCATTCGAGCAAGGCAGGCCTCATGGCAAACAACTAAAGAGCCAACAAAAGTGAGCCCACGCAGACAAATCTGTCAGACAGAACAGGGAAGCACATGATTATTTCATAATCCGCACCACTTTGAACAAGTCTAGGGTGAAACTTGAACTACTAGATGATACCAATATGTACATCCTAAGTAATAGGGTGAAATGACCATTAGATTATATACTGACAGGAGCCCAACTCACGGCCTCCTATCATAATCCAGGCCTAGCCGCTCAGAAGGTGGCAGCAGCCAAATTTCCACTGAACGTGGAGTCCTTGAAAGGGACCGTCGCCGCCCCAAAGTCCACAGTCTGCAGGGCATCCCTGGCTGCGGTCGGGAGGCTCTCCCAAGCAATCAGCGGCTGGGTGCCGCCGACTGCCGTGGTGAGACCCAGCTGGTGGTTAACGGGCCACGTGCTCTTGTACTCGATCAGCGGCTTGGTGCCCGACAAGGTGTACCCGCTCGTCGCGCAGTTCCAGTCTCCATGGGCCGATGGGCACACGGCGGCGATGTTGCTCGCAGCCGTGGAGGTCGCCGACTTCAGCCAGACGATGACGCCTTCCCATTCATGGCGGTGTCCCAGGCCGTCGGATGGGGAGTCCTTGGGCATGTACCTGGTGTAGGGTGTCAGCCTGTCCTTGATGGCACGTGATCCGGTAAGGAGAGCATACCATGAGTACATCAGACCGTAGTAGCCGTTAGATGTGGTTCCGCGGACGTAGACTTGTCCCGTGCTGCTTGAGCACCCGCCATTCGATGCGCCTGTCGGGTTGAGTCCGGCACTGCGAGCAGATTAGATCCAGTCCCCAGCATAGTTGATCTGCACGACAGCGTCGATCCTGTAGATCGCAGGTTGCCGGTCAACCGGTCAGGGGAAAGAAAAGAGAGACGTACTTTGTGTCTCCGGCGGCGTTCACGGCTGGGAATGGGACACAGCCGTTGACGACCTTGAGGTAGGGCTTGTATGCGAGGTACACGCTCCCCGTCGTGCCCGAGGGGACAGTCTCGGCGAACCCAACGACCTTGTCCGAGTCGATGGGGGCACGGCGCTCGATGGGGCTGGCGCTGACGGCCGCAGCCGCAGCCATCAGAGAGACAAGAGACCGGAGCACACCCATGATGAGAGAGAGACTACCGTGTATGCGTTTGCGAGATCGAAGAGCACAGGCAACGAGCGGCGTGCGGGCGAGGACTGCTGGGAATGCAGCCCCTCATGCCCAGGCCGGGATGAGTAGGGCTGCCCATCTTTATACACTGGTAATTGGATATGCACGTGTAGAATTATTAGGTAGGTAGATCACCACCATCGTCCTTTCCGAGCGCAAGCCTGCACCACAATGCATCGGCAGTGTGGTCACATCGCGGATGTTGATAACAGGGGCCCTGCTCCGGAGCAATGCCCCTGGCCGGTTAGGAGCTGTCGAGGTGCCGCCCAAACTCCGTCTTCCAGGGATGAGCCGGTCAGGAAAGGGACCCACGATCCGCGGACCAGTTCGCCCAAATACTGTCCCACGTGTGACAGGTGGAGCGAGATCATTTGGACGCTGAATCGAGCACACCCAAACGCCATTAAGCTTAAAACAGCAAACCAACCCGTCATGGCAGCAAAGCCGATGGAGATACGCGGGCGGTGAATTGGGCGCCTCCACTGCACGTGTTCACCTCAGCTGTGCCCGTGCCTCATTTCTTGACTGAGGGCCCTGGGCCCTTCTCCTCATTGCGGCAGCCCGACCTTCCTGTTGCGCCCTAGGACCTCTGGGGTCTCTGGGATGAGATTGGCCCCCCTCCCGCTTCTTGGACGGAACCTCTTGGACGGACGGGGAGGCAGCCTGCATCAGGAAGAAACGAACGCCCAGGAGGTGTCATTGATCGGACCTCCATACACTATTATGCTGCAGCCAAGCCGCCTGCATTAACGCCCGGCCTGCAGCTTCTGAAAGCCGGCCTGCATCCCGAGATCGACAGAACCAACAGATTGAGGTTCGAGCCCGCAAGCGGAAGTCGACTTCGGCCGTGAGCCCAGAGCACCAGCAAGCGATTGCTGTCGAGCACGTCCGAGTCAGACAGGCCGAAAACGCGTATAGCCTCGTGATCAAAGCCAATAATTGATTCAATTCACGGTCCCCATCTATTGCCGCTCGGAACCTCCCGTCGTTCAAGGTCCTCAGCGCTCTCAAATTGATATCTACCCATGACTAGTCCGCACTACGCGCCGTTACCTATACAGTGGTAAGCTGTCACAAGCAGCGTGACAGGTCCGTTTGAGTCAGTATCGCACTTAGAGCCATCTCGGAATGCTGCCGTATTGAAAGAGGACTGCTCTCAGAAGATTTCCGAGAGAGACAAACTTGTCTGGGAAAGCATTTTTGTTTTCAAGCAAATTATCTGCCAGCAATCATTGAGGGTGCCTGGTCTAATGATAACAAAGCAATTCACTTCCTTGTGGAAGCGGCAATGTCTTAGGTGCTTTGGCTGCATGGTCTGTGATGGATTATGGCTTCTTTCTATGTCTGGCAAGGACTATTTTACCATCATTGCCTGCTGAATTCCAAGCCAAAGCAGAGTACATCTGCTTCCGGGGCACTGGATTCGACTGTGGAATTCGTGAGAAAGGCTAAAGACTGTAATCCATACTGGATCTGCCAACAACTGGTGATAGATATTTCAGCAAGTGACCCTCACTGTGACAAACACTAACCAACAATTGTAGGCAATACCAAGTATATCAGCACAAAAGCACTATCTCAATATATAAATATTGGTGCAATGCCATTTAGGTGCCCACACATATCACCACCGCTGCTGTCCTTGTTCATCTCCTCTCGTCCCTTTACCACTTATTGCTGTATACACAGCACTACTACTATCATGCTCAGTATCTTTTCCTACTTGCGTAATGATGCATTGGTGCAGTGATGCCTGTATTTGCCGTCAACACCCAGCATGGCGCTTCTCCTGCTGTCATTTCTAACCACATATATACTGAGAGTGCCAGGTATGGCTATCATATGCATGAGGTGCCGCTAATCATAATAGTAGAGGCTTGCAATTCAGTCTTTGACAGAGTGATTTGTTGAGGTGACTATTGTCCAAGCGAGACTTAAGTCCTTGTCAAGCATATCCAGTCACTCGGAAGTAATAGGACCATCAAGGACTTAGATGGTTGGCATTTGCAGATCCAGGTAAATTGGGCCCACACAGCAGTATTTGCATAACTCTCTCACACACATGAACGCCACAAGTGTACTTTATCACACAAGTTTGTTCACTTGGTTGCTAGTTGCTAGCTGCTGGCTTATGAGCAATGCCCAGCGTGCACTATCAGCTCCTAAACTTCTGCAGTGGATGTCTCGGACGCCGATTCCCAAGAATACACAAGGCCGTGTCTCAACCACGCGGATATGTAAGAGACAGGGAAATCACAGAGCCGGTGTGATCCGGTGCGGCTGCGAAATGATAGACTTTGGGTCCAGTCAGAACTCTGTGACGCGCTTGCTCTCCCAAGAGCACATCGCGCTTGCTCTCTAGACCCTCCAAGATTCGATGCCCCGCCTTTTCGAGCCCATGATCAAAGCATAAACAAACAAGCTCTTCACCTTGACTACCAATCTTCTGGTGAGATGAACAGTTGCATTCACTCCATCCTCCAGTCACGAACCATCTCCATGGGTGGCTTATTGCATAGATTGCAGACTATCCAGCTTCATCATTTCCTCTCTTCTGTGTGGCCCCCTTGCAGTCAATGTTATTCCTGATTGTCCGGCTCATCACAACTTCTACTCACTTCACTACCATCATCTTTCAGGCATAAGGCTTACTCAAGTTTTTGCCTAATATTTACTGCAGACACAACACCCTGCGCCGCCTCTTGTAAATGAAACAAAATGTCATCTGAGGAGGCCCAGAAATCCATGCGCAAATGGGTGTCTCACTCCGCGTCCATGGTCTTAGACAACCTTCCCACTGACCAAGAAACGTGCGTTTTGGTTATTTGTGATGAGATTTTCGGTTCAGAGTGGAGGCATTGGACAGAAGAGCAGCAGCAGGCCAAGCTAAACATCATCGAGGAGGAGTACAACAGGGTTTAGAGGAACTACCTGCCTGTGCTTCAGCAATTCCAACATGATACCAACGAAATGTTGAAGTTTGACGAAGCGACTCTCGCCACCCTTCTCAGCAGGGCCAGCAATGTTACGGCCAGTGCTACAAACATCAGCGCTACGAAGGCCAGCGATGCCTTTGTCGAGCCGGCTGACAACGAGCTGATCAACGACAAGTCAGCTGACGACGAGTTGGCTGACGATGAGCCGATCGACGAGTCGATTCTCACCACAGACGTCGCGATCGAGAGAGACGCGGCTGCCCGCAAGAACCTGAAAAAGTATTACGAGCTCTGTCAACAGGGACGCAAAGACTTGATCATCAGACGTGCCAAAGAGCCAGAAGGCAGCATTGGCCTCATTGACTTCAATAGGTAAGTTATTTGTCTATCTCATGTTTCCATACCATGCCCTGCATCACACAACAAAGATTCCTCAATCATGTTTCTTTCTACCTTCAGAGTTCCTCTCATGTCTAACCTGCACTTCCGCAGCATACCCTGGAATGATGACAAGCAGACCAAAAATTGTCCCAGTTGTGGGAAGCCATACTCCATGTTTTCCTTCAAGCGCCATATTCAGATCACTCATAAGAAGGATCCTCGATGGGTCATCTACTGCCCTGCACGCGGATGCAGTCATGAGTGTTGGCGTGGAGATGCTGCCATTCTGGAGCACACGGCCTCTCACCATGAGGATCTACACAGGGAGATCTATGGCGAGGAAGATGTGCAGAAGCGGGCCAAGGCAAGGGCAAAGGACAGGGAAAATGCCATTGCAAGGCATCGGGCCAAGGCCAATGTCGATCCAAAAGCACAGCACAGCAAGTCCGCGGTCTCGGAGAGTGAAGAGCTGAGGGTCGAGCAGACTGACCTAGCCGAGGTTCACCTGAGAGGTGAGGCACTGGACCATGAGGATATGTCTGATGGGGACGTGTATGACGAAGATATGTATGACGAGGGCATGTATGACGAGGGCATGCCCACTCAGCAAATGCCCACTCAGCATGTGCCAGACCTACACATGCCAAACCCGTATGTGCCAAACCAGCAAATGCCCGCTCAGCACATGCCCAGTCAGCATCTTCCCAACCAGCATATGTCCAACCCGTATGCGCCAACCGGATATATGCCCAACCAGCATGTGGTCAACCCATATGTACCAAACCGGTATATTCCCAACCAGCACATGCCGAACCAGCCCATGCCGAACCAGCCCATGCCGAATCAGCATACGGTCAACCAGTTCATGCCAAAGGGGCATACGCCCAAATGAGGAGATTTTGGATGAGGAAATGGCCGACTGGAGATGCTCAATCAGGAGGTTGTCGATGAGGATATGGTCGATGAGTACACGACTGTCTCTTCTCTTGAAGCGGTTTAGATTGTCAGTTGTGGTTGACTTTCGGACGCATTCCTACTTCTGTAGCCCTTGGATGATTGTGGCATCCTTAATCACTACTACGCAGGACCAAATGCAAGCGATTTTGACTTGATCAACTGCAGTAATGGGTGATCCATAGCCATGAACTCCGGATTCAGAATTAACTCTTTACCTAGGACACTAACGTCCCTACACCCAATTTGGCGCATACCCGATTTAGCGCACCGTTACCTATATAAATGCCACTATTCCCAACCTTAATTACCCACCATAATTATCACCAATCCCTCTTTTATTAATATTAAGGAATTATTAAATTCCTCTTCATTTATAAATACTTTATTAATATTAATTTAAGCCTTTTAAATAGCCTTAATATTAATAAAAACTATATTTAAATTAATTTAAACCTTTTTCTTTATAACCTTTTTATTAACTTTAATTTAAACTTTTAATAATTAATTCTTTTTTAAAATTATTATTAACTTAATAACTTTCTTATTATATTCCTTAAAAATCTTTTAAAATAATAATTATTATCATAAGAGGGAATATAAAAACAAGGTAACTATCCTTAATATATTAATTTAAAATAAGATAGTGCTACCTTTTATATAAAGAAGAAATTTTATAGGAATTATTAGGCAGAGGTTTTATATTTAAAGGGATATAGGGCTTAAAGCCTTAGTAAATATAATTAATTAATGGGGCCTAAGTATATATATATTTATATTACTCCCCCCTTCCCCTATAAATAAAAAGCATTAATATAAAAATTGATTTAAATAGGAATTAAACTTAATATTAATAAAAGAGATTACTTTTCAAATAAGGAAGGGGTATCTTTAGTTATATTGCTATACTAAAAGCCCTTATACCTTAATATATAATTATATATGATTATTTAGGAAAGGCTATAAGGGGTTACTTATAAAGTATTACTATATTTAATCCTTCTTTATAATATAACTATTATATCTTAACTTTATTATAGTTATATTCTTTTTTAAGATTAAGAATTTATCCTTAGGGTAATCTTTATTATATTTATCCTTTATTACCGCTCTTTCTTATATATTTAATTACTTTAACGGGCCTTTTTAATTAAGGTTTTTATTATAAAATTAATATAGCTTTATTAATATATCCTTAAAATCTAATATAGGATAATAAATAGGATTAAGGTTTTATTTAATTTATTTTATTTAATATTTAAGATAATTATAAATTAAATAAGAAGATAGAATATAATAAACCTTTTATTCCTCCTCTTTATTATATATTTTAGAATCTAATTAAGGATAATCTTAATTAAGTAGAGGATTCTTAAGGTCTTTTTATAATTTATTAATGTAAAAGATATCTATTATATGTTATCCTTTAAGGATAATAAAATAATAAGAATATTTATATATTTTTATAATTTTGTATAAATATTTAATAAGGGGGAAATTTAATTTATTATTAAGCTAACTTATAATCTAGGATTTCTTAATAATAAAGATATAATTACTAATATTAAAATTAGGCTCCCAGTAGTGATGGTTTACCTATTTTATCATTTATTTTTATGATTTTATTAAGGCTTAATATATAATCTTAATATATCCTTATAAGGTTTTAACTATATATTAAGTATCTTTATAATTAAATCGTTCCTTAGTAGGTAGGCCCTCTATATTAATCTATTAAGTTTAATTATATTTAAATAGTATTAAATAGCTATATATAATTTTAAAAGGGGATATATTATCTAGCGCTTTATAGGGAAGCGAAGCTTATGCTATATTAAATGCGGATAATATAAGGTTTTAATTATCTTAATAATAATTAATATATATCTTTAAGTATTAGTTTATCTATTAATAGTAATTCTTTATTTAGTTTAAGATTTATAAATATCTAAAAGATATAAGCTTTTATTTAATACCTAAGATATAAGAGATTTTATTAATAAAGTTTATTATAAATTATAGTCCTTTATTAAATATTATAAATTAAGGTAATTTATAAATATAAAACGGTTCTTAATAATATATTTAAATAATATCCTTTATAATAATTATTTTAAAATAAGTAATCAATTAAGGAAGCTTAGAGAAATAATTAATTATATTAAGGGTATTATTATAACTTCTTTTATTTTTAAGTATCTTTTTAAAGTTTATTATAATATATTATTAGGCCTTTTTAGGTATAAGGAGGGGATAGAGTAATTTAAAGGTTTTATTATATAGGTATTTAATAGAAAAGTAAGGGTAATTTATTATAAAAATATCTATATTTTTATATAAATTAAGCTATTAATAAAGCTTAATAATTATAATTTATATCTTATATACCTTAAGGTATATAGATATTATATAATTATAAAATTCCTAAATAATATAAATATATAAATAATTATATATAAGGATTATTAACTGCCCTTTATAAATAAAATGCTTATTATTTAATATCTACCAATTATTATATTTAATATATATTTTAATATAGTTATCTTTTAAGGAAGGATATATTATATTTATATTTAAGATTATATCTATAAGTAATATTCTTAAAAGTAAAGGTAGTTTATTATTATAATTTAAAATATTTAATTAAATTATAATATCTATATTAACGGTTTTTAATATATAGATATTTATATTTATTAGCTAGAAAATAGCTATAATATATTTTATTTCTTATTTATCCTTTAATATTTATATCTTTTAAATTTTATATAAGAGGAGGTTAGGAACTATATTATTAATACTTAATTTATATATAATAATAAAGTAAAAGTTAGCTAATATTATCGCTTAATTCACCTGTTATATATTTAAAAAATATTTTATTAAGAAATATTCTAAGGGTTGATAATTAGTTATAATCTTAAAAGATTCATTCTATTATAAGCTAATTAATTTTAATCTTTACTTTTAAAGGGAATAAATAATAACTATTAATTCTTTATTATAAATAAGGTAGTTTAGCTTAACTTTATATATAAATTATAAATAAAAAGTAATTAAATATTATTTATCTTTATATTCTTAATATATAATATTAGCTAATACCTTATTAAATATATTAGTTTCTATATAAATCCATCTTATATAATCGAAATACTTAAGTATAAATATAGAGATTATTATTGCCTTAAATTCCGTAAATATTATATATAGCTTTTTATTAAATTCTTATAGGACGCCCTTTTAAGTTAGATTTATTAATAGCTTAATTATTTAATTATAAATATAGATAAAATGATAATAAAAGTTATAAAATCTAAGAAATGCTTAAATTACTTTAATAGATTTTAATTCCTCTTAATCTTTAATAGCCTTAATCTTAAAGGAATCCATAAATATGCTATTAATATTAATAATAAAGCTAAGGTATTTAGTTTTTATGATATGGAATTCATATTTAGTGATATTAGCTTGTAAACCTATATCTCTTAGCTTTTTTAAAACCTATTAAATATATTTCTTATGCTTTTTAAGTGATTTTAAATAGATTAAGATATTGTTTAAATATATATAATAGAAAATATTAAGGTTTTCTTATAATTAGTTATTGATAAATATTTAAAATATTATTGGCTTATTAATAAGTTTAAAGGGAATCACTTTATATTTAAATAATTTATATCTTATTTAGAATGTAGTTAAATTTATATTTTTATCTGTTATTTATATTTAATAAAAGGCTTGTTGTATATTAATCTTGGAGAAGATCTTAACCTTAGTAATTTTATTTAAAATCTTATTAATTAAGGGTAATAGGTATTGATTTTATTTTATAAATATATTTAGCTTTTAATAGTTTATATAAAATTATAATCTTTTATTAAACTTTTTAATAAATAGGATTAGTATTATTTAAGGAGTATTATTTATTTTAATAAACCTCTTTTATAAGGCTTTAATAATATACTTCTAATACTCCTTTAGCTCCTTTAAAAATATATAATAAAGCTAAGATCTTTTAATCATTTATTATTTATTAATTTAATCTTATAATTATAATAATAAAAGCTAAGATATTAAAATTATATTTATTAAATATATTAAGGAGGTTATGATATTCTAATGGGATTATCTTATATACCTTTTATTATAATTTATCTTTATTATATAGTAATTCCTTTATATATTACTTTTATTTCTTATTTTAAATATATTTTTTAATTTAAAAAAGTATAATAATACTTATAATATTATCTTATATTGATTTAATAAAGGATTTTAAATAGATAATAGTAATATTAATATATTCCTTATATTAAGTTAAGCCTTTCTTTAATATATATTTTTATTTTATAATATCTTTTAAGACTTTTAAAGCTAACTTTTCCTTTTCCTCCCCCTTATTAAAATTATAATTATTTATTATAAGGGTTAATAAGGGAAAATTATAATTACTTATATATAATTATTAATTCATCTTTATTTCTTTAATAATAATATTTTTAAATAGATAAAAAAGGATTTTAAAAAAGGGTTATATTAAAATTAATTTTAATATATTATTAAAAGCGATAATAGGTTTTAAAGTAGTTATTTTACTTATTATTAAGCTTCGTTATTTATATATATATACATCTTATAATTTATATATATGATTCTCTACTTAATAAATAATAATCTAGTTTAGCTATAATTAATAGCTATTATTTTTTTACTTTTTATTATTTATAAATACTTTATTATATTAATTAATATTAACTTAATAAGTTAAATTAGGTAAAGGTGAGTTAATTATATTATTTATAAGGATATTATATAATATTAGATTTAATATTTATAAATTAAGGAATAATAATTACTATCATTATATATTAACTTAAATATTATAAGCTTCTAATTATTTATAATTAAGAATTATATTATATTTTATATCTAGAATTAATAGCTTTATATATTTAATTTACTAATTAATCTTCAAAATTATATTAAGGGCTATATCAACTAATTATAAGGGTTTACTATTAAAGCTACTTATTTCTTATAAGGTAAAATCTACATCTTACAAAATATATAAATATTTAATAGCTTTTTTTATTAGTTGTATATTTATAAATATAAAGCCACCTACTTTTATATCAACTAAAACATTATCTATTATTAAAGATAATTTATTATATATTATATTATATAAGATTATAAAAGGTAAGCCTTTAAAATATTCTCTTAATTTATCTTCTAAAATATCCTTTTACTTTAATAATATTTCCCTTAAGAAAGAATTAATTTATCTTAAGGTAAGATATTTCCTACCTTATTAATAAAAATATTAAGCTTTTTATAATTAAATACTAAATTAAATGCAACCTATCCTTTATTATAAAGCTTATTATATAAATTATTAATATATACCTTATATTCTTTATTAACCTTATTAATGATATTATTTAAAACCTTAGGATAATTCTTAGAAAAGTATCCCTTTTTATAATAATAAAAGTAATTATTATCCTTTATATTCTTATTAAATTACTTTTAAAAGGAAGGGTTATTAATATAAATTATTCCTTAATTACCGCCTCTTCCTTTATAATTACTTTTATAGTTGCTTATTTATCCACCATAACCTTTATATTTAATATTAAAAGAGAAGGAATTAAATATATTCTTATTAACCTTATAATAAATATAAGCTTTAATATTAATATTTTAATTAATATATTTAACCTTTTATATTAAGGTAGCAATTATATTAAAGTTTATCTTATTATTAAGGAATTAAATAATAAAAGCCTTTATAAAAGTTGATATTAAGCAACATTTAAATTTATCTTTTTATTATTCTTTAGGCTTTTATAATTAAATTATTAAATATATAAAAGTATTTTAAAACTTCTAATAATTAATAATCTTCTTCTTAATATCTTTAAGATAATATATCTTAAGGTTTATTATTTATAGCTTTTTAAATTAAATAATAGCCTTTTATTAATAATTAATATTATAATAAATATTCTTTAAATACTTAATTATCTTAATAATAAAATAGATAGCTATTAAGTTCTTAGAATTAATATATAAGAGGATATTTAAAATAGGCTAATTAATTAAATATTTAATTATATATTAAACCTTAGCTTATAAAGAGTTAAATTAATCTTAATTAATTTTAAATTTATAATAGATTTATATAATTTATAACTTAAAGGGTATATTATTTTTCTTAAGATTATTATAAAACTTAAAAAAATTATTAACCTTTAGAATATATTTGATTTTAATCCTTCTTATAATGAATTAATTTATAACTTATAAAGTAGGGATTATATAATAGCTTTTATAATCATCACTATTATTTATATATTAATTAAGATTATCTAGATTATTATTAAAATTAAAACCGTTATTATTAGAATTTAAAGCGGCTTTATCACTACTATTATTATTTCTACCATTATTATTATTATTAATATTTATATTTAATTTTAAATCTTTCTTCTTTCTTAACGATTTAATAATAAAATTAATAATAATTTAATTAAGCTATATAATTTCAATATCCTTCTTTTTAAATTCTTTATCCTTTATATTAATAATTTCTTATACCTTAAAGAAGATCTTAATATTCTTTTTAATAAACTTATCACCTAATTAATATATCCATTAATATAATATAAATATATTTAAGTTTATTTATTTAACTATAATATAAAGGTTTATAATTTAAATTATAGCGATATATATTCTTAAAAAGTAGGCCTTAAACTTAGCGAAAAATGCCTTAAAATCTTTCTTAATTATATTATTAAAAGCAGCTTAATTAAACATTTTATTAAAATCTAGCTATATTACCTTTTCTTTAATAGTTAAAGCTTTAAAAGGGTATAATAAATTAGTTTTAATTTTATTGAAATATATAATAAGATAATTAAGTTTCTCTTAAAAATCCTTTATAATATTAAGTATATTATAAGGATATCATTAATCTATAAAGTTTATAGGTAGCTTTTTTATTAATTGATTATATATAATTTACTTATTAATCTTATAATCTTTATTATCTTTAAGTATAATGATAATATTAATTATTATCTTTTATAGGCTGGGTATCTTATAACTTAATAGCTTAGCGATTAATATAAATAATAGAGTTTCTTCTAATATCTTATTAATTATTTTATGAATTAAGATAATATTATAATATTTAAAATAAGCCTTATCCTAAGCTTTTATTAATCGCTCCTTCTTCTTAATACGCTCTTAATTAATATATATTTATATATTTATATTATTATCATCTGTTATCATAATAATAATTTATATTTATTATTTATTTATTTATTTATCTTTATTATATTAAATAATATTATATTTCTTTATTATTTATTTATTAGGGATAGTTTATATCTTTTTAAATAAAGAAAATGAAATAAAGTAAATATAGGTATTTTAAATTATGTTATAAGAGGGAATATAAAGATAAGATAATTATCCTTAATATATTAATTTAAAGTAAAATAGCGCTACCTTTTATATAAGGAAGAGATCTTGCAGGAATTATTAAGTAGAGGTTTTATATTTAAAGGGGTATAGGGCTTAAAGCCTTAGTGAATGCAGTTAGTTAATGGGGCCTAAGCATATACATACTTATAATTATTATATAAAGCTTAAATATTTTTATTAAATATAATAAGCTATTAAACCCCTTATCTTTTAAGATTTTATTAAGGTTATAAAAATAAGCTTTAAGGGCTAAGACAAGGATTAAGGGGTATAAAATTAACTATTAAAGCTATTCTTATTATTTAATTATTATAATTTATATTAATTTTAATAATTTTTAAGGATATAAATACTTCTTAATATTTAAACTTTATTAATTAATTAAAGACTTAATACCCTTTATTTAAAATAAATATTTACCTTTATAAATACCTTTATATAAGCCTTATAATAATAATAAAAAAACCTCTTCTTTATTATTATTATTATTATTATATAAAGCTTAATTTAATAAAGATATTTTTTAAATATTATTTTAAAGAAACTAAATATTATTATGGGTATAGCTTATATATATATAAGTCTGGGGCAGCTAGACGATTCATAGGATTTCCAAGTATTAAACCTTAAAAACCGGTTAATTTAGCAAAGCTTTTCTATTTCCTTTCTTTATTAAACCTAGCTTAGCTATAACTAATATATTATTTAAATACTTATTAAGACTATTATATTAAGTTTAATTATCACTTAATTTTCTATAATTTATTAATAAAGAAAATTAAAAATTAATTATATTAAATATATTACCTTAAGAATATAATTAAGAGGGATTTAAATAAAATATATTAAGAAATATATTCTTAATTATAGAAATTAACTTTTTAAATTAAGCTATTAATAACCTTAAGTTTAGCTAAATAATATATATAGCGCTTTAAAATTAAGGTTTTTTAAATAAAGTAATATAATAAGTAATTAAAATAATCATTAAGATTATTATAAAGATGCTTTAAGAAATTATAAAAGATTTTAAAGAATTATTAAGATAGGATTTCCCTTAAAATATATTAATAAAGAGATAAATATCATCCCTTTTTATAAGGGAAAATACCTTAATCCTTATAATTATTAAATAAAATACCTATATTTTTAAAGGTTTAATAATAATCCTTAAGATATATTTTAACTTAATATTATTTAAACCTTTAAAAAAGGTATTATTATAATTAATATAAAATAGAAAACTTAATAAATATATTAATTTCTATACCTTTCTTATTTTAAAATTAAAGGTAAATAATTTAATAAGATATATTAATAAAAACCTTAAAGCTTAATATAAAGTTTATTAATATTTAAATAAAGATTAAAGGTTAAAGATTTAAATATTTTAAGAAAATAAGGGAATTAATAAAGATTATAACTTAAAAAAGTTAATTTTATATATAAATTAAATATTTTTTATAATTATTTATAAAGAAAAAAGATAAGATGATTTAATTAAGCTAAAGTAAAAAAATAGTTAATCCTTTAAAGAATTTATAATAAACTTTAAAAGCGCCTTAATGAGAATTAAAGGATATTCTTAAAATAATAACTCTTATATTATATAGCTTTATAAAGGAATATTTAATATCCTTAAAAATAAATTAATTATTATAATTCTTCCTTAAGATTTTAAAGGATATATATTAATAATTTAATAAGTAGCTTAAAGATTTAAATAAATTAATAAATTTAAGGGATTAATAAATAAATATTATAAAAGGAAAGTAATAATAGCTTTAAATATAATGCCTTTTTATATAATTTCTATTTAATAATCCTTAAAGGTTAAAATAAATTCTATCCTTAATTAAGATAAAGATATAAATATATATATAAATTATATCGTAAAAAGTAATATTTAATAAGGAAAAATTAGAAAATTTATATAATTAAATAAAAAAGATTTATCTTTTAAAAAAAAATAAGTTAAATAAGTTATAAAGAAAGAATAAGAAAATCATTTTTAAAATAAATTATATAAATAATATAGCGCCTTAAGATACTTTTAAAGGTAATATCTATATATAGCCCCTTTAAATTTAAATAAACTTAAAGGGAATTTATTAATTTAAGTTTAATTTATATAAATCGTTAAGTTAAACTTAATAAATAATTAAAAAGATATAAAATTTAAGCCTTTTAAATAAGAAAAAGAATAGCTTTAAGATAAAGTTAAGTTTTAAAATAAGGGAGAAATATTTATATTAAGATAATCCTTAAGGTAATAAAAATAAAATCTATTTTTATTTATATAATTATTAATAAAATTAATTAAGAAATTATCTTAATAAATAAAAGGTATAAATATTTTATTATATTAAATAAAGATATAATTTATTAAATAAATATCTTTATTTAGCTTATTAAGCTAAAGGGTATAAAAAAATAACCTTAAGGGTTATTAAGGTAATAATTAAGAGAATTATAAGATTTAGCTTAAAAATAAAAGGTTATAAAAAGCTTATCTATATTTATATAATTCCTAAGTTAAAATTCCCCTTAATCCTAAGGAAGCCTTAATTAATAGCTAATAAAATATATTTTATATCTTATTAATAAGAAATATAATATAAATAAATAGGGAAATAGGTTCCTTATATTAATTTATAAAGAATATTAAAATATATAAAAGAATTAATAAAAGCTATATATATCTTTAAGATTACCTTTATTATTTATATTTAAAGAATTAAGAAAACTTATAAGAAAGCTATTATAAAATTATTAATTTTTATTATTTTTATAATAAATATTAATAAAATATTATAATTAAAAAGGTTAAAGATAAATAAAAAGCTTTATATAAAGATACCTTTAAAATTTTATAATTTATTACCTCTTTTTAAGAAAAAGGAGATAAATAAGTTAAATCCCTATAAATTAAGTATAAATTATAAGATTAATCTTAAAAAAGATAGCTAAGATAAGGAAATTCTTATTTCTTTTAAATTTATTTATAAGATATCTTAAGAAAAACTCCTAATATTAAAGAAAACCCTTTATAATTTATTAAAAAAAAAGTTTATTTATATTAATAATAATAAAGTAAGGGCTTTAATAATCTTTATATAAAAGCTTAATAAAGGTTTATAGTTTTATTATAACTATTAAGCGTTAAACTTAATAATTAAGATAAATTATTATTCCTTTCTTTTAATTTCAAAAACCCTATAAAACTTTATAAAAGCTATATAATTTATTAAGATAAATATAATATAAGCTTTTTATAAGATTTATATTAAGGAGGGTTATAAATAAAAAATAGCCTTTTAAATAAGGTATAGGTTATTTAAATAATTAATTATATCTTTTAAGCTTTATAAAGCTTTAATAATATTTCAAAGGTATATTAACTTAATCTTATAAGATCTCTTAAATAAGTATTATTTAGCTTATATAAATAATATCTTAATTTATATAAGCAATATTTAGGAATATTATATAAGAAAAGTAAAGGAGGTATTTAATTAAATAGCTTAATATAGCTTATATTTAAACCTAGATAAATTAAAATTTATTTAAAAGAAAATCCATTATTTAAGCTTTATTATTATAATTAATATAAATATAATATTAAATCTTAATAAAATTAAGGTAATATTAAAATAAGAAGTATTAATATTTATAAAAGGAATTAAGAGTTTTTTAAGATTTATTAACTTTTATTATATATTTATTAAAGATTACTTTATAAAAGTTATATTATTAATTATATTTATTAAAAAGGGAATATTATTTAAATAAGAAAAGGAATATTAAAAGGCCTTTAAAAAATTAAAGTTAATATTTTTATAAGCTTTAATATTAATATAATAAGATTTAAATAAAAAAACCTTTTTAAAAATAAATTATAATAATTAAGCCTTAAGGGGTATCTTATTTTATAAGATTAATAAAAAGCTATAATTAATTACCTTTTATTCCTAAAAACTTATATAAGCTAAATAAAACTATTAAATTATTAATTAAAAGATATTAATAATTATAAATTATTTATAATAATAATAAATAAAATTAAAGAATATAAATAGGTTTATAATATATTTTAATTATAAAAACCTTAAATAGTTTATAATTAAATAATAACTTTTAAAAAGATAAGCTTAATATATAAAATTCCTTATAAAATTCCCTTTTAATTTAATTTATTAATTAAAATATAATATAATTATATTTAATACTTTTTTATAAAGGGATTAAGATTAAATAGATATAAAGGATAAGGATATAAGAATTATATAATTATTATTAGCTTCCTTTTTCTCTTATTAATATTTTAATTTAACTTTAATAATTAAGGGTATAAATTTAAATAAACTTAAGATTTTTAAAGATTTAAATTTATAATAATTATAAATAAAAGCTATAAAATAAAACTTAAGTTATATATTAATTTATTAAATTATATAATAAAGTAATAAAAAACTTAATTTAAAGCTTTAATTTTAAGTTTAAATAATTAAATATTATATTAATTTAAATAAATACCTTTAATATTAAAAGTATTTATAAATTCTTAATATATTAATAATAATAAAGGAATAATATAAAAAAGTTAACTTAAAAGAGTTGGAAATTAATTTATTATATATGAAAATTATTTAAAAAATATATAACTTTAAGTTAAATAAATATTTTAATAAAGAAAAGATGATTTTATAATAGTTAATATTTTTATTAACTTCATTATAATAAAAGTATAGTACTTTAAGGAATTATAATATATATAAATAAATAAAGGTATAAAGAAAAGGTATATAAAGTTTTCTTAAATCATTCTTTATATTTAATTAATATTATAAGGAAATTAATATAGATCTTATTATAAAATTATTAAATTTAAGGAATAATATTTAAATATATATTAGCTTTTAAGGATATTAATATTTATAAATAATTTATAATTACCTTAATAAGGAAATTATATTAAAATTTATAATTTTAATAAATATAAAAGTATATATAAAATGCTTTTTATAATATTAAATATAATATTATAAATAGCTAAGGGTAATTATCTTTAATTATAATTTAAATTAAATAAATTAATTTTAAAAGTATATATATTAATTACTTTAGATTAAATAATAGCTTAATATTTCTTATTATTTAAAGATAAATAAGGGCTTAAAAAGGATAAATTAAGAGATTAAGGTATATTTTATAGCTTTTATAAGTTAAAATTAAGATAATTAAATAAAATAAATATTAGCTATATAAATTACTTTAAATAAATAGAAAAATATAAATATAAAAATATTAGCCTTCTTTATTATATATAAGTATATAGATTTTTAATTATTATTAAAGGTAGAATAAGGGGTATATTAAGGGGTATATTAAGGTATATTATAAAGTTAAATAAAAAGGGAAGTAAAATCTTTTTTAAACTAAGTTATATAAATTGATAAAGGAGTTAAAAGCTAGGAAGATTTTTATAAGTTTTAAAAGGAAAATAGTGGAAAATAATAAAATAATAAAAATAATAAAATAATAAAAATAATAAAATAATAAAAATAATAAAATAATAAAAATAATAAAAATAATATAAGGGTATTAATTAAAGAAAGCTTAATATAAAAGAAAAGTAAGTAAATATAATAAAAGGGGTAAGCTTTAATATTCCCTTAATTATATTATTTATAATTATATAAATTAAATAAAATCTAGGAAGAAAGTATTAAAAACTTAAAGAAAAGATATAAAAATTATTAATAAAGGAAAAGTTAAAATAAGGGTAAAAGGGGGTAATTTATAATTATAATGATTTAATTTTAAATTATTAATAATTTATTTAAAATATAAAAACTATTTATATTAATATAGAATTTAATTAAAAAGCTATAAAAATATCTAAAAAAAGGTTTTAATAAAATCTTAATTATTAATATAAGGGTATTAAATAATAAGATTAATAAAGTAAGTTAAAGTATAATTATTAATTTTAAAAGAATTAATATAGAAAATATAATGAATAAGGTGGAATTTAAACTTATATAAAGATAATATTATTTTCTTTATAAATAATTATAATATAATAAATAATATATAATTTCTTAAAATAAGTATTTTATTTAATATTAATAGATTTTAAATTATTTTATATAGAAATTAAGAAAAAATATTTATTTTATAAATTAAGGGGGTTAAGATTTCCTTAAATTTTAAATATTTTAAATATTTAATAATTAAGGGAGGAGATATAATATAGATAATTAAATAATTAATTGGAATTTATATAAAAATATTTAAAAACCTAAGAAAAATTTATACTTTTTAAAATAATAATTCTTATAAGCCTTAAAGATTTTATTATATTTATTTATAATAGATTTATAGGTATAGTTATTAAATAAATAAAGGAAGTATTTATATTATTTTCCTTATAATTTAATTAAGATTTTAAAGCTTTTCTTTTAAAAATTAAAAATTTATTTAATCTTAGTATTTTAATAGGTATAAAATAATATTAAGTATAATAAGTAAATAATTAAAAGAAAGGAATATTTAATATTTAATAATTTTTCTTTAGAAATTATATATTAAGGTATAAAAATTAAGGAAATTATTAAAAAAGAAGATTTACTTAAGGTTAATATTATAATAAGAAGGAAGAAGGGAAAAAGGGTAGAAATTATAAGAATAAGGGCCTTTTATATTAAGAAAAGCCCCCCCCCCCTCTTAATAATACTGCCTTAATCTTAATAAGGTAGGGAGGGTAGGGGGGTAATATTATAAGTATAGCTTATATATATATAGGTTTAGGGTAGTTAAATAATTTATAGGATTTTTAAATATTAAATCTTAAAAATTAACTAATTTAATAAGGCTTTTTTATTTCCTTTCTTTATTAAATTTAATTTAGCTATAATTAATATATTATTTAAATATTTATTAAAACCGTTATATTATATAAAGTAAAATTAAGCTATTAATTATATTTATTATAATAATATAATTCTTAATATTATTTATTTTATATAATCTTTTTTATTTTTTATTTTTTCTTTATATTAAGATTTTACTTTAAATTAATAGGGAAAAGATAAAATTAAGATTTAAATTATTTTTAATATTAATTATATAATTAACTTTTATTTTTATTTAAATTATATATAATATTTTTATAACCTTTTATATTATTAATATTTATTATATAGTATTTAATAAAAGAGGTAAATTATATAAAACTTATAAGTATATTTTAAAGATTAAAAATATTAATATAATATTATTTAAGCTTATTATATTATTTAAAGCCTTTATAATTATTTAAAGGATTATCTTATTATTTATATAATAATTAAGTTTAGCCTTTAAAATATTAAAGGTTTTCTTTAAAGGTTTATATAATTATTTTACTTTTTTTATAACTTAATATATCTTTATAAGTATTTCCTTATATATAATTCTTATAATTTTTATATTATTTTTAAATTCTTTAAAAATAAAATTAATCCTTAAATTATATATAATATAATTTAATAGGTTAATATATATATAGATTTAATATTTATATAAAGTATTTTAAGTATTTTATATAAATAATAAGTTTAAGAAAATAATTATTTAAAAGCTTATATTTAAATTAATTATATAAAAGGTATTCTTTTTACTTAATTATATAATATTAATTATTATCTTATAATTAAAGTCATTATTATTCTTAATTAAAAACTTAAATCTTTTAAATAATAGATTATATATTTAATAAAAGTAATAAAACTTTTAAATCTTTTTAAGAATTATTTCTTTAATATTATTATATTTTATATTTTTAAAAGATTTATATAATTTATTTATATAAAGGTATTTAAAGTATTTATAAAACCTTTTTAATTATAATTTTATTAAGAATATTTTAACCTTTATATAATTTATATTAAAGAATAAATATCTTTATTTTCTTATTATTAAGATTATAATACTTTCTTATATAATAATATTTAAAAGGTTATTAAAATATATTTTTAATTTATTTATATTATATAATAAAAATAAGAATAAGATTAATATATTTAAAACATAATATATAATATTCCTTAATTAATTAATAATATTAATTATATTAATTATTAAAATAATATTATTATTCTTAAATTTAATTTTAGTTATATTTATACTTTATTTAATCTTTATATTAAGGTTCTTTTATATATAAGTTAATGCTTAAAGTATCCTTATTATTAAGAATTTAATAGTTTTAATATCTTAAAAGCTTATCTTAATATTTTATATATATAAATTATATAATATAAATTAATTATTTTTATTATCTTAAAGTAATATAAATATTTTATTATATAATGATTAAAAGTAAGTTTATTAGATTTTATTATAAGATCTTTTTATTATTTATATTTTATAAATTAAATATTAAATCTTTTATCTTTTATAATAAGCTACCCTTATATATAATTAAATAAATAGTAAAGTCTTTCTTTAAGGATAAGTTTTTAATTAAAATCTTTATATATTTAAAGGTATTATTTTTATATATTTATCCTTTCTTTATTTATATAATTAATTAATTAATATTCTTCTTTTTATATATAAAGTATTTCTTTAATTAAATTATTATATAATATAGCTTAAAAGGTTATTTTAAAAATTAGTTTCTAAATTAATTTTAAATAAAAGGAAGTTATTAATATAAATTAATAATTATATAATATCCTTTAATAATTCTTAAAATTTAAATTATATTATTTATTAATAAAATTAATTTTAAATTCTTTATATAATATAAATTATTAAATTAAATTCCTTTTTATAATGATTTATAATATTATATACAGGTTAATAAATAATATTTTATATATAAGTTTTTAATTAATTATTACCAGCTTTAATTTTAATATTATATAATAAGCTTTAATTATTATTATATATAATATAATTTCACCTTAATATCCTTTTTAAAGGCTTATTATATAAGCTAAAGCTTATTTAAAAGGGTTTTTAAAACTTTTAATAAAATCTTATTTAATTTTTCTTTCCTTATTTATATAAAAGATAAAGTTATTTAATTTATTTAATATTAATTATAATTTATTATTATATTAAAATATATATTTAATAAGTTATATATTTTATCTTATTTTTTATTTAATTTAATATAATATATATAAAAATCCTTTATATAATTAAATAATATATTTAAAAAGATTATATAATATTAATCTTTTATAATTTATAATTATTTATAATAATTAATAAAGATTTATATTTTATTATATAATAAGTTATATAATTTATTAATATAATTCTTATCTTTTCTTTATCTTTTTTAAAAAGTAAATATTTATTAAAGTTTTATTAATTTATTATAAATAATTTAAGTTAAAGGTAAATTATATAATATATTATTTATATAAATTAAATATATTATAAATATTATATTATATTATTATAAAAAATTATTTACCTTTTATATATATTTTATTTTTAAAGGTATTTATTATATAACTTATATTTTAATAATAAATGCTTATATATTTTATAATGTTTTAAATAATAGCATCTTTAAGGGTAATTAAGATAATTTAATTAATTATTATATATAAAGTATTTATATTTAAGGTAATTAATTCTTTAATATTCTTTTAATATTAATAATTTATATAATTTAAGATATAAAAGGACCTTTTATTTAAAGAATTCCTTTTTTTTAATTATATTTAAAAATATTTATTTAAATATATAATTTATTTAATTAAATTAATATATTATTTATCCCTTAAAATTATAAATAAAGGAGTTTAATATATTATTTTAATTTAAATTTAAATTAATTATATTTATAAAGATTTATATAAAATATATATTAATTTAAATCTTAAATAATAAGTCTTTTAAATTAATATCTTACTTTTAAAAATATAAATCTATTATACTTCATTATACACTTAATAAAATTATACTCTTAAAGCTTATCTCTTTATATATTACTTAAATTATCACTTAATTCCTTAAACCCATTATTATATTTAAAGCAGCTAATTTTAATATATTTAAAGTAAATATTATATATAATTTTATTATCTTATTTATATAATATCTTTATTATTATATAATAATATATATTCCTTCTTTTTAATTATATAATATTTTAATTATAAATATATTCCGCGGGTATTTAATATAGCGATTTTAATTTATATAATAAAAAGATTTTATTTTTTAAGTTAACTTTTTTTCTTTTAATAAATAAAGAAGTTAAGATAATTCTTAAGCTTTTAATATAAATATATAATTTTAATTACCTTTATATTTTATAAGTATTTAATAATTATAATTATAATTATATTAATATTTATTTTATTACTTTTATTAATTTATAATTATATTAAATAATTATTAATTAATATTAAATAATCTTTATTATATAATATTTATATATATATATATATGTTGGTTTAATTAAATTTATATTTATTATTCTTCCTAAATTATAAAATATAAGGGGCTGCTATATAGTAGTCCCTTTTAAGCATATAAGCGGGCTTAATTATCCTCCTTTACCAAGCTGCCCTTATATAATCAACCTTAATATTATTTTAATAATTATAATTAATAATATAATTTTATAAAATAATTTTTAAATATATAATAAAAGTTAATAAATCTTAAAAAAATTTTAATTCCTTTTATAAATATTAATGCCTTTTATTTTAATATTACCTTAATTTTATTAAGATTTAATATTATATTTATATTAATTATAATAAATATTATCTTAATTTTATTAAGATTTAATATTATATTTATATTAATTATAATAATAAAGCTTAAGTAATAGATTTTCTTTTAAATAAATTTTAATTTATTTAAATTTAAATATAAGTTATATTAAGCTATTTAATTAAATACCTTCTTTATTTTTCTTATATAATATTCTTAAGTATTACTTATATAGATTAAAATATTATCTATATAAGCTAAATAATATTTATTTAAAAAATCCTATAAGATTAAATTAATATACCTTTGGAATATTATTAAAGCTTTATAAAGCTTAAAAGGTATAATTAATTATTTAAATAACCTATATTTTATTTAAAAGGCTATTTTTTATTTATAGCCTTCCTTAATATAAATCTTATAAAAAGCTTATATTATATCTACCTTAATAAATTATATAGCTTTTATAAGGTTTTATAAAGTTTTTAAAATTAAAGAAAGGGGATAGCGATTTATCTTAATTATTAAGTTTAATACTTAATAATTATAATAAAATTATAAGCTTTTATTAAGCTTTTATATAAAGATTATTAAAATCCCTATTTTATTATTATTAATATAAATAAACCCTTTTTTAATAAATCATAAAGGGTTTTCTTTAATATTAGAAATTCCTCTTAAAATATCTTATAAATAAATTTAAAAAGAATAAAAACCTTTTTATCTTAATTATCCTTTTTAAAATTAATCTTATAATTTATACTTAATTTATAAGGGTTTAATTTATTTACTTCCTTTTTCTTAAAAAGAAATAATAAATTATAAAATTTTAAAGATATTTTTATATAAAGTTTTTTATTTATCTTTAACCTTTTTAATTATAATATTTTATTAATATTTATTATAAAAATAATAAAAATTAATAATTTTATAATAGCTTTCTTATAAGTTTTCTTAATTCTTTAAATATAAATAATAAAGGTAATCTTAAAGATATATATAGCTTTTATTAATTCTTTTATATATTTTAATATTCTTTATAAATTAATATAAGGAACCTATTTCCCTATTTATTTATATTATATTTCTTATTAATAAGATATAAAATATATTTTATTAGCTATTAATTAAGGCTTCCTTAGGATTAAGGGGAATTTTAACTTAGGAATTATATAAATATAGATAAGCTTTTTATAACCTTTTATTTTTAAGCTAAATCTTATAATTCTCTTAATTATTACCTTAATAACCCTTAAGGTTATTTTTTTATACCCTTTAGCTTAATAAGCTAAATAAAGATATTTATTTAATAAATTATATCTTTATTTAATATAATAAAATATTTATACCTTTTATTTATTAAGATAATTTCTTAATTAATTTTATTAATAATTATATAAATAAAAATAGATTTTATTTTTATTACCTTAAGGATTATCTTAATATAAATATTTCTCCCTTATTTTAAAACTTAACTTTATCTTAAAGCTATTCTTTTTCTTATTTAAAAGGCTTAAATTTTATATCTTTTTAATTATTTATTAAGTTTAACTTAATAACTTATATAAATTAAACTTAAATTAAAGAATTCCCTTTAAGTTTATTTAAATTTAAGAGAGTTATATATAAATATTATCTTTAAAAGTATCTTAAAGTATTATATTATTTATATAGTTTATTTTAAAAGTAATTTTTTTATTTTTTCTTTATAACTTATTTAGCTTATTATTTCCTTTTAAGAGATAAACTTTTTTTATTTAATTATATAAGTTTTTTAGTTTTTCCTTATTAAGTATTACTTTTTATAATATAATTTATTAACTATTTATATTTATTTAAGTTCTTCTACTTAGCTAGAAACCATAATTAATATCTTAAAAGGATAAGATATAATTTAAAAAAAAAAACATAATAATTTTTACTATATAAAGCTTTTCATAATAATTTTATAATCTTTTATAAACCTATTTATAATTAAAAGCTACCATTTTACGCTAAAAGTTATAATGTTAAGCCGTGCTTAATCTATTTATATTAATATTATTAAGGTTAAAGCTATTATAAGCTACGAGCAACTTAATTTAGCGCTATTAAGTATTATATGAAAATGCTATCGCTATATAACTTAAGTGAATATAAGTTAGCTGAAATAAATAATAATAAAAGCTGCTTTTACCTTAAAGGTTCTAGCTCTACTTAAAT
This sequence comes from Diaporthe vaccinii, assembly GCA_039880775.1. Taxonomy (NCBI): domain Eukaryota; kingdom Fungi; phylum Ascomycota; class Sordariomycetes; order Diaporthales; family Diaporthaceae; genus Diaporthe; species Diaporthe vaccinii. The sequence continues at coordinate 941,242 of JBCEDN010000005.1, read as the reverse complement.
ATATACCTATTTACTATTATCTTATTATAAAAGATTACTTAAAAGTAATTATTCAGCCTATTGCACCATTAAAGCTGAGATGAATTTAAGACCCTTGAATTTATTAAGCGAGTTTATAGCTATAATTAGAACAGATAGGTAAGGCAACTACATCTAATTACTGTACATCTAGATATATAGACTTAATAGCTAGCCATAGAAATGGACTTTAATTATAACGAATAAGTTTATGCTTATATAAGGATAATATTTATAAAGGTGAAGGAGTATGAAAATAAGGGACCTTATATAATTAAATAAATTAATATATTTATTATTACCTTAGAGAAGTTTAAGGATTATTTTAAATAAATAAATAAGCTTATTATTCTTAAAATAATAATTTATAATAATAAGTTAATTAAAAGATAAAAGGTAGTTAAATTTATAATATATTTCTTTAAAAAGATTTCTTAATTATCTTAAATAAATAAAACTTTATTATAAAAATATTATATAGTTAAATATAAATTAATTAAAAAAATATAATTATAAGTTTTTTACCCTTATATTTAAGAAAGATAATATAATTTATATATATATTTATATCCTTATCTTAGTTAAAAATAAAGCTTATTTTAGCCTTTAAGGATTATTAAATAAAAATTATATAAAAAGATATTATATCTAAAGCTATTATTACTTTCCTTTTATAATATTTATTTATTAACTTTTTAAATTTATTAATTTATTTAAATCTTTAAATTATTTATTAAATTATTAATATATATCCTTTAAAATCTTAAGGAAAAATTATAATAATTAGCTTATTTTTAAGGATATTAAATATTCCTTTATAAAGTTATATAATATAAAAGTTATTATCTTAAGAATATCCCTTAGCTTTTATTAAAATATTTTTAAAATTTATTATAAATTCTTTAAAAGATTAATTATCTTTTTATCTTAACTTAATTAAATTATCTTATCTTTTTTCCTTATAAATAATAATAAAAAATATTTAATTTATATATAAGATTATCTTTTTTAAGTTATAATCTTTATTAATTCCCTTATTTTCTTAAAATATTTAAATCTTTAACTTTTAATCTTTATTTAAATATTAATAAATTTTATATTAAATTTTAAGGTTTTTATTAATATATCTTATTAAGTTATTTACTTTTAATTTTAAGATAAGGGAAATATAAAAATTAATATATTTATTAAGCTTTTTACTTTATATTAATTATAATAATATTTTCTTTAAAGGTTTAAATAATATTAAGTTAAAATATATTTTAAAGATTATTATTAAACTTTTAAAAATATAAATATTTTATTTAATAATTATAAGGGTTAAGGTATTTTCTTTTATAAAAAAGGATAATATTTATCTTTTTATTAATATATTTTAAAGGAGATCTTATTTTAATAATTCTTTAAAATCTTTTATAATTTCTTAAAATATCTTTATAATAATCTTAATAATTATTTTAATTACTTATTATATTATTTTATTTAAAAAACCTTAATTTTAAAGTATTATATATATTACTTAATTAAACTTAAGGTTATTAATAATTTAATTTAAAAAGTTAGTTTTTATAATTAAGAATATATTTCTTAATATATTTTACTTAAATCCCTTTTAATTATATTCTTAGGGTAATATATTAAATATAATTAATTTTTAGTTTTTTTTATTAATAAATTATAAAAAATTAAGTAATAATTAAACTTAATATAATAGTTTTAATAGGTATTTAAGTAATATATTAGTTATAATTAAGCTAGGTTTAATAAAGAAAGGAAATAAGAAAGCCTTATTAAATTAACTAGTTTTTAAGATTTAATATTTAAAAACCTTATAAATCATTTAGCTGCCTTAAACCCATATATATATAAGCTATGCTTATAACATTAAGCTTTTATTAAAAAATATTAATTCTTTTTTATTAAAAGATTAAATATAAAAGAATATTTTTTAAATTTTTCTTTATAAAATAAATTTATTTATAATATTTATAATTAATTATTAATTAAGAAATAAATTTAAAAAAAAAGGAAATATTGAGACTTTATATAATATTATTTAATAAATATTAATAAAAAGCTAAACTTTAAATTTTAAGTTTTTAATTTATTTATTATTTATTTTATATATAAAGAAAGACCTTTTTATATATAAAGCGGGGGGGTAGTAAGCTAGTAATAATTTACATTTATATAAATTATTATTAATAAAAGGGGGGGAGGGTTTAAGCCCCTCCTTTTTAACCCTTTTTAACCTTAACCTTATTAATAAAATAACTTTTATAAGTTTTAAAAAAGTTATTTATATAATATAACTTTAATAAAATTAACTTTATAATAAATATAATAATTATATTAATAATTATTATATATATTAATAAATATAAAAAAGTTAAATTAATTTAATTTAATAATTAAAAATAAATAATTATTATTAAATATATTAATATAAATAAATTATAAATTTTATTATTTATAATTAAATAATAAAGTTAAGATTTTTAAATAATTTAATTATTAAATTTATTTTTAATAAATAAATAAATAATAAAATAAATTTAAAATAAATTTAATATTTTAATAAATATATTAAATTAAAAAAAATATTAATTATTAAATATTAATTATAAATAGATTAAAATAATTATAGAAATTATATATTAATTAAATTTAATTAATATTATAAAAAAATAAAATTAATATTATTAATATATTATTATATTTATTTTATTTATTTTATTTATTTTATTTATTTTATTTATTTTATTTATTTTATTTATTTTATTTATTTTATTTATTTTATTTATTTTATTTATTTTATTTATTTTATTTATTTTATTTATTTTATTTATTTTATTATTTTATTTATTTTATTTATTTTATTTATTTTATTTATTTTAATTATTCAATATTATATTATATTTATCTTTAATATATATATATAATAATAAAATTAATTTCTTTACTTAAATTTTAATTAATTATATTATTAAATTTAATTTTTTTTATATTTAAAATAATTTATAATAAAACTTTTATAATAAAAAGTATTAAATTTATATTTAAATATTTTTTTAAAATTTAAATTTTAAAATTTTTATATTTAATATTTATTTATAAATTTTAATATTATTTTTCTTAGAAAATAAATTAAATATTATTAAATATTTAATAAATTATTTAATAATTATATTATATTAAAAATAAAGTTTTTATTTATTAAAAAAACTTTCTTATATTAATTATAAAAATATATAAATAATAATATATAAGTTTATTATTTTATAGAATTAAATTTATATTTTTAAAAATATTAATATAATATTTATTAAATATTAAAAAGTTAAATTTTTTTTAATATAATTTAAAGAAAATTATCATTAAAAGAATTAAAATTTTTATTTAAAAGAAATAAAAAAAATAATTTATAATAAATTAAATAAATAATAATATAATAATTATAATAAAATTAAATATAATATAAAAATATATATAAAAATATAAAAAGATTTAATTAATTAAATTTTAAATAAATAATAATATATTTTTAAATAAATTATAATAAATTATATAAGTCAAAATTAATTTTATATAATTAAAATATTTTATTTTAATATAAAAAAATTAATCTTTCTATTTAAAGTCATTTATTTTAAATTAATATTATAATTATATTAATTATTTTAAATTAATTAAATTAATTAAAAATAAATTATTAAGATTAATAAATATAATAGAAAAATATAAATATATAATAAATATAATTAATAAATAAATTATATTATATTTAATTTAATAAAAAAATAACGTTTATAATAATAATAATAATTATATTAATTATAAAAATAATATAAATTATTATTTATATTTATTATTTAATAAAAAAAACTATAAATATAATAATTATAATATTTCTTATTATTATTATATATATAAATTTAAATAAATAACTTTTTATTATATTTATTATAAAATAATATAATTTTTTAATTTAATTAATAAAATACTTATTTTAAATACTTATTTTATAATTTATATATATTAATAAAAAGTTATTAATTTAAATTTAATAAAAATTATTTTTTTTTAAGTTTTTAAAATATTAATATAGCTTTTCTTTTATTATATTAAAAAGTTATAACTTAATATAATAATAATAATAATAAAATAATTATTATATTTAAGTTATAGTTTTAATAAAGTTATATATTTAAAAAAAACGCGTTTATAATAACCTTTTTTAGCTGATAACCCCTTTTAGCGCCCACTGTGCCAACAGTAGGTGCATGGAAGCCGCAGCTACCCACGGGTAGACTGACTGGTTCCGGATCCAAGACCCGGTTCATGTGGAATGACAAAATTCGCGAAGTGCGAAACACTGAAATCGGCTATTTTGAACTGTGATCTCTAATAATGCTTGAAATTACATGATTATTGAACGATGTCCTTGGGTTCGTGACCCTAAATTGTGTCCAAAGAAACATCCCTTACGCTCAACGTGCCAACAAGCAGCCTCAAAACCTCATTTGTATCGCCCAACACCTCCTCAGCCTCAGCAATCCTGACATCTAGTTCATCCTCCAGGCTATTGAGCGTATCCAGCGTCTCCTGCATGGCCCCGGAGTCCTTCAGAAGCTTACACATGTAGTCCTTGGTACCCTTCGACATGGTCACCGCCCCGCCCGTCGAGGACGCCGCCCGTGCCGTGGCCTGATGGTGGAAGATGCCCATGACCTGATCTTTGTACTCGGGCCTGCGGTGCAGCATGCACAGGACCGGGTACGAGATCTTGCCCTCGTCCAGATCCTCGCATTGACCTTTCTGGTCTGCGTATTCGCTCGAGTGCAGGTTCATGAAGTCATCACGGATCTGGAAGAAGCGTCCAAACGGCGTCGCCAGCCGCTGCAGCGCGGGCTGCACCGTGTCTAGCGTCCCATGGTTCCGGGCGGGATCGGTGCTGCTGCTGCTGCTATGCAATAGCATCAGTCGCATCAGCAATCGGAACATGACCCCCGTCTTCTGGTCCACCATGCCCAGGAACTCAGACTCGCTCGGCACCTGCATATGGAACTTCCAGTACAGGTCCCAGCTCTGACCAACAAAGATCTGTGTCAGCTCTTCCAGGAGGACGTCTGCAGATGAGGGGTTTGGTAGATTCCTCGCCAGCTGCATCGCCTGCACGAACATGAATGTAGCTGTGTTGATGGCTTGGCCTGGACCGAACACGACATGTGTGGCAGGCAAGCCGCGACGGAGAGGCGAATTGTCTTCGATGTCATCGAGGATAAGTGATGAGTTGTGTAGGATATCGATTATATCTGAGATGGACTGCATGACGCCACTGTCGACCTTGGTCCACTGGTTCACAGCGTTCGTGAATGACGAGCGAAGGCCCTTGGAAGGCATGGCCATGATATACCTCGAGGGGCTGTGCAGCGGCACCTGGTCTTCAATTTGTTGGCTGGTCGACAGAGGCTTGAAGGGAACTTCCTCTGACATGTCTGAGGTTGCAGAAGAGTTTTTAGGGGATGCAGAACGCGTCTCAACCAGACTGGTTAAAGATGAAGACTTTGCGCTTTGGCCATCATCAACGTCGTCGTTGTCGTCGTTTAGGCTCGGTATCTGTGGGCTGAATTCAACCTGGTTTTGGCTTTTCCCGGCCTCGCTGGTAATGAATTTCTTTTCCCGGAATAGAGCACCCTCTTCAGTCTGTAGGAACCGTTCCTCTGAGCCCGGATACCAGGGCCCAACAAAGTTCCGCGGACAAGTGGCAGCCCACAAAGAATTGCCAGCGGTGATGGAGCCGATGACCTCAATATACCTCCGAATATCTAAGCGACAATTGAGGTGCGCTGCATAGTAGGCCTGGCATTCCCTGGTATACCTGGCCTCCTCCTCATGGATGATCTTGACGAGAAGCTCTCGCCCCTCTTCAATAGTCAGGTTCTTTGTGCGCATGAACAGGTAAATTGCGTTCCATAAATTCCGGTTATCCTTTTTGAGCTGAGCATCATACCATTCGCGCTCCCAGCTGTAGTAGTCATTGCTCAGAAGCAGCGCGCGAGTGGCCGACTCGTAGATCGGTGCGATGGCGGCCTCTTCCTCCTTGGTGATGTCGATGCCCATGCCGAACTGCACGAGCTGCCAGAATGCGCCCATACCGCCGTTCAGCCCACGTTGCAGGTAGTACTCCTCGAGCGTTTGGACCGTGTCCATGGTGTCGCGCTCGCGCTCGCTTCCGTCCAGCCACTCGGCGCGGTACGTGTCGAGCATGCGGATCGCGCGCCGCCGGTCGATCTTCATGGCATCGAGCAGACACCGAGACATGTACTTGGTCATCTGCATGGACCTAGAAGAAGAGGCCTTGATCTGCACTGATGAAGCCGAGTTGTGCACGTCTAGTGCGTTGCTGAGATCCTCGTGCTCTTTGACGGCATCCTCATAATCCAGCTCTTCGCACACGTCTGGATCGGATAGAAGTCAGTCTCCAAGAGGCCCAGTTAATAAGGAACAAATCCTCCTCTGGAAAACATACCATCATGTATACATCCCATGTCAGCAAGATATGCGACAATGGCTAACCGCTCGGGGGAAGATTCAGGAAAGATGAAACCCGACCAATTGCCTACGCCGGGGCTGAAGCCGGAGCGGTACCCGTACTTCTGTGCGAATCCATCTCCTAAAAAGGCATCCCAATCTTTCACGACACGTTCATTGGCCTCGTCCGCGATGTGATTGTGGGCAGAGATGCGGATTGGAAGACTAGTGATGCAGCCTTTGGAGCGCGCGTAGTCGGCGTCCACTGGTATGGAGTGTTGCCAAACTTCAGCCTCCATTGTATTCACGGAGAAAAGCAAGAACCTGTTGGTACGGCAGGTGTCACGTATTGCAATACGGTACAGTTGGGTTGTGTTGGTTGATTCGCTATGGAGGAAGGAATAGGAGGCAGCCAGAGCTGCAGCCTATTCGCTGGGCTTATAAGGCACTGCCCATGGGTGTCACGTGACCCCTGTGCGCCAGCGTTGCCGCTGGCAACGCTGGCCGTGCAGCCCCTATAAACCTATCTACCGCTATACACATTATTCTTACAGAACCTCTATATTAACTTTGTAAGTAATAAGTTATGGTTTGAAAAGTGATATGACCAACAGACCAGTGTATTATACACCGACAAGTGGTACCACCACCGCTATATATGCTTTAAATTTTAATTAATGTAATTTTAAAATACTTGTAAGTGGCCGTGGCTTCTGTAAATTTATTGCTAACATAATAAGCATTAAAAATTATTATTAATTAAAAGGGGTTATTATGAGCGCTTTTTTTAAATATAGTTTAAATATCTTTTTATATAAAATTTAATATAATAATAATTTTTTTTTATTAATTTTTACTTAAAATTTTTAAAAAATTAATTTTAAAGTTTTTATATAATAAAGAATTTATATTTTAAATTTTAATTAATTTAAAAAAATTTCAGAAATTAAAGATATTAATATAATATTTATAAATAATAATAATAAATTTATTAATAAATAAATGGTTTTTAAAATAAAAATAAGATTTATATTTAATCAAGGGATAATATAATAAGTATACTTAAAAGTAAATTAACCGGATTATATAACTAGGCTTTATATATTTAAACCTAATTTCTATATATTTTATTATAACGGAAATCTGCCTCTCTCTTTATTCTTTATCTTTTTAATATAACTTAATTTCTTTAAATAATCTAATGAATCCTTATAACATTCTTTTTTTTAAATTTAAATAAAAATTAATAGAGAAATTTACATTTTAATATAATAACTTTTATATAGGAAAATGCTTAAACTGCACTAAAAAAAAAAGAGCGCCTGTAACAACCCTTTTTGGCTGACAACGGCTTTTGGCGCCCATTACGCCGGCAGGCGTAGGGGGCAACCGATAGGTGTGGACCCACGGGTACTGGATTCTCTCGGACAGCGACATCTCCACTTCCCACCTTGCGACTTCAGCCAAGAACTTCGGGCATGCCTACAATTAATCGTCTCAGCGTGCTTTCTCCGCACAGCATCGCTGCGAGCATGCCTAGCCTCGGCTAGCACGTATCGTTTTACTTGCCCGTTGCTGACTAGAGAACACAGGGATAAGTCATGTCTCGATGGACCTGGCGTTCATCATAGGCATCTCGCTCTCGCATTACCGAAAGAATCATCCTACGCGTTCTGACTCGGCGCCAAGTAGATACGTGCACTGTTTAATAAGCCCCCATTATTTAGCTGGATACTAGTAGTGCAGAGGATGGCAGGCCTGAGGATTCGCTAAGTGCATAACCTCCTTTTCTTTTGTTTGATCTTATGCCCTAGTCATTCCGCGGAAATCCAACACATTTCCATACCGCTCCTGACTAGTCAAATTGAATCGTACCGTCGACCGAAATTCCTCAATTGCTTTTGGATTCAGAGAAAGATGTGAAACCATCTTTCCAACTCTCTCAGGCTATCCTGAACTTCTCGTCTTGCTCTATAAAGCCGTGTGGAGCTGGGAATTGAACTCTGAACGCCTAGGCATGATAAGACGTTTAATCCAAGTTCCTATCCGGGAACCTTAGCGGTCGCATTCGTAATGAGAAGCGGCCGAGTCATAGCATATCCCTTATAGTTCCACGCATCGGCGGAGCCTGACCGCTTCCATAATCTGAAATCTCCACAAGGCGGGGCGCTGGCCAATTGTGATCATGGCGATAGTTGCGAACCTTTCTCTGCTGGAGGAAGGAGCTGTTTCCAGCAGTATTAAGACGAAGACAGGGTTGCACTTACAAAAAGACAGGGCGTGCTCTTAAGGGTAACATGTGGGGGATACGGGGAATACGAAGCTTGGCCCAGGCCCTCTCTATGAGAAATGTCACAGTATGCTATGCACAGTACCTCGGTGTTACAGTTCTGATTTAAGTTCTGATTTACGTTCTGATTTACGTTCTGATTTAAGTCCTGAAGAGTCAACATCCTTGTCGAGGCTGATCGCACGAGATTGTCAACATTGCTGAAGTGGTCTGACCTACTCGGCCGTGGGCGCAAGTGGATCGGTAAGTGGCTTAGGCTGCTGGACTTGGCTCGGAGAACGGGGTGGTATCCTCAAAAGCCCGAGGAAGAGCAGCGCTATGAGAGCATCCGACTTCAAGAGAAGCCGACTGCAAAGTAACATGAATGCAGTAATTGGTATGGTCCGGAGTTGACAGCGCAAAAGACACAGGCAATAGCGGACATTGAGAGTATCAGGCAATTTCTGACAACCACATGATTTGTGAACGCTCAAAGTCAGCATGATACTTGACATGTTGGGCGACACGCCCGAAATTCTGTTCCAGAAGTGGCCGCTGTGTGTTGCATTATTGGTACTCTCTGGAGCATTCTGCAAGTATACTATCACAACTTATTTGTCATGGAAAGGCTTCGAGGACGGCAAAGACGGAGAAGACCCTCCTACTGTGCCGTACGTTCTTCCCGTGATAGGCAGTTTCTTCGCTTTTGTGCTTGATATGGATGGATTCATCCAAAATGCTAGGTACGTATACATTGCTATCTTCGAGAAATTCACATCTCCGGCAGAACGAGCCGTACCGCCTGGTTGGCTGACATAACATGACATAGCCGCCGATTTGGAACGAACATTCCCATAGCAGTCAAGCTGGGACCTTTTAAGGCGTTTGTGGTCCAGAATCCCGAGTACTTGTCACAAATACTTAACGCCGGCCGGACTCTGACCAACAAGCCGTACATTGCTCCCGCGATGAGCCAATTATTTGGGACTCCCAAAAGCATGATACGTAAGTCCCAAGTCTTTGAACAAGTCCAAGAGACAGAATCGAGGAGAAAGAAGACGCAAGAGTTTGAAAATTACAAGGTGTATAAGCTTGAGCTCGTTCACTAACAATTTGCATGCAGCCTTCTATCGCGATGACAATAGCGGCGTCGGAGGGTCTCCAATACCCGGAACGAACCGACCAGCCCACCAGCGCGTATGGGCACATCACCATCACTCAGCGGCTGTGTATCTCAACGGGGACAGTCTGCGTTACTTGGGAGACCGGTTCATCATTGTGTTGAGTGAGGCGCTCGCTGAGGTTGTACCGGGTGATCCCTCCGACTCAGGCGACTGGGTAGAACTGCCAGACTTTTATCTCTGGTTGAGGTGAGTGTCTAGTCTTTCTTCCACCAGGCAGTGGCACAATAACAAAAGAGAGACTAAACATGACATGTCTGCAGAAAGCGCTTGTTTCGCGCGTCTGTAGAGGCCATGTTCGGGCCACACCTCCTCCGGATATATCCGGGTTTGGAAGAGGACTTCTGGACCTACCACGCCGGGATCCCCAAAATGCTCAAATTTTATCCCAGATTCCTGTGTCCCGGGCCTTACGACGCCCGCGACCGTATCCTAGACGGCCTCGAGCGGTGGCACACCTTTGCGCGCAAGCACTCGGACCCACACCAGCCGGCCTCCGGCGACAGCGAGCGGCCAGACGACGAGTTCTGGGGCTCGACGTGGATCCGCTACCGTTACCGCTGGGGCAAAGATACCGGAGTCCTCGACGAGCGCGCGCTCGCCGCAGAGGACTTGACGATGTTGACCGCGGCCAACGCGAATGCCATTCCAATGGCCTTCTGGTTCCTGGAGCACGTATACAGCGATACCAGCCTGCGTGATCGAGTGCTGGGTGAACTTGGCGAAGCCACGACCACAACTTCAGGGCCGCTGCCACGCTTCGACCTGGGCAAGATACTCCAGGCGCCGCTGCTGCAGTCCGTCTTTGCCGAGGTGCTGCGGCTGTACGCGTCGTTCCTCCTGACGCGCATGGCTGACGGCCCAGACCCGCAGGACATGCGGCTGGGGCCCTGGAGGATCGATCGGCGGGGGATCCTGGCGCTGTCCACGGCATCGGCGGCGCGCAACGCCGAGGCTTGGGGCGAGGAGAGGACCAAGGTCCCACTGGACCGCTTCTGGGCAGAGCGCTTCCTTCGGCGCGGCGACGGCAAGTTCTCGCTCGACAGACTTGCCGGTGCCTGGATCCCCTTCGCGGCGGGGACGCTCATGTGTCCGGGCCGCCACCTGGCCAAGCAGGAGCTCATTGGCAGCGCGGCCGTGTTCGCAGCATACTTTGATCTGGAGATGCTTGATCCTGTGCCGCCGATGGATAGCTATCATTACTATGGTATGGGAACTCAACCGCCTGCGGAGCCGTGCAGGGTGCGTATCAGACGGAGGATTGACGCGAAGATGAAGATGGCTGGATAATAAATCATGGCTATATGTGTTTTTTCCATGAGGGATCCATTAGAGCATATTTCAGAAGTTTTGCCGCAGGACTTCAAGCATTGAAGGAAAGTAGTCGAGTATATACAAGAAGTAAAGGAAGCATTGTGTTTGGACATTTTGCATAGTTGCATTGTCATTTTGACTTTCCATGCATGACATGATCGGTAATGGGAGACAACTAAAAAGGTAGAATGCTCAGAGGCCTTGAGACCTTCTATTTTTACTATATACTACAAATCCATACCAATCTACTAGTAGGCGGATGACTTGCTGAATCATCACGTCTTCGACACAGCACCCGATCCCACCATCATGCTCAAATGCTACTTCCATTAACACTATCTCTATACACAATTGCTTGCCTTTGTCTTCGGGTAAAACACACCGATACAGATCCGTCGCAAGCTCCTGTGCTTTCGATGATACATGATTCTGTTCCTCATGATCCTCTCGCAAACTACTAACCGGATGTGAGAGACACTCGGGTCTTCTTCTCGCCCATCTCCAACCTCCACCTCCCATCCCATTCTGGTCGCTTCCTTACGCACACCGTGACATCGATCTTGGGGTTCAAAACTGAGTGCAGCTCGCTGTGGTTCCACTCCGGGTTCTGTTCCCACTTGCCTTGACGTGGACGAATATCTGCCCGCACTGCGAGCAGCGCGACCATAATCATAACTTCGGTTGCGGCGAATTGTCGCGCTGGGCACAGGTTTGGCGGTGCTCCCCAAGCCAAAAAGGCATTGGCAGTCCCCGGGGCGTGAGGCGCGTATTCATGCTTCTTCTTGTTGCCGGCGGGGGCCAAGAAGCGATAAGGGTCGAAATCCTGCACGTCTGGGCCCCAGAGGTGTGGCTGGAAATGGACCGTGTTGCCAGGAATCTGGAGGTAGTTGCCCTTCTTGAGCAGATATCTGCTGTCCAGGATCGTGTCTTTCATGATCTTTCGCACGGTGGCGTGGATGTGGTGGTAGCGCTGGGTCTCCTCAATGACGGAGAGCAGAAGCGGGCATTTCGACTTTAGGCTTGCCACGTCAAGGACGAATCCACCATCATCGCCGTGATCATCTCTCACGGCCTGCTCCTGAAGCTCAAGTCGGACCTCTTCTAATACCGTAGGACGTGAGAACAGTTCCCACACAACCCAGTAGAAGGTTGGCGCTGTGTTTCCGGTTATGCCTATGCAGAGAGACACTTCCTGCTTTGCAGCCTCGATATCAGACAGGCCAGCTTCTTTTAAAACACGCCATCGAACCTTGGCGACCTCAGAGGCGTCTGGGTAAGACTCAAAGCCCTTATAGTAGGTGACGAGTGAATCGAAGACTTTTTGTCGCTGCTTATATCCAGACTTAAAAATGTCGAGGCCGGCAAAATGCAGGGGAATATACCCTTGCCATATCCTGATTTTCATGTTAACAGGCCATTGTATGTGGATAATATTATAAGGGTCGATCAATAGGAGCTACGTACCAGAGTGCTGCCTCGACTTCGGGATCAAGAAATGGGTGTTTTTCGCCATACACGGCGCAAGAAGATGCCTGCACAATGGCATGGCGGCCCCAGTCAAGAAGCTTGATACGTTTCTCGCTGCATCTTGTATCTGGGCTCAACAAGTCATCCATATCAAGCAATATGCGTTCCCCCATCCTCATATTTGGTTCATCAAGGTGCGGGCCTGGGGCCAGTCGCGCACGAGTGACTCTTGTCAGTTCGCTAAGCATCTCACCGCCAAACAGATCGTAAGTCTCAGGAGTGGCATCGCCGAGGGTATGCTGGGCCAGCTGCACAAAAGGTTTGAACGAAAGAGTCTTTGACTCTTTTTGAACTGCCGAGATGAGACGATTTGAGACACAAATGTATAGTTTGAAGTTGAAAACGCCGATCGTGTAGATTTCAGCATCGGTGCGTTTGCTACCTTACTGTCAGCTTGTCGCACTCTGCATGTTCCTCCATCCAAAATCAGACTTTTCTATCTCAATCTCAAAGTGTTTCTTGGATTCCCTTTTCCACCTCTTTTTTGGCGCCTAATTGTTATGAAATATCTCATGACAGGCATAATGCGCATACATCAGAGGTGCATGAAATATAGACCATAGAGAACTTCTCACCTTGCGTCGGTCAAATAAGCACGATTTCTCGTCAGGAACCCGAAAGCATGTCCCAATAAAGGGAACTTCGAATGAAGTCGTGGGGGCTCGCGAGGATCATCTCTCAGGCTGAAGAGAAAATCGGCTGCATAAGCAACCAAGATGAACGTAACGAGGGCGTACACAATCTGTTGGAACATGGTCAAACATGTGTTTAGGGGAAAGAACGATTACGTAATACGCAGAGATGTCGCGGTTTTTTTGCAGGAATAAATAAGTCTAGTAAATGGAAGAAACAGCGTCTAGAAGTGGCCCCAGGAATCAAGCTGATAAGCGCATAAGTGAGCAAGGGGCAGTTTTCCCTCGTACTCGGCTCGGCTCCCTTTATTCAAAGAACCGTACATGGGTTCATTCGAGGGAAACTGAAATCCTCACCCTGACTCGTCTGGGGACCACAGGCGAGGCCGAAGCAGCCAGGGTTGGCCCACCCAGTATTTCGGTCGGCCCACCGAGCTCTTTGCTTCCACCTAACTAGTATAAGGTTTTTTATATTAAATACTACTATAGTAGAAGTAGAGAGCTGGGTGGGCCGACCCTGGCTGAGGCCGAGGCATATGTTGGTGAAGAACCTTATCGATGGCGTAAGTGATAATTGTGATCGCGTAGGTGATAATTAACGGCTCAAATTCGGTAGTCACAGTCTCTTTGCTGTGGTATCGTCCAGCTGTGCCCGGAGTATACTGTTAAGTGGGCGAAAGAGATCGTCAGAGATCCGACAGATTTTCCAGAGTAGCGAGAATCCTAGACCGAGGCAATGGCTCCGGAAGACCAAGCCCACATCCTGGCGGACGGACGAGTTCTTTGCTATCATATCTTCACCACTGAATCATTGGCGCAGGACTCTCCTCCGCCCACCGTCTTTCACTTTCACGGCAGCCCCGGCTCACACCATGAGGCCACTCCGGTCTACAACAGCGCAGTCTCCCAGGGCGTACCCTTGCGCATAGTCGCGGTCACACGACCTGGGTTTGGCGGGTCAACCTACCATCCCAACCGCACACTCCTTTCATTCGCCACGGACGTCCTTCATCTCGCCGACGCGCTCGACATAGCCAGATTCGCCGTCATGGGCGTCAGCGGCGGCGGGCCATACGCCCTAGCATGCGCACACCTCATCCCAGACCACCGCCTCGCGGGCGTGCTGACCGTGGGCAGCATGTACCCTCCCGAGCTTGGAACGAGCGGCATGCTGGGCGTGAACCGGCTGTTCCTGGGGTTGGCGCCGTGGGTGCCGGGCCTCCTGGGCAAGGCGGTGGACTGGCACGTCGGACATCTCGCGCGGGACCCGGACCCGGCGCGATACAGGCGCTTCATGCTCGACAGCTTCGACGGCAGCCGGCCGGTCGAGGACCGCGCAATTGCCCACGGTGACGGGGCTGCGGCGCACGGGTTCATGGACGCTTTGGTCCAGAGCACTCGCGAGGGTTTCTTGCAGGGCTCGCGGGCGTTTGCGGATGAGTTTGCGCTTTTTGGTAGCCCTTGGGGGTTTGAGCTACAGCAGCTTACGGCAAGGACGGTGATTTGGCATGGTGCGAAGGATGCTAATGTTCCCATGTCGATTGCTGAAGCTGCTGCAGCCATAATACCTGGGGCGAAGATGATTGTTGCGAAGGACGAGGCATTTATTAGTCTGTCTGCAAACCGGGTGGATGATATTGTCAAGTCTTTATTAGAATTGCTGTAAATAGAGCGGGAAATTTATCATGACAGAGAAAAGTGGCATACTGCACAATTATTGCAAGATCTATCAGCGATCTAGATTTCATGGAAGCGTAAATGTATGCGCAACACAGACTTGAACTCTGTTCTGCGTCAATTCTACACACAAATGCAACTATATTGACTTCGTGCGCTGGCTGGGCTGAGGCATTGATTTTATATCTCTGCAGGTACAAAGCTTGAATGATTCTCGAACGGCAAATTCGACTATGCCAGCACCTCCCATCAACACAGGTACGATTGCAAAAACAGTGGCCTCTGACGCACCAACAACCTCGTAGTTGTTACACATATCTAACCCTTTCCTTCCTTAAAGGAGGACCACTGCTATCCAATCACAGTTTAATGAGAAAAATGAGCCATATCAACCATGCCGGTGGACCACTCAGGATGATCTTTGAGTGAATCAGCAACGTCCTGCACCATGTGTGCAGGCCCAGCAGTGCTCTTCACACCGGCCGGCTTGGGCATCAGGGTAACTTCATCCGCAATGACAGACACGGCATCGTACTGTTCCAGGACCGTGTCAAAGTCCCAACACTTGCGCCAAATGTTGGTATCGACGATGGGGATGGAAAACTCGTCCAGCCACCGGAACACTATCATTTTGGTCAACGACTGAACACGATGAAGGACAATATGTGTCAAGATGAACTCACCAGTGACTCCCGGGTCAGGCGCACACGTCAGATGCTCCTTCAGCAGCATAAGACAATGGGTTACGTGGGTATCATGGAACGGCACGCCGTCGGTGCCGTTAGGCCAGTAGTGGTCCTTGTAGACGGTGCGGCGGACGTAGTCGAGGCAGTGCAGATTGTGGAAGGCTGAGGGTTTGGCCATGTACGTTTCCTCGCCATTCTCCTTCCAATACTTCTCGGGCATCTTGACCGCCACCGAGGGGTCCTTGTTCATGGCGAGAATGTCGGCCTTGGTAACGGGTAGGATGGGCCGGTCCGGGATTAAGTGCTCCCAAGCCTCGTCGAGCTCGTCGCTCGGCGGGCCGCGCCACAACGCCGTGTCGCCGCCGTCGCCGTACTCGCCGAAGCTCATGCGGGAGACGCGAGGGATGTCCTCCATCATGTTCAGTAGCGGAGCTAAAGCATGAGTTGTGAGCAAAGGACCTTTTTTGCCTATACAAAGATGTCTCAAATACTAAGATGGGAAAAAAAGAGATGTTCTCTTACAATAATATGAGGATTGCTTCAACAGGCTATCCGTCTTTGGCCCATCGACGTGCCACCACAACCAGTAGCCCCGAAGGGAAACGATGAATAAGATGACATTGGCAATCATGAGAGGACGTCTGGCCACCTTCTTGACACGGTCCCACCGAGAGCACTTCTGACAATCACGAGGTCCTCTCTCATGGTCCAAGAGCTCAAGAGTGACAGAATCGTCATCAGTTGTGCTGCCACCTTTGTCCATCTCAGAATATCTTGCAGAGGCCATTGTACCAGTAAATCAATAGTAAATCCGTGCCGATGCCGCTGCAGGGCAACTATGGAATGGATGTTATCGTTGTGAAGTCTCAAAGCCAGAAGGATTATATAAAACTCGCTTGCGACTCATTGCCTGCCTCGCTTGTGTCCTCGGAACACGCTGACAGCGGGACCTAGAATCTCGCACTCCCTTTTCTCGTTCTGCCCCTCTTGGTTTAGCGGCTCCACTTAGCTCCACTTTTCTCACGATATCTCAGAAGTATATTTTCTATCCAAAATATAAAACTTCTCCCTTTCCTAGCTAGCAATTGAATTAAGAAAGGGCCGAATGGGGCGAAAACGGATGGTGCTGGTAGGCACCGCTGAGCACCACTTAAGGCCCAACCTAGTACTCTTTATGTTCCTTAAAATCAAAAAGATGTATCATATCTTTTGGTGAGTGCATTATTCCAAAAGGGGCAGAGCGAGACCTTAGTCTTGCAAGGGAGTGCAAGATTCTAGGTCCCGCATTGACAGCTTTTTGGATGGAGACAATCACTTTGCAAATCCACAAAAAAAAGCATAATGTAGGACAGGGGTTGTTTGTTGCGGGGATTGCTTCATGGTGGGTCCGCCGTCCAGGCGTCCTTGGCTATGTCTTGAAAAGTGTCTTTACCCCGTCTTGATTACTCTGCAGCGTACAGTGCGGCTACCCCGTAGTAGATATGGCTCGAACTCTAAGTCACTCCGGAGATATCCCCATTGATACAAAAATCGACAACAGGGGTACATTTGGCCGTCCCGTCGTATGACACGAGTTCGAGTCATTTTTAGCCTTCGGATAGAACTCAATTGCTATTTTCCAAGACCCTCATAACAGCCTGGATTATGCAAGTCTGCTTTGAAAGTACGCCTCCATATGCGTAAGAAAGGTTAGTTGTTGACTTCTCCACCATACGTATCTGCTACCGATTTATTGGGCGACTAGTGATCTAGGGGTCCAAAAAGGCCCAAGAGAAAACTAACAAACACATTTGAACTTTACTACCCCTGTGGAGGTATAGGGCCAATGGTCCAAGACTGTAATCGGGCCGATATCGTCCGAAAGTTGAGGACGGGTGGATCATATTTTACTTCATAGTCCAATTTATGTTATCTATCCTTGCGTGTATATGGCTGGGGTTGAAGCATACACGTTATGGTAAATGATTCATACCATTGAATCCCTGCAAACAATCGTCAGTTGACAAGCACCACATCAAGAAATGCGGGACCGAGACAGGCGCATCTTACTCAATCACTCCCTTTGTGGGGTCTAGAATGGACATTCCAAAGTAGGTTTGGCACAGTTCTTTTTGCGTAGGGCGCCAGTGCAGATGTCCGGAGGGTCCTGCATGGGCTGTTAAAAAGAAGGTCGTGACACTCGACTGTGCGAGGTTGCCGGGCTCTTGGAAAGGAAAATTGTCGAAATTGATCCAAGAGTAACCCCTTTCAAACCAGTCAAGACCCTTTTGCACTTGTCTTGAATAAACAGCAAAAATGGCTACTCCATCGGCCACCACATATCTCGTACCTGGCTTAGAATGGAGCAAATCAAAGTACACAACCCAGGAGTCGCGAAAGACGCATTTTGATGCCAACGTTGCTCGAGCTGAGACGATACTTAAATCAAAATTACCTGTAGGCCTCAAACTCGGAATTGATTCATGCCGCTGGCCGGGGCTAACACTGCAGAAAGGCCCTAGGAGGTCTGAAGAACATTGTCAGAATCACCTTTGGTGACAACCATGGCAACCTCTCATCTCCGCCTCTTACAATCGATGCGCGCTCTGGCGAGGAAGCCAAGCTCGTCAGAGAGTCGGATGTCGAGGCACTGCCCAAAGAAAATGTCGTCACATTGACGATAGAACCTGAGTATCTACTGAAACTCGCTGAAGGAAAAGGCAGCGGTGATTTCCAAGGGATCAACGCTGGGCCCGGTGACACCATTAGCATCTTCACCATCTTCACTTCGATGCGCCTGGCCGATCTTCTACACCCAAACCCGCCAACTCTGGTGACGCCCGCGTCAGCGTACCCACCCGAGTCGCTGCCTAAGCCGACTACGGATATCGCGCAGTTGAAGCAGGACCTCGTGAAATGGGGTTATGCCTTTGCAAAGGACGCCCTGTCACCGGCTCAGGTGGAGATAATCAAAAAGGCGGTGCTGGAGCAAGCCGCCGGGGAGAGGAAAGCAGCTGCCGAGGGAACCATGGCTTTAAGTTTTGAGGGACCCAATCAGCGAATAAAGTAAGTTGTCGATCATACTCGTTCGATTCTGATAACAGGATGGGAAATCAAGAAGCCGGTAGATACTAACAACAGCCGCCAGTGCCCTGATCAATAAAGGTGACGAGTTCCTCGACCTATTGAATGATCCTCTCATCGACGAGATCGTCCCGTGGTACATAGGTGAACATGCGCTGCTCGCCTCATACAGCGTCAACATTGCCAACCCGGGCGGGTTTCCCCAGCACCTGCACCGCGACCAGGGCATCCATGGGCCACCCAACCACGAGCTGCCGTACGGCGTACAGATCGCCTACTACCTCGTGGACACGACAGACGAGAACGGCGCGACGCGCGTGATCCCAGGGTCTCACGTGGGCAACGTGGCACCGCGCGACCGGCTCGACGGGTCCGAGACGGTCGCGGCCGCCGCGCCCGCGGGGACGGCCATGATCTTCGACAGCCGCCTGTGGCACGGGACGGGGGCCAACCGCACCACCGACCAGGTGCGGCCTGTTATCCTGACCTACTTCATGCGATTCTACCTGCGCACCATCGAGAACTACTATCTGCCCCTGCGCAAGGACGTCGAGTCCAAGCTGAGCGACCGCCATAAGTCGTTGCTGGGCTTTCGTGTCGCGGGCACGGCCATCGGGGGCGTCGAGGGGATCACGCCTGGGGATCCGTACATCCAGCGGAAGGAGGGCCGGGGCAGGATACGTGTGCCGGTTGAGAGCGCCTAGGTGTGACGCGAGCGTGGACCAGTGTAGAGCAGTAGATGATTGGTGGGCCAAGAACAGCGTATGTAGAACAGACGGTATGTTGTGTCAGAAAAATCGGTAGGCTTCCATATATTTAAAGTGGAATACGTGATTAACCACATATGTAGACTTGAAGAAAAATGCAGTTTGGATTGGAAAAAAATGTATCAAGCTCAATGAGTACGAAAATGTGCAGAATGTTTCAAAAGTGGTTTAAGAAGCATAGAATTGTCTCTTACCAGCATTCGCTGTAGATTCATATGCTTATGTTGTGTTCAAGATCATTTCATCAGCGAACCTCATCCAAGCTTCAACTCAAGATGCTTTGCGGAACAATTCTCTCTGATGTAAGTGAACTCTGTATTCTAGCGTTTTTTAACGCTGAATAAACAAATGATTGAGCTTGAAGAAGAACTGCTTCATATCAGGCGGTCGTGGCTAAGTTCCCAAAGTCTCACTTCATGAACGGTCTGGGCTGCGTTTCTGTATCCAATGAGAAGAGTTGGCCTCGCATTATCCAGACTTCTCCAGCTTCTCTGGCAATCGCAAGCCTTTTTCTTAAAATATCAGCGAATTGACACTTTTCACAAGCAAGTAGTGTCATGGGAATACAATATCAACATGTTAAAGACTACAACTAGAGGTTGTCGACTGCCCCACTGGTCTACTCAACAATGAGAATCTCACCAGGTCCATTGAGCTCCATTTGGTTGATCTAATGATTTCGCATTACACGATTACGGACAACATTTCCAGACACCATTTGGACCCTACAAGCCCCAGTGCACCTATTCTGAGTGAACACATGAGAACTCCCCTTGCCAAGCTCTCCTGGCGTCAATACGCTTTGCGCTGACACAGTCACCCTTGAAAGGCCCGAGTAAATTGACTCACACGAGTAAGGATTCGGAGAGGTACCGTCCATACGAGGACGAAACAGCTATCTCCGACAATGGAGAGGACGCTCAGGGTGGGCCAAGTTGATACGGATATCATTTTTGCTTCATTGAGTCCACTGAGGCCTCGCCGAAATAAGCTTGAGAGCGCCCAGCCTCCCAAAGCGAACTAGTAGCCCGTAACAGTGGTCCCACTCGCGACTCAAGGTATCAGCCGACTGCTCACATCTGGGGTATGGAGACGAGGCAGGGGCTAGACAAACTTAAAAACTGGCGACTCGTCGAGTGGAGTGGCCGAATGCATATATGCAATTAACGAAATATAGGTCCATTCTGATTTCACACCGTTGTAAACAGTGGATATCGATGCTATGCGAACGCAGTATAAGCTTTCTCGCATTGTCTTTGGCGGATGAGAACAGATCTGTTTGGATCGCGTGCCTTTTCCAGGGACTTTTTGACTCCCAAGAAGACGAGAGATTCTGCATGAGCTTGTTGTTACTCTAGACTTCAAACTTTCTCACTGCTACTGGTTGTCTACTGGGCCCAAACATCCAGGCCTGACTGTCTAAATGGAGTCTCAAACAAGATCAGAACAATTGTCGTTGATCTTCCAGTCTCTGTTCCAGCATGCCTTCGAGTTCTGTGCGGGCCACGCTTACTTGGCCCTGATTCTCGCCTTTGGCCTGCTTTGCCTTGCTGTTAGAATTACCACTGAGCTGAGGTTCTGGAGGCAGCGAGGCTCAGCAACCAGTAGCGGCCTGCATGTTATCCCCATAGTGCCCTACTGGATACCATGGGTCGGGCACGGCTTGTCCTTCGCCATCGGCGCGGTGCCCTACCTGCAGTCAGTCAGCCGGCGGATGGGCCACAAGTGCGCCGCCTACGGGCTATGGATGGGCAACACCAAGCACAACTTCATCCTGGCGCCCAGCGTCGCCAAGCAGGTCATCATGGACAGGAAGGCGCCCGTCAACATGGACGCCTGGACGTACTATGTGCACGAGCAGGTCTTCCAGGACGGCGGCGACCTCAAAGCGATGCACCCGCACGCCGTCAAGGGCCCGATCGCTCAGGCAGTGCACAACATGGTGCGGGACACCTTCGTGACCAAGGCCATCTTGGCCATGGTCGCTGACGTGGAACGCATGGCGACGGACCTGATCTCGGGCAAGCCGCCCTCGGAGCAGCCCTCGTGGGAGCTGTCCGGGAGGGTTCGGGTCCTCGAGACGAATCCCAGGATGAGATGGGAGGTGTCCCTCAACCCGCTGATGCGTGACTTCACCAGCGACATCATGGCGCGGACGTTCCTCGGGAAGGCGTTCATGCGCAAGAACCCGGGAGTGGTCAAGGACATCTGGGCGCTCGACGACAAGATCATCACATTCATGGCCAAGGCGCCGGCATGGATGCCCATTGTGCGTGAGGCGGCGAGGGCGCGCGAGCGGCTGCTCCAGGGGCTGGCCGAGTTCCACGATGCCTACACGCGCTACCTCCAAGGCGAGGACCCCGGTGAGGGCTGGGGCGACATGAGCGACGTCAGCACCGTCATGCATGACCGCACGTTGGCGTGGAATGCATCTGATGCCAAGACGACGAGGCGCGGTAACGCGGCCCAGATGCTGTCACTGTTCTGGGTCACCAATGTCAACGCCAACCAGATCATCTTCTGGGTCGTCTTCTACGTCTTCTCCGACCCGGTGCTCCTACGTCAGCTGCGCGAGGAGATTGCGCCATTCGTGACCCGCAGAACATCTGCTGGCGGCTTGCAAGATCCCGACAAGTCCTTGAACATCGATGTCGAAGGCCTGTGGCGGAATTGTCCCTTGCTGAAAGGGGCCGTGTTCGAGACGCTGAGGTTGGAGGTCGGCGCGACCAGCGTCAAGTATGTCGAGGACGACTTTGTCCTCCACGAGAGCGAGGAGGACGCCAAGTTCCTGGGCAAGGACCGGCCCGAGAGCTTCCTGGTCAAGAAGGGGGAGATGATCTGGGTGCCGCACGCACTGCACCAACTCGACGAGAAATACTGGCCGGACCCGGAGCGCTTCGACGCGCGGAGGTTCTGGGAGGAGGAGTCGGTCAACACAACTCACGATGACAAGATGAAGCCGTCTTCCGAGGTCAAGGTCGGGTACAAGACCATGAAGGTCTGGGGGGGCGGGGAGAAGATGTGTAAGGGGAAGACGTTTGCAGAGCGCGAGATTTGCCTGGTCGCTTCGGCCGTCATCATGTGCTGGGAGATGGAGGCCGTCGAGGGTGTCTGGCGACATCCGGGCCGGACCCCAGGCTCGTCGTCCTCGAAGCCCATTCGAGACTTCAAGGTCAAAATCTGGAAGAGGGACAGTTGGTGAATACCGCTTCCTACAGGGATTCAGAAGTGATTGCAAGTGGACCGCCATAGTCTACAACTGGATCATAGTTGGCATGGCGGGTTTGGTCTTGGCTCAATGCTGCAGACCAGAATGTCGCTGTCGCTAGGGTACAACGTTTTATATGTGCTGTATATAACACTGTGGACAAGATCACCCGCCATTAAGGCAGAAGTTGGCTTACTTTTAAGCCTGCAGGACTATGATAAGATAATATATTCCAATTATATTCGAATATTGCTGTAATAGCTGTTCTTTATTGAATGGACATAGCGGCTGCGACATTCCTGGTGCAGCTGCTAGAGCAACAACGCGATATCTTGAAGGTCGACGTGCTGGCCGATTTGGAAAGTCGGGTTGTCCAAGATTCCTGGAGCTTCAAATATACCCGATCTAGTAACAGAAGTCTTAAATGTCTTGCAATCCCGTACGCGTCTCCTGCGGACTCGCGTGACTGAACACATCATGTTTGGTATGTTCTTGTCAATATCACTACCAACCTCAAAACCAGTATTTATAATGTCTTACACGGATTTCCTGCTCATTTCCAGATCGTGACTTTCGACTTGACCTTTCAAAGTCCCGTGCGGCGTCTCGGAGATTCTTGGCCTGTTTTGGCCAGACATTGCTCTATCATGTGTCAGAGTATGCTCCACGAGACCACCGACGGGGCGTTTGGGGTCAGAACTACATCTTCTACAGTATCCTTCATGATATAGCGGATAATAGTAACTTGCTCCGTCTGCCCTAGTCGCTAGGCTCGTCCAAAGGCCTGCTACTCGAGTTGCGAGTTCCACGGTGGCTCCAGGAGGTAGATCCTGGGTGCTACCGCTAGGTTGAGTCTAAAGGATAGTAAGAAAAGTGAATACCATCGACTACAAGTAACCGATGCTACGTTTTTTGATAACTCACCCGACTGCGCTAGTCCCTACTATTATCAACAATATATTAGCATCGCTAATAAATCGGAACCTATTTACAATGCGCCGTCATTCGTTTAGTAGGAGTAAGCCGTAGATTATATAGAACCCCAGGACCCGCGATATAAGAAGCTAGCCGACAAGATAGAGAGTGATCTTCTAAAAGGAGAAGAAAATACTTATAATATAGGGCCGTATTAGCCCGTCTCACTGTACTGGACGTATTTGGTTGTGGACTTAGTTGCATCGTTGCCACTTACCTTTTAACAGCCACCTGTGCCTGGATTTTATATATGAAGGCGTATAGCTTGGACGGGAATCGGGGGTCTCTATAACAGGTGATTACTTAGGTACTATTGTGGCCTGCCTTCGGGCTTCTAGCCTGGACACTATACTGCAACCTCTGTCTCCTTCGGAATTATCTGGTGGCTTGTAAGATTGGTATGTCTCTGCACGTTATCTCTATCGATTATATCAATCCTTTATAGATATTGGTAGATATAAAGGTTCTATCGCTTATTAAAAAGCTTCCGGATATCTTTGGTAATAACAGCTTTATATATTATAACTTTTAAATATAGGAGATACATGATTATTGCGACTTATATTATAAAATAGGCAATACCTTTATTATTATAACGTCTAAGAGGAACTAGTTTTATATTATTAATCCTGACGTCCTTATGGAAATGTTTAGGCGATGATCTGAGTTTCCCCAGTATATTGAGCTCATTGAGATACTCGATGTCTTTGGAAAGAACCTGGGTACTGTGAGTTGAATCATCTCGGATTCCTGATTCTACGTACCAAATCATCGACTAATACACGTTCATAGGTTGAGGGCCAACAATGTAAAACCCAATGCAAGATAATAGCTACTTGTTTCAATAAGCCGAACAACGAGATTGTCTGGTCTGAAAGCCTAGTATTCGCTTGTGACATGCTGAAGTATTGGTCCGAGCGGCCCTCCATTACGACCTCTGCTAACGATCTTCGCTCGCTTTCTTTGCACATCCTGGCTTCAGCCGGTTTCAGGAAATCTTTAAAGTGGGAAGGGCCAGAGGAAAGAGCCAGGAGCAGTGTTTCTGGCGACTACAAAGATTCTCTCCGTTCGTTAAAAATCTTTCCTTGTTGTGGCAATTTCCATCCGAGATGCCCGGAGAAGACTTTCACAGAATTCTTCCTCAAAATCTGTGACATTGTATATATTCACTGACGCATCACGCAGAGTTAATTCTTGAACACTATATTCTCATCATGGCCCTTCAACCAAAAGCACTATCTAAGGCGAGACCGTAGCTCTCAAAATCCTGGAAGCTTGGTATACTGGCCGACAAATGCGCCATCTTCCAGTGCTACATGACGGAGCTCTACGAGGAAGAGAAATCCCAGGCCCGGCTGAAGGCAGGCTCTATTAGTGGCGCCTCTTTAAAGACGCTGATAAGCTCACTCGTACACGCCTCGCAAGGTGAGGCACAGAATGGAAGCGGCCTGACGGAAAGCAAGATCTACAGCAACACGTTCATGCTCAACTTTACAGGGCACGACAACACCATACATACCTTCACCTTCGCTATTTACTTCCTGGCGGCAAACCCTGCTGCGCAGGACTGGGTATCGGAGGAGGTACGCGCCGTCCTCGGCGACAATAGGGACGACTAGGACTATGCTATCCATTTCCCCCGCCTCAGGCGCTGCTTCGCCATCATGCTTAAGACGCTCCGCCTCTATACGCCCATCCCCATAGCCAAATGGACAGCCAGCGGCACAGCGCCTCTAAACGTTGCCGGAAAGATAATCGTTATACCCCCCAACACTATAGTAATCCCCAGTTATACGACCGTCCACACAGAGCCCAAGTACTAGGGCTCAGACTCACTCGTCTGACGGCCCTCGCGCTGGTTACAGGGAGCTGCGGCGGCGCCTAGACAGGAGGACCTCATCAACCTACAGAAGGGCACCTTCCTGGGTTGGTCCGAGGGCGCGAGGGATTGCCCGGCCCGGAAGTTCTCCCAGGTCGAGTTTGTGGCTACTATGGCAGTTTCGTGACCCAGAATGGTCGATCGCGGTCGTCATCCAGGTGCATGCACAACCTTGCCCCACTGAACCACTTAGTTCGGTGTAGCTGACTGGGCAGATGGTTAGACTAGCCATCCCAAATCTATCTCGCCATCGCATCCATGAGCTCTGTGGTGTCTGCTCTGCAGAGTTTGATTATTCCACCACGAAGCTACCAGGCCGACCTCTGTTGGAGAACACCAGTGCTTCTGCATCAGATGACAGTTCATCTCCGATACACCAACCTCCTACTCCTGCTCAAAATCCACACCATCTTCACTTCTACACCAGCTTGCCTTCCACGCCAGCTCATTGTCAGTACAAGCTTGCCGTCTACGAGATCTCCCCTTTACACCAACCTGTCGTCCACACCAATCTGCCGGCTCATAACTCGCATTCGGCACAAAATATCAAAGATCTGGTTAGTGCTCAACCCTGCCTGTGCTGTCAGTGTGCGTGTGTGCCCTACTACTATCTGGCGTGATCATTATCTTTTTGCAACTCTGCGAGAGTCATTCATTCAAACCTCATACCTTTTCGGTCCCTTATCTTCTCTTTTTATTTTATTTGGCTCGAGCCACCACTGCTTCCCATTACGACGACATTGAAGCCTTCACGGTATGATCTGTCTTGGAACTTTTGAGAGAGGTGAGGGGATCAAATAGGTTTGTTTCTGCGTCCAGTCCCGTTTTCCCTGCAGCTGTTCTGACTCCTGCGAATTAGAAACGATCAAATCAAGTCGTCCATGTGCAGTATGAAGCCCTGAACATCCTGAGCAAGGAGATATGTCCAGGCCAAAGAGGTCCATTTTCTGCCTGCCATGCTGGGTTGAGGAAAGATCGGCATTTGTCAGCTTCTTCTCATACATTCGGCACATCATTCATAAGGCGACAGAGGGCTGGGCCTGGAACTAAAATGACGCAAAAGATCGTCACTTTCCCAGTATGAACACAACCCAAAAAATGAACTTACCGGTAAATTTGTCCGAGTGCATCTACGAAAGGGACCAGAATCCTTCGAGCGAAGCGATCTAATCTCTCCATGGAGTCACAAAACGTCCGCACCAAGCGAGAGTCGCAACAAAGGCGCCAAAGTCTTCCAAGGCGATAAATTAGAAGAAGAAGAAGCACACGCTGCCTAAAGGGTCACCTGCTTCTTCGTCACAGTCTGGGGCTCATAGGCAGGAAGATGCTTTCTCTGAGGGGACATGCGGGCTCGATCATCCCCCGCCGACTCTTGTGCCGGCGGAATCAAGAAGGCCCGAGACACAAGAGAGTGCCGATAATGAGTGGATGGACATCGAAATTGAAGACGCAGAGGAGCCACTAGGCCAAGAGGAATGGGAAGATGACATTGCATCTGACCTGATCCCCAACGGGGCCGCACAGAACCCTTACTACCCAGGTACGGGCCGAATACTTTGGTCAGGAGTACCTCGACGTTGAGTGTCATTTCGGGTCCTTATCACGGTCTCGGAGCATGGAGACAGTCCTTTCGACTCTGTCGATCCTGTCATTCTTCCATGATGGGATATTTCATGCTGGATAGCGCTAGACAAAGCTGCTGGCCCCAACCTACTTCCTAGGTATCAACTTCCTAGCGCCAACGTAGTCTGTATGTTTCAATGCAAGGACTTTCGTTCGGCTGCACTCGAAGTCAAGCCTCCAATCGCAATTGACCCAAGCAGGGAGTCTCCATTCGTCGCTACTTCCGCGTAAAGTGGCATCGCACTCCGAGAGCGATCCCTTCTCCCTTCTGCATTAAATTTATCCCTCCGAACATTATTCCGGCCGAGTGCAAGCAATCCAGTCTCACTTCGCAGGGGGCGGATCTTTCAGTCACCGTGTCAGACGAGATCTATTGCCTCATCATTACGTGCCTTGTCGCTGGACGAGGCCAGGATGATTCATTGGTTGATTCTTCCGAGAATGTATATTTCGATGTCTTCAGTCATCCTGCAATAATATCTTCGCACAAAAATGGGTGCCGAAGTGCCAGGACCTGCCAGTATGGACAATGTTGCCGATTATTTTGTGCTCGCGGTCTCGTTTGTGGATCGTTGACAGGACTGTAGGTGGCGACGGAGTTGCTGGGAGTAACTGAGAGTTCCGGAAGATTTTCTCCCTTGGCAGATACTTTCCACGTGTTCTCTCTGATCATGGATGTTTTGTTTCGTGTGGTTTCTTTGTCGTTCTTGCTCAGCAGAGGATAGTTACCCGGCGGCGAGTCGTTTCCATGTTCGAGATATCCCGTATAACCACGAATGGAGTGTGTAGACGGTTCCATCAATCCCTCTTCTGCCCACCCTCCAAAAGACCCAATCCGAAATTGATGAGGTTCTGTATCGCGGTCGTCGCCTGCTTCAACATGCTGCTAACACTCTCCACGGCGCCCTCGCTGGCACCTGCGATCAAGCCCAAGACCACGGCTGTGATGAGCGCCAGAGGAATCGCCAGTACAATGCCAAGGATGGCACCGATGACAAGACCTAGGACAATGCCTAGAATAATGCCTGCCAGAGCACCTGACGCAGCGCCCAAGATGAGGCCATAGAGGACGCGCTTGAAGAACTGTGAGACGGCGCCCATTGTGGACGGGGTGTGCAGAGCGTGAACTAGGACCGTCGGGTGGCTTGTGACTATCGCCGAAATTCAGTAATTTTTTTGATGACAAAAGTAATTGAGAACCAACTGGGAGAAGGGGGGTTTGAACCACCGACGGGTGATGTATTATCTTAGTTGTAGAGTTCCTTGATTTCCTAGAATGACAAGCTGCTTTTGACGTCATTGGGATGACAGAACGACACGCCAATTTTCGCCTCTATTTTACCACGCGGTGGATTGATCACTGAGACATAGCAGTTCAATTGAGCCATAGCGCTTCAAAGTTATGGGGCTATGACTACATTTGCGTCTACACGAAATTATTTCCGCTCATTGCAGTCCGATTGTGTGCACCACCAAAGGATGGTGTTATTTACGGTGCACATCCTCTGCCATTCTAGTTTGTCTGCCCACTCGATAGCCTGGTCATCTTCATAGCCCAACTCAGTGGTCTGCTGGTACTTCCACCCGGGTTATCAACGTGAAAACCCAGGCGGCGAAAATGGAATTACCAGGACCTCAATGGCCAGCAGCACGGGCTTCTTGGTAATGATTGACGATTTACACTACGCTTCCTCTCGCGCCGCCTGGCACCGAGACAGCCGGAGATGTGAAGGTTAGCCGCCGAGTGGATTCACTAGGGACAGGACAATTTGGAAAGGCGCCAATAATTTACTGTGTCCGGTGCTAGCTCGATGCAGCTCCCGGAGGTTTACCTACAAGGGGAATCCAAACTGGCAGAATGGCAATCGTTACCGGTGAAGACAATCGAGGCTGAGTGCTGTTGTGACATGAAGGAGCCTCAAAAAATTTGTGCCACTGGAGATCACATGCAGTACCAATTTCAAATACAAAAAGTTCAGTTGATCAACCCGAGTTGACATATGAGTATGGGCAGAACTTTTAATTTTGAAAAAAAAGTTCCCTTCCTGCTCAAAATACGGTAGGTTATACAAACCTCGTACATAGCTTAACTTCCATGGTGCTCATGTCTTTCGTAGAGAGCTAAGAAAGACTGCGTCATGATTTTATTGAACCTTGGCGGCAGCAGTCCATGCGGGAGACCGCCTAACAGGCTCGGTAGATGCTTCGAATTCGTACTATTGAGGGACTTGGACTGAGTCAGTATGTTTCGACGGGGTTGTAGGCCTGTCTGTAAGTCATTTTTGTTTTTGCTCCCATCTTCTCACCTCATCGTATACCGAGGCTATTCAAAAACATGTTAATCAATGCGCTAGGGCGTAATTGGCATTCACACAGAATCCTTTGACATTTGAGATCGGTGCTAGCTTGTGCGAAAACACCTAGCAGACCTTGGGATGCTTGGTGGTATGAGGAATTTCGGACATCTTCCAGATACCGAGCTCTAGAGGCCTAGAACGAAAATGTGATAAACTTTTCCCCCTCGCATGCGTTCCCCTGGAATATCCACCAGTGGTCTACGAATCAATGCGCCTTGCTGGGTCCAGTTGGCGCATTTAGGGGGCTTAAACGACACGACGATGCTTCAATTGGTCGAATTGAGACCCTAGCCTGACTGTGCCGCAGCACACTTTCCGTGCTAGTGGAAGCCGCCGAGCATTTCCCCCCCGCATGCCGGAATAATCAGCTTATATTTATTTGCGCGGTCCTCAACACTGCTGTGCAGTGCTCGAGTCGACGATGCTCAGAGAAGACAAATCACATTTTGTCAAGAACTACGCTAAGATCAGAAAAGTCACTGCATATCATGGCCAAATTTTTCTTGTGAGTCAATCCAGTGTTAGCGATGTGCATACAGCTGGTTTGTATTAAATATTCAAAATCAGGATCGGGGGCACAGGTCATGTTGGGGGTGCTGTGTTGGAATTGCTTTGTACCGGGCACCCGCTGTCGACATTTGAAGTCCTCGTTCGCAGCGAGGACAAAGCAAAGCGATTGAGGGCCAAGTATCCGCGAGTACAGGCCGTCATTGGTGACCTCAAAGATTACGCCGCGCTTGAGGCAGGGGCCGAAAAGGCTGATATCGTAATCAACGCTGCACCGGACATTACTCATGACAAAGGCATCGGTGCGATCTTGAGGGGCTTGACGAGCAGCTCGCGAAATCGCAAAGGATATTATATCCACACCTCCGGAGCTTCCTGTATCTACGAGGACCCGGAGCCTGGAGAGGAACCTCGCGTGTGGGACGACATTGCGGACATTGACGAGTTGCTGGCGCTAAGCCCTGACAAGACTCACATTGTCACTGACAATGCAGTGCGAGCCGCAAGCTCCAAGGTGAACGTGGCCATCATCTCCCCCCCAGGTGGTACGTATGCTACACTTCGGTGAATTCTGTAATATTCCCACTCCGTGAAATTGCCTGCTAACTCCGTCCTTCAGTTGCGGGGGTGAGCCCTTCGATCGAACACCCCTTCCCTCTGGCGACTGGTGTTTACATTTTTACGACTCGGTCCTTCAATTCAGGATTTGAGGTCAACCACGGCATTAATCGCATGGCAGAGGTTGACGTACTCGACTTGGCTCGCACATATCTCATACTTGTGACCAATGCGGTGGACGCCCTCGATCGTGGTTCCGATGTCCCTTCCGAGCCAGCCGGCTTCCCACTTTGGGGCAAACACGCTTATTACTGGGCTGTCGGCCAAATCATCCCGTTTCACGACCGTATGTCTGAACTTGTTCCGTCGCTACACAAGTTAGGTGTCATAGACAGCAAGGAAATCAAGACAATGAGCCAGCTCGACCTGGTGCGGACCATCGTTTCGGGGGGAAAGGAGTATGATCCAGATGCTCCATTGCCGCCTGCTGACTCGTGGATGCTCCATCTTGGTGTTGGCTTAAGTTCTCACATGTGCGTAAGGGCAAGCCGGATGGAGAGGCTTGGATGGAAACCAGAAAGACGGTGCGGGGAGAAGGAGTGGGAGTCTATTTTCAGTGGATATTTGAGTCTTCAAAAAGAGCAAGAGGCTTCCAACTAGAAAGACTGGACACAAAGAGCTTATAAAGATGCAACCTGAGAGATCAGTGTGGGTCCCGGAAGAGAACGTCAATAGACATAGATGGTCAAAACGTCTTGCCATAAGCACAGGAATATTACATTTGCGGATTTGAGACAAAATGAAAAGGAGCATCATGCGGAATATTGTTCCCGGTGTGAAGTAGTGGCAACTACACCCACCAGCATCCACAGTTACGTCAATTATAAATTGAGCCATCAATGTGATCGTGATCAATCTGACAGACAGTCCAACGGCTTATAACACGTGTAAGCTCAAGCAAAACGTCAACTAACATTCAAATTTTTGAGACACAACACCAGTTGCTACTTCACAACAAGAGGAACAGCTGCATAGCACAAGACAACCCTGACAGCCTCTAATCAGCTCATAAATGCAAGGCAACGTGTTCATATGCCATGATTTTGCACAACATTTAAAAAGTTAGGTAAATGGCTCATATCGTAGTGCAGCCATGTTGTCCAGTCGGCGTCTTGCAGGTAAATCGGGTCTTGTCCCGAGTGGAGACCGGAAGTGCTCCCGAGACCGACCGCGCACTCTTACCCGAATGCAGCCATGCCGGCCCGCACTCTTTAATGGTTATGGTAATTATGGTGAAAGAGGATTTAAAAGGTCTATAGGTGGGGGTGTATAGCATAAGAAAGTGCCCTCTCCAAGCAGGGCTACATTTGCTGTTGTTGTCGAGCACAAACCCTGCCAAAAGAAACTCAACAAATTTAATACTGACCATGTTCAAAAATGTGCCCCCTGGTCCACCGGACCCTATATTCACCTTGAAGAAACTAGCCCATAGTGACTTGTCACCAAACAAGGTCGACCTCGGTGTGGGGGTATATCGAAACGAACAGGGCGGTTACCATCAACTGGAGGCCGTCAAAAGGGTAAGCTCTTGTCGAGTGCCACATGGTGCCGTCCTCTGCACATACAGTAACTGACTTCTCATGTGTAACTCACCAGGCCAAGAAGATCCTGGAAGAGAGAAATCCAGGCCATGACGTGCGTTCAACTTCACTTTTCAAGCAGCTTCCAGACAGCTGTGAGTTAACTAATCACGATAATTAGTACGAAAGCACTATTGGGAACGCAAACTTCTTGAAGCACGCTGCCGAGCTAATATTCGGTACATCTAATCCAATGCTTAAGGATGGAAAGGTAATGATTAACCAAACACCCTAGGCGACAGCAGTGGACGAGAACGAGGCTGCCGCTAACAATTACTGCTCAGGTGGCGACTGTGCAGACAATATCAGGTACTGGGGCCAACCACCTGGCCGCATTATTTCTCCGCCGAACTCCCGAATTTGCAGACAGGACCGTCTACATCGGGACCCCAGCATGGGGCAACTACGAATCAATCTTCAAGCTTGTCGGGACACGGGTGGCCAAGTACAAGTACTATGACGCCAAGGACGCCATTAATTTCGCAGGGATGCTCGATGCCGTCAAGACGGCGCCCGCGAGGAGCATATTCGTCCTGCAGAGCTGCTGCCACAACCCCACTGGCGCCGACCTGACAAAGCCGCAGTGGGATCAGCTGGCCGAGTCTTTCAGCAAGCACGAGGTGCTCCCCTTCTTCGACATTGCGTACCAGGGCCTCGGCGAGGGCATCGAAGATGACGTTTATGGAATCCGACGATTTGTGGCGTTGGGCCTCGAGGTAATGGTAACACAGTCGTTCGCCAAGAACTTTGGCCTGTACGGTGAGCGCTGCGGCGCGCTGCATGTTGTCGGGAAGACCAGGGAGTCAACGGATAATGTTCGTGGACAATTACGCTCGCTTATCCGGGCTGAGTTTTCGTCTTCACCTGCGTATGGCTCGCGAATAGTGACTATAGCGTTGGAGAACGGAGAGCTGGCAAAAATATGGTGAGTCGGCATGATTTACACATCGGATTTCACTGCTTTATATGTGCTAATGCTGATTGCCTTTGCTAGGCGGAACGAGTTGGATTCCATGAGAGAGAGGCTGCTTTCCCTCAGGGGAACTCTTTATAATGCGGTGTCAACGAGTATCAAGTGAGTTCAGCATCTGTTTGCAAAGAATGAGAAGCCGGTATGCTCATAGTGCCTAGGTACCGGGCGATTGGACAGTCATCACATCAACACGCGGCCTCTTCTGGTAAGCATCTCAGTGATTTCCCTGAAATACGGCCGACTGATTCTGCACAAGCTACCTACCGCTGAATCAACAACAATGTGTGACACTGCGAGAAGAACACCACGTGCATTTGCCCGAGACGGGTCGCATTAACGTTGCGGGGTTGAACAGCAAGAATATTGACTATGTCGCCAAGTCAATTAAAAATGTCTTGAAATCGGGGAAGAGCCGACACGCGTCTTACTTCGCTGTATCGCATTGGGCGGCATGTCTTTATGCAATCAGGCAGTCTTGCGCGATCCGGCGCACGTGATGAGATCCGACGCAGCAAAGCCGACAGTTGTCCAGTTGGCTGCATGGATACCTATGTACTGTCCGTGTTCGGCCCAGATGGCTGATGTGTTGGTGTCAGGCGGATGGATCTACTACGCACTTGTGGCGGCGGTGACAGGTTTGACGAGTCGCGGTCTCAGCCAAGGAAAGGAATCCTAAAGTTCCTGAGGAGGGCATGAGGGCAGGAGCGGAGGGACCAAAAGGGAGGCTGAACAGGGACCAGCCCGGGCAGGGAAAGGCCTACTTGGTACCTCTTTGTAGGTCATCCACCCACTGTGGACGGGGATGTCATCGTCGATATGATAGTGAAAATCTGGGGAAATGCGGGGGAGGCAAGCGGCTGATAACAGGGGCCCAGAGATACGGTAGATAGGGGCTCCTACCAAAAGTACAGCCTATCTACGGACGTAACACAGCCTGCCGGGGGCCTCCACAGATAACACTCAATCGCCTAAAGGCCCAGCCTCTCTGTACCTAGAACTAGTGCGGATACCTCGGTCGACACGACTAGCATCGTCATGTCCAGCACGCTGATTCTGAAGCCACTTTGATCTCGCGCAATCCAAGAAACTCACGCCTTCCCGGCCTCAAGTTTGTTGTTGTGTATGCTGCCGTTGTTATGGAGACATCCACCGCCAAAAGAACGGCAAAAAGATCATCCAACGCGCAAGTCCCTCATTCTCCACCCGCCCTTTGCCGCGCAAGACAGGCCTCTCATCTAACACGATGGCCATATGATACAGATGCTCTCGTTGCCGCAAGCAGAAGATCAAGTGCTCGGGGCTGCAGCCCTGTGAGGGCTGTAGGAAACGCAAGGTTCCTTGCAATTTCGACGACAACGAGACAAAGGTTGTCGTGTCTAGAGCGTATATGCGCCCCCCCCCCCCTTCCAGAATGCCAGCCTCTTGCGACCTTGGGCGTGCTGAGAGAGGTCTTCCAGATATCTCCTGGACCTACAACGCAGAAGTGGTCGATTAGAGCACAACCACCCACCGTCACCGCCCCCAGCCGAGGGATGTCTGCCTCCCGGACCGTCCGCATATCCCGCCGCCGAGGGCAGCGTGTCAGCCCTGTCTGTCTCAGGTCACGGCGATGACGGAGCGTATGAAGACGGTTTGTCAGCCCCGAACACACTCAACGATGTTCTCGGTAAAAATGCTGACGTATTTAATCGGCGGCCATGCAGGCAATTCGCAGAGCAACCTGGACGATGTCGCACAAGGGGCCTCATCCGAGGACCAGGGACTGAACCAGACGGGCATCACGAATCCACTTGCTGCTTCACCGTCAACGTTTATGTCGACATCAGATGGAAGAACCTGTTTGTTTCTGCTCTAATTGTGCTGTCTCCCTGTCCTGTCACACTGGCTGACATTGCTGCAATAGTTTACCTCGGCACAACATCAAACTGGTCCTTCACTGGCAAGCTCCTGCAGATGGCCTACGAGTATTTGCATCAAGCTCCCCTGCCACCAACCATGGTGCTTTTTGACGGTAGCGCCTACGACCTGGGGTGGAACAGTAGGAAGGGCCTGCTTGGCTCCAGTTCAGGACCCGATTCGACAAAGGACAACCCGCCGCTGGCCTTGCCGAGCCTCGATTACTCTGAATATCTCATCAATGCGGTAAAATTCCACTGTGGTCAAATATTTCACCTGTTCGATGACAACGACTTCCACCAGCGTCTTCAGCAATTCTATGCCGAACACGACCGCCACATCGCCCGCGAAAAGGCAGGATTATGGTATATACATTTCCTCCTCATCCTGGCCTTTGGGAAGATATTCGTCATGAAAAAGCCCGTTGGAAAACGCCCATGTGGTGCAGAGTTTTTCCTTAAAGCCATGCAGATCCTCCCGCCCGCCCATATACTCTGCCACGATCCGGTCGTCGCGACCGAGTTGCTGTGCTGCATAGCACTTTATCTTCAGTCCGTTGACCACCGTAATGCCGCACATTTATTTGTAAGTCCTTGCCCATGCCTCCTCCCCTTGGTTGCTGTAAAGCTGACCAGTACATCAGATCGGCCAAGCTATGCGTACTGCTCTCGCTTACGGCATGCACACAGACATGCCAGTGGTCCACCTTGGAGAGCCCCATGTACAAAGGTGTCGCAGAATTTGGTGGACGGTCTACATATTGGATCGGCAAATGACAAGCTTGATGGGACTGCCCCAGTCCATACAAGACGGCGATGTCCACTGCCAACTACCTGTGTATCAAGGCTCGCCCCAACGGACTGCCTCTCTCGACCTTCACATCAAGCTGGCCCGCTTGATTGCCGAGGTCAACAACAGTAAGGCCCCATTCCACAGCACAGTTCGGCTTTGCCTCTATCCTGTTCTGGTGCCTTGACCTGAATGGCGGACTGACATGACTACTCCATCACAGCTGTTTACGGCGTGAATGGCAGGCCCAACAAGAATTTTCTAATCAGCACCAAGGCGGCTTTGGAAAACATAGCAGTTCTGGCTAGCGAGCTCACACAGGCTCTTCCATTGAGGCTGGACCAGTCCGGCGATGGAGTGTCGAGAATGTCGGCCTCGCTTCATCTTCTTTACCATCAGGTATGAAACACGCTCGATCTTATCCCTGCCCAAATCAGCACAGCTTGATTGACCAGCGTATCTGCGTCTACATAGTGTATTGTGCTGGCAACACGGCCACTACTCTTCTGCTGCCTGAAAATAAGGCTTGAGTCGCCGGTGGGCTCGAAGCCCTCCACACCAGATCGATTCGGCACCGTGCTCCAAGTTTGTATGGAGGCTGCTCAGCAAATAATTATAATTCTCGAGAGCCTGCATGCCCAGGGCCTCCTCGGTAAGCAGGATTCCACGTTGGCCTACCGAGCTGTGACCAAGACCAGGTACTAACGCGACTCACAGAAACATTTCTTTCACTGGACCTTGACCCCCTATACGTATCGTCTACAGTTCTCCTCGTCGGAGCAACTGTCGACAAGAGCCTCCTGGCAGACCGTGACCGTTGGGTGCGGAGATGCCTCGCATTGCTCGAAGACATCGAATCAAGCGGGAACCTGATTGCCAGCTGGCGCAAGTCAGAGATCCAACGGCTAGATGAGATGCTGGTTGCAATCTCAGATGACACCAGGATCAAACCCCCTTCGTCAGTTGGTTCTGCTCCCGCCGAAAATCTTGGAGGCCCAACGTTTCAGGGCAACGTCTTCCACTCAGAGGCGGTCAACAATACTCTTAGCAACCCGAGCTTTCTGCACATACCGCAACCGGGTCCCTTCGACGTGCCTAACACCACCATCGGAGGCGGTGATGACCTTTGGGCGGAGCATATACTAGCAATTGCTAGTTCTATCCAGGATGAGGATGCTGAATGGATAGATCGTGCTATAGTGGACAATAGTATATGGTAGGAAGTAGACATTGACGCCGTATGCTACCCAGGAACAAGCTATGCTGCCCATAACAGGGCATCTACAGGTGTACGAAAGTGAGAACCATGCGATCACAGCTTGCTCTCCCGCCCTGCCCTCTTGATGTCCGCATACTCAGTTGTCGTGCCAACCCTCCAGCTCACCGCGCTACCCCAGTCTGCTCCCTTGGGCGTCTCCTTCCACCGCCACCGTGCGTTGGTCTGGCCGTTCGGCGACGACAGCAACTCCGTGATCCACTTACCGACAATGGGGAACATCTTGAAGCCGTGGCCCGAGTCGCCCGAGAGCAGGACGACGGAGCTCGACGAGCCGGGCACGTAATCGACGACAAAGTCCGAGTCGGCCGTGTCGGCGAACCAGCACAGCGACTTCCGGACGAACGGCCGGTCCGCCAGCGCGGGCAGGGTCTGGCGGAGCAGCTCGCGCAGCTTGGCCTCGTCCCCGGCGGGCAGGAAGCCCGTGCTGGCGTCGCGCTGCGCGGGGGGCAGCGAGACGCCCGTGGCGCGGTCGGTGTTGACGATGCCCGCGCCCATGGGGCACAGCTTGAGCAGGTTCGTGGCCGGGTCCGGCTCGAAGAAGAAGCCCAGGTCGCGCGCGTAGACGACGGGGATCCCGCGCAGCGCCGCGCTCTCCTCGGGCGTCAGCTGGATGTGCGCGACCGCCCACGACTTGGCGTGCACGAACCCGCCGGCGCCGGAGACGAGCCGGGATGCCACGGCACCCGCGGCCACGATGACCAGCGCCGCGGCGTGGAACCGGCCGTCTCTCGTCCGCACGCCCGTGGCCCGCCCGCCCTCGTACACGATCTCCTCGGCGGCGCCCGTGGTGCGCCCCAGCACGAAACGCACGCCCCGCGCTTGCGTGGCCCGGTGCACCGCCCTCAGGGCGTCCGCCGAGTGCGTGTAGCCGTCATAGCGGTTCAGGTAACCCTTCCACCCGGGAAGCGCCCCCTCGAGCTGCCAAGTCGAGTCCTGGATGTCCCTCCGCGAGTCGAGCGGCACGACGAATCGGGCAATCTCCGGGTGCCTCTCCGCGGCCCCTCGGAAGCGGTTCAGCGTGTCGATTGCCTTCTGCTCCGCCTTTCCTGAGGCGCAGTGCAGGAAGCCCACCCTGTGGAAGTACGGCGCGAAGAGTGGTTTCTTCCAGGCCTCCGCAGCTTCCTAGATGGCGATACATATTTAGCACACAGAAGTCAGGAATATTTCCATAGGGGCTTGGACCAGGATTGTATTTTTTGGAGCGGAGAAAGCAAGTGACTCACTATGGTCAGATCGGTGTACCATGGGTCCTCATATTCAACACGCATGATCTTGTTGAGGTCGTTGGCGGCCGAATATCTTGAGGGCACCTCGTCGTCCTGCTCAAGCACCGTGATATTTGAGTAGCCATCTTGGGAAAGATGAAGAGCTGTTGACAGGCCAAAAGCCCCCGCGCCGACGATGATGATGTGGTCCTGCTTCGAAACGCCCATGTTCAAATATTTGTTGTCGTATGTGGTCTTGGTGTAGTTTCATGAAGGCAGTTCTACAGACATTCAAAGAATGCAAATACTTTGTCTACTAGCCCTCTGTCGGCTGTGTAAGAGATGGTGGAAGAATGTACTGTACAAGTGAAGTCAAGACCTGAAGCTTGGCTCATCCAGGTGAGGCACACTAGGTATTATTACAGTGCCACGACAGAGTGAGGTCGTGCCGATTCGTTGTAGATAACAGCTTCCTCCTCGCCATCCGTTACCATCGTCAACACATGATCGCGGGCCGCTCTGCCGTGGCCGGAGACGGGTGGAACCCGCTGCCCCCATTCCCCACCCCCGCGGTCGGATGGGTTGGCGTAGCTGATAACCGCCTCGGGATGGCTTCCGAAATGCGATAAAGCGGGTGGGCGTTATCGGCCCGCGACTACCCACGAGCGAGGAAATGTCCACATCAACTCTGATACGGAGTTGGCCGTGATAGAGACTGCGGAAGCACTGGACATGTGATGCTTCCCCCGGCTGTAAGCAGTGCTGGCTATGGGCAGTCTTCTTCGTCCCGGTCCTCTGCGGCAAGCACGAAGAAGCCGCAGCTGCATGTGAGGGTTGTCTTCCACCAGCAGCATGCAACAAAATCCAAAGGACGGTCACACGGGAGGCCATGGCGAAATCTGCTTCCGTCGTCACCTAGTGGCGGACACAACAGCGGCGGTAACATCAGCAGCTATCATAGCCCCAATCATCACAGCTACAGACAGGTGAGTCACTGTAAAATCGGTATGCAATACAAAGCAAAGACTGACGCTCCCGATAGGTCTGTGGTTGAGAGTGTATCGACAGGGAGTCCATTGCTCAGGACTGTGGCAAAGAACCTTCTCTGCCCGTTCACGCACCCACGCCGCTTCTTCGCGACCAAGCCCGTGTTTGTGGTGTGGACCCTGTACGCAGCCACGTATTTCACGGCCAACGTGACAGAGACGGTGTCTGACAAGTACTTCGCCACCGAGAAGGCCCTGACTGGCACCGTCGTCTCCACGGCCGTGTTCATAATAAACACGCCCCTCGGCGTCTGGAAGGACGTCCGCTTCTCACAGCTCTTCAGCGCGCCCCAGGAGCCCGAGCCGAAGACGGCCAGGATCTCACGCGCCGCAGCGTCGGCGCAGACTGGGGCCGGGAGCCCCAAATCCATCTCGCCCCAGGCCGCTGCGCCCAGGAAGATGCCCCCCTCCGCCACGGCGGCCTTCCTCATGCGCGACATCATCACCGTCTTCGGCTCCTTCGCCCTCGCGCCCCAGGTGTCGGCCATCATCCCGGACTCGCTGGCCCGCACCGCACAGGCCAAGGCGTCGGCCTCCCAGCTGCTCGTCCCGGCGCTGACGCAGGTCGTGGCCACGCCCGTGCACCTCCTCGCGCTCGACATCTACGGCCGGCCAGGGCGCCGTGGGTTCGTCAGTCGTGCCGGCAAGGCGCGGGAGAAACTTGCCTCGACCACGGTCATGCGTGCGTTCCGGCTCGTCCCGGCGTTCGGGTTCGGGGTCATCTTCAATAACCATGTACGCTCCTCTCTTAGGGCTGGCGGTGGTGGAGACAGTATGGGAAATTGACGGGCCGGCGCAATTGACCGATCCCTGGCTAATCCAGGAGAGTCAGAGGCGGCGGATAGTAACTAGGAATGAGCCGGCTACAGAGCCATAAGTTGTTTTTCTTTGACGATATTGGGCAAGTTCGCCAATTGCATGGTAGCTTTAAATGTATTCACAAGGCGAATGCGAAGGGTAGACGGGTTTACAATTAAGAAGTCTTGTGCATTGGTATAATTTGGGTACAGCAACAACCATAGACGTTAGATGATCCAGGCATGCTACGGCACTGTAAACCATACGCCTCAAGATTGGTACTAGTACAGTTCCTCATCATCTTGAATGCGCTATCGGCCTTTGTAGCTAGGCCATATTTTCATATCCCCTTTCTTCTAACGGTGCAACACGATTCCTGCAGAAATTGGTAATTGCATGCTGACAATATGCTGCACACAGGGATGTGATGACACTATCTCTAACCTCGTTACATGGATAGGCCAGTACAATATAAGATGAATACAGGAGCCATATTAATGCTGTACTGATATATGTAAATGGCGTGGTAGACTTCGTTCCTGTTGTGCAGGCAGCCAATGAATCCCAGGGCAGAAACTCAGTCCACAATGGCTGCTGTACGTGAACAGTACTTTCGAAGCGTGTGATTACCAATAACTGATGCCCATTGACCTGGTTCTGTTTGACCTAACGGAATAGTCCACTTTGTCTTTCTTCATCGCGAAATCTCACATGATCAACCTGCACAGCTTGGACGCGCACGTTCCAACTATAAGACGACTTTAACGCGACAAATCATACATCAATTCATGCATAACTATGCCTACTCATTACTGGGGTACTTGAATCCCGTCTGCGGGAAGAATTCCTCCTTGATCAGGCGTGGGCTGGTGAAGCGCAACAAAACATTCGAGCTGCCAGCCTTGTCGTTGGTCCCACTCGCCCTGCTGCCACCGAAAGACTGCTGGCCGATGAGAGCCGCAGTGGTCTTGCAGTCTGCGAGGTGAGCCTTGTTAGCATCTTGACTGGACTCTTTATATAACAGGAGGACCAGTTTGGTAAACAACTTGACTTACTCAGATACAGGTTGCCGGCCGAGTACCTCAGGGTATCCTCCGCCTCCCTTAGGGCACCGCGGTCGTTGGCAAAGACAGCACCAGTCAGCGCAAAGCCGCCGCCGCTCTTGTCGACCTGCTCCAGGATGGAGCTCCACTTGTCGTCGGGGTAGACGTGGATGGCCAGCACGGGGCCGAAGATCTCCTCGTCGAACAGCCGGTGCGTCGGCGAGTCCGCGAGGTAGATGGTGGGCTCGACGTAGTAGCCCACCGAGTCGTCGTACTTGCCGCCGGTCAGGAGCTTCAGCGAAGGGTCCTTGTTGCTGGCGTCGATGACGGACTTGATCTTGTCGAACGACCGGCGGTGGATGACGGGGCCCATGAAGGCGGACAGGTCCTTGTCGGGACTGCCGATGGTGATCTCCTTGACCCTGGACTGGATGCCGTCGAGGAACTCCTTGGACCTTGACTGAGGGAGGTAGAGGCGGGAGGTGGCCGAGCACTTCTGGCCCTGGTATTCGAAGGAGCCGCGGATTGTGTGGTAGACGGCGCTGGAGATGTCGGCTGACGGGTGGATGAGGGTGAAGTTCTTGCCGCTCGTCTCACCGACGACCCGGGGGAAGTCCCGGTACTGCCTCTTGCCGATACCCTCGCCGATCTTGGCGTAGATGGAGCGGAAGACATCAGAGGAGCCGACAAAATTCAGGCCGGAGAACTCCCGGTGAGAAAGGACGGTGGATGTTATCTCCTCGGCATCACCAGGGACGAACTGGATCACATCTGGGGGCAAGCCGGCCTCCAAGAGGATCTTGTAGACAATAGTGCTGGCGTAGATGTTGGACGCTGAGGGCTTCCAGAGCACAACGTTGCCCATCAACGCGGGCCCGGAGACCAAGTTGCCCCCAATAGCGGTGAAGTTGAAAGGCGAGATGGCATAGACGAACCCTTCCAGTGGTCGATAGTCCAGCCGAGTCCACATGCCCGGGGT
The DNA here is from genome assembly GCA_039880775.1 of Diaporthe vaccinii. NCBI lineage: Eukaryota > Fungi > Ascomycota > Sordariomycetes > Diaporthales > Diaporthaceae > Diaporthe > Diaporthe vaccinii. The sequence goes on along the minus strand of JBCEDN010000005.1, from coordinate 898,819 downwards.
TCCACGGTCGTGCTGCCTCTCGAGCAACTCGGCAGCGTAGTTGCAGTTGAGTCGGAAGAAGTCGGCCAGCTCAGCAGCGGCATCGACCTCTCCCTGCCAGATGTTCTTGCCCTGGCCGAGCATGGTGGCGGCAATCAGCTCATAGCGGTACTTGGTAGAGACGAGCTCGGCGGCTCTCAGGAAGATGGCGGCCCGGTCGACAAATGGCGTCTGCTCCCATGACTTCTTGGCCTTTAGCGCCGACTCAATGGCGTTGGAGACCTGCTCTTTGGTCGCCAAGGGGAAGTTGGTGAATGTGGTGGCATGCTCGCTGGGGAGCGGCTGGCTTTCTGATGCAGACTCTGCCTGAACTTTGCCATTGATGAAGATGTCACTTTTCAGCGGGATCTGAGACCTGAGCCTGGCTACCGTCTCTTCGAGCTTCCTGCGCTCAGGAGAACCTTTCCTGTACTCGGGCTATAGAAATGTGTCAGAAAGGATTCGAAAAGCTGTCTCACGGCGGATGAAGACCTACATTCGGCTCGTTCCGCGCATCTGGCAGTCTGAATGGGACGGTTGTCTTCCCTCGGCTTGCAGCTACGCCCCGGAGGACGTTGCGCGCTGGAAGTCTCGCCAGCCGGCTTGGTGCTGCTAATCTGTTCATCTTCCACTTCTATGAGTGCCGAAAGCGAGACCAGGTAGTCAGTGGTGATGCTACTCCTCCGCTCTACCAGGTGGCTATGGAAGCGGCATTGATGTATAGGAGTGACCGGTGTATTAGGAGATAACCTTCACACCAAGCTACGTCCGCCGGAGGCTTGCTTTCACTCTACTATCTACGTCACATCCCGCAGTCGGAGACGAGCCGGCAGATTATATCTATGTGCTATCTCGAAAATGGTGGTCTCGTGGTAGTACTAAATCAGTGAAACGGAGTGGCCGGCCGTTCCCCGGCGATAGACCCGAGCCGTGTGCTGTTCTGTTTAAATGAATAGATTATGCAGCTATCAGGTCGCTTTCATCGGCTGACCCACCCGCTTGTCAAGCTTGTCGGAGAAGGTTCCGGTCATGCATTTGACACGCATTAGCGTTAGGCACTGGGACGGCCCATCCGGTGCATAATGCGCTGTTTCCAACCAGAATCGAGATGTTCGGGTTTGCCGAGGAAATTTCGGGATTCTGGAAGACAGTGTCGGTAGATGATGGCGGTACCACGGGTGGTAATTGATATTCTGAGTAGTGAATACCGATGAGCAAGTAGTCAATATAATTGCGATATGTCCAGTTGGATATATTATTGGGCGTCATGCAGTTGTCTAGTCTTCCATAGAAACCAGTCGAGGCTATCTGTCGTGTAAATCCATCCTCAATGGAGGGGGAAGCAGCAAATAAACCGCGCCATGGTTGCAAGTGTCCCCCCGGGAGGCGTTTGGTGCCCCGCCGTCACCTTCTTCGACCCAGATACAGACGAACTAGATCTGGAAGCACAGTCGAAATACTATTCATATCTCTCCAAGACAGGACTGGCTGGTCTGGTCATCCTCGGCACAAATGCGGAAGCCTTTCTTTTGACGCGCGAGGAGCGCAAGACACTCATCGCCACCGCCCGCAAGGCGATTGGTCCTGAGTTCCCCATCATGGCGGGCGTCGGGGCACACGCGACCAAGCAGGTGGTCGAGCACATCGACGATGCCGCACAGGCTGGCGCCAACTGCGTCCTGGTGCTGCCGCCCGCCTATTTTGGCAAAGCCACAACGCCAGCCGTCATTGAGAAATTCTACGCCGACATATCCAAGCGCAGCAAGCTACCCATCATCATATACAACTTCCCCGGGGTCTGCAACGGCGTCGATCTCTCGTCAGACATCATCACCAGGCTTGCCCAGAAGCACGACAACATCGTCGGGGTGAAGCTTACGTGCGGATCGGTGGCAAAGATCACCCGCCTCGCGGCTTCCCTGCCCAACTTCGCGACGTTTGGTGGCCAGTCCGACTTCATCATCGGCGGGCTCAGCTCGGGCTCCGTCGGCTGCATCGCGGCGTCCACAAATGTCTTCCCCAAAAAAATTGTCAGGATATTCGAACTCTACCGCCAGGGCAAGTACGACGAGGCGTTGAGGATCCACCAGAAGGCTGCGCTGGCGGAGCAGCAGATCAAGGATGGTATTGGCGAGACAAAGTATGCGGCTGCCATCCGCAGCGCCACCTACGCCGGGATCAAGGACGCGGAGAGGAAATTACAGCCAAGGACACCGTATACCACAGTAGGGGAGGCGACAAAGGCGGCGGTCCGAAAAGGGACTGAGGAGTGCGCAAGGATCGAAGAGAGCTTACCTCTTCGCGGTTCTGGACGTTTTGGGAATGCTTTGAGTCGGCTGTAGGATAATGACTCTGTATTTAGACAGCATTGGACAATCAATACCTTTTAGAAACATAAACCATTCTCAGCGTAATGCGATTCCCATTCGCTACTCAAGTTTTGGGCCTGCTTCTCGAATTGTAGAAAATTTTGCTGTCAAAGCCCTGGTGTAAATCCAGAATCTAGTGCCTGGTATCGTTCACATGAGGATCCTTCCCCATTAGCCGAGCAATTGTGACGGCTTCACGAAGACCCCGACCAACGTGGCCCCGAACCCCAGCTTCCTCGAGCACCATTAATCCCCCAATCGTGCATCCCTCAGGGGAGGTGCCTTGGTCCCTGAGGATGCTCGGGTGGATTCCGCTCTGCAAGAGGGTAGCGGTCCCAAGCATTGACTGCACGATGATGTCTGTGGCCTCTTTCCTCGGCACGCCCACAGCAACCGAAGAGTCTATCAACGCGTCGACGATCACGGCGAAGAATGCTGGCGTGGACCCTCCAACCGCGGTGAACGCATCCAGGAGTCGTGGGGGCAGGTGCACTGCCTTGCCTATGTGGTTGAATATTGAGTCCGTGATCTCAAGGTACTCAGGAGGCAGGCTCGGATCGGGCGTCTCTATTGAAGTTATGGACTGGCCAACAGTAGCTGCGATGTTGGGCAATGCGCGCACAACATGAGCCCTCGATTCGCCGGCGGTGGCGCCATCAGGAAGCGCAGCCTCGAGCTCCTGTCTGGTCCAGCCTGCAACGATGCTTATGAACAGCTTGCCCTTCAGAGAGATGCTCTCAAGCCCAGACTGTGTCAACAGCTGGCGGACATCTGCAGGGTCTGCTCCCACCAGAACCACGTCAGAATCCTTGACTGCGTTTGCATTATCATTGCGCGAGATCCTCAGACGGTCCCTGGAGACCCCGGTGAACTTGTCACGCAGCCGCTTCTCAGATTGCTCACTCCGGACACAGGCAATGAACCGGTTGATCTTGAGTGAGCCTCCCTCCTTCCCAGACGCCTCAATCAGGCTTGTCAGGATAGCTGTTCCCAGGTTCCCTATGCGCCACACACATTAGTAAATTTCCGCCGTAGCATGTGTGTTGGGCGGAGGGGCGCAACGTACCACAGCCCAGGATGCACAAAGACGACATCTTGGAGCCACGGGAGAGTAATAGCAGACTTGAGTGACGTAAGTGAGGAAAATCAGAAACTAGGAGGCGGCCGAGAGACAGAAGGGAGGATAATCACGGGGTTTGAACATAGACTCGGAATACGCTCTTGCACATGGTCGTATGCACCTTGACGTCTACGTCGCCTACTTTGGACCTTGCCAACGCATGGGTTAGACAACCCCCGGTTCAGATGCACGCAAAGGCTCTATGTGCGCTGTGTCTCCCTATCCGGTAATACTCTAAACTGCGGGTGTGTTATCTTGGCGGGAAAGCCGATCCTCACCAGGCCCACCCGATGCCGCACCGGAAGCCCATCCGATGCTGTTGACCCACACCCCGCTCACGGCAGTCAGGTTCCGGTGGGTCACTGCCGATAAGACTGTATACACTACGGTCAAGTGATACGCGGATGAGACGTCAGACAAAGCCAGCTCGGCTGGAGGCGGTCTTGTTCGGTGGGCACGGCTTGTTCATGAGGAATCATTTGACGATGAATGCCATGGGAACTACCAGCCTACTAAGAAGATCACGATCCAAACTTGATTCTCCTCCACGCCTCGGACTTGAGTGCCGTGTACTCGTCAGTCGTCCGCATCACCGCGTCGCGGTTCTCGACGGCTCTCCGCAGCAGATATGCCACGCACTCGCCCATGCTGCCCCACGTAGAGCACTTGTAGACCTCGGGCCCGGAACTGGGCCCGGTCCTCTCGGCAAGCAGCGAGAAGCTCACCTCGTCCGACATGCCGTGCAGCTGGCCGTATCCTACAGGCACGGTTGGGAGGCCCTGCCTCGTCCGTTCCTGGTGCAGCTTGTGCGCCCCGAGGACGCTCTCCCTGTTGTGGCTGGCCAGGAAGAGGTTCACCGAGGGGAACGGCTTGCCGCCCTCGGCTCCAAACTCGCCAATGTGCTGCTTGATCGCGCCCCTGGCGATGCCGTTGTACGCATCATCGGTGTCCTGCTTGCAGTCGTGGATCAAGGAACGGTCGTCTGAGAGGATATAAGCACCGCGCACCAACTTGAGGCCGAGCGTGAAGCCGTCCTTGCCGGCGGCCTCGAGGTGACTGGCGAGCACGTCCGGCATCCGCTTCAGGTAGGCCTGGTAGGTGTTGTAGACGACGGCAGAACCGTCACGGTTGAACTTGCGCATGGCGTCAAGTGTGGCCGCGGAGATGCCCTTCTGGAAGTGCTGAGACTCGGCGTCGACGATGACTCTGATTGAACGTGCCTTGCTCTTGGAGCAGATTTCGTCCAGGGCATCGGTAAACTGTTGTGGTGCTGGCTGACCGTTGGCGAAGGCTTCAGTGACACTGGGGCCCGCTCCGCTCAGTCTGAGATGTAGAGTTAGCTAATTATTCCTGTTGGTGTAAGATGTGCGTGGATCAAGAAAAGCGAATCCAACTTACTTGAGTGCAAGATAGTCCCCGTTCTCGATCAGCTTCATGGTCTCGAGTGTTCCAGTCCGCCACTCATCGATTTGCTTGCAGAACACAGTAGATTGGGCCACATCCTTGGGCTCGGAAACACCTTGTATGCCTGACCTGTCAGATTTATGGTCGAAGACTGTCTCGCGAGCATATGTAAGAATGACACCGCTGAACCCAAGATCCTTGAGACGGCGGACGCATTGTTTTGTCTCCCATGGCGTCTCGCCGGCACAAAACTGGTTGTAGAATGTTTTCTTGAGTATTCCGTGAATTAAGGGATTCTTGTCGACATTGAGGAGGTAGCCTCTTCCTGGCTGCGAGAGAAATGACAGTATCTTAAGGCAAGGTATGAGGAGTGCTTTCTTAGACGAGACCCCCGCTATGAATAAGGACCTCAGTAGGTTGCCATTGGGCAAAGCCGCCAGGGGCGGTCGACTAGAGGCCGGCAGGGGAGCCGCGATTATATGAGAAGCAGATCGTAAAGATCCAAAGAAGCGGTTGACTTTTTTCATAGCAATGTCTATGTCGATCAGGAGGCGGGTGATCGTCTTCTCAGCAAAGCAGGGGAATCTACAGCAGAGAAGATGCTGCTCATGGTCATCCAGCTGTCGAGGACAAGACGGGGACGATGAACACAAACTTAATACCTTCTAGTCTGTGTTACGCTCTAGTTTCGGATGGGAGACGGTAGTAGTGATCCGTGTCGCCCTTACACACCATTGGTCAATGATGCCGATATCGTCAAGCGCCCGGAGCCAGATGCGATGATAAACATCACCTGAACAGCTTCCCGGCAGCGCATCACATGCACAAGCCCGTTCACGGCCCTGGCCACGTCTATCTTGCATGATCGTGATGGCACCGCAGATACCAGTCCAGTCCCAAACATGCACGTTGCACCAACCAGGTCGCTAAGTTTCCCCTCGCCTCCTTCGCCTATCACGGACGATACCGCCCGGTGGCGATAAGGCTGCAGTGATTATATAAGTAACCAACGGGAGGCCATCCGATCCCAGCTAAGATATAAGTAGCACACCACAGCCTGCGTAAAGTAAGGCGGCCCATCCCGGCCTACCCCAGGTTCCAAAGGAATGGGTCTGGGTCTGGGGTATAGATTAGGACTCAGGACGAGAACTGCGGCTTAGCCGATGCACAATGTCGGGCTCATTTCCGTCCCCCGGGTGCTTATAGATTGGCGGAGCCATGTAGCATTCTAGATTCTCCTATTTAATCCATTTTTGAGTTTGTTGTCACACAATCGAATTCGTGTTGTACCCGCAGTTTCCACCCTTTTTGATTCTCACGTCCATTTCTGTGACCTCCACGGTCACGCGCAAGAATTAGCCGCCCTCGTTACACCGCCTCCATGTCTGCCCCCGAGTACAGCTCAGACGTGGGTGTGGGGATGGATTCCGACAGGAAAAGCGAAGATAACAGCAAGAGCCTCGCATTGACTCAGACACACGGAAGTGTGCACGTGGGCAATGTCGTCAATTCCGATCCGGACCAGCTCAAGCGACATCTGGGGAACCGACAGATCCAATTGATTGCTATTGGTGGCTCCATGGGAACGGCAACCTTCGTCAGCATCTCGACCGGTCTCGCTGCCGGAGGACCTGGCAGCCTTTCCTCGCCTATACTTTCTATGCCTGTGTGATGGGTCTCGTGAACAACTGCATGGCTGAGATGGCTAGTTTCCAGCCAGTCACCGGAGCCTTTATCCGGATGGCGGGCAAGGGGGCTGACGAATCCTTTGGCTTTCTGGCCGGCTGGAACTTCTACATCTACGAAGCCATTCTGATCTGATCCCTTTCGAACTCTCGACCTTGACCCTCGTCCTGTCGCTCTGGCGTGATGACATACCGGTGGCTGCTGTGATATCCGTCGCAATCGTGCTATATTTGTTAGTCTGCTCCACAAGCTGCGAGCCTCTGTGAGGGCTTTACTAACTCACCATGCACAGCTTGATAAATGTCTTCGCGGTTGAGTGGTATGGGGAGTGCGAATTCTGGCTAGCAACCGGCAAAATCTCCTTGCTTGCTATCCTGTTCTGCTTTACCTTTGTCACCATGGTTGGCGGCAATCCGAAGCATGATGCATATGGCTTCATATACTGGCAAAACCCTGGCGCATTTGCCGAGCACATCACGACTGGTGACTTGGGCCGCTTCCAAGGCTTCTTGGGTGCCTTGTGGAGCGCCGTCTTCACAATCGTGGGACCGGAATACGTTGCTATGGTAGCCGGTGAAACCAAGCTGCCCCGACGACACCTGAAGGCCGCCTTCAAGACGGCATATCTCCGCTTCGGCCTGTTCTTCATTGGCAGTGCTTTGTGTGTTGGAATTGTGGTCGCGTACAACGACAAGACCCTGGTCTCCATCCTCTCTGGTGAAGGCTCAGGCGCCGGAACTGCTGCCGCGTCGCCGTACGTTATCGCCATGAACAACCTTGGCATTGGCGTTCTGCCTCACATCACCAGCGCGCTGTTGGTGACTAGCATTTTCTCGGCTGGAAACGCTTACACCTGCTGCGGCGCCCGCAGTCTCTACGGACTGGCCCTTGACGGGCAAGCACCCAAGTTTCTCCGCAAGTGCACCAAGTCTGGTGCGCCTGTCTACGCACTGGGCTGCACCATGATCTTTCCCTGCCTGGCATTTCTCAACCTGTCCAGCAGTACGTCCCAGGTGCTGAGCTGGTTCGTCAATCTCGTAACCGGCGCACAGGTTATCAATTATATCACAATCTGTACGACGTACCTCTTCTTCTACAGGGCCTGCCGCGTGCAAGGGCTCGATCGGTCACGTCTGCCTTACTATGGGAGATTCCAGCCTTACTGCGGATGGATTGGATTGGTCATCATGACTACCATTGTGTGCGTATATGGCTACAGCGTGTTTCTACCCGGCCGCTGGGACATCAAAAACTTCTTCACCTACTACTTGATGGTTCTCGTCGCACCTGCCCTCTACTTTGGGTGGAAGTTGACGCACCGCACCAAGATCATCAAGCCCGAAGAGGCAGATCTCGTCTGGGTTGCGCCAGCCATCGATGCGTACGAAGCCAGCTACGAAGAAGATGCTCCTGGCTTTTGGGTTGAGATTGCACAGATTTTCGGTTTCTACAAGAAGTCTAAGAGTAAAGAGCAAGCCTAGGCGAGTATACACGCTGGTCATGAAATAGTAGTGGAACCGGGCAGTAGATAAGATACAAGGTGTTCATAGTTTTTGTGATGGGTAGAACTGCGTCAAGAGAATTGGGACGTAAATACATCAATGATGTCGTATACACACAAGATTCCTCAACCACTACTGGTGGAAGAATCCGGAAGCACGAGCAGAAAATCCGCGTTTTCTGGTCACGGTTTCAACTATCGATCCGTCACCGACTCGTCGAAAGTATGTGGGTTTTCGTTCGAGAAGTCGCACAGGTTGAACCAACCTTTCGGCCCCCGGGTGTTCGAAAGTGACCAGTTGTTTCTGTACGGGAACTTTGGTAATAAAATGCGTGCCCTTGACTCGGTACTTTCTAGGCGTTTTGCGAGATTTTTTTGTCAAGGTTTATCAACCACGGTGGCAATTCTACGAATCGAGACTCAGGAGATTTAACATTCGCCCCGCTTTCGAAATGCTGTCAAAGTTCGGATTCCCCTTAGTATAATTGAGGTCGGATTCCCTTTCCAGGCCAAATCCCCTCGATCACTCTGCCTGGGCCGTCGGGCATTATGGAGCTGGAGCTAGGATATGCCCTTTCAACCACGAAGTGGCTTGCTAGTCTTCCCTAGGGTCATTTTCACGAGTTTAACAGTGGCGCAGAACGCCGGACAAAGTCGAACCTGAGACGCGATGTACCTAGATCCCACTTTCACTCCGTGTTGTTCCGGTCATTATCTGGGTAGAAACTGGATCTAATCAGGTGTTAGTCTTCTATGACCTTGCACCCTTATTGAAGGACGATGTGGATCCTTCTACAGGCCAGATCCCTTTTCCCTCCCATTGGCATCTCAGAGACCAGAAGCCTATCGAAGCAACTTGATTAGTGTGCAGGTCTTGGTACCTGCAGTAAGCCGTCTTGCAGGTAACAAGTATGGTTATGTACGGCGCCATGATGACAAACCATCGCTCACCGAGATTCTTTTCTTGAGCGGATTCAATGTGGAGGACAAGCAAATGTGCAAGACAGTTAGCGGCTTGAGAAAGTTCATTCTCCCGGTCTTATCATGCTTGACAAGCTAAGCATCGCGCCAAATTAGTGAAGCCATGGAATGGGGCTTTTTCACACGAACTTGTGGTGGTCTGTCCGAGCCTCGAACCAGGTCGCTCCGGAAGTTTCTCGCCCTCTTTGCGCCCCAAGACATCGGGCCGCTGACTTGGTCATGAGGGTTTGGCAAGGCCACGACAAGCTTGTGATATCTGCCGGCTCTTGGTATAATCAGATCAGCATATCACGGGGTGTGTGGCGTTCCTGGGCGAGGTGGATGAGGGTGCGGTTGAATGGAGCATGTTGGTTCCAAGGCCACTATCGCGAGGGACAAGTCGCCAAGGGGGCCTTGGCTCTTGGAACATAAATCCTTCAAACATGTCTCGACTCGTGACGCTTGGTCACGGTTCCCCCAACGAAGCCACTTTGGATTTGAAGAAGCGTGCAATGATGTATCTCCGGCGACAAGGCTCTCCTGGGCGCGTTTGTCCTCAGAATTACGTCGGCGGCTTGAGAACTTCGAAATTTTGCGATGTTCTGCAGGCGAGGGTCTCGTGTAAACAAAGTTTCCCGGTCAACTTGGCGTTCCTAACGCAAGCGCCCAATTTTAACAAGGTCAAGGTTCCCAGCCAGTTTGGCTATCTTAGTGATGGATGGTGTGCAGGAGCCAAGAGTATTATAGTATTCTTCCCCAGACTTTTGAAGGAGGCGACCGGAAGCTAAGGGGGGAAATCGGACACATCACCCCCAGAGCTCTAGCTCCCCCGGATTCCAAACATGAGCCCTTGCGCCTAGCGTCGTGGCACCCCAGATGAGCCAACGTGTCGGTCCACCCTCGTCGAATAGACTCTTCCCGGATCGTGGTGACTGGACCCCCTGGCGCTTGGCCTGAGGGGTTGCACGCTCGGGTGTAGAGCGCCCAGATGGCGGAAGACACTCATGAATGACACAAGGATTTCCGAGCTGTCTGACCGCCTGGACAAGGCCGTTGGTGGATGCGTTGCAAAGTTGGATGGCCGTATGATGATTGATATAAAGCTGAGTGATAATCCTGTCACCGTCAGGGCATTGGGACCGTAAGCCTTCCACCTCACCCGGATCCTCTTCCCCTACCTAGTCACCTCGTCCTACATTTCTCCCAGCAGACATGTCCACTCCCGTTACCAAGAATGATTCGGGCAGCGAGAAGCCTGACGTCGTCCATCAGGACGATGCCCTCTTCCGGACCACCAGTGAAGCTGGGCCGGAAAAGCCAATTCCTCGGGTCGGCAAGGTTGACTATTCTGGAGCTTACGAGAAGACCGACCCGAAAGAGATCGCCTTGGTGAAGAAGCTGGACAAATGGATCATGCCCATGCTATGGTGTGAGTATTCCAACAGTCCAACTTCCTCAGCTGAACAAAAGATTGGTCTACTCATACTCGCTCAGCAATGTACTGGCTCAACTATCTTGACCGGAACGCCATCGCTCTGGCTCGCTTGAACGATCTCGAGGAAGACCTTAACCTTTCGAGTACCCGTAAGTGCTCGTATCATCACAGTGGTACACCGAGTATAATCTGAACATCGCTTGCAGAATATCAGACGTGCGTAAGCATTCTGTTTGTTGGCTACATCTTGGGTCAGATCCCGTCCAACATGTTCATAAATCGAACCCGACCAAGTCGTTACATGGTGAGTCTGCACTCGTTGACAGTTGAGTCACAGTAGCTGACTGTCCTCTTGAATGAAGGGGATTATGATGATGTTGTGGGCAACCGTTAGCGCCCTAACTGCTCTTTCCAAGGATTTCGTCGGCCTCCTTCTCACGCGTTTCTTCCTGGGTGTCACCGAGGCTCCTTATTACCCAGGCGCAGTATATATCCTTTCCGTGTTCTACAACAGGAAAGAGATTGCCACCCGCATCGCTATTCTCTACACAGGCAACGTCCTTGCCACAGCCTTCGCGGGCCTCATTGCCGCCGGTGTCTTTCATGGCATGGACAATGCTATGGGCCTCGCAGGCTGGCAGTGGCTGTTTATTTTGCAAGGGGCGGTGACTTTTGTCATGTTAGTTTACATCCTCCCTAAGGCTCGAATCCATTTGAGGGTCCTTTACACTTGATTTACTGATATTACTCTGCAAATAGTGCTCTTGTCGGCTTTTTTGTTCTGCCGGATTTCCCTCTCACGACGAAGTGGCTGACCCCAGAGGAGCGTCAACTAGCCTATAACCGTATGGAGCTGGACACGGTTCAGAATAAGGGTGAGACGGGTACTCTGGCTGGTCTCAAGCAAGCTGCCCGTGATCCTCTGGTTTGGGTATTTGCAGCAATGGCGCATATGCATTTAGCGGCCAACGGATTCAAGAACTTCGTAAGTCACCTTCTGCCCGGACAAGGCCTGATTCGGCTAACTGATCTCTTTCACACATAGTTCCCAACCGTCGTCGAGACCCTGGGCCTCGGTGAAACTGTTACTCTTGTTCTCACCTGCCCACCTTACCTGATTGCCGGCGCGGTTACAATTCTGCTCTCCTGGTCGTCTGGCCGCTTAAATGAGCGAACCTGGCATATCACTGTTTCAAAGACTGTGGCTATCATTGGTTTCGTTGCTGCGGCTGCTACACTCAACATGGCAGGCCGTTATGTAGCTATGGTCATATTCACGATTGGAACCTATGGAGTCAACAGTCTCATCCTTGGCTGGTGCGGCAGTGTCTGTGGACGTAAGTGTCATTTGATCATACTTGAGTGCCGTTTCCGCCCCTCCTCTCTTCGCGGTCTCTTTTTGCTAGCACTTCCAAACACAGGCCTGCTGTGAAAATTTTGAAGCGTGTCATATGAGCATATGCTGACTTCCTATGCAGAAACAAAGGAGAAGAAGAGCGCGTCCATTGCGATCGTCACGACAATCATGAATGCAAGCTTTATTTGGACTCCCTATCTGTGGCCTAAGAGCGACGAACCTCGCTATGCTATTGCAATGGGGGCCAGCGCAGGCTTCAGTCTGGCCACTTTCCTACTAGCTTGGTTGGCCAAATTCTTGCTGGTGCGAAGGAACAATAAGCTTCGTCAGTCAAACAACGAGACAACCACCTTCTATGTGTACTGATGTGCCGTTGGCAACTGGGGGGCATTGTCGAAAGAATACACGGCTGCGATCACAACCTCAACAAGCCGTTGGTGTTTGCCAAATAGATAGCAGCACCAAGAACAGAATAAAAAAGGGCTTTAAGGGTCACGAAGCCCAGAAAATCTTGCTTCGGCGGCTCTACAATAATTTCAGTCTCATTTGGCAATGGGTATTAGCAATCCGTATGAGATGACCATAACAGGATTCAAGAGTCTTGAACCAAATACTCTCCGTAGTTTTGGCAAGATCACTGGCAAAATCCAAATGGGTTGGGGCCCGTTCCAATTCCTACTCCTAGTACTACCTTGGATGTGGCCCAAATAATGCCACCAAGCTGGTAGAACCCCGGCTGTGTCTTCTTTCTATGGTGGCTGAGAATCATGGCCGGTTTTGTGGTTGTGCATCATATGCTTGAATATCCTATATTGTCCCTATTGAAAGGAGGTCCAAAGGTCGACGCTAGAGGATGCGATGGCCAGTCTCTGTCGCGTGACTATTTGCCTGGCTCCTAGTAGCCCACTAGCGGTGATTGGTCTGAGATTTCTAGACTATACAATTGAAAGATATTCACAGCTTCATATAAAATGCACCTTTTAAAGGAAACGAGCCGATTCAGACACAACCTTCTATTCCGTCACAATTCAAATCCAAATTCTTCAACTTCAGCAAAAATCATCATATTGCACCACGATACCATAATATTGCAACGATTCTTATTTCAAAGGACAACAAGAAATATCAGCAATACTCCCCATCCATAATGCAGTCCTTCAAGGTCTTCATGAGCCGTGTCTTATTCCGCGAGACAGCCGCACGCAAACCATTGATGATGACTCCGCTCCAAGCCTTCAATCAACTTGACAAATCACCGGACATCTACCACATCGATCCCAAATATAAGGACACTTGGTCGCAAGGACCAGATCTGCTCTGGTTGCACAACACCCAAGACAAGCAAAGGAAGATGTTGAAGGCCAAAATTGAGAGGAACTTTCCTGCTCCGGGAACATACAGAGAATACATTGACCTTCCTGAGGGCCAAGTCCACATTGCAAGGTACTTCCCCTAAGGATGCTTCCTTGAGGTTCAGCATTAGCGAAGCTCTGATCAGGCGATTGAGAAATGCCTGTCATCTTGCGCAATAAAAATCACTCGGGCCCATGGCGTTGCTCATTGGTCTCGAGCTGGTGCAATCAACGTATAATGGGAATTAAATCAGTTGGGTCCACTTGACGGTTGGAGGGTGAACAGTCTACCGGCAACCGAACTGCAAAGGGTGACGAAGTTGGGTTACGATTGGAATGACGTGGTGCGCTAAGTCCCCCAACCTCACTGTTGGGCGCAATATCATTTTACGGCCTTTGTTGTGGGGCGGCAATTGATATAATCTACCTAGGTAGGAGGTAGACAACTAGCCGTCGGATTCTGGGGCCGCAGTATACAACATGTCAGGTTGGTCGGGCGTCTGAAGCCGGAATTGTCAAGTGCTTTGTCTGAATTCGAAACAAGATTGAGACCTCGTTTCCGCCCCTTGCTCATATTCGGAAACAAATCAGATCAGTCGTTGATTTCCGGCGTGTTGTAAGGGGCGAGTCATTGGGTGATGAGAAGGTTTCAAATGCTGGCTTCGTTGCTTGTGTGCAGCATCTCCGAGGGTTCAGCAGTCCACGGCCTGTTTCGACGCAGGTCATGGTCGTGTGGGAGCGCCGCTCCCCCATCGAGACGAAGGAAGGATAATATGACCCGTCGGATTGCTGCGACAGAGTAGAATACCCTTGACGGCCTGTACCGGCGTGTCGTCCACTCCAGACAGACGCCATGCCCCATTGGTGGCCCCTGTCCTTTCTGTTCGGTGGGCAGTGGGGTGGGGAGGGAGTTCGTGGTAAGGCCGAGGAAGCAGGGATGGCCGGATTACAGAAGGAGAGTCATTGCACCTCCACTTAAGAAGAGGGCGTGTCGAGAGGAAAGCCGGCCTGACCATATATATGTATATTGCAAAGAAGACATTTGGTTGTGATCTACGAGTCCGAGAGCTGAGGAATTTCGGCAGACGGTTCTGCCTCAAGTTGCAAGATCTGAGATTGACTCGGATTGCGATGGGAATTCCCCGGGATTGCGGGACGAGCGCGGGTTGCAAACCATGGAGTGCCTGGCAAGCGAGGGCCATAATTTTTTTTTTTTTCTTTCCACAGATTGCACCGCCGTTTTCGCGGAGATGGGCGGCTTTGGCGATCAAGCCCGTTTGGGGAGCCGAGAGAAGCGCGTCTGTGTGTGTGTACACTGTACAGCACACAGCGGATGTGTGGTTCACCAACGAAACCAGCATGGCAGCGTTCCAACGCTACGCCCCCGCGATGCCACGCCATGCCACGCCACGCCACGCCCGAGCTCGTGCCGTCCCGCGTGTTGGAGGCTGGGTACCGACGAGCTGTCAAAGCTGGCGCGGTAGTGCGGCTGAAGGGTCTGGAGGGTGTCAGGCTGGAGGCTTCTCGGAAGCTTCCATCGGCAATGGGGTCGCCCCTGAGGGATGGGCGGCCAGGATCATCCAGATCGCCCAACGGTTGTGCCCTACACAGTCCACCGCACGGAACAGCCCGCGCTGGACGACTGCCGGTGCGGTTGATGGAAGCCATGGAAACCTTGTTTTGCTGGTTGAGCGGGTGTGCTGGGCGTTGGTGCCAACGAGGACACGCGTGCCTCTCCCGCGGACCGGGATCTTTTGTTGGACGAGAAGCACATCGTTGCTTGGCCTGATACGCAGTACACTAGTGTAGGCCGTCCGCTGCGGCAGTAAAGACCGGTCCCAGCAAGCCGGAAATCCTTGGAGCCATCCTGTGGGCATCCCTGGCGAACGCTGGCAACGTCTGGCACGTCTGGCAGGTGGTGGGCGCGGCGCTTGCAGGCCCAGTGCCGAAGCGAGAGTCGATGATGGCGAGGGCTGCCCCTGAGATGGGGACAGCCCAGGAAAAGCAGGCTCCACGTCCTGCCAGCGAATGCAACATCGGTTTCTCTCAACGGGCGACAGTGGACCCCGGGCGGCGACATGACACCAGCCCGCGGTCGCGGCATGAGGCGGATGCTTTCCGACAGCTCATGCTGGGTGGACGTGACTGGTCCTGAAGTCTATGGGTGGGGTGTTGGCAATTACTCGCGGACGCCGTCCCCTTGATTTTCTGTCAGCGGGGCTGTGTCCGAAACCAGCAACGACCGCCCCTCCGACCCCCGTTTGTGGCTCGTTTACGGCGGTGATGGGGACGCTCTGCCCTGCCCGTGAAGTGAACAAATAAGAATCTGCCGCTCACCTTGCGCGACACGCCAGTGGCAGGCCACGCAGGACTGCCTTCTGCATCCCCAGCCGGTCAAGTGATCAACGCCTCCCCAAGTCGACGTGAAACAGCCGAGACCGGTGTGCATCCAACGTCCAACGTCCAACGTCCAACGTCCAACATCCAACATCCAGCGCTGCCAGCACTTACTTCTCTCTGCCGTGGCTGCTCACCTCCTGAAGCCAACACCCGGCAGCAGCACACCGACTAGGCCTCAGTCGCTCGCTCACTCACGCACTCGCTCACTCGCCCTTACCCGATTACTCACGCCACACACTCGACACATACACACACACCTACACACACCTCTCCTAAGTGTTCCCGACGGCAAAAAAAATGTCGACCACATCGGAGCGAGAGCCTTTCGTGGAGGCCCGCTTCCTCGAGGATCTCCAGAAGGGCTCGGACCTGCTGGAGGCGCCATTCAACCTGAAGGTCATGAAGGAGGTCATCAACGCCCACCGCGAGCTCATTGACGACGCCGCCATACAAATACGCGGCACCAGCAGTCCGGGCCTGCCCATCTCATTCCGGATCTTCATGGCCACACCCGCCGACACGCTGCAAATCGCCGAGGACCAGGGGTGGTTGCATCCCGACAACCCCGTCCTCAACCTCGCAAGGGCCCTCCGGACCCAGTGCAAGGGCGCCATCGAGCAGCCCGAGTTCACGGCTGACAAGGGGTGCGACGCCCTGCTCATGTACCTCAACGGCCTGCGGGATCTCGACTTTGTCCTCGCAACGCCGGGCATGCCCGAGGGCATCAAGGCAAACAGGCAGAAATTCCTTGACATCGACCTCAGACAAATCGTCGTCGTCCACTTTGACTACCCCCTGGAGCTGATATCCTTCTATTTCCTTGGCCAGGGCCCTCTGTCCAAGGCAACCCTGGACAAGATGGTCGCCCTGACTGGCGCCCCACCACCGTCGCAAGAGGTATACACCGACATCGTCGGCGTTCTGCTGGACTCATCGTACTATCTCACCGTCGTCATGGACTACCACACCGGCAGGATCGCCAAGATCGAGCTGCACCTGTTCTTCCCCGTCAAGCTGCCCCCGGATATGAACATCCCGAGCGTCGGGGAGCGGCTGGAAAGCTTCTGGGACATTCCCACCTATGAGTCCGAGGAGATGGATGTCTTGTCATACTGCTTCGGCGACACGCAAACCGGCGACATCTTGGCATTAAGAGGCTACTGCGGAGGCTTCAGAGAGTTGATGAGGTCGTGGGGTATCATCGGCGCATGATTTGTCTGGCCGCAAATCAAACTGAAAACAAGATGCAGGAGCCAACAAGACAGAAAGGGGCCCATGAGATGCCTCGGTCGTGACAGAGGAGCCATTGATATAGCATAGAAGCGATTGATACCCAAAGACCAGCGTGCCTTGGTACTTACTGTACTGTAATGAACAGTATACGTTTTGTCAACCCTGTCCGGACGCCCTCACAACATCGGGCAACGATAATAAAGCCGGTGCGGTCTTTTTCGGGAACGGGCAAACGGGCCCGAAGGGCATCTGCATCTGGTCTCGGAAGGCGGGTTGTGTATCGGGGACTGGACATCTGGCAGGAGGTCTGCATCCCTAGGTAGTAAACGGGGAAACGTAGCCAGGACATATTCATCTTGTGACTTCCCGATGCCCTTGGTTCGGAACTCTCCATGATGGTGCTCTTAACGAGGAATTCATCCTGGTTTGGGCTCCTACTAATAATGCTGGCAAAGCGTTTCGGGGGAAGGAGGAGTGGTATGGGCAGAGAACATGGAAAGGAGTTCCAAGACATGCGGTCGTTGAGGTAATTATATTACTCCAGCCTAGGCCTCCAAGAGCGATATAGTCCAGCATTAAGCATTCTTCAAAACCGACTAAACGAGCACTATCGCTGTTAGCCCCGTCTAGGACAGGCTAAGTGAAGACAGCTTACAAACCCAGGCCTTGCAGATGATATCATTAACAGAATGCCTCGCAATAAGACTTCATTATAGCCACGCTCTTTTTCTCGCTATGTGGGGATTGAATCGGATGGTTGGTCCCAAGCTGCGTGAGAATTTAGTATATCAACCTGAGACCGAGACCGGGAACACAACGCGCCCTTCGGTGTTTGGGGGTCAAATCAAGGATGTACCCCTCTTTTTGGAAGCTTCACTTATACCAACCAGTACCGCGACACTAGCTGCGAGTAACCTGGGTCTCAGCGTGATAAATTGACCGTTGTCATACTATATACATAGCTCAATCCTTATTCCGCAACAGCCAACATGCCGGTACACAGCATAGCTGAATTCAAAATCGATGCTTGGGGTTTGTCGTTGCCTGCCACTTCCTCTGATCATGAGACCCAGGCTAACATTTCTGCATAGTGAGAGACTATGGAGTATGATCCCTTTCAAGGCTTGCTCGCATGGATATCCATGGTCTAACCTAGATATCATGGCAGCCTGCGGCCAAGCATCAGCTCCAAGGTTGGACCACTCCGAGATCATCTTTGCGACTGATCTAACATCAGTTCAGGATCGTACGCGACGGCTCTGTCCCTGAAAGACTTGCAAGAGCTTCATCCAGCCAAGAAAAGCCCGGTTGACCCGGAGCTGAAGCTCACGTATGGTCAAGTCAAGGGCAGTTCGGACCTCCGCAAGCGGATCGCAAGTCTTCATTCCTCCAGGGATGTTGAATTAACAGAGAACAACGTCGTCATCACCCCGGGGTCAATAATGGCGAATTACCTTGTACTTGCCTCAATCTGTGGGCCCGGAGACCATATAATCTGCCAATTCCCTACTTACGGGCAGCTATACCTCCTGCCAAAGCACCAGGGCGTCGATGTAGATCTCTGGACGATGAAGCCCGAAGACGAATGGGCCCCGGATGTTGAAGAGCTCCGGAAGAAAATCAAGCCGAACACCAGGGCAATCATCATCAAGTCTGTAAAACCGCTGACGGTGTGGTTGGTGATGGCTCTATGCTAACACGAGAAAGCAACCCAAACAACCCCACCGGCTACACTCTTTCCAAGGACTTCTTGGAGAAGATTATCAATATCGCCCGAGACTCCAATATCACCGTCTTCTCGGACGAAGTCTTCAGCCCGCTCTTCCATGCACCGACTGTCCCTCCCCCTCCAGCGGTTTCCCTCTCTTACGCCAATACCGTTTCCACAGGCTCCCTATCCAAGTCCTGCGGTCTGCCCGGGATCAGAATCGGCTGGGCCGTCTCACAAGACCTAGACCTCATCCAGCGGATCGTCAACCTCCGGGACTACACCACACTATCCGTGTCTCAGATCGACGACGGCATCGCACGCCACGCGCTGAGCCCCGAGATCCTCCCGCAGCTGATGTCCCGGAACCTGGCGAGCTGTGCGGAGAGCATCGCGAAGGTGGAGGAGTTTGTAGGGAAGCACCGGGACCGGTGCCGCTGGGTCAGGCCGCAGGGTGCAGGGACGGCGTGGGTGCAGATCGTGGGCGCGGGCGACGGCCGGGCTGTGGACGACGTCCAGCTGGCCCAGAGGCTGGCCACGGAAAAGAGCGTTTGCGTGGTTCCCGGGGGTCTCTGCTTCAGCGAGGACGGTGGGGGCGACTTCAGGGGCTATTTGCGGTTCAGGCTCGGCGATCCTGCTGTCTTGGAAGACGGACTACGAGCTCTTGGAGAGCTGCTGTGAAGTGTGGATGCACATCATGACATAAATTGATACAAATATGAATCAAATATCATGTCCAAATTTATCAATCCAGACTTTGGGGGCGTGCGTCATGGGCAGTTTGGTCATGTCAACAATTCCGATGTGATACAAATTGTCGCACAACGCCAGGGTCTGGCGCGCGTGACCATGCACTTACACTACCAGTACTACCTATTGTAAGAGACTAGCGAACACACTTCAGATCTAGTATATCAGTGGTGACGTCCCACGCAGCTTACACTGTAGCTCCAACCTTGTTCAACATTTTGGGCCGAACAGCCGGGGGTCATTACCGTTATCGATCAGCCCATGCAAGCCTGCCAAGACCCGCGGAGCTACCTTGGTATAGTGTCGCGGGTACATATCTCTGGGCCAATACCGTCTTCTCGTCTTATGATAAGCCGTACCACCGGCACACGGTGGCGCCGATAGGCACGTGGACGCGAGGTTGGAAATACTTTTTACTCTTCCTCCTCCATCTGCATTGTAACGGTAACTTTTGCTGAAAGGGCGTTTTTGAGGGACGTCTGACGATTCAGACGAGACACAACAATGGCGCTCCCCAAGATCCGACTTCCTCGGCCGCAAAAGCCTCGACTTCACGTCGAACAGCCCAAATCGTCTTTCGCAGAAGGCAACGCAAGGTGGTCAGTAAACGGAATTTCCTGCTTCTCGTAATCAGGCCCAGCGGTACGGAGACTGACGTGTGAATAGGACAAACAAGGACCTCGACCCCGTGCCCCCACACGAAAGGAAATGGGGCGTGACAAGCTTCATCGCGTACTGGATATCAGACGCCTTCAACGCGGCAACATGGCAATTCGGAGCCAGCGTCATTGCGGTCGGGCTGACATGGCGTGAGAGTGTCGCCGTTGTGGCATTGAGCTTCTTCATCATCTCTATTGTTGTAAGTCAGACGGCTGCTTCACTTCACTTCGCTTCGCGTCGAATTACTCGACAGTAGACTCACAGATCGCATCTCAGATCGCATTCAATGGAGCCACGGGCGTCATCCACCACACCCCGTTCCCTGTCATCGCACGTGCAGCATGGGGGTTCTGGGGATCCTACGTCGCCATTGTCTCGCGGGCTATATTGGCAACCTTCTGGTTTGCCATTCAGACCATGAACGGAGCATTCACCGTCCGCTGCATGATCGGCGCGATTTGGCCCTCCTTCCTGACGCTCCCTTCCAGCATACCACCGTCGCAAGGGATTGACGACGCCACACTGGGTTGTTTTGTGATCTTCTGGTTCGCCCAGATTCCTTTCCTGCTCATGCACCCGAACCAGCTCCGGTGGCTCTTCATGGCCAAATCCATCATCGTCCCCGTGGCCTGGATCGCAATCCTCATCTGGGCCCTCGTCAGCACCCGCGGGTCCGACATTTTCGACCAGAAATCCACCGTGTCCGGGTCGAGCTACAGCTGGGCCTTCCTGGCGTCGATGAATTCCGTCATCGGGAACTACGCGACCTTGTCGGTCAACCAGGCCGACTTTTCGAGGTACAGCAGGGTCTCGGTGCGGTGGCAGTGCATGTACGTGCCTCTGCTGCCAGCCTTCTTCACCTTCATCGCCTTTATCGGCATCGCCTCCGCCTCGGCCGGCGGCGTGCACTACGGCGTGATAGAGTGGGACCCCATCGCCCTCATCTCGCACTGGAGCAACCGCCCGGCCAGGTTCTTCGCCGCGGCCTCGTTTTCCCTCGCGGCCCTCGGCGTCAACATCTCTGCCAACTCCCTCTCCGCCGCCAACGACTTCATGGCTCTGTTCCCGCGCTATGTGAACCTGCGCCGCGGGCAGCTCCTCTGCGCGGTCCTCTGCTGGGCTCTGGTGCCGTGGAAGATCCTCGCGTCGGCCGGTTCGTTCCTCAACTTCATGTCCGCATATGCCATCTTCTTAGGTCCAATCGCAGCAATCATGCTTTTTGACTTCTGGGTCGTGCATAAGCGCAGGTACGACACTCTGGCCTTGTATGACCCGCACAACATATACTGGTATAAGGGCGGAGTGAACTGGAGGGCCATAGTGGCTTTCCTCGTCGGTGTTGCACCAAGTCTGCCTGGATTTATCAACGGCATCAACCCCAACATTAACGTGGGTTTGGGAGTTCACCCTTACCAGATCGGCTGGATGATCGGCTTCGTCGGGACGGCGGTTGTCTACACTGGTCTGTCATTGTTACTGCCTGCGAGGGAGACGTTTATAGACAGGGCTGTGAGGCCGGATGAGATTTATGCGACTCACACAGACTACATCAACGCACAAAGTCCCAAGCCCGGAGACGGGAGCGGAAGCGGCGAACTGGAGGCCGGTGTCCCTGAGAAAGCTGGTCTTAGAAGTAGACTAGAAAAGTTGCTGTAGTCTGGAGTATTCACTTTCCACTCTCTTATGACTGAGTCTCAATAGATCCATACAGAGTATAGTAATAATGGAAGTGTTCTCTCGCAGTATATGACCCAAGATGCAACAAAAGCGCGTGAAAATACTAACTGCCGTAGTTCATTAGGGGAATTCGCACTGAGAGAGACCATGCAGATTTTTCGGATAAGGACGAGCACCAGAGAAAAATTAGTGCCATGCCGTGAATGCATCCCACACTAGCTTTACCCTTTCTTCCAATGCTAGTCAGTTGGGAGGAGCATCTGTCGAAAGCTGTGCTCCTTTTTGTGGCTAGACACAGGACATTTCCTGCTTTTCAAGAGTTACTATTTGATAAAGTCTAATCATGATCACAGGCGGCCGCGGCGCTGTAGACACGGGTTCGCAAAAGAATGTTATTGTTCTCTCCAGGGAGGCCGCGAGTCTGCGAGTCTGCGCAAGAGAGAAGCACCTTTTTTCAACGCCTAGCAAACGAAGTTCCGGAAGCGGCTGCATAGCTGATCAGTAGTTGTTGTATGCGGATTCTTGAATTATGGCAAGTCAAACTTGGATCTCGAACTTCGACTCTATATATTCATGTTTTCGGGAACGTCATTTTGTCTATTTTCTGTCACCTTATATATATGCAGGCTTAAGGTCACGCTTTCCCATCAGTCAATGCCGACCTCATCTCACCCTTGATCCGTGTCACTGTACCAGCTCCGCCGTAGACCATGCTTGTGTAAATCATCGCCACGCTGGCGCCAGCGTTCAAGATCTTGAGTGCCTGCTCGCCGTTCTTGATACCGCCTGTGGCGAAGATAACCTTCCACGGAGGCTGCTTCGAGTCCTGTGCCTTGCTGGACACAATGCCCCCCAGGGCCGGGACGACGGCAGCATCCTCCTGGCCCTCACCACCCTGCAGTGACTGTGCATCCAGCATCTTGCGATACCTCCCGACCAAGTCCAGCGTGCGGTCGAACATGGACGGACCAGAGAATCCGCCCGTCTCCGTCAGCGCCTGTTGCTCCCTGGAGTTGAGCCTGACACCCTGTGGCACAAGGCCCGACCTCCGCTTGGTCGTGTTTCCCACGATCACTCCGTCCACGTCACTCATGTACACGGCCTGCACAATGCCCGCCATTTGCGCGCTTTCGTCCTCGTCGGGTGAGACCTTGACCATGACCTTCGGCTTGGTTTTGCGGTTTGTCTTCCTTGCCTCCTGGACAACGGCGCTCAATATCCTTCCCAAGGGCTCCGCAGCCTGCAGATCCCTCAGCCCGGGCGTGTTGGGGCTGGAAACATTGACGACCAGCACGTCCGCGTAGGGGGCCACACGGTTCACACAGTAGACGTAGTCCCTCGCCACAGCGTCAACATCCCGCTCGTCCGTCTCCTTCTGCTTCGCGACCTGCACACACAGCAGCCTGCCGGGAAGTAGACTGCCTGGGGGGACATCCACGCCCTCCCCGTTGAGGACCTCCCGCTCGGTCAAGCCCAGGGACCTGGCGTACTTCCGGACGCGCTCTCGCAGCCTCGCGGCCATAGCATCCGCGCCCCGGCTGTTCAGGCCATATCGATTGACCATGCCCTCCACGGTCGGCACCCTCCAGACACGGGGCTTGGGGTTTCCCTCCTGCGGCTTAGGGGTGCAGCCGCCAACCTCGACAACGCCGGCCCCGAGCTCAAACAGCACATCGGTGATGTCAGCGTCCTTGTCCAAGCCCGCCGATATGCCGATTGGGTTCGCAAGGTTGACGTCGAATACCTGAGTGGCGAGGTCGCTTGGCTCAGGGACGATCCCGGGGGCGCGTGTGGGTCGCTCGCGCGGGTGCAAGCCCAGCTCGTAGAGGAGCTTCAGGGCTTTGGTGCCGACGTGGTGGGCTTCTTCAGCGTCGGAGTAGACGAGTCGCAGGAGAGGTGGGACGAGCCATTGTTGGTATGAGGCGCGCGTGTCGGTCGCGTAGAGATAGAGAAGATAGGCGGAGGCTAGGAGGGAGGTCGACAGGGCGACCGTGCCAAAACCGATGGCAGATTGTTTGGGAGGCTGTTTGTGGTCTTGCTCCTCCTTTTGCTGCTGCTGAGAGCTCGAGGAGGAGGACGTCGTGGTTGTTTCGCTCGTCGCGGAGGAGGATGCAGAACGGAGCGCGGCCTGGTACAACGAGAATTGAGGTCGGGGAGCTGGCCTGGACAGGCGCAGGGCCGTCAGAGGGGTGCGCAGACCGCGGGGCGTCAGTCGAGCCATGGTCAAGGAGAGGCACTGGGCGGCGCCAGGGCTCAATGGCTCGCTGGTGTTGAGAAAACGAGGGTTGAAATACAAATGACGTTGGTGCTGGGAAGAGAGCTGCCGCGGTCGGGGATTTGAAGAAGCAGCACGAGCCTCTCCTGACATGTGGTTTGCTTACCGTTGCGATCTGCACTGAAGCACCGTACGACATGGCGCCATCGCGAGTCAATGCACAGTGCAAATTGCCGGGTCCACAGGTAGCCCCAAGGGGTTCTGGATATTTATTCCTGGTCTGATTCTATTCTCCCTATTCTCTATGTGCGCAAAACCTGAACGCCGTCTAATGCCTGTTTGCCTATGCATGCCCCTTTCCCCATATATACCATGTATGGATATAGTCTCGTGTCTGCGCCCATCTACGCATGATCTGTCTGGTCTAAGAGGTCACCATCTTGATGCCCGACGGCGGTATCCTTCCACCTGGCCTGGAAATGGCCTCTTCCTCTTCGGCGCGCCGGTTCAACCACGTCAGATATGTCTGCCACCCAACGGCGATGACGCCTGCGAAGACACTGCGGTATTCCAGAGGGACGTAGTGGAAATTAATGGCTGTGACGATGGGCCACAGCTTCACCGAGTTCATGAGGCTGACGGGGACGGTACGTTTTATACGCTCCCATATCTCAACGAAGTTGTCGCCTGCCAGGAATGCCTGCATGCCGAAGAAGTAGGTGTTGAATAAGGGCGTGAATATCGACTGGTTGATAACGATCTTGGTGGCTATGGAGAGGGCTCGTGATGAGTAGTTGAAGTTGCGCGACAACCACATAAACCTGGACAACACGCGGACGGTCAGCTTGCTGTATGTTGTCGCATTTCACAGTCCGGAGCAAACAAGTAGGAAGGCGCACCATTCGTAGCTGGGGATAGAAGATATGCTTCCGATAATCAGCGACCGGCCGGTCCTCTCAACATCATATTCCTTCCCGTTGATGCGCTGCGCCGAGAGGTCGGCAAAGAAGTAAATGGTCAAGGATGTGCAGATTTGAGTGATCCAGGGCCTCTTCCTCTGCGCTCGACCATATGCCTGCACCGTACGGGTCAGGGGCCCAAGACGCATCCAAAAAGGGACATCAGCAGTAGGCACGGTGTTGGGGATCGGGATCTCTTTTTCCGATGCATCAGTTTCGGGGTTGCTGTGCCTCCATCGTCGCTGCTGGTGTCGCGGCCGGCTGCTGGCCCTAAGAGAGTGGATCTGCTGGCGCAGAAAGGCGCGGTAGTAGAAAGGGGCCGCTGCCATGCCCAGTCGAATCTGTGGAGGTGTGTTTATGCGTTGGGCAACATTGTCTGGGGGGAGGTGTGTCAGGGGCTCGCGAGAGTCAGCGGCGGCCGAACAAAAGAGAAATGCCGTTCCCAGACTTGCGACAGCCATAAAGCCGATGCCGCAATCCCGCCAACGCGGCGCCGACCGGAGTCCGCCTCGGCCCCACCATCTTGGCATCTGAGCACATTTACACTAGAGCCCTGTCACGGTACGGTGGCTGCAGCTAGGGTTCTGATGAGGGTCCATTGCTGCCCTAGCCTCGACGTCACTCTAGGAACAACATCACATTCTGAGTTCAATCTTCCTACTCCCTTGTAGGAACGTGCCACCACTCACAATTTTGGTTACGGGAAGCACCCTTCCCCATTCCCATTCCCATTCGCATGACGCGACGTGACGCGCCTTGGCCTTCCTCTGAGACATACACGCGGCCATGATCAGAGTACTGGACACGTCTTACGCTTTTGCGAGTGAGCCAGAAGCAATAGGCTCAGCCCAAGTGTGGCAGAGGCCCTGACACGCATCGAAGGAGCTGGCCATCGTCCACACAGTTTTGTTTCTTCGAGCCATTCCAGCCGGCCTCGATCTGGCGGTGTCGCCTACCATCAAGCGATGGAACTACTCAAAGAATGGCTGGCTAAGGTTCAGTGCCGCAGTGGTGACGACCTCGAATTCTTTGCACACTTGCTGTTGGAACTAAAGGGATTGAATTTTGGCCGGATACTTGGGTAAGAGATAGGAACATTGTATCTCTGAATTTTAGAGGTGATAGTTGGTCGGTGCATTTCGTCGATTTTGAAGGGAGGGAGTGGATCTGCCGTCCCAAGGGAGGATAGCAGCGCCACGCCATGCTCAAAATGCCCTCAGCACCCCTTGGGAGCCTTTGGAACAACACACTTCTGGAAATGCGTAAGCCTTCTTTTCCACAGATGCCTTTTTCTTCATGTTGCACCCTACGTACATGGCCAGGAAGGCCAGGTTCCACAAGGAAGCAGTGCTTCTAGGGATTGTCTGCGCCTTGGTCATCTTGCTTCTCCTACCAAGGCAACGAGCCTTCCCCCGACCACCTACGAAGGCGTCGAACAATGGGCCGCCCCATCCAGTACAGTTGCTACACCAACAAGCCATTCGCGACTTCGAGGAACTCCTGTCTCAGCAATCGCAGAGTCCGGATGAGGCTGCCGCCGAGTATGAAGAGCGGTACGGCAAGCCGCCGCCGCCAGGCTTCAAAGAATGGGTCAAGTACGCCTTGCGACAGCACTCGCCGATAATCGATGACTTCGATACCATCTTCGAGAATGTGGAGCCCTTTCACCAGTACTCTCCAGAGAGGTTGAAGAACCTGATGGAGAAGGCAACCGCGGGCGACAACGCAGCTGCAACGCTATGCTCATACACCAAGGCTGATGGGTTCCAGGACTGCGCCTACTTTGCCGACGTCATGGAATGGATATTTGGAGACGCGAAGAAGCGCCTCCCAGATATAAAAGTCCCGGTAAACACTCTCGACGAGCCCTCGGTGCTGCTGATGAACGATGCAAACGATGACATGGCCTCCGAGTGGCCCAACCTGGCTCATCAGAACATCGTGGACAAAGTCGCAGAAGCATGCATGGTCCGGGGGCAAACCACAGTGGACAGGCTCCTGACAAACAAAGTCGAAGCATTCGGGCTGCCTTTCGTACAAAGCGTCGAGGAAGAGAAGGATCTGTGTCTCCACCCGGAATACAAGGAATACCACGGCTTCCTGAACACCCCGACCAGTTTCAGACAGCTCGGCACCGCCGTGCCGCTGCTGTCAAGGGCGGCACCATATCCCTTCTCCGACATTCTCATGCCATCGCCTCACTACGCCTTCCCCCACAACCTCTACAACAGGATACTCGACACACCATGGCACAAAAAGAAAAACGCCGTGTTCTGGCATGGCTCCACCACCGGTGGGCATTGGCACAAGGACACTTCATGGCGACACGGCCACCGCCAGCGGCTCGCGATCTTGGCCAACATGCACGCAAAAGGCCAGAACTACACGTACTTGCAGCCCGCCAACGACACAGGACAGGCCAGCGACCCCTGGCACACATACACGACGCCCCACCTCGACCGCAAGCTGTACAACGTGCACATCTCTGCGGCGCTGCAGTGTGACGACGACGAGTGCGAGCAGCAGGCGCGCTTCTTCCGCATCGACGAGCACAGCGACCAGCCGCCGACGCAGCAGTACCGGTACCGGTTCGCGTTCGACATCGACGGCAACAGCTACAGCGGGCGCTTCCACAAGGCCCTGGCCGGCCACACGACGCCGCTGAAGATGAGCATCTTCCGCGAGTGGCACGACGAGCGCCTCGTCCCCTGGCTGCACTACGTCCCCGTCAGCCAGAGCATGGACGAGCTTCCCGAGCTTATGCGCTTCCTCGCCACCACTGACGAAGGCCAGGAGGTCGCCTTCCGCATCGCCGAGGAGGGCAGGAAGTGGTACCACCGCGCCCTCACGCCGGTGCATCAGGGGCTGTATCTTTATCGCTTGTTTCTGGAATTGGCGTGGCTTTTGGATCCGGAGCGGCCTGTGGAGTAGATCATGGCGGAATAGCGTATCTTTGTGATCTTTTGGGATTGCGATGAAGCCTGTATCTCGGGGCAGACTGAGGGACGTCATCTGCATTGGGTTTGGACCTTTTCACTCACGAGAGTAATTTGAAATGTTTTGAAGCATTCTTAAATTTTAACTAGCTGCGCCTGAGCCAGTACAACTGTCAATGTTCCCAACAAGTGTCGTTCTCTCAAATTGTGAGAATAGCCACTATCCCTCTGAATTGCTTCGCAAAGTTGGTGTCAAGAAGCAACATGATAATGCCAGGATCCTTTTGCCGCGGGACATTTGAACAAGACATATCTCCTCTTTTCTTCACGCATTGTTCTGCCACGGCAAATCAGTCTCAAGCTGTCCAAATGCAAGTTCTCAGCTCCAATTGAGGGAGTCTAGTCCGGAGCAAATGGGCCCGGCCGGCTGGTGGCTTACACAAGGGCTGCTGTGTCACTTTCCGCAATTAGCAAACGCAAGTAGCTACGTCGCGTCATCCATAAGATTTGTTCTTGAACGTGTCGCCTCATGGTTGGTGCCTCCCAGAGCATGTGAGAAAGGAAGTCATAGGGGCTAATTTAGCCATTACACTGGACAAAATCGGTCGCAGATACAAGTCAGCTCTTGCAAGATAGGTTGGGACGAGCGTGCGGTCCAGAATAGCGATGAGCTCGAATTTCAGGTCGACTAGTTGCGACTTATCCCGGCTATTTCATCAAAGTTCAAAAACTGAAGCCCGATTTGCTAATTTTGACGAAGTGGGACAGGATCGCTTCAATCTTTTCGTGTCATGGTCATGTACTGCCAGCCTTAACCATGAGAATGTGTGCTACGTGCTTGCTTTGGTCATCAGGTATCAAAGGGGCTCTACTGAGAGCTGGATAACAAGGACAGCCTGTGTTGCTGCTGAATTCCGGAAGCTTGGGGTGTGATTACAGTATTTGCAACTATCATCGCTTGTTTCCCACACCTGGGACAATCCGGGTTGTGTTACTTTCCGCCGTGTAATTGCGTTGTCGTGTGCATATTGAGGGTGTCAACAATGAACAGATCATCCGCCTCCGCACATCTCCTGTCCTTTTTTTCAATAATAAATAAGCACTGAGCTAAGATAAGAAGAGAGATAAAGAGTGGTAGAGAGAAAAACCGAAATGATGGGAAATAATTATGGATCTTTGTCCTCCAGTTTACTTCCCCTGCCCCGTAACCTTGTCAAGAGAGAATGGTCTCTTGCCCTCCAGCACAGCATCTAGCTCGTAATCAAAGTGTCCATGGTCATACCACGCCTCCTTCCGATGCACAGGCTTCCAGCCCAGCTTTGTCTCACCAACAGTCCCGACTGTGTTCCAATGCCCTGCCCATGCGACCGCCGCGATGTGCCTCCCGAGGTCCCCACCACCAAAGTAAGGCACAACAGTATCCAGGTCCACTTCTTTGACCTCCTTGGTCTGGATGATCCCTTTCCTCGCCACGGCGGCGACGCAGTCCCGCGCAAGATCCACCAGCTTCATCATCCCAACGCAAGGGAACACGACCCCGTCCTTGCCGCTCGGCACCTCCCTCCCACCATTCTCAACAACCTCCTCTGCTATGCGGACGTACAGCTCCGCCAGGTCGTCCACGTGCACGAACCCCATCTGCCCTGTCCCGTCGCCCAGCCTGGCCCCGTACCCGTGATCCAACACGAACCGCAGCATGGTCGGCAGTACCGCCTCAGCCGCGCTGAACAGGCCCCTCCCGGGCCCAAAGATAGCGGGGCTCTGCAGCGCCGTGGTGCCGACGCCGAGCCTTGAGCCCGCGTCCAGCACGGCCAGCTCCGCGGTGCGCTGGAGGTACGGCTGCCGCGCCTCCTTCTCCCTCTCGAGCTCATAGATGCGTACGGGGTCGCTGTCGTCGAGCCAGAAATCTTCGGGGTAGCGATCGCCTGCCACTAGTACCTGTTAATCACGTGCTGCGGGTCCTGAAGTGATACATTTTGGGACATTCTAAAGCAGAAAGACAGGGCAACTATAGCAGGGCAAGAGTGATACTGACTCGGGTTGTCCGAGATGTTGGAGTTGCCGCTCGTGTGGATGAGCCACGGCGGCACGCTGCCCTCGTCGCTGTTGTTGCCGGTGGTGGCAGCCTTGCGCTTGGCCAGCCCGTGGACAAAGGCTTCCGCGCTTGGGGGGTGGTACCCCGTGCCCGCGTTGATGACGATGTCATGCTCGCTGGCGAGCTTGGTTATGAGATCCAGGTCGTCGAGGCTTGTCAGGGGGACAGTGCAGATCTGGTTCCCGTACGCGGACTTCAACTTGTCGGCGCGGTCGGCACCGCGGACAAGAACGCTAATGGGTAGGCATCTAGCGAGGGCAGGGGATCGGGTGAGGTAGTAGAGAACAGTGCCACCTATGTAGCCTGTTGCACCAAGGAGGAGTATCTTTGGTGTGGACGGGGATGCCATTGTAAGACCTAATATAGCTCTGGGGCTTCAGGAATGCGTCTCAGTGGGCAAGATCCACTATGCATTGGCATTTTTTGGGGGCATGATCGTTGAGTTTAAACCTTTGCTTTTATACCTTTTATACCGTACTCTTCAAGTTTCCAGACTTCTTCACGGTTGACTTCCGTTCTCCATGGAACCGGCGTAGAAGTTCAATTATTCAGCACTTGCGAAGCAGGTCAGGGTGTGTTGCTACCTAGGTACTGTAAGAGCCTTATTGGGTGCTTCGAATGCACACGAGTCGTTGCAAGGCGGTTGGAATGTGACTCTGCACCCCAGGTCGTCACAATAACCACTTGTAAGTGGACATCGCCAGCCTGCCGCCAGTTTTGAGGGTAGCACAACATGATGATGACGTTACAATCAGCAGTCTATCACCCGAAAGGGATGTCAGCGCCGTCTTCTTCTGCAGCTAGCATGCATACTACAGTTACGAGACCAAACAGAAGACATCACGCTACCATGTGTAACAGAACATACAGTTGGAGTCCAAAAATATGACAAGTTTGTAACAATAAGCTTGCTATTTTTAATCCACTGTAATAGCGGTTCCGCTGCTACATCACAAGGTTCAATAGGATGTCCCGGCTCCGTGAACTCGGTTGAACAGCACTTGAGGAAGGAGGAGGTGCCAAGGCCCGGATTGGGTACTGCAGTGCAGATTATCCCACGATAGGTTATCCTATGGTAGAACGTCCCACGGTAGAGACAAAATCACGTGGCAAGTCTACTCCTCTGAATACATATCGATGCATCTTCGGTTCTCACCCCAAAAGACGCGTGTCAGCTCATCGGATCCAAGGCACTCGTCGGCGACGCGGACATTTTTTTTCGAATGGAGAAGAAGGTCACAAGGACTAGAGGGAGAGAGAAGGCATTCTGAGTTGACCTAGTTTTGAGGCTTAACTCTGGCTCTGACTTCCACGTCGGTTTGGGAAGCTTCACGACCCTATCTGCATTTTGGCATCGAGAAGGCAAGTATTCAATATTTTTGAGCGGCACTTCTACCACGACTCGCAAGATGGCCTCGCGCGCATGCCTTATGAGGATCAGTATCACTAGGGCTGTGGCTTCAAAATCAACCTCACTACCTAGGTAGCAGTAAAAGGCTCGGAGGGTTCGGGCTTTTTAGGGGAGAAGTCACAATTTTTGGTTGGCATTGCCGGCATTTGGGGTAAAGGGTTTGATTTGGTATTGAAGACTGTGATTTCAGCAGCTCACTTCGCCCACGGACTAAGGATCGCTATATTACTGCCGGTGATTTCGAGAGTTGAAATTGATCCTTTCCTGACTGAAAGTTAAATCTCGTGGGTTCCATACATAGAGTGGTTCATTCACGGCCTCAAGAGGGAGCTTCTGCGTTTTACATCTAGAACGGATATTGTTAAGAATGTAGGAGAGCTCACTATGAATAAGAGGAATTGCGTCGAGAGACTATTCTGGTCGTCGCCGTATGACTGATTGCCCAACTTTCTAGTCTATTGCGCCGCCAGAAACGGTTCTTGCTAGCCTCGTCTGTGCGACTATCACAAGGCTGTCACTTTTCTCTTAGCCACAAGCTATAATCGTATTCGAAATCTACTGTTATCGGCATTGTATTTTTTTTTTGACGCTGGATGTTTAAGCATTTATCACTGTATATGCATACTGCTTAAGAAGCATATGCGTATAGATCAAAAACGAGACCACACTTAGAGCCGTACGTAGGGTACGTACCTCCCCCCCCCCATTTACTTGACCCCCCAGTGACTGCCACAGTGTGACTATGGGTACCAGCTGTCTGCTCCTCGGAGAAATCCATATTCGATCTCCATCCAAACGAGGTCGGAGAGTATTGCGTGAAGGGTCAGCAAGCACAGATGACCTGAGTCCAGCCATTCTAAGTTTGCTGCTACTACTCGGCCTGACCGAGCTCGCCAGGAGAAATCCCGCAACAAACTTACCGGAAGATGGTGGAATTTTCTGAACGACATACATCCGCCAAAGACGACTGAACCGTGATGTGGTCGATGCATCTAACCTAGAAAGACGTTGCAGATGCCAGCACATAATGACCTTGATTGACAACAGAAGCCATATCACACTGTAGAGATGTTCTGGAATGAGAGAATGCAGTCAAGGTCTACCCGTATACAACGAAGTGATCTAGATTTGCACGTTGGAGGCAATAGAAATTATCAGTCATGTGCGCAATGAAAGACTACTTAGTAACAAGCTAGACAAGGGCGGTGTCAAGACATAGCATAGTAAGAAGGAAACCTCCCGAACAGTATTCAGAAGCAGCCACGATTTATGGAGCGATACCCGAATCTGATGGGATGTGGACATCTGGAGGGAGGGAGCGATGAGTTTGGATCGAACCTTGCTTCGGAAATGTTGCTGCCAACGACTTCGAAAGTGTATCCAACGCGGACTTGGCAATCAGTTTGCATACCTAGGTAACTACCTGGGCAGAGAATTGTCTAGATGGAGTGAATAAGTCTGAAGTTTCTGCCAAGGCTTCTTGGACATCTGTGATCGACGTGAGCGCTTAGGCGCATAACGCGCGCCTCGATAGGTGCTGGGACACGCGCGTGTCGCGCACGCGAGCGTGACCAGTACCTGCATGTGCCAGCCACGCATTAGGGGCCTGCAAGCGTGGAATCCAGGCGCTATACAGTGGGATCATTTGCCTGAGCACATTTGGTGGAAAGACTGGCCCAGCTGGGCCTAGCTGGAGGGTCTGCTGGGAATGCACACGCTGAAATGCCGACAAGGCCGGCCCGGATTATCGGGAACCAGCTTTCCTACGACGCAACCACTCACCAAGTAACCCAAGCAATTATCGCGATCGGCGCCTATGAATTCAGCCTGCGCTGCGCGATGCGGCTTGATTGGGCGGATGGTGTGCATCTACAAGGCACGTGCACCTTGAGATCGCAGATGGTGGCGTCTCGACCATCGCCGTAGTGAGCGATCCCCAGCCAACACATCTCTGCCGGGTTCAGACGCGAAGGGGGGATTGAAGGCGGACTGTGACGCCGTTGCGCCTCGAAAGGGGGAGAGGCAAACAGCAAAAGCAAAAGCGCGTTCCGGAGGTCGCCGGAGGCCAAAACAAGGGACTGGATGCAGGGTGCCGAAGACTAGGCGGTGGAATGTCGGGAGCGATTCCTCCTGCTGAACCCTGCACTACCGAAGGTGTCTGTCGTGTTGCCCAGTGCCCACGGGGGCAGTCTGATTCCGCGCTGGGTGTCGGTTGGCCATTTTCCGGGAGCGAACGACTTGAGATTCTGCATTTGTGTAACCATCCGTGCGCGTGTGCTAGCTTCGTCCATTGTTCGTTCGTTCCATGACCAAGGGGGCGGGGGACACTTGGTTTCCCCCGAGGTCATCCGAGTGCTCGAATGAGATGGTGGACTGGGCGAGCCGGAGCTTTCCCCGGGATCATCAGACCTTGGCGACTGGGAGTCAGCTTGATCGAGCGGTGTCGGGCTAGCGCGGCTTCGGGCGCTCTGAGCCCATGTAATGAGTGCGTCGAAATCGCGATGCTGCCTTGCTCAGCTGTCGGCGCCGCGCACAGGGTCCGACGAAAGGTTGGCCTCGTAGTGTTTGAGTGGGGAGACTGCTACTCTATATGTATACAGACAACAGATCGTGTACATAGTCTTGCATCCAGCTTTCAAATTTAGAAGCCGGAGAGTGGATGTTGCAGGATAGGATTCGACGGCAGATCAGCAGCCCCTTAGCACTGTCTCGTGTGTCGGAGCACAAGAGGCCCAGCTCCGGGAGACTCGGCGCGGCCTGCCCTTCGGCAGCTGCCCTCGCATTGCATTCCCCCTCCTCCCCCAAAGTTCACGACCGTGGGATCTCACCGGAGCCATTGCCACTACCTCAGCGAATCGTTGAGCACTGCAGCTTGCCATGGTCATCGTCAACCGTTCTGTCGTAAACAGAGTCACCAAGGTCGACCCGCGGGAGACCAGCTCCAAGCCGGCTCGGTCGGCGACCAGCCGGAAGGGAAAGGAAAGGAGGCGGTCGCAAAAAGTGGGCGCGGCGGCGCAGGCGCATGAACAGGTTGGTCAGGGAGGGAGCGAGTCGCGCGTCGACTGCGCTCTCATTCGGCGGCTCCACTAGCTTCCGAGGGGCGCCACTGCAGCCTACAGTGCGGTGCCAGTGCGGTGACGTCTCATCGTGTGTTTGTTGGGCCGGTGGGCGAACAAATCGGAGCAACTGGGGCCATGTGAGACACTGGAAGAAACGGATCTGTGGCCGGTGTGAAATTTGGAGCGGCACCACTGCTCCGGCGGCAACAAGCTTGGTACTGTAATAAGATCCTGTGCATGTAACGTGGTTTATTAGCATAGGCGTGGTGTGGGTGTGGCTGCGAGTATGAGTGAGGCCATGTGCGGGAGACGGAACACAGGACACGGCTGATGAAGCCCTGCCAGGCTGGATGTCCGTCCGTCCGTCCGTCAGGCTGGCTGGCTGGCTGCTGGTCGCTCACGCGACGTGCAGTCCTGTACCGTAGGCTCCGTCTTGGCCAGCCTCGACACGATCCGACTCGACTGGGGGCAGCACGCCACACGAGACCACGAAAATGAAGGCTTCACTTAGAACCTGGAATCCGGCCGACTGGGCCCGTAGTTCTACAAAGTTCACCGCGATTGAATTAACAGCGAACCGATGGGGCTGTCAATGTCGCGTGGCATGGTGGTGAAGGGGCGGGGGAGCCAGTGGACGGGGCACATGGACGGGGAACAGGGACGGGGACTTGGACGGGGAGCACCAGACAAGAGAGAAGCTTGAAACCCGAGCATTGGCACCGACTGGGCCGACCCGACTCGCCAGCGATCATCATGTCGCATACACAGTGGCCTATCTAGACTTGTGCCCATTTTCATCTCGCCAGGGGCTAGCCATCGCCTCGTGCCCTCGTATACGCTCACACATTTTGGGTGTCTGTCCAAGTTCATATACTTGATGGCTGAAGACGCAATAAATGTGTGACGGCATGTACTTCTATTGTGTAGTCTCGCAGCACCGGTCGACAAGGCAAGATACGTACCTTGATAGGTACCTGGTAGTATGCAGGATGATGTCGAGATGGGTGGGAGGGAGGCAAGGAGGAGACCCCGGGGCTGGCCACCACACTGCGCTGTGCCGCGCTGCGGTCCGGGGCTGTTCTCGTCTGCAGCTGCCAGGACTTATTGACCCGACCTGACCTGAGACCCGGCACTGCCTCCTGCCACTGACGGGCAGAGAGCCAGCGAGCACAGCACCAGGACGGCCTGGGCAGGGAGGGGAAGAGAAAGAGCACTCGGGCTGTCGGGTTCTAAAAAAAGAGCAGCAGCAGCAGCAGCAGCAGCATCATCATGGCCGCATACAGAAGGGACGGAAGAGACTGGACGGCAGTGGCTGTTTCTGTCAGCTCCGTCGTCATGCTCACCAGAAGAAGACGGACGGCTTGCCTATCATTACTAGACACTTCCTAGGTACCCAGTTGCTGTGTGATGTGCACGTACCTGCCAAGGTATCTACCAAGTACTCCGTAGATGTAGACTACATCAACAACGATGCACAGGAAGAGTAGGTCGCCCGATCGACCGACCGACTGACTGACTGACTAGACGGCAGCGACGTGGACGTGGACGGAGACGGGCTGGAATGGCGGGTGGCCCCACAGAAAAGGAGCAAAAAGCAGTCGCGGTCGCAGTCACAGTCACAGCCCAGCCCAGCCCAGCCCAGGCCGCGCCCACGCCCACGCCTGCGCCTAGGCTGCCAGGTCCCTGCCCCGATCTCCCGGTCCTGTTCCTTCCCAGCCGGTTGCCGTGCCTGCTGTCCTCGATCTGGAGACAGCCATCGCACTTGCCGTTTCCGCTTTGCAGCGACAGAAAGGCTTGGAATTGAGACCCAAACCAAAAGAGCCGGTGCACAAAGTCAGGCGAGGAGCAAGAGATCTTTATTCGATACTCTTTGACCGGGGTTTGGCCCGCTGTGAGACCAAGGCAGCCAGACCATCTCCCCGCTCCCCCTTCGTAACCTGAGGCGAGGCCCAGCGTTCGGTGCTCCGGCCGGGAAATGAGCGCACCCCGACCTTGTGCCCCAGCACCTGCCACCACAGGCTGGCACCCACCAGGAAGCTGCTCTCGGGACCACGGACACCGTAGCGCGCTCTGGGCTCCCTGCCACGCCCCCCATCGACCCAGTCAGCCCATCCATGAGATGCCATGAATCTCGGATGCCTGTGGAGCGCCACGACCACCGACCAGCTCCCACCCTCCCCCGAGAGCTGCCGCCTCTTCTTTTGTGTCGACCACCACCACCCTACACAGTACATCCCTCTCTCCCTCCCAGGCTCTCAGCCCACCTGCAACTCACCCATTCCCCAGTCCCGTCCAGTCTAGTCCAGCCCTGCCCTGCTGCCCTGCCCTGCCCCTGCCCTTCCGTCCTCCCTCCCATCCCCCATTGACCGACCGCCCCGAAAAAAGCCACCATCTTGTCTCGCCGTTCCGTGCGAGCAAAAATCCTGCCCATTGTCATCCATCCATCCATCCTCTTCGGCTGCCGTCTCTTCTTCCCCTTCTCTTTTCTCCCGGACTGCTCTGCTCGCGTCTCCTCCCTCCTCCCTTCTCTCCTGTTTGTTTCTGGTCGGCCCACTCCTCCATCTGCGGGCGTCAGAAACCTCCAGTCGCATCCCATCCCGTCGGGCTCAAACACCCGGACTCTGGCGCCTCTTGTTCCCCGGATCTCCGAACCAAACCCTTTGTCGGCAGCGGCACACGTCACCCACAACAATACCACAGCAGCAACTAACGAGCAGCTGGCTCCTCAGTCCAGCCTGCAATCCACCCGCAAACACATCGTCAACCTCCAGCGAGGGTGTCGCGTCGCATCACCTCGCCCAAACCGGCCCCCAAAGACAGCATGTCGGCTGTCCGCGCGACGGCCCTCAGAGCCGGCGGCGCCTGTGTGCGCTGTCGCAAGGGCAAGACCAAATGCGTCTACGAAAACGGGCGCGCCCCCTGCAAGAACTGCTCAAAGGGCATGCACGAGTGCTACCTGCCGTCCGAGTCCATGAGCCACGGTGGACATGGCGTCTCTCCTGCGCGCGCAGCTCGCGCACGCGAGACTCTACCCAGCGAGCGAGCATCCGGAGCTGCCACCGGCGACCGCCACGGCTCTGCCCACCCGACCACAGTCGCCTCGCGTAACTCGGCGCCTGCAACCGAAAAGTACGTCTACCTTTCCGCTCTCCTTGCTTGTGCTTTTTGCTTGTTCACTTTCGCATCCATCTGTCCTGTCATCCGCGGTGTGGAATTGTGTCATATCTACGCTCCCGGCTCGCATCCCTTGCGTCGCATCCGCCGTCGCCGCCGGCTCTGCCATGACTGCTTGCGCAAGCGCTGGGTCTACCTCAGTTCAGCTCAGCTCGGCTCCTCCCCGTCGCGCTGGCACTTCTTGAGAGCCACATCACACGCACAACAAAGACACACAAATCATGTTCATCTATTTTGCATTCTTATACACACCACCCTCCTCATCTTCACAACATCTGCCGCGGTCCAAGGGATCCGAGATGATGCATCGTATCGAGGTGGACTCGTGCACCGGTGTCTTCTCTGGCTGGCCCCAACCTCAATCTCATTTCCCTACTTCCCCTGCTGCCACTGTGCCAGGCGAGCTGCCGCCAGTTCCGGCACGCAGCATCCCATACTCGAACCCACCCTCAATCCTTGGAGGTCATAGCTCCGACACTTGATGCTCCGGGCCAGCCTGCCATAAGACCACCCTCCCTGGCGCGGGAGTAGCCAGCCTGTGTGCACGGCCCATCCCCACTTTTTCCGCACCTTCCCCCTGCCGGACAAGGCCCGGTGGCCATCGGCCGCGGCTAGGAGCTTGGAAGTATCCACGGTCCATCTGCCTCGCCTCAAATCACTAGGATATGACCACATCATGATTGATCTCCACCATGCCCGCACACTCAGTGAACCAACCCGATGTTGTGTGTTATAGTCGGACAACTCCATCTTCAGAGGCCAATTAACGTCTGCCGTTCTTACTCGGCTGCTCTCGTGATGTTAGCACTCGTGACCACTAACACTAAATTCAAACAGGCTCGGCCCGGACATGCTCGAGCAGTGTGAGAGGGTCATCAACAGGGTCCTGCCGGCATGTGTCGCCTTCCACAAGCCATCATTCATCCAGTCCCTCAGGAACAATGGTGTTGACAGCGTCATGGTCAATGCACTCCTGTGCACTGCTGCTCGGTACGGACTTATCCTGCCCGACCGGGACCCACTCCATTTCGCTGACATCCGCCCCTTCTGACAGACACTCGCCAACCCTTATCCAGCGCTTCGGTAGGGGGCAGGGCTCCTCGCAGGCAGCTGAGCACTTTGGCCTCAAGGCTAGCAATTTCATCTGGCTTTCGCTTGACCACCCCACGCTTGCAGATATCCAGGCCCTCTGCCTGATGGTCATCCATGAATGGGGCTCCAGGAGCGCTGTGCGCGCGTACATTTACCTCGGCCAAGCTGCTCGCATGGCCCAGATGTACCGTGTTGTCCACTCCAACGGCCATTCGACCGATCCAGACCGCTTCCTCCAGGAAGAGTCCTTCCGTCGAACGCTGTGGCTCATCTATATCCTTGACTGCTTTTTGACAAGCAGCCCTGGGCGATTCCCCGCACTTTCGGCACTCGACGTCAAGGATGTGGCACTCCCGTGTGAAGATATGAACTTTAACTTCGGAAACCCGGTTTACGTGCGGACCCTGGACGGGAGTGCGCCCCCCGCCGCTCCTAATTCCGCCATTATGGCCCCCGTCGGCGAATTTGGGCACATCGTCCTAGCCACCGAGGCATGGCGCATGGTCGTGGAGATGATGACCACCACCACACTCGACACTTTCAGCGAGGAGCAGTGCCAGATGCTCGAGGTCAAGGTCGCCCAGGTTCGGGCTAACCTTCCTCATCCCTTTGCCGATAGGCCGGGTCAGACGGATTTGCATATCACCATGGGTAGTGGCCTGACCTATGCTATGATACATCTCCTTTTGCACTGCGCCGCCATCTTCATCAACCGGCGTCGCATACTCCAGATCGTCACTTCAGAGAACTTCAGCATGGAAGGCTGGCGCATGTCTAGCCAGAGCCAAATGCAATATGTCGAGCGCATTCTGGAATCTTCTCACAGCATCATATCCATGCTCACGGCTCTCGAGAGGGCCACTGAGCCTACGGCGGTGTGCTGCCTGCCGATATTCATGCTGTTCTCTGGTTTTACGGCTGGATCAACCGTGGCATACCTGGCCCTAAAAGGGTTGTCCCCACCTCATACGCACGACTCCATTCACCTCATGGTAGATAAGTGCCTCCATCTCATGAAGGATGGTGCAGAGTCCTGGAACCTGGTTCTGCCATGGCACCGTCACCTCAGCGTTATGAGCCGAGTCCTGAACGAGATCAACATTGGAGATGAGCAGGAGAGGGTGAGCGAGGACAGTCGCATGCAAATTCAGCGATCACCATCGGTTAAGGACGAAAGAGTGAGCCGTGCTGATGCGCACCATGAACCCATGGACTACGAACAAGCGCCAGCCTCAGGCGCCTCCCAGTCCGCACCACAGGGTAGCGCCCCACGTGCCTCTTCCCCGGATCTCCCCCAGGCCGCGCCCCCTGCGCCCATGGACAGCCGCGACAGCGAGCCCCCGAGACCTCGGCCATCCGGAGTCACCACTATCAATGGAGGCTCTGCTGGGGGCTCCACCCCCGCCGCTCTGGGATCCCCTCCAGCAGCTCCCCAGGACGTCAAGCCGGAATACAAGCCTGACTCCCCCGTTCCCGCATCCAACGGGTCGAACGCTGGCGGTTCGGGATCGGCCCCTCCACCTGCCAAGGAAAGCAGTGGTTCTGGAGTCGACATGACGCCGATAGAACTCTGTGCGGCTTTCGAGCGACAATTGCTCGAGCTGGACGATCTTGCCGCGTTTATGGGAGGCGGAGTGTGAGTTCGTCCCTCACCTTTCGATTGCGACCTTGACCAGAATCTCAATTTTTCTGACGGTCGTAGGGCTCCTGCCCCCAAATAAGCGATTCTCTTGATTTTGGCGTTTTCTCCACGCAAAAATATATCTAGGGGCCTCGTTCGGAAGAGACCAAAGGGTGTTGTTCTTTTCATTGTTTGGCTGGCGTACTTACTCTGGCGTTGTCGGGGGACCTTTCGAATTGGCGAAGGCACTTTTTGGGCCACGGATACATGTTGGGTTGGAAGGAGACACGGCCATTGTACTCAATATTGGGTGTGTTGGAGTCATCTGTTGTGCTTGTTGTCTACCCCGCGATACGATGGTGCACCGGGGTATTCTCTCTCAGTTTCCGCCCTTTGCACCGGGGGATGCGGTAGTCAAGAGCAAGTGGGCATAGCCCGCTTGGCTCGGGCTGAGCTGCGTTATCGGCCATGGTCGACGGAGAGAATCGATTGGGAAGTTTGACTGTCTACAGTCCAGGCGTCGGTCTACTTGGTTTTGGGTTGTTGTCTGGACTTTCACATCTCCAACATCTATCACTGCCTCCCACAACAGGCTCGCTTGGAGGCTTGAGTATTGTACGAGTATGCTCTATGGGCACGGAGGCCAAGAGCAAGCACGGTGAATGTGGTCGTGGTCGATGGTACCTGTATGGTGATGGACCCATAGCTGAGCTTCACTGGTCCGGCGAACAGCTTTGTTGGCTTGTTGGCAGGGTTGTAATCTGAATGATCACTTGGCTACTTGGCAGCCTTCTTGCTCATATTTATGTCTCATGTCTCACATCTCACGATACCATTTGCTGTGGAAATCTCTTTGTGATTCTTGGGGTCGGCGTTGGACATCACAATGGCAATGACGAATATTTTCTTAGTTCATAGACTTGCTGGATTCGATGCCAGCATGGGGATGTGTGTGTCCGTGTGGGCAACTTAGGTCAAGGTCCTTGACTGACGAGTATCATCGTAGATCAAAATAAGACACGAAGTAAGCATTCACTCGGAGCGGGAGAACAGGATCAAGAATGAATAAAGAAGGTGGAAAGAAAGGGAGATAATTTGACATTGGTGTATTTCTGTCAGCTATATTCCTGTCTAAAAGCTCGCTGCTCATGACGGTGAGGGTATTCCAGGTGCAATACTGGAGCTACCAAGAGGTGGGAACCCCATAGCTTGTAACGAGGGTCAAGCATCAAGGCTGATGGATGTGTGTTTCGCCTCGCCTCGCCTCCCCTTCGTTGACGTCCGCCGCGGACGTTGCCAACGATATCTCCTATGTTCCAAATGCAAGATTCGTCGAAATGTCCACCCAGAACAGATACAACCTCAGTCATATATGAGAAACAAACAACCCACCCCAAGCTCAGGCCCTTCGGGGAGGGGTCCAGCCGACCATGCCGCCGGCGCGGTCGATGCCGCGCCTGATGCGGCTGTCGACACCGCGGGCAACAGAGCCAAGGGGCAGGCGGTTGTCGATACGCTTGACGGTGCGCTCGACGGGGGGAGCGATGCGCTGGGTGGTGCGCTCGACGGGGGCGGCGAAGTAGCCGATGTTGCGCTCCCAGCGGGGCGCCCAGCGGGCCGTCTGGGTGGCCATGCGCTCGGTGGCGCCCGGCATGAGCATGTACAGCGGGGTCAGGACGAAGGCGCCGGCGCCGGCGAAGGTGAGGAGCTCTGTTGAGCGGGCGGCGGGGATGCGGACGGGCATGTTGGTTGGTGTTTGCTTGTGGTGTGTGATGTCTTGTTGCTTTGCTGGTGTGGTTGCCAGCAAATGTTGGTTTTAGATTGAGGGATCAGTTGGTAGGACTATTCCTATCTGTTAGAAGGGAGTCGGACTGAGTGTTCTGGGCTGTATTCGGACGTATTTAAATGGTGTATTCGCAATTTATGGTGGAGTGTCTGATGGAGGGAAAGTCCAGCCCGGTCACTTGTCTGGAGGGGCTCAATTGATGATGATGGATCACCTCGTTCCGGCAAGCCGGACGGAGTAACACGTAGCAGCTCGAGCGAACATGAGGGGAAAGAGCTAGAAAAGGGGAACGGACGGTTTGGAACTGGAGAGTGACTTGCCTTGGGGTTTCAGCAACAGCTGTCTCTACTTCTCATCTATACTCTAACTTCTATGATGGCGATGGACGAACTGAGTAATTTCAAGACGGACTGTTTGATTCTTGTGTGACACGAGGAAAAGACGACGATGAAGCAAGAATGCAGGATAATGGTCCTCTTATTGCGTTCGTATCCCCCTGGCAGCTTGAGGGGTCAGCTGGACACGTCCCAGGCAAGCATCTTTCTCCAACAACAACACTTGTTGCTGGCGCTCGTCCCGTCTCGTCTCTGCTCTCTCCTTCTCTCCAAACTCACAGCCCCCGGGTGCTGGGATGCTAGGCTACTGGGAGGTGTGTGCCCAGCCAGCCAGTCAGCCCTCCTTCCCCAGACCAATGGCCCAAGCAAGCGGGGTCGTGTCGCAGCAACATGCCTGCCCGGTGGCCAGGTCTGCCCAATCAAGACCTGGCAGCCGACGTCAGGCCCGTGTCGGTGCATAGGGGCATCATGCCATCCTGCGCATCCGCTGCAACACCGCGTCCGTGGCGCCAGAAGGGTCCTGACATGGCCTGACTGCTTCTGTGGCCGGCCGCTGGAGGTGTTGTCTCATCACTGAACAACACTGCGCGGCGTTGAGAGGACAGCTCTCTGATGATTATTCCCAGGGCATCCACAGCAGTGAGAACCGACCTCATGGCCATGCTGACGCCCTCCCCTATAACAAGCAGCAAGACCCCTTACCCTTCTGGACTTACAGGCGGATTGGGTGGGTCGATTAGCGTTTCTGTTTCCCCGCTTCCCCAGACGGGAGGCACACGCCATGGGATCCACAGTGACCCACTCTCGCCGCCAAAGAGAAAGAGCCCCTGCCTTGCGCCCGCCCTCCGAACCTTTTGGCCACTCAGCTCCCCTCTGCTTACCACCGCACCCACTTCGCTCCTCTGGTCGGCCGACTCTTGTCGCGATCCAGAACACAAAAAACGCCACGCAGTATCCACAACTCAAGATCCTCATCTGTGTGCAGTGCCGGTGGGAATAAACATTAGGCCCAAGGCGGCAGTCAACTGGACGTATTTCCTGCCCTGCATTGCATCGGAGATTACGCGGACGAGAGAGCGCATCGAGTCAGGTCAGGAACTGTGTGTTGTGGCGCCACGCTCCACAGCCCGGCCAGATCCGTTCACCGTCGACGAGAGCATCAAGTCGATGACCTAGCATATCGGCTAGCCATCCGTTTCTACACTAGACCTGTGCTTGGGAAATTCTCATACGAGGCTCTACCGCTGCCAGATGAGGCAACAGGTAGGTGCTTCCGCGCCAGGGTGCCGGATCGCGTCCTTAGGCTCTTCGTCCGGGAATGGCTGCTCTTTCAACGTCAATTGCTCGGCACGAGGTGTTTTCCAAGCGGAAAGACTGTGCTATGTTGCAGAAGGCTAGTCGAGGGAGATATTTGTTTGCACGGGGAAGTGGCCGGTCCACATCCCATCGGCAAAGAGTGGGCTCGACGATCCAAGGACATATCCTCATCAAGCCAGCCAGCTCCGGACTCATCTCAGTAGGCTCAGACGGGAGAAGATGCAGCTCAGAGAACCGGCCCCGAAGATGAAGATTCCGAGCTGCAACCAGCACGTGTTCCGTGTCGATGCTTCAAAGAAGGGGCAAACAACCTGCCACCTGCGCTACTCCAGTCAATCGCATTTCACCGCCTGTTTGCGAGCATTTTGTGATGCGAGGATATTGTGACGGACATGGATGTTCAGAGGGCCTGCCGGATCGCCATTGTCACCGAACCTGGCTGAAGATCCCACGGATTATGACCTGCTACATCTCAACGCTCTCCTGTCGACCCTCATCAGGCTCATGGCTCGCTGGCGGTGCAGCACGGCCTGATTTTGGAGACTGAAGATGGACAGGGCATTCTGAATCAAATAGGAGAAGTGACATCACCAGCTACTGATCGAACACCGCTGATCGACTGAAGACGGGCAGTCCGACTTCGTGCACCTGCCGTCCAGCCGCACCGGCCCGTGCCAGCTGAAACCTGTTTTCCTTGATGTCATGCCTTTTTGCGTATTTGCATATGGATGCTCACATGGTTGGTACTCGCAGCTATATGCTGTTTGTTGCTGGGTGACTATGCGATCCGGCTTGCGTGAAACCGGATACTGAAATCGGGACTCTCGTTCCCCATCTTCAGGTTCTAGGTCGACCCGCACGAATAATCATGGTTACGAGTAGTTCAACTCTATAGCAGGATGAGATGGACACAACGAGTAGGCATTGCTGTTTATCCACCATTGTGCTACTGGAGCGTTTTTGTCCGAGGGGATTGCTCTAGCAAAAATTGTCTCACAACAGTGGGCCGGGTGGATTGTGATACAGTAGACAACTATGAGTATCATCACGCAATTGTACCTCTCACAGTGGCTGTTCCTCGTTCATCAGACACATCACCTTCTCTCTCCGACCGTCGGTCCAGGCGAGGGCGACGCTAGAGTGTGGATTGTCAGGGGTTCAGCGTTTGTGTTGGACCTGCAGATCGACGGGAGAGGCAGTCCCGTTGCACCTAACCAGACATCAAACGATAAGTAGGCCGTTCGCAACAATGTCGAA
This sequence comes from Diaporthe vaccinii, assembly GCA_039880775.1. NCBI lineage: Eukaryota > Fungi > Ascomycota > Sordariomycetes > Diaporthales > Diaporthaceae > Diaporthe > Diaporthe vaccinii. The sequence continues at coordinate 853,932 of JBCEDN010000005.1, read as the reverse complement.
CTGTCATTATCCCGGACGCCCAACGACTTTCTCATTCCGTGTCTTTAAAAGTGTTTTAGTATTTTTTTGTGTTACCTCGAACAACGTTGGTCATTTACGACTTTGAAAGTGCAATGGTTTGGTGTTGATGGGTCGATTGCAAACGACGTCATGGTCCCTAACACCGCCCCCTTTCGCGGGCTCCACCAGGCCGTATCGGAGTGTCTCGGACTTCACTGTCAGGAAACTGGTCTGCGCAACATACATTCTGATCGTGGTCATCACCATTTGTATTCTCAATCCAGATTATCTCATACCCGACATGGACAAGTTCGCCCAGAAGATTGCCGGAAAGCTTGGCGTCGGTGACCTGCTCCACCAGGGAGGACAGCACGGCCAGGGCCAGGGCCAAGCACAACAACTCCCAAGCCAGCCAGGCGTCATGTTCGACCACGCCGGGCACGGGCGAGTCCTCGACAGGGAACACATGATCCACGCCGACGGCGGCACATACCCGCGCATGTGTCGCCTTTCGGACGGATCTATCCTGCTGGGCTTTACGCGCTTTGAGCCCAACCCGGCCGACCCCAAGGTCCAGCTGCGGGTGCTGACGGTGCACCGCAGCACGGACAACGGCGCGACCTTCCAACCACACGGGGTCGTCGACCGTTGTTCCCGGGACTGCGACAACATGTTCCTGCTCGAGGTGCCCACCACGGACGGCATCGGGCGGCCAAAGATCCTGGCCGCGTTCCGGAACCACGACTTCGCACCGGGCGGCGGCCACAGCTGGTACCGCATCACCGTGTGCCAGTCCTTCAACGGCGGCAAGGACTGGACCTACCTCTCGCAGGCGGCCGAGAAGCCCACCGCGCCCAACGGCCTGTGGGAGCCCTTTATGCGGATCGGTCGGAGGGGCGAGATTCAGATGACCTTCTCCCAAGAGCTCTCTAATATCGACCAGGACACCATGTTTCTTACTTCCGATGATCAGGGAAAGACGTGGTCTCAGCCCAGGGCGGTTACGGGCGTTGGCGAGCAGTTGAGGGATGGCAGTAAGTGGCTCCGGCAGAGGCGTTCCGTTTCCTGTAGCCTCGAAGGCGTATTACCGCCTTTTCACGCTCTCTAGGATCTCGCTTGCTGACATGGAAATTCCCAGTGACCGGGATAGTGCGCACGATGGATCAAGGGCGCGAGGTAAGCGTGATGGTGTTCGAGACGACGAGGCACAACCGCTGCTTCTCGATAGAGTGCGTGCTGTCGTACGACGACGGGTACACCTGGGGCTGGAGGCAAGTCGTCTACGAGCCCTCGCCACGCGGGCGCCACGCAGGCAGCCCCCAGATCGAGGCCTTTGGCGACGGCTCCATCGCCGTGGTCTTCATGACCGACGAGGACACACCAGAGCGCCAGCGCGCGTGGCCCAGCAGCGCCAAGATCAAGGCCGTTTTCGCTGGCCCGCCGGTGAACGGGAGGATCCAGTTCCACCAGCCTGCAGAGACGGTACAGCCCCCGAATTCGTTTTGGCCAGGCATCTTCAAGGTGGACGACAACACCATCATGGGCATCTTCCAGCACGGCAGGTCGATCAGGGGGCGGCATCTGGTGTGGCAGACGCCACACTAAGGCGAGGTTGCTGGGTCCAGATGGAGAAGGACCATTTCTTCTGGCTCGGTTATGGTCCCCCATGTGTCACAGCATCACACTTGGGCGTGGCCCCTCACGAACGAGGCGGGTAAATCTGAAGGGGCGGCGGCAACGATTTGATTACGGCGTAACGGCCGCATGTGTACAGCAGAAGGCCTACCGAGCAGCGGCCGCAGGAGGCACTCTTGGTAGAAACAGAAATTCGAGATTTTGAGCAGAAAACACCGAGATGTGTTGGAAGAGCGATCCCCAGACACTGTCGTTCCCGGGGAGTGCTGTGCGGCAACACGTGGATGAAGTGATATTGCAGATACGGAAACCAAGCCGTGACCAGGCAGCTTCTTCCAAATAACAAAGAGTATTACAAATGAGAACGGATATTCGCACCTGCAAAACACCTGCAAAGAAGGGTGCTACACCGGTACATTACCAACACAAACCAAACACTCACGCCCAATTTGCACACCCAGCACCCACAGACTCAGCACTTACACACCCAATTCACACACTCAATTTATACATCTACCACTTATGTAGGTGGTAAGTGTGTAAGTGTTAGGTATGTGAATGTTAGGTGTATGGGTATTAGGTGTATGGGTGTATAGGTGTTGGGCATGTAAGTATTGGGTGTATGGGTGCTGGGTGTATGGATGTAAGGTGTGTAGGTGTTGGGTGTGGGTGAGTGGGTGAGTGGGTGTTCGGTGCGAATAGGCCTGGGTGATGTGCCCAGGTGCTAGTCCTCTCCCCGTGGTGTATTCTGCAGGGGCGACATTCCTGCAGCTTGGCGAGGACTTGAGGGCTCTTGGTTTTACCCTTGACATGTGCTGACTGATATTTGCAGTCCTGGTACCATCTTGGACAATGAGGACCACGGGCATTCGGGTTTCAAGGACCACGCGTGCGGCATCGGATGCCGCATCTCTTCATATGCAGACGGTGTGTAAGCCAAAATACGCATATTTCGGGTGGTACAATGTGGCAGAACCACGAGGTATTTCTTGCATCTACACGTGTCCGGCACACCAACGGCCAAGCCCTCTCCGGCCGTGGCTCCGCGGCCCATATCCGAACTAAACAACAACCCCAGTATATCTGGCTTGATCCAGCTGCGGCCTCTCCCTTGTCGCATCACACAGATCCACAGATCGACAAGGCCCTTCGAAATCTTTCGATATTCCTGGACTCAGATAGCAACCATCGGCCCGGAGCGCCATGTTTGGAATTAGTCGCCATCTGAAAAGACACCAGGAGCCCGCCTTGACCGACATGGGCAGGTGTACATGGGGTTCCTGCGACCGCCTGCAGTGCGACGGCGGTAGCTTCTATCCCATGCTTGCCAGATGGCGAGGGATGCACAAAGAGTTTCAGTTCAAACGTTGTACCAACGCTCAACGTCCTCGGATCATTTCAAATCACATGTAGGCTGAACTTCTCGGCCCCGAGACTTGCATCGAGGCCGAGTCGAGGGAGGCGCGGAAGCACTCCACCTGTCCCAAAATCTTACACCATATCCATGTTGCAGCGACGCTACTCACCCTCTGCGGGCGTTGGAAGATGGACTGGAGGCAGAGACGGATAGCCGCTCCTTTCAACAGTCCATAGTCGTACCAGACGTGATAAGCTGCGAATCCCCCCTCAGTGCCCTCACTTGAGCACGCCCACCAGGTCGGCAGTTCCCAGACTCACCCTCCACAGATCTTCTTGACTCCCCTACCCACCATCAACATGTCTGCACCTAGCACACGTGATCAAGACTTCCGAGGGGATGCTCCATCATCAGCATCGGAGAAGGCGAGCTCCATGAACAATGTCGCTGCCAATCACAACACGGCCTTGAGCGAAGTCGGTCTTGAGCCAAAACCTCAGCTCCACGCGAAGACATTCCTGGCCGTCTTTGCTGTGTTTGGCATATACTTCGCCCAGGTATATTGCCTCGTCGGTGCCGGAGCTGTAAGTATCACCGTCGATTTCCCACCCTGAGCCGCCCATCTCCCTAACTAGTCACACAGCAAGGCGCGTCCATCGCAGCCCAGTTCAATGCCCCGACCCAGTCGTCATGGCTCTCCGGGGCCATGGCCATCTTCACCGTCGTGCTCGGGCCCATAGTCAGCCAGGCCGCCGACTACTGGGGCCGCAAGTGGTTCCTGGTCGGGCTCAGCTTCTCGGGCGCCCTCGGGGCCCTGGTCACCGCCCTCGCCACCAGCATGAACATGCTCATCGCCGGCTGCTGCCTCATCGGGACCGCCTTTGGCATGCAGCCCCTGCTTCACGCGGTCGTGTCCGAGGTGCTGCCCCGGGCCTGGAGAGGCTGGGCCCAGTCCATCGTCATGATGTCCAACGCCCTGGGACTCTTCGGCGGCCTCGTAATCGGTGGCGGGCTGAACCGGGGCGGCGACCCGGACGGCTTCCGTTACTTCTTCTATATCGGAATGGCCTTCTTCCTCGCCACCGGCATCATCTGCATCTTTGCGTACCACCCGCCCCAGAGGGAGCTGCAGAAGCTGCCGTTCGCGGACAAGGTTGCGAAGTTGGACTTTGTCGGCTATGCGCTCCTCGGGTCCGGCCTCGTCCTGTTCTGTCTTGGGCTTTTCTACTCGCAGAACCCGTACCCATGGTCTGAGCCTCACGTTTCGGTACCCTTCGCCATCGGGCTGGCCCTTGCGATCGCTCTGTGCGTGTATGAGTACAAGTTCAAGACGGACGGTATGTTCCACCATGGACTATTCAAGAGAAACCGCAATTTTGCAATCAGCCTTCTCTGTATATTCTGCGAGGGAATTGGTTTCTTCGCGGCGAATCAGTACTTCGCCTATCAAGTAAGACAGTTTTCCGCCCCCATTCCAGCCAGTAGTCGTACTAAATATGGTCAGGTAAATGTCTTGTACTCAACGGACACACTAATCGTAGGACTCAACTTTGGAATTGTGTTCCTCACGTATATCCCCGCCAGCGCAGCAGTCGGGCTTTACTGCACCAAGACAAAGAGAGTGCGCTGGATCACAGTCTGCGCCTTTCTCATCTTCATCATCTTCTTCGCCTGCATGAGCACCACAAATGCTCACACCAGGAACGAAGTCTGGGGCTTCCCCGTTCTTATGGGCGCCGGGCTGAGCATGACGTTGATCGCGCTGCTTGCGGCTGGCCAGCTTTCCGTACCCCCTGAGCTCATCGCCGTTGCAAGCGGTATTATGATCTCCATGCGGTCCCTTGGCGGGACAATCGGCATCGCTATCTGTAAGAACGGGCACACATACTATATTTCACGTCGGTGGAAGGCGTAAGCGTCACGTGGCTAACCGTGGTGTGTGCTTCACTCGCAGACAACGCCGTCTTCATCTCCGAGACCAATCACATCCCCAGCAACGTCGCGTCTGCGGCGCTCGAGGCTGGCCTCCCGTCGGGCTCGGCCGACGAGTTTGTCGGTTACATTGTCGCGCACAACGAGACTGGCCTCGCGACTATCGCTGGCGCCACACCCGAGATCATCTCTGCTGGTGCTGACGCCGCTCTGGACACCTACGCCGCGGCATTCCGGCTCGTCTGGCTCACCGCGATCCCCTTTCTGGGTATCGCTGCTATCTGTACGACCCCATTGCCAGAAGGACCTCCCGTGACACACTTTGCTGACATCACATGCGTAGCCGCTGTGTTCCTGTTTGACCCGACTGAAGATTTCAACAACCACATTGATGCTCCAGTGGAGGACCGGAACGAGCTCTATTCGAAGTGAAGAGAGTTGCGCTCTTGTCCACACAATTCATTTAGATAGACCTTTTGTTTTCTCATCCTTAAAATACCTTCAAAATTCGTATGGTTCTCGCAACTTTGTCTGCCGATCAAGTGCTGGCATCTCGTCTCGAGGGTGAAAAGCCCCGATGTGAGCTCTCACACGTCATGCACGCCAGTGAGAGCAATCACAGTGGCTGCATTGTACCAGCAAGCGAGCGAGAATCGCACTAAACTGCTTCCAAATCAAAAGTCGACTGGTCGTATTCACGGGTTCCCATGCAGGCCATGCAGCAATGGCAGTGTGGTACAAATGGTCAGCCCCTGTGTTGTGCCATGTGAATACCCCCCGAGACCAGCACTTGAGGCCCGGGTGAGTTTCACAGCCTGCAAATGTGAGGGATCCAAGTTAAGCTTCCCTGGATCGATCGCCATTTCGAGAAGGCCGCTGCTGGGAGAACATTCTGATACGAGAGGCAAATACGCCGGGGCTTCATGGCGACTTGCCCGGACATGGGGCAATATCGGCCTACCCGTGCGCACCGTTGGGAACCGGATCATCCCTCGCCGTTTCGGGCCAAGGAAGAGGGAAGGTTCCAAAATTTGTTGATGCTACCACCAAGCTGTCTCGCGTGACACGTACCTCTCTGGGAGGCTGGAAGGACGCCAGATTTCCGGGGGTGTTGCTCACCGGCCGCTTTAGCCCCGGCGGTTTACAGGTGCAGCTGCATATGATGGGTTGTTGGGCCCACTGCGGTGTATCCAATGCCTGCAGGGGCCTTGGAAAGTTGGAAGGTGTCTGTCGACGAACGAGTGCTTCACTGGACATCACAGAGGGGAACGTCTGCAGCCACTGCTGATTTCATCTGGTGGGCTGAGAATGGGATGAACAACAAATGCTAAGAAAAATCTCAAGCCGCACCTGTTGCATCTTTTGCATTGCATATCACAAGGCTTGTCACTGAGATTGCTGGCCTAGACCTCAACGACTATCGAAAACACTGCGCAACACCATCGACACCGGCAGTAATTGCCACAGAACACGCCATTGGCCATCGAAATCGAGAAAATCTCACCCGGTCAGCAGGAACTGCATCATTAGCAGTAACATTTCATGCGCAGCTAGCATGCTGGCAGGCAGCCAGAATTCCCGATGCACACTCGCTGGACTTGACGCAGCTGTGATCGTTGATCTCCCAGGATCTGATTCAAGTGCCAAAGTATAACATGTCATATCGTGAACTGAAAGTGGTTTTATTTGCAACTTAATTTGCCCGCCTGTCAATTTCAGCCATACTTTTGTTTCGGCCAAGCTGTCAAGGCAAGCAACCTGCTCAACGTCTTTTCCGGACAGTCCTCTAGTTGATGCAAGACGCCCTGGAGGCGTCTCCTCAATGTAGATCCATGCGTTGAAAAGCCTGGGGGAGGGGGACAGACTGCTGCATGGTGACAAGACAACTTACCGGCGTTCCGATGGGTGGCCAAGAGCCGGGTGTTCGTCGAGAAGCACCAGGAAATGGCCATCCAAGGTTCTGACCACCTCTGCTGAGTGAGAGGCGTGACGGGACGGCCCTTCTGTCTAATAATCGTCCACAGCCCGCCCCCTCCCGGCCCCCCTCCGCCCTTCACCCCTGTAGGAACTTTCACGCAATACCACAGGGCAACACGCGGACCTGCAAGTCGTGGCGAGACTTTCACGGGCCAGGCCTGTGTTGCTGCCCCTGGCTGCTTGTCAAGGGTCGAGCCGAGATCAACCACAGCCCACGGGCTTTGCACCCCGGAGTCCTTGTGGCATACATCAGTGTGGAGAGCCGGACTTCCCTTTCTATCAAGTCTGACTGTCGTCGATGATGTTCATTGTGCTTCGGTCCTCAGCTCGAGGCCGTACTAATTGTTGTATTCCCATCACTTTTCTTTTCTCTTTTCGCTACACAGAGGTTCATAACTTAGTCCTCGGCCCGAGGAACTGCTCATAAGATGTGGCACATTGGTCCCATGCCGGTCGTGGACGAGTGCCACGATCTGGTTGTGAACGCAATATTATGGACGGTTTTGGCCTTCGTCGCGGTTGGGCTCCGGCTGTTCACAAGAGCATTCATCGTGAAGAGGATGGGATGGGATGATTATTTGATGGCATCTGCAATGGTGAGTTCTTTCTCAATATTTTCTCACTGCCGTTCCATTCGGCTTCTTCCTATTCTGTCGAGGTTTTGTGACCCATTGGCTCTCAAGAGATGACTTGAATTCTTATCTCATACATGGCTCATGTCACAACTCCTACCACAACACATCATACCACAAACTTCTTTTGACTCACTTCCGGAACTGGAAGCTCACCGTGTGACTAGGTTTGCTCAATAGGCTTCCTCGTGGCTGCCATGTACCGTATGTCAAACAGCCTCGATCCGACTCTCACACCCAGTCGAGTCTCAAGACATCGGTTGCTGACAGAACAACGCTTGATGAAGAAGTCAAATGGGGACTTGGTCAGGCTGTGGATCCTGCCAACCTTGCTAGCTTCCTGACAGTGAGTGTTATTCGCCCCCGATGAGATGTGTCTCCTGGAAACTGATGCCAGTATCAGGCGCTTTTTGTCACCGGTAAGCACCACTCTTCTCCTTTCATGGTTCCCCGTCTGCCATGGTTTGGCATGTTCTAGAATGCATCGCTATGGGACTCGGAGAAGGTGATTAACGTGTACCAGTCCCATTCTACAACCTTACCCAGACATTCTATAAGTTGTCTCTCACGACACAAGCCGCACGGCTCTTCACAACGACCACTGCGGCAAGGATCATGAAAGCAGCCATCGTTTGGGTTTGTGCCTGCGGTGTCATGTCCTTCTGCGCTGCCCTTTTCTTTTGCTTTCCCGTATCGAAGGCGTGGGACGACTCGGTGCCAGGCTGGTGCGTTGACCGACCCGCATTGAATTACTCCGGTAAGCAGATTCTTCTCCTTTTACGGCTCCCCGTTTTTCATGTTGTGGAATGTTCTAGAGTACAATACTTGAGGCCCCGTAGCAGGTGACTAAGAGGTACCAACAGTCGCGGGCTTCAACATTCTGAACGACATAATGTTGCTCATAATCCCACTGCCGTTCCTTACAAAACTGCAACTACCTCGGAAGCAGCGTATCATCCTTATTTCGGTCTTTGCTTGTGGTCTATTGTGGGTCTTTCCATGCTGTATCCTTTTCCTTCTTTCAATCCGTCACATATGAGTACCTAACTTCGTGGCAGCACGACCATTGTATCCATCATCAGACTTCGGGCGCTGTACCAGAATTTGAATGGACCGTATGAGGAACAATCAGGTATGCACAGCGGGATTCTCAACTTGAATAGAGACGAGCCAGTCTTCTCATCACAAGTATAGTGACCAGCGTTCCTATCGCCCTGTGGTCCGTGGTGGAAATCAACGTCGCCATCATTTGCGGCTCAGTGCCATCCCTGAAAGCCTTCGTCTCACGAGTCGTTTTCGGACAAAAGCCCGGGTCGACGCCGTCGCACGGCGTATACGGCCTGTCTGCGTCTCGCAAGCAAAGCCATGTGCTGAGGAGCCAGGTCGACGACGACGAGCGGCGTGGGACGAGGCTGGAGATCCAGGTCGAGCAGTCTATCGAGATGAAGGCGTATCATATTGACGAAACGGGATCCGACAAGGATCTCATACAAGCTGGCGCACGGGGTTACCGAAACGACTCGCGGAACAAGACTGAGACCAAGATCAACGCGACCGGGAATACAGTGATGGTGTCTGGTAGTTCGTCGCCGGTATGAAAGGAGGTGATTTGGGTGATGGAAGTGGGTCTAATGTCATATTTGCATTTAAAATACTCAGCAGGGCAGCATCAGTCCTGGAATGTATTGATGATTCTTGCCTGAACATTAGCCATTCTATCATGGGAGCCCATGCCATATTGGGCAGACATAAACATGGGACCTAGAGTCTTGCTACCCAGTGAGGGGCTTGGGTAGGATTTTCCTGGTGAAAGTCATTGTGAGTCATTACTGCTATGTGTCTGGGCTTTCTCTACACACTCTGCATAAAGGAAGAACGTAGATACTACCCTGCCTAGCCTGCTGATATCAAGACACATATTGTATAGTTTGTCACTTCGGAACCTCAATTCATGAAGCCTCGCTGATTCGCATGACATTTCTTCCGTGTGTGAACTTGTGAACCTATATTGAGATATTGTTGTCCTCTCTTGCCATTTATGGCAAGGCATTATCATAGTTAATGCAAAGTCTCCAGGGATATAAAAGTTGTGGGGATATCAGGGGAGCAAGTCTGACATTTGCAAGCCGTATATGGCTTTTAGAGCTATTCCAACTTATTTGAAGTGAATATTGAACTAAATTCAGTTCAGCCTCTGGATGAAACAGATTTCCATCTAGCATATCGAGTCCAAGGTATGGGGCTCGGCTTCTTCTGGACATTGGGAGAGAATGAAGCATATGACTTTGGGAATGAATGAACAGATCATGGAAAGTCCCTCCAGATACAGGATATCATCCCGAAGGAGGTTATCCCAAAGTATATCATCCCACAGGAGGCTATCCCACAGGAGCTTCACCCATAGGGATTTATCCCATAGGAATTTATTACACAAGAGCTTATCCAGTAGAGGTTTTATTTCCCAATGCGGAAATTGGTCTGAGTGGATTTGTTTTTGTTCTGCAAGCAACGTGGACTCAAAGCTATCTGAGTTGAAATCAGAATACATGAGTTAGTTTTGGCCTCAGCACAGGCAATGCGCGTTACAAAGTCCTGGCACAACAAGCCCACCCCGTTTCGGCAGAGCACACTGGCAAGAACGTTTGCCCCAGGCTTTCAAATTGAATGAAAATGCATGTGCCGATCTCAAACCCGCTGGGGGACCTGACTGGGACATTTCCAGTGAGCTTTGGGCCAGAACCACGAAGTATTACTAGAGGGACCCAGGTCATAACGGCGACGACATCTGGCCATTGACATAGCTTGAAGGAAGCTCTACGACATCGAATTGCAGGGCCGAGGCCTACGGTGATGGACAAAGGGAGGAAGCCATTGGGCAGCTCATCAAGGACCTATCAGGAGATGATGATGTCGTCACTCAGGAAACTTTCGTCTGGGCGCACTCGGCCCCCCATCCCCTCCCGATGGACTACCTGCCATCGCTCCGTGAATTAGCACCGGCAGTCAAGAAGAGGGTGTAGAGGTTGTAGCTAGACTGCGCCGACGCGTCGCACATCTGGACCTAGTCGCTCATAGAATTTTGTATTGGTTGCCCGGATAATGACCAGGTGTGTCTGAAAAGGGGCTACGAGGGCGATTTGAATGGCTAGCTACGACATGGGAGATGTTGTCAGGTTAAAGGAAGCTTTTGCCAGACCTCATCGCGATGAATCAATATGAACATCCTGCCATGCTTCGTTCATCACTATCCGAGGATGAGATCGAGACACGCGTAGGCAATGGCTTGAGTTTCGGAGCTCCCCCAGGTCTGACACAAGGAAAACATACGGGCCGGCATACTCGAGTTAATTCACCACCTCGGTCATACATGTTCCTCACCTACGATATAGCGGATGCTGAGTATATGGTTTACGGGGCACGGACCTCCCTTGACAAGAGGGGCAGGAGTGTGGCGCCAGACTACGACCCTAAGATGGAAGTGTTGCCGTTAGTGGGCATCCATAACGAAGAGGAGGCAGGCTATAGAAGCGCTGGATATGATGTTGATCGACAATCAAGCGGCAGTAGTACAAGGCCAGCTCTGAGGGCCAGAACACAACTTGGGGGCAATGAGGTTGGCAGCAAGGATGAGGCATCTTCGGATTGCATGATTATATACGGGAAATGTTCAGAGGCTGTTAACTTGCGGCGACTCAATTCGACCAAGAATGTACGTATTCCAGTGGTTGTATAGTTTTTGAGCACGAAATTGCTTGAAGAGTTGTTGCTGTATACAGAGACCATTTCCACATTGGTGGTGGGAAATAAGCTCCCGAGCAGCTGGGCTTTCACGGCTCAGGCCACTTAAGCTTATCGGAAACGAAGAAGCTCGCCGAGAAAACTTGATAAATGCCGATGTCTTCGTTCCCGCCGGTCATATCTGACAGACAGGCCGCGATAAGAAAAGGGGAAACATCACCGGAACATAATAGCCGTTGCAAAACCGGTCCCCACCCTCGTGCACCAAGCTAGGCCCGGAGAATTACTGTGATCTGCATGATTTGGGCCCAGACAGTGAGGCCCAGACGGTGATGACGTCCCGACTCGGGGGCTGGCTATCCAGCCTGCAGTGGTATGATTCACTTATGGGCGACCGGTTCGTCTGTGTTGCTGGAGCGGGCAGACCTTGGCCACAAGTGGAAACGAAGTCGCGGGAGATCTGCCGGCCATGCGTGCGGAAATGTGGACTATTGCCATCACACGGAGCTAGCGGACGCACCCGCAGCCCGTCAAGTTAGAATCAGGCTGGCTCGCCTGTTCCGCGTACGCGGTTGTGGGAATCGGGGATGGAGGCGAAGAACGCTGCCTCGCTTGGGGGTTGGCCTAAGTCCTCTTGTGGAAAGGATGTCCGAAACGTGATGGGGCGTGCTGCAAGGGCCCGTTGTGGGAGGGAGGGTCCTCCTCCACGATGGCCTGTTGGTTGAAATTTGAGCCAATGTGACCAGTGAGAGCCCTACGGCCCCCAGCCCTCTACCGAGGCCAAGAGATTTGCCATGAAGAGCTCGTCAGCGAGGCGTTTGGTCCCCTTGCTTCAATCTGCTTCATTTGCTGGGCCCCCGTGTTCGGTACTGTCAGCCTGTGCCGCGTGCAGTGTCGATCCTCCCGAAATGGGCCACACGCGAAACCCCGGATGGATTCCCCATAGCGTTGCGGCGTGCAGACAAGAGAAGCAAAAGAGGTCCGCTCTCCGCGTGGCTTTTCCGGCTTTTTCTTCCTCTCTCCTGTCCAATTGCTCTCCGGCGGTTTGACGTCTCTGTCGCTTGTATCTCTCGTTTCTGAGGAGCCGGGCTCGCTGACAGCGGAGGCCCACCCAAGCAACGGGACGAGCATGACACAGCTGCCTTCCGGGTCCGAGGGCACCGCTTACGGGGTCCTAGCCTGGGCATTTATCTGCCTCTTCTGCAATTTGTTGATAATATGGCTGCTTGTGCAGAGCAAGGAGAAGGGAAGCTGTAAGTACTCACCGTCCTTGGCAGAGCCCCGAAAGAGGCTGCGCTGGCTCGACCTTATACTGTGAACATTTGCTGAACGAATCCCAGATCTCTTCTTCATAAGCTCCGCGGCACTCATTGCGAATAGCACCAGTATTGCACAGTTGATCATGCTCATAATGTCAGAACAGACCATTCCTGCAAGCCATCATCTCGTCCCGTCCGCCTCTTCCGACCAAACGATGATCACCCCACAACGGAGAGAGACGGCACATGACTGAGCAAAATAGCTGACTCAGGCTTCTGCACTGCAGAAATTATCAGGACATAATGTGGGATAGGCTTCGATACCTGAAGTACTTGGCCAAGACGGGTATTCCTGCACTGGTGGCTTTGAATTCCTATGATACTGGCGCGGATAAGATCTTGTCGTCGATGAGTGCGTTCCCAATGGGTACATGTTGTGGAATCTTTATGCTAACCTGCCACGCAGGATGGGCTTGTTTCACCATAGAGGCAGGCCTCGCATTTTGCTGGAGTTTTCAACTGATGCATTCCGTCTACGGGCTGGCGGAATCACCCTCAATGCGCCGTCCACTCACCTTGATCAACCGCATTGGCAAGCCGGTGGCCATAATTCTACCTATTATCCAGGCGGGTCTTCTTCAGTTGACTCCTCTGAAGAAGTCTGCGTTTTGGTATTTCTTCACGGCAGACATCCTATGTAGGTTTTCGCGTATCGCTCCCCTCACGACGCCGTTGCTAACTAGAACCCCACAGATGTTATTTCATGTCTTGGGGGCCTTTTCATGCTCGGGCTCATTCTACTGGAGTATATACAGACACGTTTACTCCTCCGGAAGATTGAAACGTCAGGGGCGAAGTTTGGGGCTCTTCAGCAAAGACCAAGCTCGATACATGACAGATGGCTGGTAGTGAGGGTGACAATACCTATGGTCTTCATCAGGTAAGCCCATACCAGGTCCTAGTTACGTTGCAAAATGATTACTGACTTGGTGGCCATCTTCCAATGACAGCGCTTTTGAGGGTTATAATATCGTTGTTCAGGTAACATATAACCATATGGATATTTCTGACTCTCTCACTGCGGAGCCAGACCTGACTGCGAGCAAGGCGCAGTCAACGATGGCTGAATTTATTCCAGGATGTGTGGCAGGACTGTTCCTCCTTCTGTGCTTCGGCACAACGCGACAATTCCGCAGGAGGCTATACAAGACCTTTGTGCCGGTGAGGTTCCAGCGGGCCAGCTCGGGGCAGTCCATGACCTCCTCTAGGGCCTCCTATGCAGCAATGGACGACGACCCTGGAGTGCTGTCCCGCCAAAGAAGATTGTCGATGGAGAGGAAGATGCAGATCCAAGTAACCACCGAGGTGGAGATCAAGATGGAGGTGCTTGATAAACCGGCGCCTATGGAATATAGCGTCCTCGAGCATCATTGGGATGATGTTTCGCCGATACTACCTGGTCGCACTCGAGGACACGGAGGTAGAATGCTTCATTAGTAAATACGGCACCAATAACGTACTACGAGTAATGAATCACGAACCAAGTCCAGTCTGTGCTTTGTGATCTTGGATTATTCGCATGTGTGCAAGGCATTGGGCCTGCCAGTGCTTGAGACTTTGCTAAACTGGAGTCTTTGCACTAATGAGCTTTGTGGTTTCAGTGCATTAAAGGAGGAACTGGGAGAAGGACGAAGCTAAGGGGCACGCAATTGAAGCTGGCAACGTCACTTTAGGCTTATTGGGCAAGCAAGAGGAAATTGCAACTCTGGTTTGAACACCAATATTTGAAGAAGTCAGATGTTTACACCTGTAAAAACGGAGGGTACACCGGTACGTCAACTTACACCATAGCTATAGCTAGCTAATCAGAGCACATCACGCAGGCCTAATTAGCTCACCTACACCCAACACTCACACACCTACCTTAAATTTAGAAGCGTATATTAAGTGTGTGAGTTAGGGGTATGGGTGGTAGGTGTAGGAGTTGGGTTATTGGTGTTGGGTATGGGTGTGGGTGCAGGGTGTGGATTTGGGTGTGCGAACTTTTATCCGATTTAGAGGTGGTGATGTACTGGTGTAACCTCTGTTTTTGCAGGTGCAAATCTCTGTATTCTCTTTGAAGACTTGCAACGTTGGAAACGCAAAGAATTCCTCTTCTCGGATGGATGAGTAACAAGCTCAGTCCCAAAATCACTGTGTTACTTGCGTTAGACCTCGGCAACTTTCCCCGCAATCCAGCTTATACGCTGGCCTCCAACCACTTTGTACTTAGTTCAGCCTCATGGACTCTTCGGAACTCTGCCTCTTGATTTAAAATTGAGAACATTTTCATCACAGTAGCCACCGATTGCGAAACGCGCCAAATCAAACATGGCCACACGAGTTCCCTTCTCCGAGCCTCCATGGCTCCTCGGCCTGCCCTCGCCAATCTTCAAGGAGACCCACCGCAAGTGGCAAACGGACGTCAGGGCATTCGTAGAGAAGAATCTGATGAAGGACGCTATGGAGTGGGAGAAGGCCGAGGCAGTCCCGGCCCACTTGTTCGATACCTTCGCGAAGGCCAACATGCTCATCCCGTGTCTTCCGGCCCCGCTGCCCGTCGCGTGGCTCAAGAGGCTGGGCATCCACGAGCTGCTGGGCGGGCTCAAGGTCGAGGACTTTGACTACCTGCATGGGCTCATCTACTCGGACGAGATGGCTAGGACTGGGGTGGTGGGGCCGGCCGCGAGCATGACGACGGGCATGTCGTTTGGCGTGCCGCCCATACTCAAGTTCGGCGACCAGCAGCTGCAGGAGCGGTTCCTGCCCCAGCTTCTCAGGGGCGAGAAGAGAAGCTGCATCGCCATCACGGAGCCGGATGCCGGGAGCGATGTCGCGGGGATTACTACGACGGCTGTCAAGAGCGCGGACGGGAAGCACTACGTCGTCAACGGGACGAAGAAGTGGATCACGAATGGGATATGGACTGTGAGTGGACTCTCAATCTCATCAAAACTCCTCACGACCTCGAGTGTCGCATTTAACTGAATTTCGAGTTCTCAGGACTGGGCAAGTATGGCAGTGAGAACCGGCCCCGAGGGTTCAGGGGCGGCAGGGTTGTCGATGTTGGTCGTGCCTCTCAAGAACCAACCTGGCGTGACGATGCGCCAACTCAAAGTGGGCGGCTCACTGGCCGCGGGGACCACATATATCGAGCTCGACGATGTCAAGGTCCCATTCGAGAACCTTATCGGGAAAGAAGGAATGGTGGGTCGTCCAAAGAGCACCTCTAACACGCCCCCCCAGAGGCTGACCGAATTGTTGCAACCAGGGAATGAGATATGTCATGACCAACTTCAATCACGAGCGACTCTCGATCGCCGTCGGGGTGACAAGGCAGGCCAGGGTGGCCCTGTCCGCCGCGTTCGAGTACGTCCTCAAGCGCGAGGCGTTCGGGCGGCCGCTCATGGACCAGCCGGTAGTCAGGCACCGCCTCGCCAAGGCCGGCGCCCTGCTCGAGTCCCAGTGGGCCTGGGTCGAGCAGTTTGCGTACCAGCTGACGCAGATGCCCAAGGAGGACGGCGACCGGGAGCTGGGCGGCCTGACGGGCCTTCTGAAGGCGCAGGCCGGGCTGGTTCTCAAGGAGTGTGCCGACACGGCGATGCTGCTCTTTGGGGGCAATGGGTACACGAGATCCGGCCAAGGAGAGCTGATCGAGAGTGAGTGCTGTCTTCGCGCTTCCCCTTCGATTCGGCAACCGATGATTGAACTTGGGGCTTGACTTGGAGCTCTGACTGACGTGCGATGCCTACAGTGATCTGGCGAGATGTGCCTGGTGCGAGGATCCCAGGCGGGTCGGAGGACGTTCTGCTGGATCTTGCTGTTCGCCAATTGGTCAAACTGTACAAGGCCAAGACGAGGGCCCTAGGAAATAGCAAGATTTAAGCGTCCTCAAGGTCATACTTAGACGCACAGGCTGTGACCTGTATTGTAACCATCAGATTGGGGTGAAGATGAAGGCCTGACGCCCGCCCTGAAGATCAAGTGGATCCGGCTTCGTCGTTTTGTATACATAACTTACTCAAGAACAGTTAGCTCACCTGACGAGCTCTCATCAGTCTTCCTTTCTGCGCGCATGGCTGTCGGCTCTCAGCAGAACTGGCTCAGACTAGGCTCCCAAACGTCAGTTCTGAGATCAAAGGAAAGAGCAAAGCCTGGGACTTCACGAATGGTGGCATGGCTTGGTCGCTTGCGTGTGACAGAGAAATGGTGTGATATTAAGCTAGCCAGCAGCTGGTATGATGGCATAATGTTGCTCCTATAAGTCCTGGAGGCTTCCCGTCTAAGGGTTCCCTGTCTCTTCATGGTTAAGTCCTACCCGTAAGATTCACCCGCCCAAAATGTCCCAAACGCCTGCCATGCCGGGCCCAATAAGGACCAAGAAAAACACAAAAAGGATAAGATGAAATTCCATGGAAATAGATGCGGCAGCAGCTTAGATCCAGACCTCATTGTCAGCTCGGTTCTCCTCCAGGTGCCTATAGATGGCGTCGTAGTCCTTGCACACGTGCTTGGCATCCCAGCCGTCGCTGCCGATAAACCCCTCGGGGAAGGTGGTCTGCTGGCCCTCGAGGGCCGTGTCGCCGCAGCACATAATGGTCTGTCGCAAGTACTCGAAGCAGTGAGGTAGGTGTCCTTGCATTTGTTCGGGTATCAGGCTAGGATCCGAGTTGAGGCCTGAGTAGACCTGGGCGATGTTGTAGAGGCAGTGGAGCTGATGTGTGACGCTGGTAGTGTAGACCGTGTTCTTGATGTTTGGGCCCTCGAGTGGGCGTAGCGGTAGGTTGTCGTACTTGGAAGGGTCATGAACTTCGACGTAGCCTAGACCTTTCGGTACGATGCCGAGCCACTTCTGCCTCACCTCTTCCGTGAAGAACTCCGTTCCGTTCTCCGGGACGAATCCAAGGTCAGGCACGAAGGTCTTGATTTGCTGGGAGACTTCTCACTATGTCAGTAAAGGCTGACTTGATGCGCCAGTGTGCAGAAGAAGCACCGCGTTCGGGTGAGGTCGCCTACCTTGAGGCGCAAATCCAGAGATATCACCAGTGCCCTCGAAATGTCCATACTTTTCCTGGTGATTACGCCGGTCGACGAGCAAGCCAAGTATCACAAGCAAGAGGAGGGTGTTGAGCAGACCCTGGCACGAGAACACAGCGGCGCGACTTCGTTGCCACCTGCTCTGCCTCAGGCGGCCAGCCTCACGTAGCTCGTCCCAGCTCTTCTCCCCGTGGCCCATCAGTGACTCGCCCGCATCAGTGCTTGCATCATCTCGCACGTTTTCTTGATGAGGACTCCCAATGTTGGAGTAGTCCGGTTGCCTCGTAGCCATCGTCGTCTGGCGGCCGGCAGCTCTTTTTGGGCTGCGTGGTGGGAGTGGGAGAAAGAATGCTAAACAGGGTTATGGGAGTGCTTGGGACAAGCAGAGAGCTTGTTGTATATAGGGTGGGAACGGATGATTCGTCTGAACGAAAAGAAGCTCTTGGTTGACGGTTCGCGCACTGAAGGTCGACCCAGCACCGTGCGTAGCGTGAATTAGTTTCAAGTCCAGGGCAAAGCAGCTCACTAGGGCTAGGCAGGAGATGAACAAGAACTCGCAGATTCAGATCAAATTCGAAGAACGTTTTCTACGAGATCGGGTTGCTGCCAACTGAGCAGCTGGACTTTGCTCTGGTATGAGGTGAGCGCCATGGGGCTGAAACGCAGAGCGTTTTGTTCGTCACTGGCCCCGACCGGGACCCGAAACAGTCGAGTGACTCCCACAAGATAACTGAGTGCAGGTACACAGCAGACTCGTCATGCTTGTCAGGAGCTGTCTGTTTACTGCGCGCTCCATAATTCGACCATGTAGTCTAGTCTAGCAGGACACGCAAGCACGCCAAGATGGGCAGCCGCGGAGCATGTCACAGCAAGGGGCCTTCTGTGTCACGCTCGACGGCTGACGACTCCAACGTGAGGAGGCAGTGTGGTTTGTAGCACGATCATCGGGGGTCGCGAGCAAAGAGATTATGGCAACTCAATGAACATATGTGGAAGATTTCAACGCGAAAAGAAAAAGGGAGACAAATAAGACGAAGAGAAGAAAACGAAGTAAGACACCCGGCTACCACCTGGTCTGAAGCAATTGAATAGCTTGAGAGACTGCACATCCGTGCTTTGGATCGAGGAATTGATCGAAGCTTTGCGACGGCTACGCTCCCTCGCAGTGTCTCTCTTCGGTGACGCGGCAAAAGAGCTTTCTCTCCGAATCGAAGCAGCTCGGAAGTCCGTTGTGGTGGTTTGTGGATCCGCAATGTCGTCCGTCTGCCCGGTGGACAGCTGACCGTGTGTTGACCCGAGGAGAGCCGGTGTTGGGTGACCCAGAGCGGCGGGATCGGAAGCGAGGCGGGGTGAACCAACAGGCTGGGTAACCGACCCTCCTGGACCAGAGGAAAAAAGGCACGCGGAATCCCGGAATCAGGCCATGGTCGCACGCAGATAGCGCGACTAACAATCTGGCTGGCGATGGCTGCCGTGATATGTGGTGTGCGTGCTTTCTGCCCAGGCCTGCTCCATCTTTGCGGGGTGAGACATGGAGGCCCCAGCAACCCTCAGTCTCCGCGTGTGCCTCGCGTGCAGAGGTTCGATTGCCTTCAGCAGTCTCGATTCAGCCTCACCCGGAGTAGTCGACGATGTCGGTTGGTGGGGTCAATGGTGGATGTGCTGTACTGTAGAAGCAATCGCGCCGTCTCCTCGTTCGCTGCAACCACACTAGATTGATAATGTATACTACTACCGTAAAATGTATAATTGATCTTTAGTTGCATCACATCACAGCACCAAGATTTGGGCTCAGTCAGCGAATTGCAGCGGGGACAGGGCTAGAGTTCGGTCCCAAGACTGAGGGCGGTTGGCCATCAAGCTGCAGACAGGGCATACAAGAGTTTCTGCTGCAGCAGCAGTCCTGCAGGGTGCTTGGCCCTCGCCTTCCCCGCGAACGAGTCGGTCCCGCCAGGAGGAAGGCAGTGGCCCCACCATTGACCGAGAGCCTGCCATCCTGCCATCCAACCAGAAAGGTGCTGTCATCGCCTGTCCCGAGATTGGCCGAACGGCAACGGCCAAGAGTCCCAGCGGCCCACTCCCACTCCCCGATCCCCCAGTTGCCCCAGACTATTGCTAAGACGCCGACGGCACCCAGATAGCCGTTTACTACCACCACCACTACTACGTCAACATGCGCTCTTTGCTCTGCTCGCTGCTCAAAGACTCAACCTGCCTGCATTCGTTCGTCTCTCTGCGAACCGATCAGAGATCAAAGTAACCTCAGCCTTTCGCCTCCCACCCCCCGGACGGCCACTCTCAACGACATATCTACCTGCAGCCTGCCTGCCGATGATTGCTTTGTGCTCTCCTGTCTCAGGGGAAAATACCACCCGCACCGCAGTCACAAGCCTGTCGAGACACCCGTCATAGTCCCACACGAGGCCTCAGCAACGTCTGCAGCCCTCCAGTCTTCCCCTGCTGGACAGCCTGGACCATAGAAAGGCGTCTGGTCCTCCTTTACAACCACAACCGCTACTCACGACAAGTCCCTGTCTTGCGACACTGCGGCTACTCGCCCCGCGCGTCAGGACCTCTACCATCGAGGCGAAACATCGCCGAAATCCCGCACCACCAACCCACCACCATGTCTCCCCAGCGACCCTTTCTCTCCAGCTTCTTCGCCGCCTTCCGCCAACAGCCTCCATCCTCGATGCCACAGTCCTCAGCGCAGGCGTCGTCAGCAAATAAGCAGCCAACCTCGTCTACCACAACAACATCCTACTCCGTGTCGACAACAGCACCCTCCACGTCGCGCGGCATAGCAGCCCAGGCGGCGGCGGCGGCGGCAGCCCAGTCACAGTCCGCCGCCGCCCGGGGGGTCACGTCGCCGCGCGGCATCCCCATCCCCCAGCAGCCGCGGCGGCGCGGGAGCGACAGCTCCACCGAGGGGTTCCGCGAGGTGCTCGGCGCCGACAAGATGTACATCGGCGGGAAGACGGCCGCCGGCGAGGAGAAATACTTCAAGCTGGGCATGGTGAGGAGGGTGCGGAGCGGCGACAGGCTCAGCCTGGACCGGTTGAGCTTATGAGTGATGGCCGAGGACGACAACAAACCAAAAGCACAGGACCAAATTAGGATCTTTGGATACATCTACTTTCGTGGGGATGGAACTGGTGTGACGAAGTATGCGAGACAGAGGGGCAGAAAAAGAGAAAGGTCCGCAACAAGGCGGTCGACTGCTACTGCCCGGGCGAAAACGTTGCATAACATCGCGGCATTCTGATTCATGAGTACTGGGCGTTAAGGAACGGGATGGTATGGGATTCAAAGGGATTGGATTTGGATTGGAGCATAGCTAACCGCGAGGCAAACAATCAGTGGACCGCAGTTGCGGCTCAAGGGACGGATCTACAGGACATATCCCCGTGTCCCTCAAATAGGTCTCACAGACCAAACACCTCTGCTATGATAGAGCGATGGGCGGAGACACATCGTCGATTCCACAAAAGCATACATGAATTTCTTCTGACGCGTCCTACCTTCGCTGCTTGAAGATCATGTAAACGCGACAGACGTGAAAGGACCGGCCGCAGTGTGCTGCACTCGCTTGCCCATCATCCTGAGAACGCTTCGGCAATCACATAGATGTGCCTTATTGAATGCTGTGTAGAGCAAGAGTGTGAAATCTAAGATCCTCCCGGGTCAGCCTGCAAGGGAGAGGACTTGTATCGGCCGCCTCTCCTCCCATACCGCATCCCACCGTGAGTGATGTGTATTGTTCGATAGTCGTTTGTTGTTACTCAAAGTTGCACGATATGGCTGGTTGGAACATGCTTTATTGAGATGGAAAATCACTCGATCTGTCTACTGTTAGCCTCCGAAGACTTCTTGATATAGCCACTGGACTCACATCCACCAACTTAAATGAATCGTTCTAGTCAGTGTGTCACTATATTTTGACTTCTGAAAGCGTATCTGGGGTCTTACCAGCTTTCTTGAAGATAATCACCTCAGCTTCTCTGAATCACCGAATTGGTGGGATTGCTGTGAGCGCAACGGTTTGAAGCAAAGACAGGTGTACATGGGACAACTAGTACATAAGCTAATGGAGCAAATGTTGAAAACTATGTGATAAAGACGAACTTGTCTGTCACGGATAGGATGACAGCTTCGACTTGAATCCCGGACGAGAGCCAGGCTCCGGGCTGGCCGATGGCCTTGCTATAAATACCTAAGTCATCTAACAAAGGCTTAAAACATTCGGAACTGCTGTATCTATCCAATCTTAACGCAAAGGCGCTTTCTGAGACTATCATCCAACATCGAACAGCTACCAAATCAAGAGCTCAACACAAGTTCGACATGAAGCTAACAAACACACTTCTCGATTTTCTAACCATTGCCCTGGGCGTCTTAGCCCAGAGCAACTCCATGACGCCAGAAAGCCAGACCATAGAGGTGCTGAATCTCACAGAATCAGAGGCACTCGCCAGGTCCCTGACCTGGTATCATTTAGATGAAGATCTTTCAGCATAATTCTATAAGTGCCTAAGCTGACTGATACTGCTTTTAGGATCGGCAACGTTGACGTGATCAGTATGGTGGAGGCGGCCATGCGGACGACCAGAGACCCCACCCGAATGGCAACGGTCTCCGGGTCCGTCACTTGTGCTGGCGATTTCACACCTCTGGTGGAGTGGAAAGTAGGGTTTCCAATCTCTGGTGCAGTGAATTCAGCGCGTATGAGCGCAACAGGGTGGTTAATGGTGAGCTTGTCGATGTTTGCCTTCACATTGATGTAGGAGGTGGGGCACAGCCCAGAACGTATTCAGGGGATCGATCCTTCCATACCGTACGTAGAATTGATAGCAACCTACAATAACAGGGGGGAAATACTCCATGGAATCTCAGTGTGCTCATGGTCAAATTGCTATAGTGTTCCTCGTAATGTGAAGTTGGCCACTGCTACTGAATCTGTCCGCTCCATAGTTGGGTCCTCTCCTGGGTTGCCCCCGATCAAGAAAGGCTATGCAGGTGAAATCATTCAAATGATCGGATGGATCCTTGAAAGTTCTACTGCCCTTGGATGAAAAGGAGTGCTTTAAGCTGATGAGTCCGAAGGTTTTACACCCAGCTGAACCCATCGCCAGATACGTGTAGCCCACGGCCTCCTGCTCTGGAGTGCTGGGGACCTACATAACTCTGGCTCGCCCGTATCTACTGAAGGCCGAGTTCTCAGGAAAGAGCACGTAGGACTTTCGGTCTGGACCCGATGACCCGATGCTTGATACCGCAATGCCTTACATTAAGTCATAAACACGGAAAAGAAACGAGTGTGATGCGAGCGCCTTTCCGTTTACATGATCAGCTGGCGGAGTAAGAAGAGGACAACAAGGCCCCCATAATGCATTAAAACGATATATTTATGGTGATATGTACAAGACGGCAGGGATATATGACTGATAATGAGCTGGCCAGATTCCCCCCTTAGGGCCCCCCCTACCACATGAACCTCTGAACTCTGCCCCCATCGAGAAGCGAGCCATCCTCAGCCCTCCAGTAGAACGGCCTGGCGATGAACATATACGCCGTGGCCGAATGTATCACCAGGAACCAAGCCGTTTCCACGAACAATCGCAGATCGAACTTCTGGCCAATCGATAGCAGTGAGTCCACCAGGTGGCCGGGACCGCCCTCATTTCTCCTCGATGACACCAAAGGTATGTGAGGGGGCCATGCGGGGCCGAGGAGCCGCCAGAATACCCATGGCATGATGAAGTACCTAGGTTCCACGAGCGGCGCGGTGATGAGGGAAAGTGCGGTGGCGAGGAGCCAGAGGAGGGCTGTCGAGAGCGTTGGGGCATCGACAGAGAGAACGGCATCCGTATGCAAGTCTTTGATCTTGACACTTTTCGTGCGGGATTTCTGACTCTCACTTGCCAGCTTTTGTGTGTCCTCCCTGGCGGAATCCGCGGCATCGTGTGTGGGCTGAGACCCTCCGAGCGCTTTCCAACAGATGCTCCAACATAGGATGTAAGCCGGGACGAGGGCATAACGCACCCACGGCCCACGGAGTATGGTGTACCGGAATACGTAAAACATGTAGTGCCTGTTGTCCGCCAGCGTGAAAGGGTGGATAATAGTGTTGAAGTGCACGATGACCAGGGCCGCCAAGGTCAAGGAAGCGTAGCCTGCAATGCTCAGGTATGTCGCATGCCACTTTTGCGATTTCTGTGTCTCAGAGCGCGTTTGAGGGCTTCCTGAGGCGCCGGGTCCGGGCTTGAAAGAGAATGGCCATGGCAAGAAGGGGAGAATAAGAGGCGCGGAGAAGAAAGCGAACAATGGCCAGATGTAAAGCATCTGAGGAAAGTGGACTGTCGCGACATGGTTCGTCTTGTCTCCTGCCCAGCTATTAGATAGATTCAAGCAGGTGAACAGATCATAGGGGACATACCTAGGACAACACTGCCATTCCAGATGACAAATGCCACGAAGAGACCCATGACAGTAACATGGGCCCATATCTGCTTGGCAACCCGGAGCGGATTGGAGACGACCGCAATGGCGATACTGACAACGCAGTAGAACGCATCTACCCCGAGAAAGTGTTAGGGCTGAAATACTGACCAGAGATTGTTTCGTTGGAAATGTTCAAATTAATGCCGGCCACGGAAGAAACGAGAGCGAAACGCCTTGCGACAGGAACTCACCATCCAGATAAGCCTGATCCAACGCGGGATCATGAATCTCTCCCAGTGAGGACCTCCAAGCGAAGTATTTAATGTTTGCCATCAGGGCTCCCTGGCTGGGTGGCTGAGGCCTAACAGCGGGCACAGCTTTGGCAGCCTCGACGGCTTCCAGACCACCCAGAAAAACGACGACCCAGAAAACATTGGTCTGCCTCATGAAGAGAGAAGCAACGCCGAGAAATACCACGAAAAAGTCGTTCCGCCACGGCGTTCCTTTCGGGCTCATTCGCTCCAAATGATTTTGGAAGGCGAGAAGCACCATGAGCGTAGAGAAGACGTCGGTGTAGTACAATGCCGAGAAGAAGAACAGGAGCGGGAACAGGCCGATGTTCATGCCGGTGTGGATCGCATGGAAGCTGAGGGACGACGGCCGGGGGCGGCGCTCGCCCCGTTCGGCAAGCCTCGTCTCGATCAGCCGTCGACAATCGACAGCGGTGAAGATGAGGACAATTATGGCGACCCAGTTCGTCATCCGCAGGCTGATCTCGGAGCAGTTCCCATTCATGAACCACAGAGCTCTGTGAATCAGCAAACTAACGGCATACCTGGAAAAGGCGTCAACAAGGCCGACGCTGCCAACGACCGGGTGGTAAGGGGACAGAAGGGGGAACGGGCCGGGTCGGGAAGGACATACAGCCCAGGAGGCGTTGTGATCTTGTCGTCCCACTCGAGCCATTTTGACTCGCAGTACTTCTGCGCCTGCGGGATATGGAAGACTTCGTCCTGATGGATATCAGTGATGAGATCATGGAGAACCTGACTTGGGGCCCGTACTTACTAAATAAGGCTCTGGAACGCTTATGGCTACGGCTGCTTGCCATGCAAGGCCAGTGAGAGCTGGTGCGGCAAGAAGGGCGACTTTGACAGCCGGTCGATCCCACCCGTACCTTGAGAGATGGTGGATGAGGAAGAGGTAGACACAAATGAGGCTGTAAACGGCGGGGCGAATAGCAAGAATGACAAAGTTACGGAGTGCTACCAGGGTTTCCATCTTGCATGGAACCCGGTAAGGAGTGACGATAGTTGGAAAGAAGTCCAACAACAATGTTGTGGAATTGTCGACCCGTGGCTCAGTTGAGAGTCA
The DNA here is from genome assembly GCA_039880775.1 of Diaporthe vaccinii. NCBI lineage: Eukaryota > Fungi > Ascomycota > Sordariomycetes > Diaporthales > Diaporthaceae > Diaporthe > Diaporthe vaccinii. Next base: position 828,511 of record JBCEDN010000005.1, on the reverse strand, counting down.
GCATGCTCTAAGGACAGCATCAAGGTGGGCCGTGCATTCACCCGAGCTTTAGCCGCTGCAGTACAGCCTGCCCCTGAGCCTCAACGTACAACCCGACAACGACGAACAAAGTATACTACTGGTTATGACTGAGGTGGATCTCCCAGATATGATGATCACATTGGGCCATGGGGAATGTCCTCAGCCTTGATGTGACTGGAGATGTCACAAGCTGTCTACGCCTTTGAAAAGCCCAGTGACCGTGGCCAGGGAAAAATCATCAGCTCTCGGAATTGGGTCCCATCACCAGAATCGGAGCCACAACGGGACTGACAGACTGATAGGGAATGTCTCAAAGGGGTCGTCTGTGTCTTGATTCTATTGCATATGCTCTTTTTTACACCAGGCCTGCAAGGCCATTTTCTATGACTGCTCCTCTGACATCTCCCACAAACCCTCTCAACTTCTGTTTAGAAGGGCTGTTTGCTGTCAGTGACTGATACAGAAACTCTATGTGCCAGATCTTGGGGCGACTTACGTTGTCCTCTGGGGGAATCTCGTTGATGAAGTAGCTGCCGAGGAAAGGCACCCTCTATGGGCTTGTTAGCAGAGAATGCCAGAGAATGCTCGGAGGGCATACATACCTGGAGGATATCGCGCTGTACCCTGGGAATTCCAGAAGCGTAGAAGATGACTGCGAACAGAGCAACACCGCCGAGTCCTGCAGCCTTGGTGCCACTGTTCATATCGTGTTAGCTCCAGCTGAATTGGCCACTGGGAATGCCCTCACAGGGCCAAAGCACCAGCCCAGAAAGCCAGAAACTCGTTGAATTCCAGCTTCCATTCTTGACGAGTCCAGCCTCACACCCAGCAGGCCACTTTCCACATCGCGGCATCCTCAAGCAGACCGGCTGCACTCTCCCGGCCCCGGCTCGGACGGGGCAAACAAGGGCGGCATCTACTTACAGTGAGATGGCCTGCTTGCCAGTTATACCCGCGACGTGGGGCTGGAAGCCATATCTAATTGCCACCATTCGTTAGTCACCAATTCTCCCTCCAAGTGTCGGAACGCATCGTCGGTGTCGGCGGCCGTTCGTAAACAGAGGTAATGTGGTATTCTGCTGCGAAAGCATCGTCGTCTCGGGCGAGGGCGTCGGGCGAGGGCGTCTTACTTTGGGCCATAGGGGCTCCTGTACTGAGGGTAGGGGTCTGCCCGGCGGATCTGAGTCTGCATCATCGTAGGATCGTCAGTAGGAGGTCGTGCGACGCGGGCTCCGAGCTAGACTGCTTCAATGGAGCGGCTGAGAGTGGCTTGATGGCGCGGGACATACGGGGAACATCTTGAGTGTGTGTGTCACGGCGTGTAGAGTGTGTCTGCTCTGCCTGTGAAGTGTGTCGACGAAGTTGGAAATGTCGCGACGGCTACTGGATGCCAGTGATGCGCGCGAGCCTCCAAACCGGGTCAAGCCGGGAATTGGGTTTTTCGTGCCTGAGGCGCCAATTCCGAGCCGGCCACTCTAGCGTCACCCCGGTCTCTGGGCCTAAGCTGCCCTGCAGCAGCCCGTGCTTGCAGGGTGTGGGGCCCGGGCGGCAGCTTGCTCGCAGGAAGCTTCGACCGCGACTCAATGGCAACTCCAGCTCCAACTCAACCTCTTCGCTCCACGAGAGGCTGCAACCTAATCTGACGAGCCGCCTCGAGGCAGTCGCATGAACAACGTGTGGGGCACTCAAGGCGCACTTACAACAATGGACAAAATTGTCGACGTTCGCTTCGAGCGGGTCGAGAAAGCTCTTGCGACGCTGGTCGAGTCGATCACAAAATACAATCCCCAGGCATCACAGACTGTCGAACTTGCAAATGCCGACAATGAGTTGGGCCACGGGCTGAAACAACGTATCCCTCCCCCCTCTGTCTACCGTCCTCGCCCTCGATCCTCCCGATAGCTGACAAGTCTTCCTTCCTTGCAGTGGAAACCCACCAAAACAACTACCGCCGCCTAGAATCCCTGAAAGCATCCTCTTCAGCCCTCGACGCCCAGATCCGCGACACGATACGCACCCTGTGGAACACCCGCAAGGACATCACGAGCACGAGCACGACCGCCGCGCCAGACGGGCCGCAGTACGATGTCAACTACGAGGAGCTGCTCAGTTATGCGCGCAGGATCAGCAAGATGACTCTGCCCCCAGCGAGCGTGCTCTCCCGCCTGGAAGCAGCCAACGCCGACAGCGGGGCGTCGACCGGCGAGGCGGTTAACACGCCGAACACCACGGCAGCCCCGACGCCCGTGGCAGGCGGCTCGACCCCGAACCCCAACGTCGCGTCTAACGGCGCCCCGACGCCCGCCGCCCAGTCGCAGTCCCAGGGCCAGCAGGGCACCCAGACGACAGCCAACTCGGGCGCGACGGCGCTGCCCGAGGAGTGGACGCAGTTCCTCGACCCGCTCACCGGGCACGTCTTCCTCCCGTGGGCGACAGAGGACAAGATCCGTGTCGGCGCACTCGCGTCGATCCAGAACCTCGTCGAGGAGGGCATCGACCCCCGCGGCTACGACCCCGCGGAGGAGGAGGCCCGGCGGCAGAGGGAGGAGCACGAGCGGAGGGAGCAGGAGGAGAGGGAAGCGCTGGAGCGGGAGGAGAACCTCAAGAAGATGAGGGAGGAACAGGCGCGCATCGCGCAGGAGAGGCAGCGGGAGAGGGAGCGCCAGCAGGAGGAGGCACTGCGAAGGGGAAGCACGGGTGGTGGACCATCGCCCGGCGGCGCGGCTGCTTCGACCGAGCCGCAGAAGAAGCAGTTCCAGTTCATGGGTGGTGATCTGGATGACGATGACGACGACTGAGTATTCAAATCTTTAGCCTGGGCAGTGTGGCCCTGCGGCTGATTATTTATTCAATATCCAACCTTGACCAAAAATTCGAATCAGCGCACCAGTCGCAGTTCATGTCTTTCTTTCATGGCCAGTGTCATGTCTACCACGCCTGAATTGCTATGAATGACCATATATGACCTTGACGCCAAGCTATTCTTGTCGTGACTGCACCCTCGTGCCATTCGTTTGAGCCCGAAGCGTCCATGTGCCCGTGGACAGGCACATGAGCTGTATTGCCTCGTATTGTTGATACAGTCTACAAATACTATACAAATGATACCTATCTTCTGGTCGACTAAACCTTGACGACTCAGGCAAACCTCTGAAATGCTTAGTCGATCTTGATAGAAGAGTAGATCTTCCGCGTGAACCACCAACTAGAGAAGAATCCAATGGTACCTGCAGGCTGTCAGCAACTTGAGGTGAACCAAGCGTAGCACATGTGAACTCACCAGTCAGGATGAAGAACAAGAACGAGATCAGCCCGCTGTACCCAATGTACAACATGCTTCCCACGAAACCACCCAGGCTGAGCTTGGTGATCCAGTATATCATCGCGTTCAGGAAAATGTAGCCTGCGCTGGTGCCCGCCGCCAGGAAGGACCTCCACTGCCAGTTGTAATTCTCCGCACACAACAGGAAGTACACCATCAAAACGGTGACTGCGGCGCAAGTGATGATCATCAGACCGTAGCACAGGAAGAGGAAACCAAACATGTAGTAGATCTTGCTGAACCAGATACTACTCATGATGAAGTACAGCTCGACGAAGATGGCACCGAATGGCAGGATACCGACGAGGAGCATGCTGGGGATGGGCTTGAGGTAGGTAGTAGCTGGGGGGATCTGTCGAGGGATCTGGTTTGTGCGGACCGGGGACTCGATTGGGGCGGATTTGAAGCCCAACCAGGAACCTGTGCAGGAGAGTGGGACTGAAATGATGAACCAAATCAGAACAAGGACAAGCATCGTCGTGAACGGCACGGCGCCGGCCGATTGCTTTGCCCAAAGGAGGAGGTTGAGGACGAAGAATATAGAGAACACTATCCCGGGGACGAGCAGTGGTGTGAGGGCGATGTTGAGCTTCCATTTCTCGCCGTCGAGAGACTTGTACACTCTCGCGGACACATAGCCCCCAACAAAGCCCAAAATGGTGTAGAGTAGAACCAGGATGGTGCCAAGCGAGCCGCGGTTCGATGGGGACAGGAATCCGAGCAGCGCAAAGCAAATGGTGAAGCCAGTCATGACAAAAAGCTGCGCGCCGTTTCCGAGGAAAACGGAGAGCAGGAGAGGATGGGATGGTGTGCGGAAGACGTCACCATGGACTAGTTTCCAGCCCGAGTCCTCCTGCACTCCGTCCTCGACCACGGATGTCCCGTTCAGATCGTCCAAGTTGATAGAGTCGAGGCGGTTATATCTCGCGATATCCTTGCGCAGGGTGCGGACGAGTACGGACATGACGGTCATGACCAGGAACACCACAATAATTGCCGAGTTGATGAGCGAGAACCAGTGGATCTTGGGGTCGAAGACGTGCAAATACTTGTCCCACCGAGTGGCCCAAGCGGTGCCGGACTTGATCCAGAAGACGCCGTAAGAGAACTTGACGTTGGTCTGCCCGTCAGCAGACAGTATAACTGGTTCGTACTTTTCCGTGGCGCAGTCGGGCTCCTTGTCGCCGTACTCGAGAGAACGAGGCTGAACAATAACTCCCACCACGCGCAGCTGGTTCGGGTTTCCGCCAACTTCATGATACTCGACAATGATGTCGTAGTGGTTGTTGAAAGTAGGCTTATTATTAGACACCTCGCCCATCAGAAACCCAGGGCTGTAGAAATCCGTGTGAGTAAGCTCGTCGGTGATGTCCTGGCCAGCCGGGAGTCCGTCCACCAGCCAATTCAAGCTATAGCCCAACTCGATCTTCTCGTTGACGAATTTCGCTGCAGCTTGGGTGTATTTGACGTCGCAAAGGGTTTTGCAGGACTCGTTGGTTGCCATCTTGAGCTCGAAAGGCGACGTCATGATTCTGTCGCCGAACAATATGCTGCCCAAACTCTCGCCCACAGATTGCGGCCCACCTTCTGGTTGGCAGAACTTGAATATGGGAAGATAGTAGTCGTATGCTACCACCGAGTGCAGCATTGTGTCTCCCGGAGGAGCGATCGGCTTTATTGTGTTGACATATAGAGGCACGACATCGCCCTTCTTGTATGATGTTGGGGCCACGCCGGGCAGATAGAAGGCCGACGCGATTTGTGGCAGGGCGACAAGGGAGAGCAGCGCCGCCGCCGAGGACGACGCGAGGTTTGGTATTTGCATCTTGGGCGTTCAGTATCCTTGATGATGATATAGGTCAGCCTTCTGTGCTTGTTGGGAGATACAAGGCAGGCAATGCGCCAAGGCGTAGAGAGCTATGGCTGGATGTGGAACGTGCCTCTTCGAGTGGTGGATCTCTCTCAGATAGCTCGAGGGAAGGGGGCGGGCGCAATGCTCAGAGCTGTGTCGCCGAGCATGCCAGCGTATTCAATGCTGGAGAGGTCTGATACTTGCAATGGCTTTCAATGGCTGCGGCAGACACACATATGATCTGCGGCCGAAAGTGCAATGGATCAGTCAGCGCAGCGTTGATGACGGTTTGTTGAATCTTCTCGTTCAGCCAGTTGTCAACTTCTCACCAAACTACTGACTGCGCGGCGCTGCACAGCGTTTCGATGAATGGCAGCTCTAGCGACCCCCCTGTGCCGCGGAGCTCCGTTCAGCCTTGGAGTGGCTTAGTCAGGGCCCGGTGGCCTCTCACTGGCCGTGCCTTGGTACGTACCTGGGCACTACCTAGGTACGTGCTAAGGGCAGGCAAGCTACTGCTACAGAAATCTTATCGCAAAAAAAAGTTTGGAAAGTTCATGATTCCTACCCAACATTTTCACACTGCAAGCATGGCGGCAGCAACAACACTGCCAGTCCTCTTGGACTCATTAACGCAATCCCTCTCCTCGGTTTTCGAGGCAAGCTCCAAGATACCGTTAGTCGAAGCGCCTAAAGATGGCATTTCCCTACTCGACGTCAAGAACGAGCTCCTGCTCTCGTACCTGCAGAACCTAATCTTCCTCATCCTTGTCAAGCTGCGCAAGTCAAAGCAGAGCAGTTCAGAGGACGACAACAGTCAATTTGACGATGGAGGAGTTGTGAACAAACTGGTCGAGCTACGCTTATACTTGGAGAAAGGAGTACGGCCTCTGGAGGAGAAGCTGCGGTACCAGATCGAAAAAGTTCTGCGTGCTGCCGACGATGCAGAGCGCAATGAGAAGGCCGCGGAAGCAGCCGCAGCGTCTGGATCTGACTCTGAGTCTAGCGAGGAGGATTCTGACGAAGAGGTTCAGAGCGGAGAGGACTCGGTACCCGCACCAAACCACGACAGGCAGCATGCCCTTCCCAACCTCGGCGCCATGGCCCGGCGTCCTGCCGCCAACGCCGCTGGAAAGCACGGCAAAGAGAACGACGGCGTCTATCGGCCACCCAAGGTCGCCCCTACAGTCATGCCCACAACTGAAAGTCGTGAGAAGAGGGAACGGGGTCCAATTAAATCCGCAACCATGGACGAGTTTGTGGCCGACGAGCTATCCACGGCGCCGGTTGCACAGCCAAGTATCGGTACAAACATCGCTCAGTTTGGGAGGAGACTCAAGACCGCGTCGGAGCGCAAGGAAGAAGACGAGCGTCGCGACTACGAGGAGCGGAACTTCACGCGGTTGCCGAAGGAGAGCAAGAAGGAACGCGCTCAGAAGGCCTCGCGTGACGGACGCAGCGGACGCATGGACTACGGCGGCGAAGAGTGGCGGGATCTTGGTATGGGCGTCGACCGAATCAACAAGATTACGAACAAGAAAGAAGGCGGACGGGGCACAAGGGCCCTCTTGGAGAAGAGTCGCAAGAGAGGTCGCGATACTGTGGATGGTCCCAGAGGCAGTGGAGAGGCGGGCGAGACTTACCAAAAGCGGCTCAAAGTCCTCGACTCTGGTCGGCGGGACAGAGGAGGAAAGAGGAGATGAATGGAAACAACGTCGGCTTCGCACGCGAAAACATTGCGCGGGAGACAGATGGCTGGCTAGTCAGGCTACATCTAACCTCCCTTGCCACATCGGGTTGGATGGGACCCATAGTAGGAAATCGAAAAGGCTCACGATCTCACCAATCGACAGGCAGTCTCAACTTAAAGTCCTGCATACGGACTCTAAAATTGATCTCGCAGGAATGGACTCTGAAGAACACGCCTATGCCATTGACGCTCCATTAGCGGCGAGACAAGCTTACTAGCTCGTTGCCTTTGCCTCGGGGCATTGAATCGACGCCGTGATTTCAATTGTGTATGTTACGCTTGGGCCTGGTCGAGCAACGCTCGGATACCGAGATTTGCCGTCTCCAAGCTTGGGCACAGAGAAAAGCGTGCTTGCAACGTGCACCAAGGCACAGCTGCAACGCAAGTGGATGTCGTGGGACCTTAGGCAATGCTGTCGAGAGCTTCAGTTGCCGCCTCGTGCCTGCGGGCGTGGTGAGTGGGTGTGGCAGCGTCGCAGCGTCGCAGCGTCGCAAGTGTTGCAGCGACCCCGGTCGATCTCCCGCTCGGTCGGCCTGTCGGACTGTCGGACAGGTGAACGTGGAATGCGGCTCTTCACATGCCAAAAATTGACCTGGGGCGGTTGCATCACAGCCATCAGGCCCCACGGCAAATGACGTCGTGCTCTTCGGATCGAAATTCCAGGCTTGGTAGCGCACCACGTTAGTCTAGCTAGGTCGACAGCTTAGCTGCAGCTGTCGTTTTCCAATGGTGCGACAATCACAGGCCAATGTTGACGTTCGATGCTGATCGCTAATTGATGGCATGGGCCGGGCGCACCAAAAGTTAGTCTGCGGTATAAAGCTGTCATGGACGGTAACAAATCCTAGTCTGGTTGCTCTTTTGCCCGTCTCGTCAACACTGTTGCCAACCTGAGCTCCTAAACCAAAACCCTGAAGCCCTCAAAATGCCTTCTGTATCGAGGCTTGAGAACCCGTTATTCCACCCTTTCCTGTTCTGGTTCCAAATCTTCCAGTACATCACGGACAAGATCCTCTCTCCGGCACCTCCCGACAGGAGCAAACCCCTGCGCAGACCCAAGGTAGCGATCGTGGGAGCTGGAATCACCGGTGTCACGTCCGCAGCACACTGTGTTGGTCATGGCTTCGATGTCACTATATTTGAGGCTGGAGGGGAAGAGAATCTTGGCGGCATATGGAGTGTGAGTGGCCGTCCCAGTATCCTGTCTTGATTCTCAATTATGACCAAGCGCTGACCTTAGTTGAAGAGGGTCAACAACACCTCGAGTCTCCAGATCCACTCTCTGATGTATCGATTTCATCCTTCCGTGAAATGGGAAAAGGGTTACCCCGATCGTCAACAGATCCTGAGCCAGGTCAGGCAGTTGTGGAAGAGGTATAACTTAGACGAGAAGACAGTGTTCAACTTCAAGGCAGACAAAGTCTACCAAGATGAGAAAGGCCGCTGGGTAATCAATGATCCCTCCAATGGGAGATTCGACGGTCTTATTGCTGCTGTCGGCACCTGTGGTGACCCCAAGCGTAAGTCGACAGCTACAACTTTAGAGTGACATCTCATTGACACCGTGTTCGTAGGACCTCATATCCCAGGAATGGAGAAGTACCGTGGCCCTATTTACCATTCCAGCCAATTGACCGGCAAGAGCGCCAAGGGAAAGACCATGGTGGTCATTGGTGGTGGAGCAAGTGCAGTGGAAGCTCTAGAGTACGCAGCCGATGAAGACGCTGCCAAGGTTTTCATCCTCGCCCGATCCGACAAATGGATCATCCCACGCAACCCCATCGTGAACATGCTCCTCGCCTTCAACATCTTCGGCCAGGAGACCGTGTTTTCCTGGATCCCCGAGATGCTCCTCAAGAAGCTGTTCTACCGCGACCTGCAGGACATTGCCCCACACAACAAGGGAATATTCATGGACACACCCATGGTAAACACGGACGTCATGGATAGGATCCGTTCTGGAAAGGCCGAATGGGTGAGGTGCGACATCGAAGGGTTCGAGGAGTCCGGAGTGAAGGTGAACCGCCGGGCAAAGGGCGTTCCCGCCGGCGGGCCTGGGCGCGAGGACACAATCGAAGCGGACATGATCGTGCTCGCCACGGGCTTCCAGCGCCCCTCCCTGTCGTTCCTCCCGAAGGACAGCTTCGAGGAGCCTTACGGCGCGCCCAATTGGTACCTCCAGACCTTCCCACCGAACCACCCTTCCATCAGCGCCATCAACTGCACCTACTTGTCGGCGATCGGCACGGTAGGCAATTGGCACATTGGCATCTACACGCGGATCCTGCTCATGTTCCTCGTCGACCCCCTCACCCGTCCGAGTCCATTTTGGATGGAGCGGTGGATCGATATGACTAAAATACTGAAAGCTCGGAGCCCCATCGGGGCGTTTGACTTTTTCACGTACCTGGAATTGATCTGGTGGTTCACATTCTCTGTGGCTTTCAACCCTTTCAGATGGAAGTGGGCGATCTTTGTCTTCTTCGGTATCGGATTTGCGCTGCCCAAGAGACTGGTGCAGGTTGAGGATGCCGTCAGGAATGGCCTGGGCCGACCGTCCAGTGACCAGGTAAACCGGGATCAAGGCGTGAGTATCTGATCTGACTGGAGGCGTGTATGGTAGGCAGGAATTAAACGAAAGACATGGGCAAAGACAAAGTTTTGTGTGCGGACAGCTGTGTTGTTTGGGAGGCGCTTGTCGGTGATCTGAAGAATTGGGTTGAAGCTCAAGCTGCTCGTGGCTGGGGAAAAGGCTGGTCAAGCGGTGTTCACATTTGTCTTTCACAACATGTCACGAATAGCAAGAGGAGTCTGCCTTCATGACCGCGGTCTTGTCTTCATCGGTGTATCTGCAATCTAAGCAGTCCGTTCAAAAATGGTGTTCGTTGCCGGGATGGACATGTTCTGTCGTTCGATGAGGGTCTGGGGTTTGCGCCTCCAATGCAAGGCAGGCTTCATCTTCTCTTCATCGCCCCAGTTCCTGCCCTTGTGAGGTTCCCTTGCTATGAGTGCTCACTCACACCGGAACGCACGGTACTCGTAGTAGACAGGTAGGGGGTTCTCGTACGTCCAGCCATCCGCGTAGTGGTCTCCTCCGTCGAACCAGAATTCATCGCTGCCACCAGTAACGTCGTGGACATAGATGGAGCCGGTGTGTTGTTTGCCGGAACCATCTTTCCAGTTGATGTTGTAGAGCGAGTCAGTGAGGACTGCATCACTGCTGGCGTAGACGTTACCTAGGGTCCGTGGGGGTTCAGATTAGAAACATGATTACGAACAGACCATAGCGGTTGTTGATGAATCCTTACAGCCCTTGTCGAAGATGTAAGTGTCGATCTCGTGAGTGTCGAAGTTGTTATGGATGCTGGTACGTGTCAATCATCTGCTACGGTTCCCAAAGTGATGCATTCTGGAACATTCCAAAACATAGCAGATGGAAACCGCAAAAGTAGAAGAACGGTGCTTACCCGACGGTGCAAGTCTTTTCGTCTTGCGTGGTGCACCAAGTGAGACCACCTCCCTCGGGAGGAGGAGCGTCTCCACGAGTCGCAAGAGGCGAGGCCAAGGCGATCGTCGCCATGTTGGCGATGATGGCCATCAAGAAGAAGAAAAAGTTCTGCATGATGAGGGTCTTGAGAGAAGTATTTTCTTGTTCAGAAGTTGTGGTTGGTGTTGATAGAGGGTAGACTGTGCAAAGGTTGGACGCAGGTGTTGTAGGCAGAGGAAGTGGCTGTTAATGGAAGTGGTTGTGGAAGAACGGTTGTTTCGAAGACGGGGAGGGAAAAGATTTGTGTTCGATACCTAGGTAGTGAGTGGTTTACTGGCAGCAAACGGTACTGGTATTAAGTATTTGAGTCTGAGAAAGAAAGAGCATCCTAACCCAGTTAATACGGAAGGTGCACAGTAATGAGGTGACCATCAAACGCAAATTCCTCCAGAAACTTGAATTTCAGTCAAGGCTCTCCAACCGCTCTGGAACGACTTGGAAGCATCAAACATTCGTGTCCCTGTTACAAAATATATTTATGTTGCGGGATTTAACTTCGATCAAAAGACCTGGATATCACTTTGGGTCGTGATCACCTATAGTGCCTTCAGATATTCAAGGCAAGATGTGATCAACTTCGTCTTTAGGTTTTGATGAATTCATTTTGATCGAGCCACCTAGGCAGATATGTCCTTAAAAGTTTCGGAGATCATTTCGGAGTCTAACTTTGCTGTCGATTGTATAACTTTTCCTTACTCAGAATCAATCCGGCCGTAGCTTATCCAAACTATTTCCAGAAGACATGGCAGAAACCACTTGCAAGCAAGACAATAGGACGGCCATGTTATCAGTAGGTACTTTCTTGGGGAATGGAAACTATGCCTTTACTTTTTGGGCCGACAATATTGAAGAATTACGAGCATCTGGGTTGCCAGATGCAAAAGCCTTGTCTACCTGAGTAGAAAGAGACACAGGGTGGGGCTGACGCGACCTGGAATGTACATGGGAATGCTGGGTTTTCCAGCGAGACGAGATGGTCTGTATCTGACGGCATCCACGTAGAAACAGGGGCTCTGGCTCAGACAACTTCGATGCTGCAAGTGTGCTCACCATCCTTATAAATCTGGTCAGTTGGCATCGAGGATGCAGAAAGTGTAAAACCTCGTTCTAAGAAGCTATGCGAAGTCTATGTGTCTATCGCTAAATCCAAGGTATTACACGTGCAACGTGTCGCGGCGAGGCGACAGGCTAAATGTGTTTCAATGTTCTCGACGTCGTCCTTCCTGATTCATCAGCATCATGGAAGAGTCTTAAGCACTTGCTCCAGCCACCAAACATGTATGCGAATATCGTCGGTCAGCTCGGGATGGAAGCTGGTGCCCATGATGTTGCCCTGTCTGACAGCAACGATGTCGTTGAGCTCGCCCCCGTGGACCTCGGTGGTGCTGTCCACCGCGCTCCCCTTGACCTTCTTCTTCCTGTCTGGCAGGACCGCCAGAATCTCAACCTCTGTCTTTTCGGGATTTCCACTACGAACGGTAACGCCAGGCTCCACGGAATCCACAGTTGCGCCGGGTGCCAGTAGCTGTTCGACAATGGGCGCGCGGATGAAGACGCCCGGGAACGGGGCCGCGGAATCCGAGCCCGTCAGCAGGTCGGACTGCGCCAGGAATGGCAAATGGACGTCTGCCACGAAGCTCTCGATCTGACGGCCGAAGTGGTTGCGGTGCACCTTGACGTCCAGGCCGCCTATGAGCTCCTGACCACCCTTCTTGGCCGCGTTCGCTGCCTCAGCGAGGAGGATAAGACCTGCGCAGGTGCCCCAGGTGGGCTTTTTGGCGTTTCTGTGGCGTCGTCAGCCCGGGCCGCTTTCCCCCAGGGTCGCGCCGAAAAAAAAAAGGGGGGGGGGTGGTAGTCGCGTGGCATGGAAGACTCACTTGACGAATTCTCGCAGTGGCTCCATGAGCCCTGACTGTGCCGCTATGAGAGCGATGGTGGTGCTCTCACCACCTGGGATTATGAGAGCATCGCAGCGTGCCAAGTCTTGAGGGTTTCTGACCTCGATGAAATCAAAAGACCTTTTCGCCGTGTGCGAAGACGTGCTGGCGAGATGCTGTGCAGATTTGTGGAGGAGTGAGAGGTGCTCGAGGAAGCCTCCCTGGAGGGCCAGGACACCGACAGTAGCCGCCATTGTTTCGTGGAGTTGTCCGTCTGGGGCGTGACGAGAATCAGCCTGGATGATAACCAGGACGGTCAAATTGGGTGCCCCCCAGAAAACCCAAAGGAGGACAAGTTCTTATGAGCAGCTCTGAAGCTTCTGGGAAAGATTGACGGCTGATGTGTGGGTTGACTCGTCTCGGAGTCCCTCATTCGACGTTGACAAGCGGCAGACGAGTCGTGACGGGCGTCGATGTTGTTCTGGTCCGTCGCCAATGAGCATGGATGGTGACTTATCCGTGGCCCGGCACGGGCTGGGGGCTAGCCAAGTGTTTCCGGGGGGCCGTTTTTGCTGTCTAGGGCCGTTTAATCGGGGCCATTTGCGCCAGTGCCGAAGATCTGAACTCTATATCAAGGGTAGGCACGGATCGATGGCCTTGGACGCCCTGCAGCGCTGGCCCCGTGGTCCCGACATCGGGCTGTCTTTCTGGTCATTTGTCACTTGGTGTCTCTGAGTCATCAGCCATTGATCCAGGTCTGACTGTACCCGTGCTTTGGAAGCGTCCGTCCACGACCGGCTACTTGGTCAGTTATATTATATCATATGCGTTTGTCCGCGTGGAGGGCGTCTCGAGTGGTGTCACCCAGCTTCACCTTGCATGCCGACCGACAACTCAGTGCTCACTGCTGCAACCTTCTGAATCGTGCGGATCCTTGTGTGTCCTGAGCCTCAACGTCGACTGGCCAGATACTGGTCGCCCGCGACTGCCCAACCTTCACAGACGCCATTTCCTCGCCGCATGGTGGCGAAAAAAGTCAAGGGGACTTGAACGCAAAGGGTCGCATTCTTTCTTGGCACTCCAGTGCTTCCCTTGTCTTTTCCTAACAACGGCAAGCCCTGCCCTGCACCGAAGACTTCTAGAAGATCAGATCGTAGTCTACTAGTCATTGTCTCCACCCACACCCCCGATATAAATCAACCACTTCCATAATAAGAATTGTCCCCCTCCTTCTGTAGTCACCACACATCACACACCAGAACTGGTCCCACAGCCCGTGCCCCAACATCTCTCAGTGATTCAGCCCCCACCGTACACCCTTCTTCTTCATCATGGCAACCTCAAACGGCACCTCCAACACCACCGTCAACCTGGCCACCCCGGCTACCAACGGCAATGCCAATGGCGCTAGCAAAAACTCCTTCGCCGTCAAGGCCGGCCTCGCCCAGATGCTCAAGGGTGGAGTCATCATGGACGTCGTGAACGCCCAGCAGGCCCGCATCGCAGAGGAGGCCGGCGCCTGTGCCGTCATGGCCCTCGAGCGTGTGCCCGCCGACATCCGCAAGGACGGCGGCGTCGCACGCATGAGCGACCCAGCAATGATCAAGGAGATCCAGGACGCCGTGACCATCCCCGTCATGGCCAAGGCCCGCATCGGCCACTTTGTCGAGTGCCAGATCCTCGAGGCCCTCGGCGTGGACTACATTGACGAGTCCGAGGTCCTCACCCCCGCGGACGTCGCCTATCACGTTGAGAAGAACAACTTCAGTGTGCCCTTCGTTTGCGGCTGCCGAAACCTGGGGGAGGCCCTCAGGCGCATCACCGAGGGCGCGGCCATGATCCGCACCAAGGGAGAGGCCGGCACGGGAGACGTCGTCGAGGCTGTGAGGCACATGCGGCAGGTCAATGCCGACATCGCCCGGGCGCAGGCGACGTTGGCCAAGGAGGGCGAGCTCGGCATCCGGGCCCTTGCCAGGGAGCTGGGTACTGACGCCACCCTTCTGAAGCAGACTGCGGAGCTGGGCCGTCTGCCCGTCGTGAACTTCGCCGCCGGAGGAGTCGCGACGCCTGCTGACGCTGCCCTGATGATGCAGCTCGGTTGTGACGGTGTCTTTGTCGGCAGCGGCATCTTCAAGTCGGGAGATGCGGCGAAGAGGGCCAAGGCCATCGTCAAGGCCACAACACACTTCAAGGACCCCAAGGTGCTGGCCGAGTGCAGCACTGGCCTGGGTGAGGCCATGGTCGGCATCAACTGCGGCAACATGAGAGCGGAGGAGAAGCTGGCTGGCAGAGGATGGTGATGACATGAGAGCAACTTGTTTCCGCGTGACATTGCATCTATCAATGGCGATTTCATGTACATGGCCCCGTGCTATTCTGCAACCCCAATTATGTACTTTGAAAGAAAGGACCATCCTTTAGGAGACGGTCAAAGTGGCCGTTGCCTTGAAGTCCCGACTGCTAGCTCCAATATAGAGTGTATATTCACCCTTGACGACCTCCCACTCCTGCCCCGTCACGCTCCAAACGCTCAAATCCCTGCGCCGGAGGTCGAAAGTAACGTCCACGCTCTCGCCCGGCTGAATCGTAGTCTTGTTAAACCCACGGAGCTGCCTAACGGGCTCTCCAGCAGCAGCGGGGAAGGAGATGTACAGCTGCGCAACCTCGGCTCCTGCCACGCTGCCGGTGTTGCTGATGGATGTTTTGGCAGTGGCAACGATGTCCCATAGGTCCTCTCGTCCACCAACAGCCCTGTCCCCAGTCGCGTATCCAGACTCGAGGTTGTTGGACTCGACTGAGACGGTCTCGGAGTAGTTGAAGGTGGTGTAGCTCAGACCGTAGCCATATTCGTAGCGCGGCGTGATGTTGTACTGATCAAAGTACTTGTAGTCGATGAGGTTCCCGTCGGTGAAGTTCAGCTGCAGCTCGCTGTCGCTGATGATCGTGTCCGGGTTGTAATCGCTCTCGTTCTTGGCTATGGTATGCACAAGCCGCCCGGACGGGTTCACAGACCCAAAGAGCACGTCGTCAATGGCGTTCCCCGACTCCTGGCCCAGTGCGCCGGCATAGATCACACCGGTCACGTTCTCGTTCTCGATCCAGGCGTCCACCAGGCGGGGCCCGACGGTGTTGATCACGACTACCGTGTTGTTGCAGTTTTCCGCTACCGCTGTGACGAGTGTGTCCTGCTCCGTGTTGTACAGCTCTGTGCGGTCGGCGCCCTCGCCGCCCCAGGCGTTCAGGAACACGACGCAGGCATCTGAGGAGTCGGCCACCCCCACGGTCGTCTCGGTCAGCTCCGTTCCACTGCCCATCATGCCGCTGCTCGTCTCTGAGACAGTGTCGTTCAGCCACCACCGCAGCATGAAGCCGTCCGCGGCCGCGCGCTGGACGAACAGCTGCACCGGCGTCGTCACGTACGCGAGTGAGCCCATCGCGGAGCCGCCAACGGTCGTCATATGTCCCTGCATCGTGGAGGGTTCGCCAGCATACACAGCGAGGGCCGTATTGGCCCCGACGTACCGCGGGGCGGCGTGGGTGCCGAAGATACTGATGCTGGTCTTGTCTTTTAGGGGCAGGGCATTGTTGGTATTCTTCAGGAGGACGATTGATTCGGAAGCGTACTTCCTCGCAAGGGCGCTGTTGTTGCCCCTGACGTCTCGGTGCTCCGTCTTTGAGGCCAGGGTGGGATAGCCTTGGTCTTGATTCAGGTGATAATAGCCCATCAGGTTTCTGATGGCCATGTCGTCGAGCCGTTCCGACGTGAAGCTGCCGTTTGTGAGGCCGACCCCGAGCGTGTCATTCGACCAGTATGAGCTGGATGACAGATCCATTCCCGCGTTGGCGGCGGAGATGCCCGTCTTCTGTGCCGACACGTCGGCGTGCACGATTCCCGGGAAGCCCATTTCAACCTTGAGATACTTTGCGAGTAGGTCCTGGCTTTCGCAGCTGTAGGTACCGTTCACTTTGTTCATGGCGCACATCGCTCCTCCCATGCCGTTCTTCACCGTGTCGTAAAAGGGCGCGAGGTAAGTTTCATGGAATGCCTTGTCTCCGATCTGGACACTGTAGGCACCGGAGTCGTCATCGGAAGAAGTGGAAGTGCTGTTGTCGGCGGTCTGGCGGGTTGTCAGGGTCATGTTGCCTCCTGGAGCGCCGCCTGGTGGTGCGCCACCACCTCCACCACCACCCATGCTGCTCCCTGAGCCCATGCGGTTGGTCTCCTGCTCGTTCAGTATGTAGTGCTTGGCTGAAGGGACAACCCCTGCGGCAGACATGCCCTTGACAACGGCGCCGGCCATGATGCCTGCATGGTAGCTGTCCAGACCGTACGACTCCCCCGTGCGGCCACACCAAGCAGACCGACCCAGGGGCTGGAGGGTCGGCCCATAGGCAAGGTGGACGCCCTTTCCTTTGAACTCGGCACCCACTCCCTTGCCCTGACCGTAAGCCGCTTCTGTGTCCCATGTCATGGCCATGGCCAACCCGGCAGGCCAGGTCGTGACGTAGTAGTAAGCCAGCGGATTGGTCGCTGAATCCAACATGTTCAGAGCGCTGAAGTTCCCGGCATCCCCGGCCGTGACGAGGGAGATCTTTTCGGACGTAGTCAGTGTGTCAACGAAGGCAGATGCTTTATCGTAAGCATCCTGCCACTCGCCAAGCTTAACTAAATGATAAACCATCAGCAAATGTTCATGGGAATGAGGGAGTGTATTAACATACTTGTACCAGAACTCAGAAGCTGCTCAGTGTAATTGGAGGAGGCATCACCCAATGTGCCTGTAGCGAAGGATAGAATGGCCAAGAGCCAGGCCTTGGCTGATGGCTGAGGCATGTTGAATTGATGTTCTCTTCAAATGCTCAAAAGTGAGCTGCACGACGCTGGAAAAAGACCAAAGAAGGCCGGTGAGAACACTTCGAATGTGTATATATCGAGAAGCAGGAATGTGAACGAGTGTATTCGGCTGCTCTGTACAGTAAAACACGAGGTAAGACTAATAACTCCGGATCAACATGTCTTCAAGCAGTAGATGCCGAATATATATTCGGCCCATCCCTTAACCTTCTGAAATTAGCGTGCATGAAACCTGCCGACTTACGGATATGAAAGATAGAAAGAAAGAATGGAAAGGACGGACTCCGACGAGCGTCTATGGAGAAGCTGACGACAAAGTCTCCATTGTACCAGGAGCAACAGGCGATAAATCTATGCCCGATGTCCCAGGCAACGAGACACTCGCCGAGTAACGGCTCAGGGTGGCCGCGGTGATAGGGAGCCGCAGCCCATGTCCCCATCCCGCGCCACTGGCCACGCGGCTCTTCCTCCCACAATTTTTGGTGTTCATCCGATTCCACTCTCGCTACGGGCCTGCAATGCTGCCCTGAGATCCCATTGGCAGATCATGCAACCAGTACGGATGCTTGAACACAGCCCCAGCGTCTTTTAACAGCTTGACATGCGGGTCAGGCAGGGGGCTGAGAGCAAGAAACGTGAAACAAAACATTCTGTCAGGGACGTCAAATCGTAAGCAGTGGGTCTCAAATGCCGGAAATCGACAAGCACAAATCCGACGATGACTCGCTTAGGTGCATCGTCTAATATTTGACAGCTCCATGGACCAATCAAGTCATTTCGCCCACGAGCTGAAGGCCCCAGAAGCAGGAATGTACAGCCCAAGCCTTACAAAGGAAGATCTTGCTTTAGACCGTCCGTTCCGTTACAATCTAGTGAAATGGGCCTGAGTAGCAGATACGAGCAAAATACATTTAACAACCACCTCGTTTTGAAAGCTCAGACCGAGAAACATCAGGCCAGAAAGTTTGGTCACAGGGGCCTTAATGAATGGTGACGACGACTTTCTTATCCTCTCAATTAATAATGGGTCCGTTACAAGGGCCTGCCCCTGTACCGATGGCAAAACATCGGCCAGATCCGCACTCATCATTGATGCGAATACAACTTCAGAGCATGGCCACGATTGTTTGCTTGAACAAAATACCATACAGTAACGTGAATAATCGGGGAGCAGTTACGGCCAAGAGCATCCCGGGCGTGTCAATGTCTTGATTGTCAGATGAAGTAAGACTCATGCTAAGTAAAGAAACCAAGTAGTCGCTCCTCCTTAGCCACCTTCCATCAGCACGTTTCATGTTTCTCACTCGCGGCTCTCCCAAAGGAAACACGATGTCGTCAGAGCAAGGAGGGCCTCAAGCAGTAGCTTGGTAAGAAGCTTTTGCTTGACAATTGCATGTCTTCCGTGGTAAAGCACTCGAGAGCTGTAAACCTAGCCCCGCCGACTCCCTTAATCCTCCTGACCATCTTCCTCCTTGACTTGGTCGCTGCCATCCTCGTCGGGGAAGCTGACAGCAAGCTTGCGCTTCTTCGTCGCGGGACCCTGCCGAGCCTTGGCGTTGGGCTTGGGGACCTTTGAGGCCTTCTTAATCTTGTCGTCCTTGCCATCCTCAGCAGCGCTGGTGTTGTCGCTGGGGCCAGCTGCATCATCCTGACCGTTGGACTGGGAGATCATTTTGCCTCCTTTGAGCTCGAATCCGTACTGGTTGACGATGCTGTTGATCTTCCGGGGCCTGGATGGTGTGACGGATGTCAGTCAATCAAGAACAGTCGGGGGCGCAAGAGATGCATGTGAGGGAATTGTGGTGGTGTGTGTGCTAATGGCCTTGACTTACACATTCCTGGCATGGGGAATACCGAGAACTAACGGCTGTCAGCAAGATCTGTCCGTTTCTATGAACAACAAAGAAAAAGGCAATCGAGGAGGGTACAGATGATTTAAGGTAACACCTCAATTGGAAGGTAAGGATATTGGATGCTCCCTAAATGTGAAATGCCCACTTCTGGCAAGAGGAAGGAAAGGAATGGCTCGTTCTGAGAGTGACTTACTTGGAGCGAGCTTGGCATTGTCGGCCTTGAATTCATCGCAGCTCATGATCAGGTGGCACTGTAAAGCAACATCAAGGTTAGGACTTGCTGGTTGAACGGAGGCAGAAGTGAGGGCTCTCGAAGGCGCGCTCGACGCATCTCGCTGAACTGGACACTGTTCAAGAGTCTTCAAGAACAGGTAGATATTTGGAGGACTCACGAGGACGGTGACGGCTCCAGCCGCGGTACCGTCGATACCATCAGCCGCACCGTTTCCAGTCTTCTTGGGAGGCATATTGGAGAGTGTTAGGTTGAGGGTAGCTTGGTGTTATTGAAATGTTCCTCGCTGTGGAGTACTGGTTTGCTCTGAAGTGGATGTTGGGGAGGCACCTCAAGCTTGTGGTTGATGTCGCGATTGAAGGGTCGGAAGCGAAAATGGACGAAAGGCAGAGGTGGCTTGAGATACGTACCTAGGTAATTAGGCAAGTGGTTCCAATATTGGTTGCCCAGGTA
The DNA here is from genome assembly GCA_039880775.1 of Diaporthe vaccinii. Taxonomy (NCBI): domain Eukaryota; kingdom Fungi; phylum Ascomycota; class Sordariomycetes; order Diaporthales; family Diaporthaceae; genus Diaporthe; species Diaporthe vaccinii. The sequence continues at coordinate 808,752 of JBCEDN010000005.1, read as the reverse complement.
CCCAAAAAAACGTGGGCTGTCGAAGCTCCTACAACAGATTTGCCTTTCCAATTTCTCAGTCGAAGGTCTCTAGACTCTTAACGAAATGTTCTCATTCATAGGCTCGGGGATGAGTTACTGTCCCAACCCTCTCGAGCTGGCTCCTCTGTTTTCATGTCTGACCAAATACGTCTCAGATGCAATTAAAATGCTCCCTAGGCTCACCGAATTTCAGGTATCTCTACATCATCTTTATCACTGTGCGGTAGCATCGACGCCTTCGAACAGAACAGCCTGAAGCCAGATCAAGGACAATGTACTTGGGCTGTTCGAAGACTGTCTCTCCGGCCTTAAAGCTATGATCGCTCCGGCCACTGGGACATCTTATCTGCAAGCATGTTGTGACACAGAGATGTAGCCTCACTTGAGGTTGATTGCATTGACATGCTTCACTCTCAAGGATTCCACAAAACGAAACGCAGTATGCCCTACTGACCAAAGTGCATTCAACAAAGTCAATTCGATCATGCGAAACCCACCAAGATCCCAGGCAGCGTTGTGAACGAAACGAGCCAGTAAATTTCCCTATGAAACCACGCCACAGGGGCCACAGCTGAGAGGCGAAATGTTGGAGGCTTTCCCATTCATCCTCGGACATGTCGTCCTCGGCCAGCATATTATATTTTTGTGCCAGTCATCGTGTGTAGAGGTAGATCATATCATGATCTTCGACGTGCAATGCTTGGCCTCGTTGTGCCTTCACCGTCTGTGGCCGATGGTGATGGACTACACCACACACGCCTGATATCCACGCGCTGGAGCAGTCCTGCCGCGAGTAACACATGATAGTGACATACTGAGTGTACTGTGACCAAGTCAGTGGCGCAGGCCTGCTAAGTTAGACAGTTAGTAGGTTGGAGTAAACTGTGGCTGGTATGACTGGGCTTTCGGTCTGGCAGGTTTCGCGCGTCGCGCTGGGGGCCACCGAGAGGGAACGCGGAGTTGGGCCTTCGTTTCCAGCTACCAATGGCATAAATAAATATAGCGAATCCAGCTGGAAAATACAGACCTTTGGAAGCCCAAGAATTTATCTATGCTCCTTTGAAGTGGCGAACATTGGGACCTGATCAGTCAGGCTGGCGGGCTGGCGAGGGCAATGAGGTTGATTGTCGCGCTTGTTTTGCCTCACTGCAGGCAGCTGCAAAAGATTTTGGCAGAAAGGCTGCAGCAGGCAAGCTCACAGGGGAGCTTCCAGACGGGAAGGGAAGGCGGTCAGCGTTGACAGGAGCTTGAAGCTCAGACTAGGCCGGTCTATGCCTAAAACAGCGGGCGGTCAGATGCCGTCTGCACCACCGGCAGAATTCAGTGCGGTGGGATATTTAAACCCTCGCCCCTCCCCTCCATTTCCCTTCCTTTCTCTTTTTCTTCTTTAGCTCTCTTTGCCTTTTGTACGTCACACCCCAACATTGGCCCCATCTCTGAAGCTGTGTGCTAACTGCTATCGTGAAACAGGGCTTAGATCAAGTGTAGTATCTGTTCTTTTCAGTTTAATCTCTGAAAGTACTCTACGGAGTACAATCGTGATTATTCTAATTTTTGTCTGCGGGAGGACGACCCTCTGGGCTTGCCCATGGTTGACCTCCACTGTGTCCTCGGTATCACACTGCCTCCGAGTGACGCGAACCTCCTTTTTCATTGCTCTCTCAGGCTTGCCTGGGACGCGAGGAAGAAGATCTTGCACATGCCCGCCCCCATGAACTTGGGCTCTCGTGGTTGCCGTTTGGCTGCCCGTGTTCTGCTTTGCCTGTTGAACCATGGATGGTATCAATCGGTGTGCACGGTTGAGCGAGGTTTCGCATCTGCCCGTGCCCTCCAAGCGACGCCCTCATCTCCATCTCAACTACCTAGGTACCTAGGTAGCTGCTGCTGCCTGTGTTGCCTCGATCCAACTGTTTACCTGATCCACTGCACGTCGACTGTTAGCCCTAATAAAACACGCCTGTCAACCGCCCGGGCAACAATCACAATCAGACACAATTCTGCCCAGGATTTCGTCAACCCGAACCTCCAATGTTGCCAAGCAACCGCAGGTGTGTTGCAACTCCTGTCTCCGCGACCCAAAAACGCCATCCCAGGTAATCTTGCCACATTTATTTGTAATGATATTTCATCGAGCGACCACTGCAAAGAGTTTGGTACAGAAAGAACTACTCGTGGACGCGCCGAATCAGTTGCACATCATCCTGAAAATACAGCTGATGATGTTATCGACCTGCAATATCCACCCCGAGATCTATGGTTGCCCGAGTCGAGTGGGCTCATAGGCCCCTGCCGAAGGAGACCAAAAATCGATGAGCCCTTGAACTACAACCATTCTATGACCGCAACGAAGCTGTTTGAAGGGCTTGGTCCATTTCACCCAGGCCCCTCCTGTCTCCCTCCTGCGCAGGCTGAACAGACACAATAACCCAGAGTTGATTTGATTATCATCACAGATATTTCATAGCTATCTGGGAAAGAACTTGACGTCTGCTAGCCTGGATAGGAGATACTGGGGCCAAAAAGAGAACACGAAGCCAAAACCTTAGAATGTCCAAGCAGGGACATTTTCTATTGATATACCTGATTCCATGGCTTGTAAACGTGGTTATCGATGCCGTACCTTGTTCATATTGCACCACCACAGAACAACTTCCACTCGGACCCCTGATTACGAGATGTACTGGCAGTCGGTCACAAAGGCTTTGGAACGTGGGCTTGCAATATGGTAAGCCTATAACAGAAACCATCAGGCGGCTCTTGAACCTGGTGCTTCCAATTGGTTCCAGTGTTCGCCAGAAAGGGATAATCGGAAAGGGCTTGATTTACAATCTTGGTTGGACATGGCTACATTTCGACCTCTTTGTCTTTGGTTTTGGATGACCTGTAGTCTGAAGGTACATTATAAAAGCATGAAGGGTCAGATAGAATAAATATCATCATTGCAGGTGCGGTCAGCTGTTTGTCGGCGAGTTCTCGGACACTTCCGACTTCAGTGCGCGTGGATCGGCACCGGCGCCAAGCGGGAGGTCGGAGGTCCGCATAACGGCTCAAATATAAAGAGGCCGATGCGCCATCTGTCTCAAGTAGCGCCTCATTAGTTCCTTTTGCCTACTACAATCAAACGTCGGAACCAGAACCCCGGGGCCTGACTTCAGCCATGCCGCCGTCTCCTCCATTCCCCCCTCCAAACGGAAAATACTCCGACCACAACGCCAATTGTCACTGCGGCGCAGTCAAGTTCACATTCTCCATTTCACCGCCTCTCGACAAGTATCCTGTCGTTGTGTGCAACTGCTCCATCTGCCAGCGCAATGGGTACCTGCTAGTGTACCCGATCAAGGAGAACCTGAAACTCGAGGACGGCTCAGAGGTGGCCATGGGGTCATATAGGTTTGGGAACAAAAATGTCAAGCACAACTTCTGCAAAGAATGCGGAAGCAGTGTGTTTTTCGAGGTCTCAAGCCCGCCGAAGGAGGCACAGATGAAAGCGGAGGCAAAGGGAGAGAAGTTACCTGTCATCATGGGAGTCAATGTGAGTAATGTTGACAAAGCGTTTCCTTCGTTTACACCCCACGATTATTCAAAGTGTGGCCGACACACTGACACAGGTTTAGCTAAGGATGGTGACCGGGCTAGAGGAGGACAAATTGATCATCAAGAAAATCGACGGAGAAGGACGTGAGCCGAAGTACGCGGTGCTCTAGTAATTATCATATGAATTGGACACAGCGTCCGCAACTTCTCATATGTCTTGGGGATTACAGTGAATGGAATTTTATCATTGTTAATCATGTAATGCCTGTTACACTTACTTAGAATTACCAGCACCATCAAAATCATGACATTTTTGTTCTGCGCTGCCTAAGAAATGCTGGGGACGGCCGAGACCATGAGTGAGCTCTCCGTATTTTGCTTGAACAAACTCGTATAGGTTCCAATGGTGCATTAATTCTTCCTTTAAGAGTTCTCATGCCGTCAATAGAACTAGACGCTCCTGCGGCGACGCTTGACGGCCTGGCTGGACGCTGCGAGTCCCAACACCATTGGTGTACTCACCTTTACATTCTCCGAAACAGCTTGTATTCTTTTTCTCTCAGTGTCAGTATCTGTTCAAAAAGCTTACCGTTATTCGATAATTTACTCAAATAAGTGGAAAGTACTTTATGCGTCGTATGCTGCGTCCTTGAGATGACACAACTCACTGTACACGTTTGTGGTACCAAGTATCCACGGACAACCGCTCCCGAGGTCGCTCTGATCCAGAGACAAAACAGTGAAACTCAGATTCATGATCCCCCAGCGGTACATACGGTTTCGTATGACACGAGAACAATTCTTTCATCGGTTCTTCAGGCATGAGCGATGACATGTCAATGCTTTTCTCGGTGTTTGTTGGCAGAAAGTTTTTTTTTACAAGAACCTAAGCAGCTGAAACACTATGTTCTCGGTGACTCTAACCAATATCAATGCTGATCATTGCATTCCTCTCACCTCTACTGGACATATGCAAGTACGCGATTGTTGGTCTTCTCTTTTGCCACAATAACTTCGCACACTATGACCGGTGTGGTTGAATCTTGTGCTAACTTGAGGACTTTCCCAGGTCCAATTCTGCTGAGAGCTTGGGATGTTGTAGATCTTGTGTGCTTCCAACTCCCTACCTTTAATGTGCTGTTGATGTGTCACTTCCAAGAGTACAGCACACTCTTCAAACTCGGAACCATTGAATCATACACACCACCGCGTTTAAGCTGGTGATCATGAGACAGGACAAAACAGAAGCAACAAAATAGTGCAACCGGCCGGTTCGATGAAAATTTCGACCAGACGGGATCCTCACGTGCTAGAGAATTCTCTATGAGAAATTGCGCCGAGGATCGAACCCTCAGCCAGTCCTTTCGCAGAGCACGCCGCGTCTGCTCGAGCCCTGCTCACCTCCGTGCGACTGACCATGTGGAGCACACAACATGATGCTGGAGATGATCACATGGCCGATTCTCTTTTTGGTTGGTCAAGCATTGTTGCTGACTCCTTATTTTAATAAGATCGGAAAGCAAATCTGATCACCCGGGCTGAATGACAGGGTCATAGACAGCGTCTTGTGCCAGGTAGGCCCGGAGTGATGGACCCGCATGGAACGGTCATACTTTGTCCCAGCATCTGGGCGGAAAGCATGCGAGCCTGACTCCGGGCTGGGAATATTCCAGAACGAACAACAATCTGGGAGGGAGCCTTATCATGGACGCGTAGCCTTGGGGGAGTTGCAACCGGGTCTCCAGCGTTCGACGCTCTCGGAACGACGAGTTCCACGCCGGGGCCCGGTTTGTTTCCTCTCGATCACCTGGCCGAAGCCTCGCTTCCGGCCCGGGCGCGCGCGCTGCCCCCTACGACGGGAGACATCGTCAAGCTGTCAGCATACCGACTGGGAATTAGTGCCCGCGCCGCAAGGGCGGGCTAAACGGTGGGTGTCACACCACACCAAGGCTTGTAGATGCCAATGTCGACATCACGCCATTTTCCTCTCCACGGAGATGCTGCGGAAGGTTCTAACGAAGCTTCTATGGAGTTGACTAGTTTCATGTAGGGCGGGCAAGCAATCAGGGCCTGGGCGTCTAGGCGAAAGCCCTTGTCCTTCCGCGTTTGGCGACAACTCCTTGAAGCGTGGAGTTTGTGACAATGCACCCGCTTGGCCTCCTTGATCAAGGCCCGAAGCAGAAATTGTGGATTAAGATACGCGAGCCCTCAAAGTTTCCATTGCAATTGCTTGTGCTTGACAAGGCGCGGCGAATCGGAAACTGATACTCCGGGCTGCTTAGTTGTGGATATTGAGGGTATCTCGTGAGTGCGAGAGTACATAGTTAAGATGGGAAAGCAAGCACCTGAGGGAAAAACTTGGTCACATCTTTTTTCGTGGAGACCTCAGGACCGGCTCCGTTGAGCAACAACAGCAACTAATAATAACCGTCGGCAACAAGATAGCACAAGAGCACGTGTTCCGTTCAACACCAGTCTCATAGAGAAGAAAACCTGGCCAAGAAAATATAGGTGGAGTCCCAAGACTGCAAAACTCAAAAATCACACGCGTCAATCAGGATGAGAAGATTGGCGAGGGCAGCGGAGTGCACCCATGACCACTGTCCGGCGAGATGTCTTGCGTATATATGCTTGGCATCATATACAGGCAACCGATACTTGAGTCAACAGTGGGCACCGAAAAAAAGGAGTTCCTGATTACCTCGGACTAGTACCGACTTGGCTTTGTATGAGAGGCTTGCATGAACCCCAAGCGAAGCCTATGGGGCACTTGAGGTACCCCAAGCCTTCAACAGATAGATGAACATCTCGAAAACCAACCCCACCAAGAACAACTAGTGCACCCAGTGACACTTAGATCAAAGTCAACATTGAATGCCGAGGTGAGCTTGGGCAAGAAAAGACGTTGCCCAGAATGAAAACCCGCTCGTTGCATGTGCTCAAGTGCCAAGTTGGTAGGGCAGAGTGGCCGAGTGGATAGGTAGAAGGCAGTGGGAGCCAAGCACTCTCTAGCCGACGTTGAATGAGGCCCGCAGACGAGCAAGCGGGAGACTGGATATCATTTCTTTTTTTCCCATTTGTGCGCGGCTCAGCCTTTTTACAAGGTGGTACTGCGCCCGCAGTCTGTGCTCAATTGGGTGAAGACCGTATGGAGAGGAATACTACGCAGGACCAGGTGGTTGGTAGCGACAGGTCTTGTCAGCACGTGGCGGCTGGCTGAAACAGCTCCAGAGTGCTGACTGCCTACGCCGGGTCTGATTGTGGTGGCATCTGGACTGGGCCGGGCGCCGTGGAGGGCCTGACGGCCAAGACATTGCAGACAGAACACCCTGCGAGAAGTTGAAAGGGTCGGCGCAAGCGAGTCAATACAATTGGAAGGGCCCCGTTGCGGTGCGCTCGGCAGCCTGGGCACACGGAAAAGGGCGACTCGCACTCGGACGAGCAAAAGCAGCCGCTGGTGAGCAAGTAGGGCCCCGGTCCGGCAGCTGCTTTGCCTTTGCATCCTGCTTCTCTGTCGGATTGATCGCTGTCGTCAGCCTGCCTGGCCAAGAACACGATGCCTGTGATGCGAGGGAATGTGAGGGAGCTCGACGCGGCGGAGGATCATTTACCAGGCGGCCAAGGAATTTGGCAATCCTTAGACGGCGACCCCTGCTCTGGATCTCCTGGGTGAGAAATGTGAGGGAGAGGATTATACGGAGATCCCTCCCAAAAGTCTTGGTTTTAAGCGAAACCTTATTGCTTTCTAACCCCTAGCCCTAAGGATACCCTCCCCCTCCAAAGAGGGGTCAATTAGACAGAAGCTAAACTTGCTCTTAACATTATATTACACTCTTTTTTTGAAAATGAATCACATTATTCCGTGGCATATATAATAAATAATAGCTTATAAGGGTGGTAATAAATATATTGAAGGCTGTAAGCTATCTATGGAAGTTCTAAGAGAAGAAATGGCGAGGCTGGTGGTAATGTGGTTTGCTTTTGAAGAAGGGGTGTAGTATGGTGTTGAGGGCAAGTTTGGCTTCTGCCTAGTTGACCCTCTTTTTAAGGGGGGAGGGTATTCTTAGGGCTAGGAATTAAAAAGCAATAAGGTTTCGCTTAAAACCAAGACTTTTGGGAGGGATCTCCGTACGGCTTACTCACCTTCCTCCGAGTTTTAGGCAACCGCCAGGCAGTCTGGGAGAGCTTGGCAGGGGAGCTTACAGGCCGCCCAGCGGTCATGCTGCGTGCATCCTCCTCCCGTCCCTAGTGCTAGTGCTGCCGTCCCATTAGTCTCCCAGACTTTTGCGGCTGCTGCCAGTTCCTAGCGCTTTGTGGGCGGCCGACAAAACACCAAGCAAGCGAAACACGCGATGATAACAAGATTGGCGCTCACGTTGGAAATACCAGCTAATTAATCAATTGATTCGACTTGGCTGCCGCCACAGCTTCCATGTAAAGCATTCGTGTGTGTATTCCACAGCACGTTACTCAGCCTTGTCCAAGGTCACCTGAAGTCTGAAACTGTTTGCTTTAGCCCTGGCTTCTATATCCATCCTGAACCTAAAGCAGTGGACCGCCCCCGGCCTTGATCTCCGCCGCTCAGTCATCCAGTGGTGCGTGCATCACCCAGGAGCCACTCTTCCAATCTGGCGGGTCAGCGACTGTCCTTGCTGCCCTGGCTGCCCTGCTGGAGTTGCTGGGGTTGCCGGGGTGGGCGGAGCCGAAGCCCAGATCTCGTCCAATGCCTCGAGTATCCACGTCAATTCCCACGTCAATTCTCCTCCATCCCCCCCGGTACCTCCTGGCTCCTGGCTCCTGGATCGTTCTGTCTTGCCTGTCCCGTCTGCCCTGTCTGCCCTGCCAGGCCTGCCTGCCTGCCACCGCCTGCATCTGACTGGGGAAGTTGACTGGGGAAGTTGACTTGGGAATTTGTTGGTGGCGTTGGATCTTGGCGACATGGTGATTGTTTCCATATTGGTGCATTTACCTCGCGTATCATTCGCAGGCGCTCGACTATCTTCCCCAGCCCAGCCCCTGGCTATGCAGTCCTGGCAGCATGGAGAACCCGACCTCGTCCGTAGCGCGGCGGACCTGGGAGGGGCTTTACGGCCTCGTGCCAACGAGATAATCAGCACGACGTCAGCGCCAGCACTTGGCGACAACTTGTCATGTAAGCTGGGTGATCCATAAACAATGTGTCTGCCTGCTGGATGCGAAATTTGGTCCGATTTCCAAGCCGGATGGGGTATCGAGTAACGGTCTCTTATGTGGGCTCCGGGGGGCTGCCAAGCAACAGCCTGTGTCGTCCCCCCTCAGGGCCTCCTTCGCTTCGGAACCACCAGACCACAGACACTCCCCGGGGAGCAGACCGATCCCCCCTTCCGTATTTCTCTCGGCGCGTATAAAGAATAATAAGAATCCCGATCCTGAAAGCCAAAATGTGTCGATCTTATTCCTTCATCTCACGCATCCGACCTGCCGGGCACAGATAGCCAATCACTCTCTTGCACTTACAAGAAGTCTCTCTCTCTTTTAAGCTATTTGTGCTTACATTGCAAATATTCTTGTTGTTGTTGCGACGCACTCATCCGGTCTCCGAGATCCCACTCTGTACAATCTCGACATCTACGCAATGTCTATGCTCCGAACCGCGTTGGTTGCGGCCTTTGCCGCAACAGAGGTCGCTGCTTCCTGCGCATATGGCACTCCCCTGATGCCCCGTGCCGAGGAGGGAGAAGTCCCTGTGAATACATTTGGCTATAGTGGTGCTATCGTATGCTACACATCTCATTCTGAGTTTCTTGGTATTTTCTTTTGTGAATATTCACTGACAGGACTTCACAAAAGGGACCCGCAAACTGGCACTTGTTGAACACTACCACCAACGGCGCTTGCGCAACAGGGACAAACCAGTCCCCCATCGACATGACGGCCGGTACCTTCACAGAGGTGCCTGGCTCTGAGCTCGCCGTCGAGCTCCCGGACTTCGCTGCTGGTGCTACCTTCGAGAACCTGGGCACGACCGTCGAGGTCGTCGGCGAGGGCGGCAGCATGAGAATTGCTAGCAGCAACCAGACCTTCGAGTTCCAGCAGTTCCACTTCCACCTGCCCAGCGAGCATCTCGACAACGGCACCAGCATGGCCATGGAGATGCACATGGTCTTCGCCAGCGCGGACGCCCAGATCGCCGTCATGGGTGTCTACCTCGACATCAACAACGCCGCCGCCGCTGTCCCCGCCGCTGCCGCCGTACCTGGTGCTAAGAAGGCCAAGCGTCAAGCTGGTAAGAACACCAAGCACATCCAATCCCGGAGCGAGAAGAGGAGTGGCAAGAAATGTTCCGGACCGCGCGCGTCAACCTCCCAAGTCCTTGAAGTGATCGATGTGGATGCTGAACCTACTGCTACTCCAGCCGAAGTCGCATCTGAGATGCTCGAGACCGTCCTGTCGTCCGTCGGTGAGATCTCAACCCCTGGTACCGCCACAAAGACGCCGGCTTTCGCCATGTCCGGCCTCGTTGCCATGCTCGGCGAGACCACCTTCCAGAGGTAAGACTAAACAAATGAACACGTCACATCTATTAATAAATGAGGACCTTATGCTAACATGAATTCTCTCAGCTACTCCGGGTCCCTGACTACTCCCCCTTGCTCCGAAGGCGTCAACTGGTTTGTCGCATCTGAGCCGCTCTCGGTGACCCTCGACACGTACAAGGCCGCGCGCAGCGTCATTGGCGCCAACGCCCGCTTTGCTCAGAACGCCCCCGGCTCGGAGAACGTCCTTTCCTTGTCTGCGGCCGGCATGAGCTCCTTGGGTGGTGCCGGTGCCGCTGCTTAGCCGGCTGCTGCTGAGCCTGCTGCCGCGAAACACTGATGATGCGGTGGTGCGCATTGTTGGACGATGAGGCGGGGTTGGGCGGACGGACGATGACACACACGATGATGAGCTTTTGCATATTATTGGGAATAGACACAGCAACATGGGGTCGGGGCTGGGAAACAATTGCATCGCTGTTCCATGTAATGAGACTATAGTAACTACTTGATGTAGATCTCGATTCGGTTGGCTGGATGAATACATATTACCAACTCCTATTGCAAAGCCGCAGACTCCCCGCGCATGAATCCGCGTTGCGATCGCTTCAATTTGCTTCGTCAGGACTTCTCTCGGAGTTCTGGCTTTGGGTCTGGAATTTTCTTTGAACCGCGCTGTGACAAGGGCTTCCGTTGGAACTTTCTTGAAACACACACCGAGCGCTATCATTCACCGCCACAGACATCGGTTGGTGGCCGGACGCTCTAGCCTCTCTTGAAGTCGGTCCCGTATTGAACCCACAAAGAGACGTTCACTGACGTTGTTCCCCATTACCGACATTCGCGCCCCACATTTTGTGAGTATTGGTCCTCCTGGAAAACACACAGCCCTCGGAGCTCGGTGAGAGAACTACCGACTATGCTATCTACGGTGAGGAACCGAGTAATGCCCAAAGAACGCATATTCCAAAGACAGCGACTACCAATTTTTAGATTGGTGGCATTGCATCTGAAGTATCGAGATTGGTAAATTTCATCCGAAGCGGGCCCGATCCATCCTATTTGGAAGAGGGGCACGGATTCCATCTGGAGCCTTCATCTTTAAAAGGAGGGGAATGACAATCTCCCATCGGGCGATAGGCCGCGCATCCAACGATCTCGCGCCTCCTGCCAAGGAGAGGCTACCCAGAATGGCCGAGTCAGTCCCGGAGTCGCCAGCCTCAACCCTCGCAGGCAATGGCCCTGCCGGCTCGCACGTGGGCATGAGCATGCGTACGACAGACACGCTATGGATTCTGATTTAGATGGCTGACCGACTCGGTCGCCGGGACCGCTGGACGGAGGTTTCGGGGGATCCGAGCAGAGCCCAATCACCTTGGCTGCCCATCCGAACCGTGGGAGCTTCCGAAACAGCGACGTTCATTGGGATGCTAAAAACAGCGCCAGGTTCTTTGAAACAAAGTGAATACTAGGTACTGATTTGCGCGACTGGATGATAGGTGTGTAATATATCTAAATGAGGATTATCGCGAGAAACTTCATGCGCCACGACAAGGGTGTCCATATTCATTCCATTACCGTTCCAAGCCAATCCTAGAATTGAACACTGGTATTCACACCGGACAACAACAGGTATGTACTCGCATGAGGCATTTGGAATACTGCTTCTGTGACATGGTCTGACAGTCGCGCCTGCTCAATCCCAGCTTGGATGATGCATGTGCAATTATGTCTGCTGTCTCCGTCCATCGGCGCTGTCTGCTCAAGTGGCCTTCCTCACCAAAGATCAGGCACCTCGGAGATTCACTGCATGTGGAGCGTTAGTTGGCACCCGTTATCCACGGACAAAATTGTTGCAGTGTGCATCGAGTGACGCAACTCCATTTGAATCTCGCCTCTGAATATCATCGGTCGAAAGCTGAAAAGTCATGGGTACCACAACACACAAGATAGAATGAAGCAAATCGTATCTAATTCCGAAAGACACTCCGTGCTGCAAGTACATGTCTCCTTTCCCGCGATATCAACGCAGGGGTCGTTTAACGAAAAATTCGTTATCACGCAAAGACCGATCGTGCACCATCGACAATTTTGCCATTTCATCGGCCCTGCCGCATTCTAGCACATTTGTTACGAGCAACTCCCACAATTGTACAGTGGTTCTTGTCCACTTGGTAATCTATAGTCTCGTGGCCCCGTCTTCGCAATATGCGCTGGGCCCACCGTGAAACAATCTATTTTCCGTTGTTCGAGCCAGTTCCGAGGTTGGCTATACGCAGAATCTGTGACTCTTATGCGGATTCGTGCTACCTACCTACTAGTTACTACCTAGGTATCATTCCTCACGTGCATGGTTATCTGTAGTAGTCTCCGTAATCCGGCCACGAGGTGCCACGATAATTATGGTCAGACTTGTCATACCATTTAATCAATGCAGTGCTTCGTTCTTCATGTGGCCCCTCGTGGACTTGGTAAAAGTGCGACCCGGTGGCGCCAAAAAAGCAAAATGAATCGACCGTCTTTGCCCACGTCTCAGCTGTGGATGAAGAATCGATGTCCAGCCACTTTTCGGCAAGGCGACTTATTGCCGGGGGGTTGCGTGAGTTGACGGGTGACGAGTAGGATCTGCGCATGCGCACCGCACGTCGACTGGTCGTGGCGCGCGCCCAGATTCGCTTGGACGGACCAACGGTTTGGGACACTTGTGCATTACCGGCCGCTGTTCAGTCAGCCTCAGATTCTGCCTGCTTGGCTGCGCGAAGAAAGGTCGCCAACGCAGGTCGGCTTAGGCAGCAACGGCTGCATTGAGTCGGCCACCTGGAGCGGCGCAGTCTTTCGTTGCAGGTGTTGCTGCGTGGTGCGGCCAATCAGACGGGCCGCCCTCACTCACTTGCATGCGCGTAAGCCGTAGACTCGTGACACACTGGCCTAGCTGCCTGCATGAGTGGGTATTGTTGGCCTCAAGGGTCTCAGCCCCGGCGTGTGAATGGATGCCTCAATAATGCCTGGAAGTGTACGAATGTGCTCCGGATGAGGCTCTTCGTCGGTGCCGGACCGCACGGTACTAATAGGCCGCCGTTCCTGTTCACCGGATTGGCAACAAGGAGAAAAATGCACTTTCGCCCTCGATCTCTGCGATCTTCATTCTGCCCAATCTGCATTCTTGTGTTACCCAACTACTAGCATTTCGACATGGCGGTTGCTAGGGAATCTGCGCATCAGAGTCCAACGGCTCAAACAGCCAAGGAGTCGTTCCCCCCAACCGGTGTAGATCTTGGACAAGGCCAGTATGCGTTGAACACATGCATTGAGGTGGTCTGCGAAAATCACAAGAATACCAGGGCTGTGTTGAGATTGTCCGGCAACTTTTCTGTCGAGTACAGCCAGGATGCGGGACTAGTGCAGAGGTAAGTGACCAAACGCGGTATCTACTCGGCCTTCAACCATGTTCTCTCTGGTGCGATAGGCGTGGCAAGCTCTATTATTGACATCCAAAATTAGGGATGCTCTCAAGCCTTGTGAGGCAGCAGGCTGCACTTTGCAAACATCAGTTGCACAGAACGACCCAACTCCTCGGCTCTATGCTATGGCTCTACAAAATGCACTTCTCAAGGGCACCATATTGAAGCTCGGCTCAGAATGCGACAAGAATACGACCCAAGACCACTCGGATTGTTCTTCGACATCCGACTCCAGTCAAGCCGGAAGTGATGATTCTGTTGCCACTTCGGAATCAAAGCACAGCTCTAGTGATGCCAGTTCGGTAGCGGACTCGAACAGTGCAGACAACCTGGGAGCGGAAACCAAAGATGACGTATCAGAGACCCGAAACAATGCTGAAGGAGGGAATCAAGTCACCGCCTTAAAGCCAAGCCTCCTGATTCCGTCCCAGAAGGAACCAGGGGAAGATCGCACAGAAATCCCTACAAAGGTCTCTCCACCACCCGCCGCCCCAAACACCGAGAACGCCAAACCGGTGGAGGCTGCGATCAAAGCGACACGAAAGACCGTCAAGTTTAAGTTAACCGGGGAGCCGGAACTAGACTTTAGTCGAGTATCGGAATCAGCATCGCACCCCAGAACAAAGGACGAGGCTCCGGCAAATAGCGTAGCAAAGAAGCTAAGCAAAGATGCAAAATCCCAGCGGTCCGCAGCGCTAAAGAAGAAGAGAGAGGAAAGGAAGAAGGAGCATGAGGAGCAGGTCGAGGACCTGATGGAGGAACTTTCCCACCAACGAGAAGTCCTCCGGTCCCGTCGAGACCAGAAGAAGCAAAAGCAAAAGCTGCAAGCACTTCAGAAACAACTGGAGCGCCTGTGTCAGAAGGAGATCGAAGACGTTGAGTACGTGACGAGTGATGAAGAGGAATCGCCAGAGGAGGCAGAACCAACTGCGGAAGCGGGAGAAAAAGACACAAAAGACGAAGATGACGACTCAGCCAAAAACGAGTCTGATTCTGCAACAGCTGACGGGGACAAGGAGAGCGAGCCAGATGATACCAACGCCTGGCCCGTTGTCAGCTCCAAGGCGAAGCAGGAATGGGAGGAACGGAAGAAGTCAAGAGACGAATCCAACTCTCACCTTGACGGGATCATGGACTTTATCGGCCTCGAGTCTGTAAAGGCTAAGATGCTCGAAATCAAGACTCTGGTCGACACTGCCCGGCGCCAGGATGTCAATCTGTCCAAAGAGCGATTCAACACCGTCTTCGTGGGAAACTCTGGCACCGGAAAGACGACTCTAGCCAAGCTTTACGCCAAGTTTCTGTCATCACTTGAGCTTGCCGACGACATGTTGGCAACCTCTTCCGGTTCAAAGCTCGTGTACGAGGGCATCAACGAACTCAAGAATGCTATCAGCGCAATCGACGAGAGAGGCGTAGTGTTCATAGACGACGCCCACATTCTCCGTCCCGACATCAGCGGCACAGGCCGCAAAGTGCTCGACTATCTCGTGACTGAGATGGACAGGCTACAAGGGCAAGTCATATTCATCTTCACTGGTAAGCACATTCTTCTCCTTTTACGGCTCCCCCTCTTTCATGTTGTGGTGTGTTCCAGAGTGCACCACTTTATGCTCCGTAAGGGTGATTAACACGCATGAAAAGGGTCCGGAAAAGACATGGAGACATTCATGACCCACAACAAGAGCCTGCAGAGCCGGGTCCCGTTCACAATCAGCTTCGACGACTATCAGGATGTGGAGCTGCTCCAAATCCTTGAGAAGCAGCTTCACGACAAGTTCAATGGCAAGATGAAGGTCGACAAAGGTACCAACGGCGTTTACATGCGAATTGTAGCCCGTCGTATTGGCAGGTGCCGGGGACCTTCCAGCTTCGGAAATGCCCGCGAGGTCGAGAACACGCTGCTGCGAATATTGTTCAGACAAGCCGCTCGACTGGAAGAGTCAATCAAAGCGGAGAAGGAGGTCGATAATCTTTTCCTCGCCATGGAGGATATTGTTGGTCCACCACCTACAGCTGCTCTGGAGAAGAGCAAGGCCTGGAAGAATCTTCAAGCCATGGTCGGGCTCAAGTCCGTGAAGGAGTCCCTCAAGGCCCTGGTACATCGGCTCCAGATCAACTACGACCGTGAGCTCGCTGAGAAGCCCATTGTGGACTGCCCAATGAACAGGATCTTCCTCGGAAATCCTGGAACTGGCAAGACCACCGTGGCAAAATACTACGGACAGATCATGGTCGACATTGGGCTGCTCACCGACGGAGAAGTCGTGGTGAAGAACCCGGCCGACTTTATAGGGGAGTATTTGGGGGAGTCGGAGAACATCACAAAAAGGATTCTCGCTTCAACGAGAGGCAAAGTCCTCATCATTGATGAGGCGTATGCTCTCAGCGACAGCAGCGACGAGTCGAACGAGCACGGGTCTGGAAACATCTTCAAGACCGCCATCATTGACACTCTGGTTGCCAACATCCAGGGCGGCCCCAACGAGTGTGTCCTTCTCCTCGGATACAGGGACAGGATGGAACGAATGTTCCAGGCCTCGAACCCTGGTCTCAGCCGCAGGTTCCCAATGTCATCCGCATTCGAATTTGATGACTTCACGGATGAGGAACTGCGCGAGATCCTCGACCTGAAGTTAAAGGAACAGAGCTACACCGCACCGGACCACGCCAAGAATGTTGCGATGGAGGTGCTCGCACGAGCAAGGAACCATCGCAATTTTGGAAATGCCGGCGAGATCGACATTCTCCTCAACAGGGCTAAAGAGTTGCAGCAGGGTCGGCTCGCCTCGCGCACCGAAGAGTATGACCCGTTCTTGCTGGAGTCTCAGGACTTCGATACCGACTTCGACAGACCTACACAAGCTGAGGTCCGCATTCGAGACCTGTTCAAGGACTTTGTGGGTGCCAACAACCTTGTCGAGAAGCTTGTAAGCTACTCACGAATGATGGTCAACGCGAAAGCTTTGGACATGGACCCGCGCGCACAAATTCCCTTCAACTACCTTTTCAGAGGACCTCCAGGCAAGCAACCCCCATACTAACAGCAGCATCCGCAAGCTAACTGAATGTGCAGGCACGGGCAAGACTACGACAGCTCGGAGAATCGGGCAGGTCTTCTACGATATGGGCCTGTTGGCTACCAACCAAGTGTACGATTGCTCTACGACAGACCTTATCGGCGAGTTCCGCGGTCATACGGGTCCCAAGACCCAGAAGGTCTTCCAGAGAGCACTTGGCAAGGTTCTCTTCATCGACGAGGCGTACCGATTCAATGACGATGACTGTTTCGGAAAGGAAGCTCTCATCGAGATGCTGAACCTCCTGACCAAAGAGGCATACAAGAACAAACTCGTGGTCATCCTGGCAGGATACGACGATGACATCAACAAGCTCCTGAAGGTTAATGTTGGGCTGGGCAGTCGGTTCCCAGAAGTGATCCAGTTCGAGAGCCTCAAGCCCAAGGACTGCGTGCAACTATTCGTCCAACGCCTCGAGGAACAGAAACTTGACGTCACGGCCGTGAAGCCCGCTTCGGTTAAAGACGACCTACAGAGCTCCTTCGAGAGGCTGTCCGCGCTGCCGGACTGGGGCAACGCCAGAGATGTCGACGTATTGGCGAAGGCAGTCTTTGGCAGGATATTGAAGGGCTCCAGCGCTGAAAAGCCTGAGATGGTGGCCAAAATTGGCGATATTACCGCCGAGGTCGGCGAGATGATTGCAGAGAGAGAGAAGCGGAATGGGGACTCATGTCCTGTGACGCATCTATACCTATAGACTGCGAAGATTGCTTAGAGGAGTTTGAGAATGATGCCTGATGCTTTCCAATTCATCCTGGACGGGTGGATAATTTGAGGTAGAATGCTTCAGATCATACAGGTATAATACGAATATTCATGAACACTTGGAAGTTCGGTCACGATCACCCTTTTGCATGCTCTCGCATCATTGAAATCCAAAATCCGAATTCCCACAGAGGGAAAAGTAGCAGTTGACACGGCTCAATACCGGAAGTCTGCAACGAATGAAGTTTACAGCTTCGTGGAAAAGTTTGTCAAGCTAAAAAGTGAATTCGTTGAATTCGGGAGCTTATCACAATAGTCATCAGCCAACACCTGGGCATACCCCAGGCATGTAGTTCTTCCGAGTTGCCCCTTCCACTCTGCCATGTGTGGATTGGACCTGACCATAAGCAAGTAATATTGAAATCTTCTTTTGCTCTCTTGCCTTTATAGATTGGCGATCTCGGCTCTGAAGAATAGGGTTTTCGCCTCCAACTTGTCTCCTTTGCGCTCTGAGCCAGCGTTGCCAAGCACTATCCTCCTCATGTTCGTGCTGTAAGATGTAACCCTAGGCGGACTTGACGCAGATTTGGCTCACGAGATCCTACCGTTGCAAATTCCTCGAGGCGTGACATCACCGCCAAGCATTGATAAAGTTACGAGTTCCATGCACTGCTTCGGCAGTGGCTGCTGGCATGCTCCTCACGGCGATTGCGGCGCAGGCGGAACAGGGACCTTTCAAAGCGCTGACGACTACTACAAACAAGCCACATCCTCTTTGAAAGGTGTCCAAAAGATTTTGCGCCGGTGTGAGGGCTTGTTAGGGGAGCAAGTCTACCCACGTAATGACAAAGGCGCGAGTTCACGTCTCCAGCATGTATATGTCCAACCAAGTCCCAGCCATGATCAGCGTGCGAAACGATCCCAAGGTCCAGATTTTAGGAATGCTTTGGCACGGGCTGGATTGCTCTCTGCATGTCACCATTCTAAGAGCGGGATGACCTCAAGGCTGATGAATCCGCTATGACAATATCTGGAAACAATTCTCGTGAACCCAAAATTCCCACTTTCCCATGCGGCAGGGACGCGGTATGCTTAATTTCCTCACCAAAAGCAAAGTTTCGGGGGCGGTTCATGTCTCCTGACCCATCGTCACAACGAACCCGGATATGAACCTTATCAGGGGCGGCTGCGACCCGTCAGGTCGCTGCCGCCGGTCATGACCATTCATGTCCTTCGACGCATTGCCATCAAGCTGCCAAAGGACCCTGCCGAGTCAGTGCCTGACTCGCTATTGTTGGAGTGAAGTCATCGAGAGGGTGATTAGCTTCCGGACTACGTCAGAGGCCAATAACTTGGAATGGACATGATCTCGCCCGCGTCTGCCTCCCTTTAAAGTTTGAACCCCTCGGCCATGCCTCTGCAAAATTTCCTGTTGTTGAAGAGCCGCCGATCACCTTCCCCTCGTGCGGGCCTTGTCTTGATGTCAGTTGAACCGCCAAAATGCCTGAAGCAGAGACCTACTTATCCGAGTCTTGCTCCCGATGATCCACAAGCCACTTCCCGTCTCTAGCACACAAGGGACGAAATGATTTGCGCGCGGCTCCTCTCTGTGGGGTTCAAAAGTCTGAGCCGCACTGGGAGTTGTTTTGGAAGCGAAAGTTTATCTCGCCATCCTTGTACCCCACCCGACCTGCCAGAATGCCCACAGGGACGCAACGTAAAACAATGTAGTTCCCGTGCACTTCATATGGGTTCATTCTTAAGAATCTAAGGTCCCGTTTCCCATCTCACCAGCTTCAAGCACCTGATGGATCCACGGCAGAGTACTCCATTATAAACGTGTGGAGGACAATGTCATTGATCCAACGCATTTAATGCCAGCAGTATGAATGGCCTTCTCATCCCTCCTTGGTACAAGCAAGAAGTAACACCTCAATCATCGTTGACCCTGATCACTTTTCTGTTCGGCTTTTCCTCCGCCTGTGCCGTCTTTACGGCCACCACAATCGTTGCTCAAGCATATCGGATTTTGTATCGCTCTAAGCGATTGTTCAACCATCCTTATGTCTGGATGATAACGGCGGTGTGGCTGGCCAGCGTCGTTTATTCTCTCATTTCGTACCTGTTCGTCCACAACGTGATACCACCAAGG
This sequence comes from Diaporthe vaccinii, assembly GCA_039880775.1. Classification (NCBI taxonomy): domain Eukaryota; kingdom Fungi; phylum Ascomycota; class Sordariomycetes; order Diaporthales; family Diaporthaceae; genus Diaporthe; species Diaporthe vaccinii. Next base: position 789,284 of record JBCEDN010000005.1, on the reverse strand, counting down.
TACCTACCGTCCAGCTCTTGACAAAATCGGTCGACGACGACAGTGCGCTGACTCTCGAGCTTTGCAGTTTCTGGCTGTTCTTCGCCATCCGTAAGTGCTCCAAAGCGTTTGTACGGGGCTCGAAATCCACACTAACACCAAGCTCCCTCTCCTCCAGTTTGCCTGTGGACCATACAGGTCAGTCTCGTGCCCAGGGCCATGGAATCTGGAACCTCACATTCTGAACCAGTGACGGCAGACCCAATGTCTTATGCACATCATCATCAACCGTATCGCTCTCATCATTTACGACGGCCGCAGTGTGGTCCGCCTGAAATGGGCAGTGACCTTCCTACTCGGAATGGTCAACGTCAGCGTCTTCATTGTTTGGATGCCTGCACGTCTGCAAATCAGTCCAGCCTGGATCCATTTCAACGAGATATGGGATCGGGTTGAGAAGGGCATCTTCGCGCTGATGGATGTCGGCCTAAACCTATACTTCATCCACTTGGTTCGATCAGAGCTTGTCGCTCACGGATTAATCAAGTACAAAGCATTGTACAAATTCAATCTTGTGATGATCTTTTGTTCCTTGTCACTCGATGTAAGCTTGGCCAAGCGCTACTGATGTTGAAATGCCAGAAATTGGCTGACGAGTATTCAGGTTGTACTCATCGGCATTATGTCTTTACCCGACAGTTTCATGTGAGCACATTTTTCTATCCCATGTAGCGAATGAATCTCCCACCTCTTACGAGCACGGGCAGCAGGACATCTATGTGTCTCACTTTTTCTAACTGCATAATTTTGCACAGAGTTTACAGCTACATCCAATTTCATCCACTAATGTACCTGCTCAAATTGGCCATTGAGAGTTAGTATTCAAGAGCAGCCCCTATCTGATGCCTTATTCTAGTATTTGAGAAAATTAAGTGGAAGCTAATGTGCCTTAAATAGTGAACATGGCCGAACTTATCATCAAGATTGTCAAGAGCACATCCGGCCACCACGAAACCCATTATGCGACATCGCTGCCAGCCCCGCCTCGACCGAACTATGAAGGTTCTGGTAATTCCGATTCAACCGCGGTGGCAAATAGTGGCAATCAGTCACTAGACCAGAGTCCCATTTCTGAGCCGGCGCCTGGCGAGATCTTTCAGCTGAGGCCACTGCCGCCCTCGTTCGACGCTGGTGATGTTGTCAACCGCAAGGCAAGTGTGATAGAGGGAGCAACCGTTGGACAATTTCTGGACCCAGCTCAGAGCAGACCCAGGATCATGAGGAATGCAAGCGAGATGACCACCTTGGAAATGACAGCCGGGTATCTAAATAGGGCGAGCGTGATATCTGCAGAGAGATCAGCATGCTAGAATTCCCGTCCTGAATCACCTGCCCTTGTAGCCAGTGATTATTGTGTCCAGTGAAGTATGTAGGAGAACTTCGGAACGAGTCTGACCTCGATTGAAGCTCAAAACCATGAAGATAGTCAGTCCCATGAGCCAAGCACTTTCCAATTTGGCTCTCCGAATTGTTTAAGCCAGCTGATTCTCCGGCACACTCAATCTTCATAAACAGGAATTGGTAGCTCTTCAAAAGCTTAAGCCATGGCACGAATACGAGACCGAAGCATGGAGAATGCGAAAGAAGTTCAACGGCATGTTCGTATAATACAGACAGATCATCCCAACAAAAGGAACAACATCAAAGAAAGATAAGCATTAAAAGTTCAAAACTTACAAGCATACATCAATCACTGGATTAAATGACAAGTGACAATTTCCGCTAACGTCTAGACACATCGGAAGAATGACACTTAGTCGAGCACATTTGCTCCATAATCGATGAGAGAGGATTAATAAAGACATGTAATTAGCATTGACAGATGCTAAAAATTATAAAATGAATGAACAATGAAATAATGAAATAAAAAAGTGAATCCTGAAAATCGTCAACGCCTGCCTAGTTGGTTCATTTTCTGCGTGACTTGGCCATGTTTTGCAGTCGGATGACATTGGGAATCAATCTAATGGAGGAAGAAATGAGGATGGCCTGGCGTCTTCTTCCATGCGAGACGATTCAGAGGGGCTGTCCTCCGTTGCGGCAGGGTATGTCCAGAGCAATGCTTCCCAATGGCTAATCGCACCTTGCAGGCCTATGGTTGTGAGCAGGTCCCTCCACTCCTTGATCTGATCAAATGGCTCGTACATTTCGTCAAAAGAGGGCCGCTCGGCGTCACCGAGACCCTTAGCAGACATGACCAATGCCACACAAAGGCGAACGAAATATTCTATCACTTCGGGATCCAAAGATGCCTGGAAGTGCCTGAACTCGAAAGTGTAAATTTGTTCTCCGACTTCCTTCAGATTGAGAGCTGCGCGGTGGAACGGCGGAAGCTTGTTCCTGGACAGGGCCTTCTGTAAGTCCTCGGTGCTGGTACATTCCTGAATAAGAGCTTTCATAGTGTTCATTTTCAGAGCGCTTGGGGGCTGGCCATCCTCGCCGTCATCGGCGCCTGCCTCCTTCAGAATATCTTCTGCGTCCTCAGCCAGATTTGTCTTCTCAACGACGGGTCCACACCACGTGTTGACCCCCCTTCTGTGCGGCGCGGTCAGCGAGAACAGCTCCTTCTCGGCCAGGAGGTAGAGGCAAAGAAAGTGCTTACGTTGCTGAAGGGTGAGCGTGGCAGCATCGACGTGAACGTGAACCCCGCATGAGGTGCTCGTGGCGACGAGGACGTGGCGGCGCAAGATATGGAGGACGCTTCGGATCTCCTTGAAGCCCTGCACGTTGGCCTGAAGTTTGCGCGACGCAAGCTCGAGCCCTACGTAGTCGAATATCTCTGCATCAAGTCCCATCACCATACCAGCCGGTTCGCACTTGACTGCCCAGAATGCATATACATCCTCCTCGTTTAGCGGGCCCTCGAAGCAGGCCGCGGCCTGACGAACTTCGTCGCGCTGGTCGTGATCAGACACGGCTGGGATGCCTGAGTTCCTGAGGAGCTGTGAGATGTGTCTTCGAGCTGGGATGCCGTCAACTTTCGTCGTTACTTCTTGCTGCTCCAAGGGAATAAAGTAACGGTCATCCACTGGCTTTTCTTGAGGAGGTCCAACGTTGTGTTCCATTTCCAAGGCGACGAGAAACTCAATTTCCACACCCACTTGGACGCTCGCATCTGAGGCGTCCCTGAGTCCCGTGTTAGTATTTCTCGACTTGTCTGGGACGTTGCCGGGTACACTCACCGAGTTGGAGCTACTCAGCCGCGACTCGAGCCCTCCAAGGTTTTGGTCATGCGAACCTTCGAATGGACCAGATTCCCTCCCGGTGGAACTACCTGGCGGGGAAGAGGGTGTGCCTCTAGTGGAAACACCCTCGCTTTGATTGCGTACAGAAGAACTGGATCGATTCACATCTTGCGGACCTCTTCTAGAAGAGGGGCTTTGAGGACCTGGCGGTGGGCCGCGAGAGGTATTTGTCGTTCGGCCCCCAGGGGTGTTGGTCGTCGCCCCATTCCGCACAGCCTGAGCCCTCAATTCTTGAGTTCTCGTTGTCCGGATTGTGGGCGTGGGATTTCCTGTCTGGTGCTGAGACCGAGTTCGAGTAGGCCCCAACTGTGTGGTGCCGCCGAGACCAAGCATTCTACCAATCTGTGGCCCTGGCCGGTGAGTGGTGCGCGTTGAAGAAGTCCGAGCAGTTGTTGGGACGGTAGTTGTATTGTTGGAATTTTTGACGGCTTGACCACGAGCTCCTTTCGGATACCCATCAGAAAAGGCACGTAGGCCGCGAACTTCTTCCACTTGTTGTTGCTGTCTAGATACCTGACGAACTTCTTCTCCTAGAACCCAAGAATTATTCGGCCAGGGCTCATCGTTAACCTGCGCCTTACTCATCTCCTCTAGTAAATTCATACTTGACTGATGTGACCGACCATACCTGTACTTTCTGTACTGCAGAAACTCGGCTGTGTCCTCATTTGTGCTCGTAGTCTCCGTCTCAGAGTATGGGTACTGCTGTGGCCCGGTTGATTTCCCGTCTTGGCTTGGCTGCCAATTAGAGTACTTTGGGTGCAACATGAATGGCAAAGTGAGATTAGACATTGTGAAGTCTCCTGGATTTTATGTTTAGAATATCTTCCTCTCACTAGCAGATTCAAACCGAGGTTTTAGCAATTCCCTTGCTCTTGACCGGAATCTTTGATCGACATCCAAACCCTACCAACACGTATAAATAGGCAAGCACATTTTTGCGGGAGGTATCCAACTATACAAGAAGCCCCTCGGTCCCTATAACAAGGCCATTGTGTTATTCATTGTTCGCGAATGTCTAATTTCCAACACTATTGGTTTGCTAATTCTTTTATCCACCCTAACGTGCCGGGCCGGCGAACATCTAAGCCGAAGGCTTAGTCGAGTTAAGGACTATCTTTGTCTCGCTGGACATATTATTTGACTGGCCCGTGATACCCCAAGAGTTACTTAGCTCATATCATGTTCCATTGGCAGCCCTTCGTCCACAGCCCTTTTCTACTGAGAATCTTGCCTCTCCCGGCCTCGGGGCCCTTGTTTCAACGTCGCCACCGTGATAACATCTGCTCAAGCTGCTGGCGGGCGAACAACTGCTTGAGGCTCTTATTGCGCTCTTATTGCTATTAACTGCTATGTTCTGTGATTAGACACGTGCTACTTGGCTCGAGCCGAAGCAGAAATGAGACCTTGTGTCACGGACTATAATAATCTGAAAAGGGCGCCACAATGGTTCAATTCGAGAGTTCTCACCTGGAGGACTACACATGACGGCGCTCCATGCTCAAAGAGGTCATGGACATGACCAAATGCGGGAATTGCCTTGGCATATTTGGGTAACATCGCCAACCCCCGGAGCAAAGACTTGTCGGTGGCGTTCCTGAGCGGTCGTGGAAGGGGTGATATTGAACGAATGCATTGACGCATAGGTATGCACGGAACAACGCGGGAGAAAACTGAACGGAGAATGTAAGGAGCGAAAAACTTATTTCGCAGTCGCATTGTCGGTTTTCCATTGCCTGCACATCTGTTTGTCATCTTGCTAGCGGTGCGGGAGCTCGCATGTCAAGATACTCCATGGAAGCTCCACTCGAAAATTACAGACTCGGTCAGTAGAATTGAACCCAGACAGAATGCAACTCCGATTGATGCGTTCGTTACTATCATGAGGTACCCAATACACTGCAAAGACATTGTCGTAAACCTGTCTCTCCCGTTCTTGCCGCCGGATCCCATAGAGGGTGCTTCGCTCACCAACGCCGTAGCAGGCCCTCTCTGACAATGTAAGAAATCCAAAGACTGAGTGCTTTACCTTTACATACCGCCTCCTCCCATCATCTGTGAGATGTCGACATTTTCCCACTTGACGTCCTGATTAGGCGAGCCCCGTTGGGGCATATGATGCATCGGCGGTCCTTGAGGAGGGGGAGGCATCTGCATTTGGTGCATCGGCGGGCTCGTTGTTACATACATCGGCTGCTGTTGCATCGACATGGTATACTGCCCATGATGCATCTGAGGGTGGATTTGGCCTGATCCTGGTAGGGGCATCTGGCCGGACATGGCTCCCGCCATCGTGCCTGGAATCTGTTGGTATTGTCGTGGAGGCGGAGATTGATGATATTGATGCTGGTGGTGCATCTGGGCTTGTGCCTGGGCCTGTGCTTGTGCCTGAGCCTGGGCCTGGGCCTGAGCTTGGGCTTGTGCCTGAGCCTGCGCCTGCGCCTGGGCTTGTGCCTGGGCTTGAGCTTGCGCAGCGACAGCGTATTGGAAACCCTGCTGCTGTTTCGTCTTGAGACTCTCGAGGAGATCTTCACTGATCGTGTTGAAACTCTGCATCAAGCTTTGTGCATTGGTCCACCTCTCGCCGTACTTCTGTAGGGTCAACTTGACTCGTTCAAGGCAGCGAATGCTTCTCGTCAGGTTGTCGTCGTTACTGGTCCGTGTGGGGAAAGGTGGTGGTGGCGCCCTTCCCGGTAGGGCCAGTGGCATAGGGACGGATGCCCCTGCAAGAATGGAGTCACCGGCGTCTCGTAGAACTGCCATGAACTGACTACCCATAAAGAAGACCCTTAACGCATCATGGTAGGTGTAGAGAGATGGGTTGGGGTCTGGACTTCCATGCGCGATGCCATAGATGTGATCGAGGTAAGCGATGGCATACTCAAAGATCAACATTCGCCCATAAGCCGTCATTATTGGCGCGCGAGCACTTGGGGCCAGGCAGTAGACATAGCTGTACTTCAACTCCAGATCAAAGAGCTCCCGAATGCCGATAGGCAGCGTATCTGGAAGGGACTCGTCCCACTCGCGCATATCCTGGCACATCTGCCAGATGAAAGAGGTGACATCTCCATCGTGACCTTCTATAGGCTGGCTGGGATCGGACTGGATCAAGGTCTGGTACCATTGCGACTGGATGCGACGGAGTTGGAACAGCAGAATGGCAGGATCATGCGACTGCGGCCCTGTTATTGTACCAGCGACAGAGGCTATGCGACCTATGCCAGACATGGCCGGTAAATCGACTCTGATGGCATCGTCGCTAAAAGAGAATGCGCGGGCGTGCACCATGCTGATTGCCCTGCGAAACCAATTTTGTTAGTGCCTAATACCGGAGGGATGGAGCGAGTCCCGAAATGAACGAACCTGTCCAGCGCGTATACACAATAAAAGGTCCTGCGTCTCATATCGAGCGCCGCCCTGTCGGCTTGGCTCTGATTTGGCGGATCCTGGTGAAAGCCCAGATCAACAACGGCGCGGCACGTGAATCCAATCAAGTGCCAGCTGTCGAAATGCGCTGGGTCCAGCATGGCGTACTGAGTGAAGACAGCAAGAGATTGGATTTGAGTGGCATGGCCAGGCTGCAGAGCACGATCGGCTAGCTGGAGGGCATGAGATGCGAACTCTACGCCATTGTTGTAGAAGTCATCCTGGATGCTCCGCGATTGGGCCATGGAACCTGTCGCCAGTACCATGTATACAAGCCACTTGCTTGCGCTGTTGACGTGGCGCTCTTGTTGGTACATGTCCTCAAGTGCCGACAGCAGCACTGTTCCAGGAAACAGTGGAAACAGAGGGTAAATGTTAGCCATGTAGTACTGGACGATAGAATGAGCGGTCTGCTTCTCTGGCAAGCTTTGGGACTGTGGCTCAGGCAAGGGATCATTGATCACGGCCGCAAGAATAAGACGAGCAAAAGTCATGTTGCTAAGAGTGGGCTCAAAGTCGCGGGTAGTGGCATTGATGGACCTTGATTCGGGTCAGTCCAGACGTGAGATGGTTGCAACGGGGTCGGCACTTACATGTAGCCAAAGTCGGATATCAAGGAGTTGACATCCGAGTTTTCTCGTTTCCGTTCAGCCTTGCGATGTATGGCTGCCCGGATATTCGCGAGCGAGTCTTTACGGTCCTGCGGCTGTGCCCTGGACAGCGGCCCATCCTGCTCGTGATTAGCCACCGAGGCCTTCCGCGAGCGAGCATAATTCAGTCGCCGCTCAAGCTTTTCGATGCGCAGCTCGAGTGCGGCCACATAGCTGAGCGCGTGTCAGTCAAGTCGTGTCTGAGAAATAGACAGAAACTGGCACCAAGCAGCACCACTTCGTCATACCTCCGTTCCTTGCCACGGGCGAACTGATCGTTGGCGGCAGAGCACTCGTTCTCGCGACCAGCCTTCTCGCAGGCCGTGCAAGCTGGGAGCTTGCCATCACACTACATGGTTTCAGCATGAGAACCTCGAGTGGGAGAGAAATGACCAATCACCTTCACTTTCGCAGCTCGACCTGAGTGGGCAAGAGTCAGTGTCGGAACAAAGAGATAAAGGGTAGAGGCGGGGGAGGCGCCGTCTCACATCTCGAGCAGGCGGATACAGGTCTCGAGACCCGTAACAATGGGTTATCCGAGAAGCTTGACCTAGGCATTCGTCTTGCTGCTCTATTTGAAGGCAGGGGCGCTGCTTCTTTGGATCTTATTCACTGGGTTGAGGGCGACTGTGTCCAGTCCAGTCCAGTTCAGCACTGCGAGAAAGCCTTTGAGGTAGGCGTTGGCCAGGATAGCCTCGTTCTATGGAAAAGGGAGACGGGTCCGATGAATACTGGCTTCACAGATATTGTATGAGGGTGCAGGATATGAATAGTATCTGGCGCAAGATGGCTCGCCACGGTACAGAGCTTGGCGGTTTGTTGGCCTTGCTCGCGTCTGCCAGGGGGTGAGCGGGATCCTGGAGCCGGGCACGTTCAAGGTCAAGTGGAAAACGGGTCGATAACAGACACAAGGCGGGGGACCTGAGTCAGAGAAGGGGTGCGGTTGATAGCGAAGCAAGGAGGGCTGTGTTGATTCGGGATGGGCGAGGAGCTTCGTTTGCGACAGGCGACGGCGACGGCGACGACAAGACAGCCTTGGGATAGCAGCGGCCGGTGCGACGAGAGAGAACCCGACGGCGCGGTGATTTGCCTAACGAGCCTCCCAGACCGAGTGGGCAGGGTGGGGTGGAGGGGGGCAAGCCGCCCTAGGTTCGCCCTGGGCAAGTGGTGACAGGAAGACACGACCCCACCACGGTGGTATTTCTGCAGGGCATACGGTACTTGGGTACCGCGATACCAAGGTACCACTTGCTGACCATCGCCCCTCTGGGCCTAGGTCTTCCGCTGTCAGGGTTATTTCAATGCGGGTTCTAATGCCGATGCTTTGTCTCTTATCTCTGTTCTGTCTAATAATAAACTAGACGACTTGTAGTCCAATACCCATGTGAAATGCTAAACTTCGTATACTGTGTGGTGAACCGAACATCAAGAACACTTGGTCGTACAGCCAACAAGGTATCCCGGAATGTCGGGGAAGTTTGTTGTTGGCGACTCGTCTTCTGAAATCAGATGGAATACACCAACGGCAGTCATATAAACATCCTATGTTTGCCGGCTGGAACGTGAGCGGGTGCTGTGTGGTAGGCATGACACCATGTTAGGACGAAACCCTCCTCAGTAACGAATCGGTACTATGTATTGCACATGTGCGCGTATGTTTTCACCCACAATCAGGCTGTGGCAGGCTTAGCACGTGCAAACCCCCAGCACAAAGTCCTCGGGCCCCCTTCCAGGGGTCCCGGTGCCTGTCGTCCACGGATGCTCGCAATGGTCGCGCGCTCCAGATGCGACACCAAGATCTTGGACCGTTGACATTGGATCTATATGAGATCTCGCGGCAGGGAAGCCATCGCCACTGCGCCATGTGCCGTGTCCAGATGATGCACCACGGCAGAACATCGGGTCGACGGCTCTCCACTCCCGGGGACGAGCATCCACGCCGCAAGGCCTGAGCACCGTTACTGACTTCCAAGGTTCCTGTAGAGATGTTTAGCACGCAGCGACGTGCAGGGCTTGACAATGAGCAAGATGCAGGCTGAACTCTGTTTGCAATGGGCGGCTTCGGGCATGTGACGCAATGGAGGTAACACGCCCAACGCCCGGGCTCCGAAATGATGAGGCTCCAGTGGAGGGAGTCGGGAGACGGGTTGTGTAGCGGAGTATCTCAGGGTCGCGTGCCGGTTTCGTTGGTCGGTGGGTTTGGCGATCCCAGACCTTGCGCGACTCAATCCGAGCAGCAGGCTATGCTGGCTCGGAGGATGAGATGAAGCTCTTGGGCATGTATCTGTCGGCTCTCTGCCCACGTCGTGTCTGTGCCGTGTGCTGGGATGCGCGTCATGACCAGCAGGAGGAGCGGCAGGCCACGGTTCGAAACTGATGGCGGTTGAGATGCCCAGGCCAGGTCGAACTGTGCAATGTAGCCTACATCCTGCTGGTTTCGGGTTGTCGAAGGGGCGGGAAGGGTCACAGGTTCACAGGCTTACAGGCTCACAGGCCTGGCCCCCAGCGCTCAGGAAACCGAATGCGAGACAGTCCATCACGTCCGCCCGGCCGCCAGTCAGCCCGCGTGTGTTTCTTGAAGCATTTTGACAGGCGCTGCCAAGCGACCGAGACGATTCAGTTCGCGATTGACATCTCGAACAGGGAAGGCTGGCGGACAGAGAGTTTACCGGTCCAAATCATGGCCCCCATATGGCGAAGACAAAAAGGCACACACACAACGGCGAGAGAAGATGCGGGAGACTGCACGTCTCGCTGAAGGTCCTGCCCTGCCCTGCCCTGCCTGTGTCTTTTCCCCCTCGTCCTGACCAGCCAGACCAGACAGACAATATGGTCTAGTCAGAGTACGGAGTGCCCGACTTGATATTTGAGCGAATATACCCTTGCCCTTCTAGAAGATGTTTGGTGACAGGCATTGGGAGCTCCCAAAACAAGATGGCGCCTGCCCAGCAGAGGTGCAGAGGTGTCAGGAAGGCCAGGGCAGAAAGGGACCCCCCGCCGGGCTTGAGTCTGCTAGCCTGTTCGGGACTTGAACAGGACCTTCCTGGCTTCTCCCTCGTGCAAAGTGGGGCGAGGCTCCACCTATGCTCCTGCTCCCCACGTTCCTGCACCTTTGAGTCGACCTGACGTCCTGGCAGTTGCTGCTGTATCCCGTGCTTGCTCCGCTGAGAGAAGAACTGTGGACTGGCTGACTGGGGGAATGCACATATCCAGTCTAGTCCCGTATTCTACTGTTCCTCGTCCCGTCTGCATCGTGTGCAGCAAGCAGCCTTGACGAGCATCGTAGATCCGAGCAGAGTAGGCCAGCGCAAGGCCAGGCCAGGACACATCGAGGCACACCACCACTCCACACAACCTCAACCTCGTTCTCACCTCGAACCGTAGCCACCACCGACGACAGAGCAGCGCACAAGCCCACACCTCCTGGCCGCACGCCATCGCCACCGCTTTTCCTCCTTTCCGAGCGACCAGCTTTGACTTTATCGGCTCGGCTCTTGCTCTTGCTCTCCTGCTATCACGTAACCCATTTGCACAGCAGAGCACACGCGAGAGCTCCCAAATCTTCGACAACCGACAGCAGGCCCCACCCGTTTCCGAGCATTCGTACAGCCTCATGCCTTCAGAACCACGCCCTCCATCATCCTCTTTCGCGCCTTAGACACAGCACGCAGCATCCAACTGCTAAACCCCCGGCTGGTCAACCTGCCAGCCTGCGAACCACACCCCGCGCCGCGGCGGACCAAGTCGATCGATCCCCTTTCGGCCTCTTAGGAGTCGCAACCCTCGCACATGGATGCCGCAGACGTCTTCCGGCAAGGGCTTGGTTCCGTGATTCCTCGGCCTCCCCAGTACTTCTACAACCCTCCCGGTCCTCCTCGCACTTCCCAACCGCCCCAGTCTGCTCCATCGTTGCGCAGGCCTCCCACCCAACAGCGGGATGATGAGAGCGACGTCAACTCACACCGCATCGCACATACCCTGACCGCATGTTGTCGCTGCAGACAGGCGAGTACTTTTCTTTTTCTTGCTCGTAGACCCATGTTTTGTCCCTGTTACCAAACGCTGTTGCATGCACGCGGTCGCTGGCTCCGAGGGTAGCTAGCGCCGAAGACTTGCTGGTCCAGGACCGATTCACTGGTCTTTAGCCTCCTTCCATTGGAGTTGGAAACTTTTGAAAGTGATGACGAGGCTGACAAAACCTCTCGCTACAGCGCAAAACGAGGTGCGACCCAACGCTCCCCAGATGTCTGCCTTGCGAACGATCCGGCTCAGTCTGCGAATACTTCGATACCACGAGGAACAAGAAGATAAACCGCAACTATGTCGTCCACCTTCAACAAAAGGTCCGCCAGTTGGAGGCGGAGCTGTCTCAGTACACAGACGACGACAATGACCACCCCGAAAGCGCAGAGGACATCGTGCGTCCAGGTGGTCTCGTCAAACTCAGCGAGTCAGATGAGACGCCGCGCTACCTGGGCCCTAGCTCTGGCATAGCCATGACAAGATTGCTCATGGACCAGGCCAAGCGTTATACAGACTCCCAGCGCATATCAGAACTGTTTCCCGACGTTCGTGCGAGAAGAATGGATCGTCTCGACAGGATGCAAAGCATTGTCCACATGGGCGCCAGTGTCAGTGGTCCCTCCGGAATGGCTGCCAGGAAGAAGAATTTCCCGATGGTCAGCGAGATTCCGGCCCAGACACTGCCAGCACGACAGGTGGCAGACAAGCTCGTCGAGGTATTCAATTCGCGAGGTAAACATTGCACCCAAGTACATGCAACATTGTGCGCAAGTCTCGGCTTACTAACATTGTGGCAGCCCAGTATTTCACGCCGACACTGCATGAAAAGCAGTTTGAAACAGACCTGCAAGATGTCTACAATGGCAATACTGACCCGTACAAAAACTTCGTGATGCGCATGGTCCTTGCAATAAGCTTACAGAAGCTTGACATCCAATACGCCGGCCTCGCCGATAGCTATTACGTAGCTGCCATGGCGTACTTTGAAGATGTCATACGTCCGAAAGACCTCAAAACGCTTCAGTGTTTGGTCCTCATTGGGACATATTCGCTTCTGACCCCGACCCGGACTGTTGTGTACCACATCATCGGCTTGGCGACCAAGATCTGTCAGCAACTCGGCCTGGCTGACGAGAAAACAATATCTGCCGGGTATTCAATGGGGTTGATTGATCCCCTTCAGATGGATCTGCGTCGCCGGATGAGTTGGATCGTCACTGGCAATGAACTCGGACTGGCGCATTCTATGGGTCGACCAAATGGTTTTGCAAAAGGGGACGACTTCATGGATGTCCAATTCTTTGAGACTGTTGATGACGAGAATATCACGCTAGACGGTATCCTCCCTGGACCACCAAGCGAGAAAAAGTTGGTCGCGATCCATTTCTGCAAGATGCGTGTACGCCAGGCCGAGATTCGAAGGTGTCTGTACGAGAAGAAGCGATCAGAGCCCAAGGATGCTGAAAGTCCCCTTTTCATCGAAATGGAACGGAAAATCAAGGACTGGATTGATACGGCTCCGAAAGAGCCAGTATGGTGCAAACCATGGTAAGGACATCTTCCCTCATGATTCCGACTTGGAATTCACAGCTACTGACACAAGTGCAGGTTCACCGGGCGGTACCACACCATGGTTATAAGTTTGCATCGGCCGTCCCCTCAGATTCCACGGCCGTCGAGTCGTTCAGCTGCAATATGCTATGACTCCGCGGTCTATATAATCAACCTCTCCAATCAACAGGTGAAGAAGTCGGCGGTCGATATCACGTGGGTCTTCGTTCTTACCCTGAACATGTCGCTGAATGTTCTCTTGTGGGCCATCTCATATCGCGAGGTTCGTGAAGTCCACTCCAAAGATGATGTGGAAGATATCGTCAATGTTGCGCTGGACGTCATCGATCAGTGTTCTGAACGGTGGCCCGGGACCAAGAATGCATCGCAACTTTACTCTGTTTTCGGCCGTGCCTGTCTCCAAAGTTATGACACCAATGACGACCCATCGGACTCTTCCATTACGAGCGCCTACACGTCTCCGTTACTGGTGGACAATGATTCGCCAGCCACGTCGGAGAACTCTGTACCCACCACCGTATCAAATGGATCAGCCTATGCACAGAATCAGCAACGACCTGTGTTCACACAGCCTGTGTTTGGTTACACTGTGGAATCGGCAGAGGACATGAATGTTTTCAATTTTGACTCAAACCCCTTCCGGCAGCCAACGTTCCGCTCCAATTCGATCTTCAAAAACCCTTCCAGCGAGCCAACCGAGGGTCGCCGCCCTTCATTTGGATACTTCCCGCCTGATTTCAAGCAGCCGTCACCGGGCGAGCCTCCCCACGTGGGTGACCCTTTAAACCCAAGCGGCGCAGCTCACCCGCCGGCTCAATCATCGCCAGTCGGCGTAACGCAGAATCAGCTTCCGACGCCGCCGGAATCAATGAACACGGGCCCGAACACTTTCTCGCCTCCGCCAACTTCGTACTCGGACGCGACTGGTAGCCCTACACCCAAGATGACATACAGCAGCCCCATGCCTGTCGGCGCAAATCAGCAGCAATCCGTACCTCCAGCACACATCAAATACGAGCCGGGTCCAGATGACATGGGATTTGACCCACCGTCAACTCCTAACGCCCAGCCGACACCGCAACAGACGCCCCAGCAGCCGACTCATCGCACGCCGACATTCACAGTCCCTCCATTGCCTCTTCATGTCATCAATGGCCAAAGGCAAAATCAACAGCACCAACACCAGCAACATCCGCAGCATCAGCAGCAGCAACAGCAGCAAAGGCCCTTGCCGCAACAAGCGACACTCGGCGACTGGTTTTCCCCTCCACCGCCATTCATCTCACCGTACGCATTCAACGGGATGAACTCGCCGCACGGCGTCTGGAATGATTCCGCCGCATCCAACGCTGCCTTCTCAGGGATCATGGGTGGTGGTAGCTACGAAAGTACCAGTCCGACCAGCGTTCCGGGAGGGTTCGGAGGCGGCGGCGGAGGTGGAGGCCATGGCATGCCGCAGGGATTTGGCTTCGCGGCTCAGCGACACGGAAGCCTGAGTGCCGACCAGCAGATGGAATTGATGAACATACTCGAGACGGACGGCGTAGGCGAGATCAACAATTTCCTGGGGATGGACTTGAGTGGTCTTGGGGGCGCGCCCGGACCGGACGGGAATATAAGGTGGAACTGAGATGAGTATAAGGAGCATAGCTTAGGTTGCAATTTTGAGTGTTGTTTCGGGCAAGAGTTACATGCCAGTCGTATATGCAATCTCTTCTGTCGACACCCGTGCGTTCATGCAGCAGGATGCCACTGGGGAGAATGCGCGCTCATCTCTGGGTGTTATGGTCTTTTTCCGCTGGAGGAACTGTGTACCTGGGGACATCTGAAATTTGCCTTGCTTGTGACACCTCTCGTTCACATTGAGTCTGACGATAGGGAAATTACCATAATCATACTTATGGGACCTGCACTGGATATTTTATGCCTGGACAGATCTGACATGTCTACTTGGTGCTACTCGGTGTCTGCGCAGCGAACATTCTTGCGCAAGACACATATACCACCCGTAGATGTGGCGCTACGAGTGCGACCAGTACAGTGGTGCCTGTGCCTTCGATGTGTAAGGGAAACAAGAAGGTTGACGGAAGACTGGGACTTGCGACGTTAGAGCTGATCTGTCGGGCAAGTCTCGTACGGTATAGAGTCATCCCGGGGACAGACAACTCCGGAGGTCCAGAAACATAGTAGCCCCATGTCTTTGCCCCCCCCCCCGGGTGGATGAATGCACTGCGACATCGGTTTGTCTGACGGGCGGGCGCAACTAACAAGGAATGAGGAGAAGGGCTAGAAGGAAGGATTGGGCGTCACAGAGACTCGGGCTGGAGGCGTGTTCAGGGCAGATGAGAAGACGACGGCAGATACTAAACTTGCAAGAAGGCTTCCGATCCCAGTCCGAGGTGTTTACAAATGTGGCTATAGGGTCATGAAGGACTCAGTCATCTTCAGCAATGCTTTTTAGAATTCTACGCCCGTTGTCTGTATAGAGTCGTCTTAAGCAGCAGTGACGGCGGCTTTCTTCTTCTTCTTGGAGTGACCACCGCGGCCACCGGCCCCGGGAGGGGCCTCGCGGAGCCAGCGCGCCACAGCCGAGGCGCGCTCGGTCAGGATGGGGTACTCGCGGCCCTCGTCCATGGCCCAGCGGCGGTGCGCCGTGCCGGGCGAGGGGGCGCGGCCGCTGGAGGACGACGAGGACGGGGCCTTGTCGCTGCCCGCATGCTGCGGGGCCGGTGAGGCGGGCTTGGACCCGCCGTTGGCGACAGGAATGATGGCACTGTCGGCTTCGCCGCTGCCGTCCATTCGCTCCGCCCTCAGGTCGTCTTCGGCCCGCTTCCGGTGCGCACTGATTGCTGCGCGCAGCGTCGCCTCGTCGCCGACGCGGTCGTCTTCGATGGCTCGCATCAAGGCCTGCTGGTTGATTCTTTCACGGTCGTCGTCGTCGATGTCTTTCTTGACCTCCCTCGCCGCCTCAGGCGCGGGCAGGGCCTTCTGGCCTCGCTTGGCACTAGGGTTGGTCCCGTTGTTCTGGGAGCTCTGCCCAGGGTATAGAGGCGCAGCTGCGCACAGGCTTTCCCACGGGACTGCCAACCCAACCCAGTTCTCGCCCCTACGGAGGACCTCGATCCAATCTGCGCGTGCTGGGCTCCGACTCGCCTGGAACATCGGGTAGCCGTCTGCGAGCCGGGCGAGGCGCGCAACCATGTAAGCGTGACGTTGCAGTTCCTTTGTTGAGGTCTGCACGAGAACGTGGCACAGGAGCAAAGCGTGCAGCGCGTCGGTCATGAGTGGGTGGTATGTCACCAGCTCCATGGTCGTCCCAACATATGTCGCGTCAGTGCCTGGTGCCGGTCCCGCCAACGTGACGTCCGTAGGAGGGTAAGGTGGTAGGTCCGCCGGGGGCGTCGCGGCGAAGAGCTCATTCAGTGTATAAACGGTGTGGGCGATTTCACCACTGGGAGAATCACTGCGTATGTGAGAAGCTGGCCGTCTGCCTTTGTTCTTTCCGGCCTTCACCTTCCTTGTGAAGTCCTCAGCAATGTCTGTGGGCAGGTTTGGTGAGTAGTCAAAGTTGGATAGGTAGGCCATGTAGTCCCGCAGTGCCTTCTTGGCATTGGACTTGACGATCTTTCTGGCCTCAAGCACGCGCCTCTGAGACTCTTTCTCTGCCGAGGTGAGCTCGGGGGGTGGCGCATCCGTTGCGGGCGTTGAGGTTCCTGAGCCGGCCCCATCTCCCACATCTGCTTGGCCTCCAAGACCGTCTGTCGGCTGCACGATGTTCTCGCTCTCCGGGTCTTTTGACTTAGTGGCCGCCGGTATGGGCAGTAGGGCCTCATGCACATGCAAACAAGCTATGCTGAGATAGACACCGGCGCGTGCAAATAAGAGTTGTATCTCCAGGCTGCTTGGCTGTTGGTCCTCGTCCAGTTTGACGTCCAGCCGCCGCCCTCCAGGCTCGACTACTTGGAGTTCCCTCGACTTACCGGCCATGCTGTGGGCCTTGTGTGCCCGGAACACCTGCAGGGCCTCTGTCAAGTCCCTGGCTGCACCGTCATAGTCCTCCTTGAAGACGCGCACGGTCGCCCGTGTTCGTAAGGGTTCGCCCTCGGACTGTTGTCCTGATATCACGTCGTCTAGGGTGTCCAAGCTGGTCGATTCGGCCAGCTGCCGGCTGGGGATTTTTTCATGAAAAAAGTGCACGTATTTAGCATCCAGACTGTTGGGGTCTCTCTTCAACACCAAGCTCGCGACGTCCTCGAGGGCCGATGCGCTCTGCATTGTGGCCACACTACATGCTATTTCGTCGAGTCGGTATGCCCTGGCCAGTTTTTGGGTCGCCTGCTCTCGTAATTTGTGCTTGCGCTCGGGGCTTAGCTTTGGCTGGTTACCTCCACCAAAGCCCAGCCCCAGGGCGGCAGCAGGGTGGGAGTTGTTCAGGCTATTGAGGGATACAACGCCACTTGCGGCGCGGACAGCAAGGTCGGTCGCATCGTCGACGAGTCGGCGGATCTTGACGAGGTCGTAGAAGACGGCGGGGTCGATTGGGCGGGGGCGGGGGGTGTTGTAGTTGATGTTGACGAGAGTCTCGAGGATCTCGTGGGGAAGCTGCAGCCATGGCCCGTGGAATGAAGAGATGTAACGCCAGTGTCTGCGGTTTCAATTGATCAGCAATTGGACCTGGCGCATCGCGAGTGGTGGGGCTGTCAAGGGAGCGCCGCGCAGAGAGAAGAGAGCCTTTAATCCATCGCGGACGCCCCGCGCACGATGCGATGTGTCGAGCGCGACTTGCAAATGCGACAATGAGCAACAGGAAGGCATGACTGACTTGTTGCGACATATGATGAGGGCAGGAGAAGCTGGCGGCTGGGGCAGTGCAGGCGCAACGGCCCTGGACTTTGAAATGGAGCCGGTGCTGGCGCTGGTGTTGTTGGTGTTGGTGTTGGTGGCGGTGGTGGTGACAACGTCTTTCTTGGAGGCAGGGCCGGGCCCGTCCAGCCCCGGGCCAAGGGGCGCGACAACGCCGCCGCTGGGGCCGCCATTGCCCCCGTCTGGGGCCTCCTTCCTCTGCTTGTTCTTCTTCCTGGCCATTCTCAAGTCAGATGGAAGCAGGAGCAGGAGCTCTGGGGCGCAGGCCGCGTCGAGGATCACAGGTGAAGAAAGCGTCCCGGGCGCATAGCTGCAGTAGCAGCAGTCGCACCAGCGGCAGTAGTACTGTAGCACCACTCGGTTGACCGACGTTGGATTTCGGAGGTGCCACCCAGAAAAAAATCGGAGTCGCGGATTTGTCCCTGGAACACGCCGTCGAAGGTTTCGGCAAGGCCCACCGCTTAGCACCTTAGCGACGCCGGGTGGCGCCTTGCCGAGGACGAGTTAGTGCTCTATGTGCCCGACGAGCCCACCCACCCTGCGCAGGTACTCACACGCGCACATCTGGCTGCCGAGCTGCGTGCTGCTCGCTCGCATTCTCCTGTCGACTTCCAACGGTCTAGTCTAACACAACGTCGCCCAGCTGCTCGGCACGCAAGCGCCACAGCAGTAGCCCTGGGGCTATTGCAATTACGGCCGCCCGGTCTTTGCTAGAAAACAACATTTTGTTGGCCCCCGTGGTCGGACATGGACTCTCACCGGCTGCCACTGACCATTGACCGACCTCTCATGTTGCAAACAAGACTACCCGAGGACGACATGGGGGACAAGATGCCCTCGTACAGTTTGCAAGGGGCTCCAAACGTCGGCGTCTGACTTGAATAGTACTGTATGTGTATGTCTTGCTATGATACAACCTCCTGTGAAGCGTCTTGGAAAATGATGACGTGCAGGATATTATGGGCTAAATACCTGTGCCTGTCTGCCCATATGCTCTGGAACATCGAGTATCCGTGTCTGGATCCCCGCAACCCCTGCGAGGTGTGCTCACCCCGGCACGGCCGGGCTGCACATGTGCAAGCTGAGAGACATGTGCGGCCTCTGGCATGCCATTCAACGCCGTTGCATGCGCCGACCTCTGTGCATGTGCTACTGCTGGATTTCACCTCTGCGCACAGCAACCTGCTCACCGTGGCGAGCTTCCTTGACGGCACAGCTGCGCATGCGTCGATCGGCGACAGGTCCCAACAGGAAGGTCCTTGGTGCAACAACCAGCCCAGATCTGGCCATGCAAGATGCTGTCAGAAGAAGGAAGAAGGGTGGGCGGGAAATGAGGGCATAGGCTCCAGCTTGAATATTGATCCTTTGATGCAGGCACAGCCCTTCCCCGTCCACAACAGTTGGCCGGCTCCGCGTCTGTTCCGGTAACTAACGCATGCGACCCAGGCAAATCTCACCCCGTCGCATCCTGCAGCACGGGTGCGAGAGAGGGCCCGGCATCTGCCCATGATCGCGGACCAGCTGGTTGGGTCGTCGCCATTAAGGCCACCGGCCTGCAGCCTCCTAAGCCCAGTGGCGTGAGATAGCCCATGCAGTCCTCGGCCCTGCTGCTTTGGAGCTGACAGCGGCGACGTGGACCGTCCGACTGCCTCCCCGTGTCACCGTGGTGAATGAGCAACAGGGTGACGGGGAGGGGCATTTAACACAAGTCCCGACTATATAAGAGCGATGCTACTCCCTCGCGCCCGTTGACTCGCGACACCTGGCCGTCATTTACCCCTGCCCCTCCTTGTGCCCCGGCTCCTACTATCACAGGCAGAATGTCCCCAATCCTCCAGCTCAGGACCCTGCCTCCAAGCAGCATCTGTCTCCTTGGATTGGCCACCGTGAGTGCCTCCCATCACCCCTTGCTATCGCGGGCCGCAGTTGACAATCCGGGCAGGTTACGATATACATTCTGGCGAAATGCGCACATCTGCTCTCCTTCCACCCCCTCGCCAAATACCCCGGCCCAAAACTCGCTGCTGTTACACAGCTTTGGCAGATATGGCTTTCCTTCACCGGTCGGCAGTGCTTCATCATGACGGACCTCCATCGAAAGTATGGTGTGTTGGCCTCCCCTCCATCCGGCGCTGCCAACAGACTGACCTGTCTCCTCAGGCGATGTGGTCCGCGTGGGACCCAACTCCCTGTCCTTCTCAACGCCACAATCGTACCGTGATATATACGGACACGTGACGCACGGTAAGAAGAGGTTTCTCAAGAACAAGTGGTATGAGGCCGACGAGCCGCGCATTATTAGGGTCCGCGATCCGGTGGTCCACGCGGAGCAGAGGAGGACACTCTCGCACGCCTTCAGCGCCCGTGCCCTTCGGGACCAGGAGGACGTTGTCCACCAATACGTGGATCTCCTTCTGAAGCAGCTCAACTCGCTTGGGGCCGGTGGCAAGGTACCTATGAACGCCACCGAGGTCTGGAACTGGCTTACTTTCGATGTCATCGGTGAGACCCCCTCGTAACTGCCACCGCTTTTCTCACCAGACCCCAATTTCTGACCTGTTGCCCAGGAGACTTGGCGTTCGGCGAGCCCTTCGGCTTGCCTATCTGGGGGCTCAAGCCACGAAGTCAGCATCAACTTCGACTACCTCATGTACTCTGCAGGGCGAAGAGCAGCCCGCAACCTAGGCCCCCTATTGGGCGGGCTCTTCCTCCGCTGGTGTTTTTCAAAACGCATGATCGAGAACCATGACGAGCACATAAGAATAGGCAAGGACAAAGCAAGGAGGCGCATCAACCGTGGGATCCTGGGGCGATACGACTTCTTCGACCACCTCATCAAGAATGGAACCCTGAAGGAGGACGCTTTAATGGGCAATGCGGACACGCTAATCATTGCCGGGTCAGAGACCACCGCCACAGCCCTATCGGGCCTCACCTGGTACCTCCTTAACAACCCGTCTTGTCTCAGACAACTCACCGACGAGATTCGGGGAGCATTCAACTCTCTCGACGAAATCACTGGTGACGCCACCGCCGCACTACCATACCTCCACGGCTGTATAGAGGAGGGGCTTCGAGTATTCCCACCCCTGGCGTTCGGCCTACCGCGCGACTGCCCCGGCGCGGTCGTCGACGGCCACTTCATCGCCGAGGGAACAATTGTGGCCAACGAGAACTACGCTATGACATTGGACCCGAGATACTGGGTCGACCCCACGTCGTTTAGGCCGGAGCGCTGGATCGGCGAGGGCTTCGCTGGGGACGACAAGCGGGCCTTCCAGCCCTTTTCAAGCGGGCCAAGGGGGTGTTTAGGCATTAACCTGGCGTATCTGGAGATGCGAGTGTCGGTAGCGAAGTTGCTGTGGGCCTTTGATCTCGAGTCGGCTTCGGACATTCAGGATTGGAATAGTGCTTGCAAGAATCACATCCTATGGAAGAAGCCGGATCTAAACGTCAGGTTTCATCCGCGCGTAGCTGTCTGAGTTCCAGCTTTGGGCTGGGCTCTAGGATGAATGTCAGGGACGAAATTGAACGGAAAAGTGTATAACAGGTGGTGCGCAAGACCAAAAGAGCGCAGGAGACTTCGAAGTTGTGTATTATTTGTCATTCGCACTGATGTATGCTGTTGAATTTTGGTCTCTGTATTTAGAGTCCTCGCAGTACGATACCTCTTCCACGACAAAGTATCATGTAATACTCCTCTGCCAAAGCCCTTAAGAACCCCAGATGCCCGGTGGTAGCCCCCCCCCCCCAATCCTTCTTCACGGTCTGTCCCAGCAAAGAAGTCCAGCATCCTCTAGGCCGTGCCTAGAGGCAGGTCTCCCGGCCTGCCATTGACCGTGTTGAACACGGCGACCTTGTCGCGGGTGATATCGCCCTTGTCCGCCTGGCGCACCATCGCGAGGTCGAACAGGGCCAGCTTCTGCCCGCCGCCGAGGCCCTGGAGGAAGTCCCGCAGCTCGTCGCCACTCGACACCATGATGAACCACTCCGGGCGGGACACGCCGTAGCGCGCCGCGTCCGCCGACATCCTGGCCCAGCTCTGCGCCAGCTCGCCGCGCAGGGTCTGTTTGTAGCGGCGGTACCAGAGCTTGAAGGCGTGGCGGTTTCGGCGGTTGAGGAGGCCGACCTCGTTGATCATTCGCTCGGTGGCGGGGTCTCCGGCCGCCTGTCTGCGTCGGCGCCGTCCCTGGGTAGCTCGGGCGGCATGGTGGGCGGCGGGGCCGTTGGTTTGAGGTTGGTGAGACGCCGCCGCTTGCTGGAGCTGTTGGGTAAGGTGGAGTCTTTGAAGATGCTGGAGTCTCTGGAGTTCTTCGTTGGTGAGAGTGAAGGCCATGGTCAGTGTTTCTGTCGGGGTGAAGGGGAGAGGAAAATTCGTAGAAAAGAGAATGAATGAAGAGGGCTGTTGAGTATTACGAATCGATCAAGGATTGAATTATGGCAGCCAGTGCCAGATAGTCGTCGCTGGTCAAGAGAAGATCCAAGTCAGATTTTAATTGTCGTCGAGCTTTAATGGCCTAATTCGTTGCAGTTTGAGAAGTTGTTGCAGGCAAAGTTGCGAATCGCCTCGAGGTGGTCCAAAATTATTCGGTGGCTGGGAAGGCAGACTTTCGAAGCAGGTCCAAACAGGCAACTTAGAAACGGTCAAGCTCTGCTCGTCCAAAGAAAACGGGACGAAGACCTGCCTCAGTTTGCGACTGAGTAGGGAAACAGGGACAGAGGGGCAACCAATTTGACTACGACTTCTCATGCCTCAAATTCAACGATTAGTATATTTATACATTATTTGAGGCTCATATCTACTCACGCATATTTCAAATTTACCTGAGTCTTCCAGGAATCGTCAAGGTGATCCAAGTCGTCTGTCCCCAAGCGGCCCTCAGCTCACCCATTGGAAGCCTTCGCGATGGAATCCAGTGAAACTCAAACCAAGCTTCTCGACACTACCACACTGGAAATTGGAATAAGGCACATAACCTTAGCTTATCTAAATACTACCAGGCTTATTATCACTGAGTTCTCTAGTTTTCAGGAGGACGAAGTGGACAAGTTGACCGACCCTTAAGAGTTGTTCCCCGTCAAGCTGCCTCTGACAAGATATAGATCTAGGTGACACGTCGCCAACAGCTTCATCTCTGTAGCAATTGAATTTTGCTTGCAGTAACACCTGTTTATTCCATGACTGTTTGAAGTACAACCATAATCTCCGTTTAATATTGTCACATCTCCAACCAAATTATCTCAATAAGCAACACCAGAGCAGCTTCAATGCCCAAGCACTGGGGGATTTGGCAGAACGTCATCAATTCGCTGTGAATTTGAAATAATTTAGGGCACAAAGGAGCATGCTTTAGTCAAAAATCACCATTCAGAAGCTCACCTGTTCGCCAATTACGTCTTGGGGCGGACAAAGTCGGTTACGGAGCCCCGTTTGGGGGAGGGGAGTGTTCCACATGGGCAAAATAATAATAGATGATCAGGACCAAAAGGTGCAGGCCCCGCCCCGCCCCGAGGTGCCCACGTTCTGCATCGTCAGAAGATCGTACGCAAATCACCCATGCTCCCCAGAAATTGTCGAAGAAATGCTGCCCAGCTGACCAGGGCGGAAGTTGAATGGGTGACTACGCAGGGTTCACGGAAATGAACTCACCTGAGAGGGCGCAATAGAGTCCATAGCCGCTACACCACAAAACCTTGGTTTCAGCAGTTTGGTTTCATTCAAGTCTCAGGCGATCGGTGGTTTCCATGACGTTGTCAGCTTGTTTGTAATCGTTCCATGCAAATTTCGGCAGCCTCCAGACGTAGTTGCACCTTTGCACCGACCTTATGGCATGGCCCATCCAGACCAAATTCACCTTACGCAAGGCAAGTAAAAGTTACAACATATTTATAGCCATTCATATACCTAATCACTGACTGATTACCATCGCCTTTGGCCATTAAGTCTCTGTGTGAACATTGAATATGAGTGCCTGGGGGGGGGGCAATATGGGGGGAACGGCGATGGAAGGGATGGTCTATACATGATTGCTCTCATGTGACCAGAAAAGAGCGGACAGGGCAAAAAAGAAACGACGAGGGCAACTCCTTGAGGGGCAAAAGATTCTGCATCGCCAACGATCGTACACAAATCTTGCCCAGAAATTATCCAAGAAATGATGCCCAGGTGACCAAGGCGGGAATTGAAAGGCGACTGCGCAGGGTCCACAGTCAGGGTCCCAACCCAAGGGAATGACCGCTACACCACAGAACCTCGATATCAGTTGTTAAGATTCATTTAATTACAAGGTGACTTGTGGTTTGCATGGCTTTGAGCTGCACGTAATTATGTATGGTACGTACCTAGGTAGCCAACGTTCCGCATGGCTACCTACCTAGGTACCTATAGGTAAGGTAGCTACCACAGCTACAATTTGCTCACAGTGTAGCAGAAGATCGTGCTTCACTCAGTGAGGTCTCTTACTTGAACCCTTCCAGGGGCATTGATACCTGGCCATCAAGTGGGTCCATGCAAACGTGTGAAGCCTTCGAGGTCCTCGGCTGGTCAGTTAAGATCTACCTTAGCCTCACCCACGACAACCCCAAATACCAAGTCCTTGACACTCAAGTCGAACTCCAAAGGCTCTCGCAAACGCTCTTACACTTGGGCATTGGGGAACTGCCTCTGCTCCCAGGGTCGTCATTTCAATTCCTTTTAGAATGATCAAGGTCATGTGCTGTACGAGGATTGCCTTTCAGCTACAGCGGCTAAGGATCAGGACAAGACTCAGGTCAATTATAAGCACCTGATCTTGTCTAGACTTCAAGGGAATATTGGACTCCCAGTCGGATACAAGGCTCATTTTCTTCAGGTGCGCTGCATCCTCGAAGCCTACAAGAGGGCTCGAGTTGATGTGATGGCCAAAACTCTGCAGGGGGGACAGCTGCCCGAAGACCCGAGCGACCATCTCACAGCATTGCTCATCAAGCTCATCGACTGGTACATCATGTACCAGACCGTCAAGACACCTTTGCGAGGCGGCCCACTGCTCGACATTGGCAAGAAACGCCTTAAGCGACGCCTTAAGCAGAGGTCGAAAACTATGCGCGACACCCTTGAAGATCCCGACAAGACGAAGATCCTCTTTACAGAAGTGGGCGCTTTGATCCCATCAAGAGAACGTGGGCTGTTATTTACACGGCCATGGTTCTACGATCCTTGGGTTAAGCGGAATGTGGCCGATGTGGTCCACCCCACGACGAACGCCCAGATTTCACCTCAGCCTTGGAAGTTTGACGATCCGGTGCTGGAGTCTCAGGAGAATATCAAAGACACCGACACATTGCGAGATTCCATTACTCACACTCCGAATGTGTTGTCACAGAAGCGGAAACACAACGGAGACATGGTCACATCGGTCGCCATCAAAGCGGATCACTGGGTGCACGAGCAGTGAGACGGCACTGAAGCATATGTCGAATATGAGAGTAAGCCGCACATTGCTGTGCAGAAGCTGCTGGCCACTTGTGAACTTTTCTTCTACGTTTAATGAGATTTCTCGAGAAGCCGTGACACAATATCCCTTCTGACCGTCTCGAAATTTTCCGTACAGCATGCATATCCTTCCCAAGGCAGCCGGAAATTCGGTAATTGATGATAGACAGCACTACCGCCCGTAAAGTGCACTTTTCGAACCACACAAGAGACCATTCCGACCAACTTACTCCTGATACTGTACAAGCCGAGAATAGAGTTACCAACTTACTAGACCAGTGCCATTCCATGAGACATTAGCCAGTATTTGTTGATGAAGTCAAGTTGACGGGGGATTTAGAGTGACAAGAGCCCCTGCCGAGCTCGTGCGGCCATCACCTGTATGTGAAGCTGCGAGAAAAGTCATGAACGTAGTAGCAGCCTATCTCCCTCGCACAACCCTAATGGCGTGGCGTGTCTCGAAGTTGACAGCCAAAACGCATTGACAACGAAGGTGATATCCTCCCAGATCTCTTGAGATGCCCCTCCTTTGGTTTAACACCCGCGGAGGATTCTCTGATCAAGTGTTGTGGCAATGATTCGTTCCGGCCATCTCGCTGCACAAACATTGTTCGTCGTCGATTACAATCCGTGGGCGAGGTTGGGAGAAGGATACAGCAGATCAGGCCAAACAGCTCAAGACAGCCACTTTTCGTAGCACAGATGAGCTGGACAAAGTGTAATGGAACGACTGAGTGTGGCCAATGCCTTTTATCAGCCCTTGGTGACGAGGCCGTTGGCACCAGTTTCGACGACTTTGAATCCGGCCGCGTTGCCAGCACCTGCCGCAGCACGATTGTATGCAGCATCACTCCTGAACGATGCATTAGTATTGGGCCAGCGATGATTGAGAAAGTAATGAGAGTGACTCCAACATACCTGTCACAGAGCGTTTCCAAGTCAGTGTCGCTAATGATGGCCTTATCGCCTGAGAACTTGAACACCTCGCCATCCTTGAGAAGGAGGGATCGGAGGGTCTCCTTGTCCACACCCTCGTTGAGGTCCTTCTTCTGGCCCATGTTCTTGAAACTGCCCTTCTGAATGACGAGCTTCTCAAGGCGTCGTTTGGCATCGGCACTCATTAGCAGGTCCTCCTCCACTGTGCCTTTTGTCGCGAGTCGGTAGACGATTACTGGTCGTTTTTGACCAATCCGATGAGCACGATCCTGAGCCTGCAGATCTTGTTGTGGATTCCAGTCGGAATCAAACAGAATGACTGTATCCGCACTTGCAAGATTGATTCCTTGCCCTCCTGCACGTGTTGTTAAAATGAATAATTTGCAGTCTGGGTTGCTGTTGAAGTCCTCAATCTGAGCCTGGCGATCTGCTAGCGAAATACTGCCACTTATTCGACAGGTCTTCCAGCCTCGAAGCTCGGCACAATAATCCCAGAGGATATCCAGTTGTGTCGAGAACTGAGAAAAGATCAGGACCTTGCTTCCTCTCTCGAAAAGCGCAGGAAGGAGGCGATCCAGGATTAGCATCTTTCCCGACGAGGTGACAATGCTCTCATCAATGTCCTCCGCATTCTCCCATGGATCGTAGAAGTTGTGGGGCGAATTGCAGGTCAAACGCAACTGCATCAGGTCATTGCCGAGCTTTTTTCGTGAAATTTCCTTCTTGGCAAGCTCGAGCGTCGCTGCACGTTCTATCTCCTCGGTAGATTCCGGAGTGCCTATGGTCTCGGCTTCGTCGTCTTCAGCATATTCCTCTGCAAGCTTCGCCTCGAATTCGTCATCCGAGAGCTCGTCATCGTCGGACTCATTCAGTTTCAATGAGCGTCTAGTGACCTTCCGCCTCCGACCTCTAGCGGCTTGGGCTGGAGTGGAGTTTTCCGTGGTTCGCGCAGACTTTGGGGTCGAGACCTCCGATGTGGGGGGCTCCTTTCGCTTTGTGGCGTTTCCAGTTGGCTTGACCGCGTTCTTAGCCGGCCTGCCTCGCTTTTTCGGCTGACCCATCAATAGCGAAAACGCATTCTTGCCAGAGAAGGCAGACTCTCCAGTAGAATTACCGTCAGCCTCTTTCTCCGTCTTAACGACACTCACGGATCTCGACGAGCTCGGAGTGGCTTTCCTAGACGCAGCCGGTGTATTCGTCGTCCCCGTTAACCTCTCCACAACCTTTTGCTCGAGGTACGCCCTGGTGTCTGCCTTTTTGTTTGTAATGACGTTGTAGAGGTCCGTCTGCTCTTTCGTCATTGGAGCGTACAGGACGTACTCGCGTTTCTTTGGCAGGTAGTTGGCCACGTCGGCTTTTACACGGCGGAGCAGCAATGGTTGGAGCACCGTGTGGATCTTCTTCACCAAGTCCTGTTTAGTCTTGTCCTCGATGAACTGCTCCGTTCCTTCCTCGTCTTGAAGATCACTGAAGTCGAACCAGGTTTCGAAAGCTTCCCAGTCAGTGAAAATTCTCGGCATAAGAAAGTGAAGCAAAGACCAAAGCTCCTTCAGGTTGTTTTGCAGAGGAGTGCCTGTTATGAGAAAACGAGTCGCACTGCGAAACTTGCAGATCTCCTGGAATAGACGAGCCTCGGCGTTCTTCAGACGGTGACCCTCATCCTGCATTGAGATCAGCAATTGATTCAGGAGCAGGAAGGAGCGTGACTTACGACAATGATGAATTCCCATTGGATTCTAGACAAGGAAGAACTGTCTTTTATAACCATTTCGTAACTTGTGCAAACCACAGGAAATCGATTGGTCGGCTTGCCCATCCTGTCCAGATTGGGAAAGAGTTTCGTCTTGCGAAGGTTTTCCCGTTCCTTGGGACTGCCATGGTACATGAGCACGGGGATAGAGGGAGCCCATTTTTGAAACTCAGCAATCCAATTAGACAAGGTACTGAGTGGTGCGATGATGATGTGGGGGCCAAGGTAGTTTTCCTGTTCGCGAAGCAGGCCAATGATGCCGATGGTCTGGATAGTTTTTCCTGTCTGGGTCAGTTTATGCTTGCCACCAGATTGAAGGCAAGCTTACCAAGGCCCATCTCGTCAGCCAGAATGCCGCTCATGCCCTGTAGGCACACCTCGTACATCCACGTAACTCCTTCAAGTTGATAGTCGCGCATTGTACCGCCCACTAAACACTCAGGCTGTGTAGCCATCTGGAGGTCGTGGTCTCCGAGGGTTTTGCCATCGAGAGCTGTGCCAACTCGACCCAGAACATTGGTCTTGCCGCGCAAGATGTCAGCGAAAGCAGCACTTTGTTTGAGAAGCTTGTCAAGTTCTTTCGCTTTAGCCTCGCGCTCGGCGTGGGTGACGGCCTTTTTCTTCCGTTTCAACGACGCCTTTCGTTTTCTCTCAGCCTCCAGGTTTCGCTCCAGTGCCTTGGCCTCTTCACGTTCGAAGTTCTCATCAGGGGCGGTTTCGTCCTTGGACGAATCTGTTGGTGGAGACGAAGGAGGGGTGTCGTCGGGCTGGCCGCCGGGAGACGCGCCATCGACAGAAGAAGAAGTGTCTGCAGCCATTGCAAACGATTGGGACAAGTGATTCAACTGTGATTTCGAGAGTGTTCGATGATTGATGCAGTCAAAGTTCAGGCGCGGTGGTGACGGAAACGGGCAGGTTTGCCACTGGCGCGGTTGACTTTGCCCGGTCGCGTTTGGAAGGCGAGGCGCAAACGCAAAATGCAATGTGTAAAATGTGCTGTAAAGGTTGCTGGTTCCGCTAAAAGACGATTTCAAATCGCAACAGAACACCGCAATCCCATATATAGTGCACAAGAAAGAGTGGGCTCAGCTAATTGAATTCATGGCTGTGGCAGGTGAGGGTGCGAAGTGATTGAGGCAAGACACGTCAAAGAAAGGAATCAAAATGAATGACATAATGGAGTCCCTGCACGCGGCAGCAGCAAAAAGCAGTGCACTGTCATGACACGACCTCGACGCGTCGGGGCATGATTCTTCAATTGAAGCGGGCGGTGGACTTAGTCAGCGGACAGGGGTAGCTGGGACAGCAAGGGACTCACTCGGTAGAGAATGAGTGAGGGGCAGCTGTCTGAAAATCCAGAGCTCAGTGTTCCCCTGCAACCTCGCTAGCCAGTCACCACCACCACTACCACCACCAACTCAGCAAGCAATTGAACTTCCAGAAGCTCGAGGTCTCTTCTCAGCTCACCCAGCCAAACTGTACTCCCTCCGCTTCGCTCGTCCAGCGCTTCGAAGCGTGTCGATCCCCCGCCAATTCTCAGCAAGCACCTCGTTCGCAAACAGGATCATGGCCGCCATCGCCTCCCAGTCCTACACTCCTACCGAGGAGGCCGAGATCCAGCAATGGCTCACCACCTCGGAACGGCTCAAGTCCCCAAGCGCAGAGTCCTCTTCCATCCTCGAGGCCCTGAACATCCACCTCGCCTCGCGCACCACCCTGCTCGGCACGAAGCCCTCCAAGGCCGACGTCGAGATCTACAACGCCCTCGCCCCCACCGTCAAGGGCTGGACCCCCGAGCAGCGCACCGGTGAGAAGGGACACCCCAACATCGTGCGCCACGTCGACTTCGTGCAGAACTCGGCCCTGTTCGGCCTGAACGTCCCCGAGGCCGACAAGGTCAAGGTCGACACCGAGGAGATCCTCTATGTGAAGCCGCCAGTTGACGTCAAGGCGGAGAAGGAGCGCCTCAAGAAGGAGAAGGCCGCCAAGGCCGCCGCCGAGGCAGGCGGAGAGCAAAAGACCCTCGTGGACCGCACCAAGGAGAAGGTCGCCGAGGTCAAGGACACCGTGGTCGGCGCCGTCGCGGGCGAGGGCGGCAAGAAGAAGGAGAAGAAGGAGAAACAGCCCAAGCAGCAGAAGCCTCCGCCGGCGCCCGCCGCGCCCCTGTCCCCCGCTCTGATCGACCTGCGCGTCGGCCACATCCTCAAGGCCATCAAGCACCCGGAGGCCGACTCCCTGTACGTCTCGACCATCGCCATGGGCGACCCCGCCGGCACGCCCGACACGGACGAGTACGAGGGCCAGGTCGTGCGGACCGTGTGCTCGGGCCTGAACGGCCTGGTGCCCCTTGAGGAGATGCAGGGCCGCAAGGTCGTCGTGGTGTGCAACCTGAAGCCCGTCAAGATGCGCGGCATCAAGTCCTCCGCCATGGTGCTCGCCGCCAGCCCCAGGGTCAAGGAGGGCGAGGCCGACGACCACAAAGGGCCCGTCGAGCTGGTCAATCCGCCAGCGGACGCCAAGGCCGGCGAGCGCGTCTACTTCGACGGTTGGAAGGGCGAGCCCGAGAAACAGCTGAACCCCAAGAAGAAGGTCTGGGAGACTTTCCAGCCCGGCTTCACCACGACCGACGCCCTCGAGGTGGCGTTTGACGCCGGCGTCGTCGAGCAGCTCGAGGGCAAGACCGGTCTTGGTAAGCTGGTCACCGAGGCTGGCGGCGTGTGTACGGTCAAGAGTCTGCAGAGCGCGACTGTCCGATAAACTGCTCTGTGTGGGATATGTGACAACTGACCGGGGCTTCGGGTTAGAGTAAATGCAAATCAGCGTGGATATTTAGATAACCCGGCCAAAGGTAGACAGAATCGAGCCATCAATCGACTTGCACAAACGTGACTGACGTACCGGTGGATTTTTTAAACTTGCGTTTCCTGAGAATTGTAATTGCCACGGGTTTGAAATCATGTTAGTCATGATTGCAGTCCAATGTTCAAACATATGTGGTTCAAGTAAACACTCAATCAACGATTTGGCCACTCGGCACAAAAAGTCGAGATTCATCAGCAATTTGGTGCAACTTGGGCAGATGTTGTGTCATTTCCCTTGAAAGACAGGGTATATTTTGTTTGTTTTGTACATGTGGAATATATGGGACAATGTACTGCAATGCTGCCTCCATCCTTCCTGCTGCCTCCATCCTTCCAGCTGCCCACTCGCTTGAACCCTCAACGCCTGACCCATGCTGCCCGCCGAGAAAGTCTAGCTAAGAACGCCGCCGAATGCCTGCTTTGACAGGGTGTGTTATGATCTTCCCACAGCACCTTTGCCTGCTGCTCTGACCTCATCATGAAAAGAAGTACTCGCTGTCTCTCAAGCTCCTGACATCAAAGTCGCCCTTCGCGGGGATGTCAGGGAATGAGAGCGGGCTCCAAACTGGAGTGAGCTTTTTCACCTGCTGCTTTGAAGGTCGTGACCCAGTCAACTTCTCCTCAAAGTGTGATACTGTGGTGTAGAACTTCTTGAAGTCAGGCTCAGAAGTTGCGTCAGCCCCTGCCTCTGGCACCGTCTCACCATCCACCCCATCCAGATCGGCCTCCTCAACCACTTCATCGATATCTTCCACGGTGGCGCCTTTCGCTTTGGTGTTACTGGCGGACAAGCTTCCTAGCGTTGTGCCACCCATATCTTCCCTGGCAACGTCCTGCTCAGAGGCGAATTCCACGTAGATTTTACCCGGGGTGACCATTTTTTGGCCCTTCTTCCTGTCCGCTGCGCGAGAAGAATTGAGCAGGTCGAGCCTTTTCTTCTCCAGGAGTAGCTCGCTTCTCAGCGTAGATGAGACATTCTTGTTCTCTTTGCGCCATTTTAGAATGGCCTTGCCCACCTCCGACGTCACTTCGACTTGTGCCATGTACAAGCCACCTCGGTAGCGGACCTCAAACTCCGAGGCTAAACGCTTGATCACGTCCTCACTATGGATACGGATGAACGCGTCGCGCAGGACGCGATTCATTGTATCAACGTCAGCAGCATGAGTCCAGAAAGAGTCGTGCACCGCCGCAAATGTGAGCCCTAGTTCGTCACACTCCAGCGCAGACAAGATCATGTGACTAGCATCGAGGGAGTGAATGAAGTTGGGCGGGAACGCTTGGAGTTGCTTGCGACGGTTTACAGGGTCGAATCGATCCGGTTTTTGAAGCACAAGGCTTTGCATGCAAGTTGAGATGACCGTGCTGCTGGTTTTCCGATATGGCTGGACAATCGGCATTCGAAGCGGTGTCGTCCAGATGATTGTTGACCGCATCATTGAGAGGATCGTTTCGGACGTGCTCTTGTTCTGACCTGTCTTTTGCTGCTCAATCCCTTCTTCTTCGATCATTTTGAGCTGCTCAGCCGTTAGAGCACGGCATACTCGGCCCCCGATTTCTCCCAGCCAATACTGGATATCGTGAGCCCCTCGGAACATCGTGGACAGCGCCTTGAAAATCTTTGTGGTCACGTAACTGGAAAGGAGTCCAGCATCGATGCCTGATTCTTTGCGCAGATCGGGGTAGAGGGCATCGAGCTGCTTCAAAACCTGCTTCTTTGCTCCCGAGAAGGTCACACCGTAGACGTTAGTCATGACGGTCTGTTTGACAACCTTGCGCTTGATTTTCCCATGCAAGGCCTTCGCCATCTCATTGCCGCGCGCCATGTCCTCGTCGAGCTCCTTGATGACCAGGTCGGCCACGGCGCTATACACGTCAGCTGGTTTATCGCCTGGCACCAAGTTGACTTGACGAGCACCCCATGAGTCACCACCAAGGGCAGCGTAATGCTGCAGGCCGTTGCAGGTTCCATCCTGATGAACAGGAAGGTGCGAAATGAACTTGGTTGGGTCCGGAGACTCCAGCGCAGCAGTGAGCTCCATGCAAGCTGCGAGACACTGCCAAGGGTCTTCCGCTTCAAGCCACCACCTCTTGCCTTTCAGTGGATTGTGGGCAGAGTCGAAGATGTTGTCGAGGTTATCCACAGCAAACGACTCCCTGTCCTTCAAACTGGCCTTGTCGTAACCGTAAACGTTCGAAAGATGCACTTTAAGCCACTTAAGACCTCGCTCACCGAGCTCTTTGCCTTTCGAAAATCGAAGAAGGCCACGGACATGATCCGCACCCATGTGGTTCAAGTACGGCGGGACAGGGTATGCCCTCCCCCGGAAATCGACGTTGTGGGGGAAGAAGAACTCCTGGTCCCGGTATGCCCTTGCAATTTCCAGTTGGAAGTTCATGAAACAACGAACTGAGTGATATGCCTGCTTGAGATTTTGGCCAGTCTTGATTTCCTTGATCCAATTGCGCCGCACAAGGGAGTCGCTGGAAGGCTCGGGCTCCTTAGGGACAGCGATCTGCGGGTGCAACGGTGGAATGTCCGCGACAGCTTCACCCGAGTTCCACACTTCGAGGAAGACAGACAATACGGGTCGATTGATCCTCCATGCCGTTCTTCCCAAAACATCCAAGCCTTTGGCAACCTGGTCCATGTCGCCACGCGCAATGGCAGCTTCCGCGTATAGTCGTTGGTCTTTCTCGCCGGACTTGAGTCTGACCATGGGTACTGGGGATTCCTGGTAGGCACCTTTTTCGAAACCAGTCCAGGGCAACGGCTCAACAACCATTGGCAGATGCCTTGCCAGGAAATCGCCTCTAGGTTCCTCGCGTAGCATCTCACTCAATCGGGGGTGTGGCATGATTGTGCCTAGCCGCCTGCCCCTTTTGAACTGAGTGGTGCGCACCAGTCCGGGTTGCAGTGCGGTGATCCTCTGCTTGGTCTCGGGATGCTCACAGCTGACTGGTACTTTGAGCACTTCGGCAAGCGCCGAAAGCAACATCGCACCAATCTTCGCCCTCATAGATAGTGACCATGGGGCAACAATAAGCAAAGGAGTGTCAGAAAGGGGCTTCTCGGGAGTTGGCGCCGCTGACTTTTCAAACTGCGTCGAATCAGGCTCAGGACTTAGGTTGGCCTCCGCGCCTCCCATGGACTGGAGTTGCTTCATCAGCATTCGATGTGCCTTAGCCTTCCGGGCCTCCTTTTGCTGTTGCTCCGTACGCAACTTGGTCTGGATGTCCTCTTCGACCATCTTCGCAATGTGGTTCAGCAGATTGCTTGTCAAAATACCCTTGTCGGCGCCTGTGAAGGCGAGAGAGCTCATCGTGGTCATGATGGTGACTGCAGCTAGTCGGGCAGGCGTACTCTGCAACAAGACAGGACCGTACATGCAGCGGTCGAACTCCTGTAACCCCTTCTTGGCCAGCTTCTCTGTCTCCGCGATTGCATCGAACTCTTTCTGAATGAGAGCTTCCAGGCTCTGATGCCATGACCAAATATGAGCATTCAGACCTGGTGCGGTCATAGACGTGGCAAGACCCCTCTGGCGCAGCGCTTCGTGCTCTTCCCGCCATCGCACCACGGCCACATCTATGCAGTCGCGCTCGAGACGTGATTGGAACTCCCGTCTCTCGTGTAAAGGAAGAGTCGAAATGTCGTAGCCATCTCTCATTTTCTGGAAGATATCAAGCGTAGCCCTGATCGATTGGAGACCCATGCCTTTCTGGAGGGTGGGGAGTACGTCAGGCAGGGAGCCCGTGTCCCCAGAGGTTTCGACTGCGTCCACAATGCCACGTGTGGCGTCGGGCAAGGCTTCTTCAGAATCGGAGGACTCTTCCGCCTTGAATTGTAATTTGATGTTGTACTCGGGATAGAATCTGGTAATGGTGGCAATGTCGGCGTCGTTCAAGATCTCGTTGCAGTAGAGGACACTAAGACCTTGTTCAAGAGTCACCATTTCCATGTATCGCTTCACTAGTCTCTCCAATCTCGATGGACCTTGCGAATTTTCGGTTGTGGGGGTGGTCAACAGGGAGGCTTTCAGCATGTAGGCGACTGTGTCGGGAGATTGTGGCAATTTAGCACCGTGAATGTGCAGCTCATACCAGGCATGCAAGTCCTCGGCCTTGCCCGGCCCCGGGTTGGCCTTGAGATCCCTCAGCCACGCCTCGAGATATCTGTTGTTCATGTCCATCAAGACCTCTGGGGTAGCCTGTCGCAGGGTTTCGACACGCGCCAGGACTGCTGCGGCCCTGTCCAGCTTTCCGACATGCAGACAGGCGTCGAAGACCGGAAGGGCGGTTTCAAAGTCGCCCGGAATGCCCTGGTTATTCGTTTTCTGAGCGGGGCCCGGACGCACGGGCTCTGGGAGGATCGTGGCCATGGCTGGATCGAAATCCCTGAGTTCGTAAATGGATCTGGCAGTCGCGCCTTTGGCGCTCATGGCATCGCCCACCACTGTGGCCAGCCCACGCTCAGGGGCGTATGCCTGGGGAATAGCTGGAGATCTTCGCCATGGCGGTGATGGAGAGCAAGTGGCGACAAGACGCTTGCTCACAGGCAGAGCCGTCGCCTGGGTGGCGGGCAGGTGGCATCGCGGTTCGGATAGGCTGGACAGTCGTGATATAGACCGGCCGAGTCGGCAATTCTGCCTCGATATGTTTGTTCGGACGAGCATTTTTCAGAGGTGTACCAAAGTGCACTGCAGTGGGCAGCGGGCAGTGTACGGGAGGAGGGCGGGTGTGTCGTGTGTGATGCGACGATTGGGATTATGTGTGCGTGTGTGTACTGTGACAAACAGGGCGCCAATGGAAGGCCCGCCTGAGCAGAGGCACGGTCAATTCTTCATTTGAAAGAGATAATGAGCTGCAGTCTAAAATACAGTCTATGGCAGTGGTCTAGGGATTTAAGTGAATTAGAATGAGAGGCAAAGTGATGTATGGGAGAAGCGGCGCTGGTGCAGCAGAATTCGGGAAGAAAGTTTTTGTCATGGCTCATGGCGCGCCGACCAGACGTGGATGGGAGATAGGCCCTGCAGGCCCTGTTATCAGTACCGTCATTGATTGGCTGTACCTGGCAGGCAAGGGCCCACATCACCCACCCCGGACCACCACCGAGGAGGCAAACTGCTCCAGTAGCAATGAGAGCGTCCAGTGTGCTGATGAGCAAGGACAGTCCAGTCTCATACCATCAACTTCCCAACCAAAACAGCTCCCAAGTCTCAGCAGCTCAGCACGCGCAGGAATCTGGATCGACTCCCTCAGGCTTCCAAGTTCTCAAAATACTGCTTCCTTGCTGTTAACCTGTCCCTTAGTCCGTCTGCTCGTGTTGTGTCTGAGCGGCAGCAATGTCTATGCGACCAATACTACGGGCATCTGCAGCAGGCTGCTCAGCACGTAGAGTATCCATCCTCGGCCACTACTTCTCAACTTGCAGCCCTGCTGTCATTGCCGGGGCTCAATGGCCTTCCCATGCATCGCCGGCCCTGCGACATCAAGCGCTTCCTGCTGCTCTCGCCACCCGAACACGGTTTTTCTCCTCTGAGAAAGCCGTAGATCAGACTGAGGCCGAGGTCAAGGCTGGCCCTGAGCCTAGCAATAAGTCTGCTGAAGCGGCTACCGGGGACGGAGGTCGAACGTCACAGGCTGATGAAGGTAGTGGCCAAGAAGAAGAGCCCTGGTATCTCAAGGAGGAGCCTCCCAGGCATCCCTCCCTGGTCCAGCACAGTCAACCCCTTCCAGAGGTGCCGGACAACGTCCCTTTGATCCTGCACGAGCTTGTCAAGTTCGCTGCTGAGTACATGGGCTTGGACAGTCTGAGGCTACTCGACCTGCGGACCTTGGATCCCCCCGCTGCTCTTGGGCCTAACCTCATCATGCTCTTCGGCACTGCCCGCAGTGAGCGTCACCTGCATGTCTCTGGTCGCCATCTGGTGTCGTGGCTGCGCAGGAAGGGAATAAATTCCAATGCCGACGGCATTCTGGGTCCTAAGGAATTCAAGATCAAGATGCGACGCAAGCAAAGGAAGGCGAAACTCCTCGGCACTGCGGCCACGCCCATGGGCCGCGACGATGGCGTCACTACGCGCTGGATCTGCACAAATCTTGGCACACTCTCCTCTGGCTCTCAGGATTCAGTCGAGTATGAAACCGCGACCGGATTCGGCACCAGGCAGAATGGTACGACAATCGTGGTCCAGGCATTCACCGACTCCAAGCGGAAAGAGCTGGACCTTGAGCTCCTGTGGTCCCGCATTCTGAATCGCAGGGGCGACGACAACCTCATCCCAGACGACCTGGAATACACTGAGGCCGACACTCACCCCAACGAATTATCTCTGTTCACCGAAGGAGGCTCGCCCAAGGTCTTCGCAACACCTTCCCAACGCCGCTTCGTCTCGACTTCTTCCAGGCGGCCTCACCAGGTAACTGACCCGCCAACCAGCGACTCGATAACCAACCATGTTAACCCTACCTCAGACCCTGCGGCCTTCATAGCCACCAAAGTGGCAGAACTGGAGCGACTGCAGGCACAATTTGCAAGCTTTTCCTACGAGGACGCACTCGAGGCACTGCAGGACTCTGGGACTCGACAGCCTTCGGCATACACAACAGCCTGGAACCAAGCAATCCAGCGCCTGCGGCCCGAACATAGTTGGCAATTTCGACTGTGGTTGTGCGTGGCGGGTCGCCAATTGGGGGTGCGACGATTTGACCTGGCCCATCTGCGAGAACTTGTGCATGAGATGGAGCTTCTGGGAATCATCTGCCATCGCGGCCACTATATTGAAATGCTCCAAGTGGTCTACCTGGAACCCACTGACAGCACTGTGCCGTTGTCAGAGCAGTCGAAACTCGCTCTTGAAGTGCTGAACGTCATGTATGAGCGCGGCGAGCCGATCATAGCTACAGATGTTATCGTGTCGCTCCTTGAGTCGTTAGCTCGGACAGAGTCTCAGGGCAAGCAGACCAGCGAGCTTCAATCGGTTCTGGAAAAGTTCCTACTCCAGGCTGACCTGCCGTACCTGGGCGAGGATGCCGTCATGCGGCTGATGAATGCGTATGTCGCGCAGGACAATTGGACACGATTCTGGGAAATCTGGCGCATGCCGCCCAGGTTCCAAGAACCACGCTCGAGGCAGCTTTACCTTCACTTATGGACGACTATGGCGTCGACAAACCACCAGAAACGGTGTCAAGAAGCCATTCGATGGTGTTTTCATGAGATGCTGAACGAAGACCCGCCTGTTGGGCCTGTAATGGAGGTCAAAGACGCCCTGGAGGCGTGCCTAAAGGTCGCCGACCCGCAGGCAGAGGAAATTGCCAGGCACCTCGTGATCAAAAACCACAAGACGAAGATGCTCTCTATGCACGAGTTTGTCATGATGTACCGGCTACTGAACCCGGAGTGGGCTATGCGACGTACCTAGGAAGTGGTCTTCACCCCCCTTGGGTAGATTAAAGTTCTTCGAAAGAGGCGGTCCAGGATGTCATGAGATTTGTAAAATACTGTTGCCGATACCCACAATATACATGCAACCAAAGTTTTACTTTTTATTTTTTATTAATTTTTCGAAAGGAAAAACCTATCCCCAACGCTTTACCGTGCTACATTCTCCTGCCAAGTTAAGCCGTGAGCACGACATCAGAATCAACATGACGGGCATACTGTCTGACCGCTATGCCGCCCAAGACCCACGCACGTCAAGCTTGCATTGTCGATCAAATGTTGTCATTTTCGATGCCCTTGATCAAAAAAAAAATCAGGAACACCATCACAGAACGTCGGTCTATCAGGAGGTCGGACGCCTCGGCGGGCCTCGAACTGTATGACCGCTGGGCTCAGACTCAGCGTAGATTGGAGGATCTGTGCCACAGAGATCCCATGTGTACCTAGGAAGAGGTGTTCGCTGCCCTCTTGGTGTCTGCGCTGCGCTAGGCCCCGTCCCTGGCTTCATTTGAGGGGTACCGTTTGAGCCGGAGTAGGTGACTGAGTACTGTCGACGCCCATTTGTGATCAGCTCGATGGTGTGTTGGTTTCCAGCATGGTTTTGACACTGAGCGACGCCCTCCTTGCTGGGTGGAGAGATAATGTTCACGTGGAATCGGTCGCATTGGTAGCCGCCTCAGTCATTGCGAGTGGCCGATCGGGGTGGCATGGCGACGGACACAGTTGAGCCCATCTCACCACCAGCCTTCCACTGGGTATTTTCGTGGAGCGTTTCGAGCTCGTGAATTTCGTGTCCACCTTGAGTTTGAGGGCCCTGATAACCTCGTTGTTGGGCATCTCTGTATTGGTTCTGTTGATCGTGGTGTTCAGTCGCTCGTGGAAGTAAGCTCCTTGAGCTCTCTTTTTGGTAGTAATGGAGATAGAACCAATACCAGATTGAAGTCATGAAAACTACAAAGAAAGAACATGCAGAGATCCAGAGAAGCAGTCTCCTCCGATCATCATCAGACGCCATCGTAGGGATTGCCGCTTCGGGGTTGAGGTTTGCCGTCGTCGCCGTATGTCAGTCAGGTGATTCGACTTCTCCGGATTGGGTGCAAGTCAACGGCCCCTTTACTGTTATCTTCACGTGTGTTTTGGATGATTTAAGTACCGAAAATGAATATGGTGCAACATTACGAGGGATCCAATGTCGGGGAATATATATTATATTACAAGCCGTGGAACCATTTCAAATTCTGTTTTTGCCGTCTGTGGTGTCCATAAATGTGATTTTTCGATGACCTCTCAAGTTTGATGATGCAGAAATAGAGAAAGAATCTTGTTTCAGATACTACTAAATATGATGGATGACGGGTAATATGCAGCATGTGAGACAATTTCCTTTGTTCACCACTTACATCAGCCTCAATGGTCTCACTACAAGGCTCTGAATGGAGACAGCCCAGCATCTCTTGTGGAATTCACACGACAAAAATAAAGCAGACCAACGTTCCAGATTACTGCCTGGGGCTGTGCAATGCTCACGGCGATTGGCACACTCAGGGGAGATTTTGGGCAGTGGTCTAGCCTGTTGAACATTCCCCAATTCAGAATGTACTGGCACACAGATTGTGGGACATGTATCTGCAACGAGATAACTAGAGCTGATGTCTCAAATTCATAATCTTACATGTGTATTTCCCTAATCCGCGCCCCGTATTTTTAACCACATACACACCTGACCAACAGTCGCCGTCGATTAATCATCCACCCAAGGCTGGATTCTGGGCACAATAGTCGGGATTGCCTGCCTGGAAATTGTTTCCCCAGTAAGCCGGAAATTGTACGGGGTTTCCGCTACCGCCTTGGACCGCGAAAGTTGTCACAAACACCAATAACTCTGTCCCGCCGCTGACTGCTGCAGCCAGCAGGTAGTTGTATTTGATGAACCACTCGGGGTGTTTCTTCCGGAGCCAGAACTGAACAAAGAAGCCGATGGCAAAGTAGATGCCAACGGATGAGTTTATCCCCACGGAAAGGTAACCGAGATACCACAATAGTACCGGCGTGACGAAATAGTCAAAGCCAAATGTCGGGAAACGACGATGCAAGAGATAGAAGGGCAATGGGAAAAGGAAGCCAAGAGGCAGTGCTAGTACAATCCACGTGTAGGTACGCTACCGTACATTAGCCACATGCTACGGAGCCTAAGTCCTGCATTCTGAAGCATTCCAATGCAGGACAGACGGGGAACTCTATTAGGGGAAGACTCATACTGACCCCAATGGAGAACATGAACTCAGACAGAGCCCCAAATGCAATTGCCTAAGGTCAAGGTCAACCGGGTGAACATATTAGGAAGTCCGAGGGCCTAGCTGAATTACTCACGTTGGAGTTGAAAGATTGTATCACCTGGCCTGACCAGATGTTTGTCCCTTCTATGGACAGAAGGATTTCTCGTTGGTTCGTTGTAATGATGGTCATAAGGACATAATTGATCACGGCACCAAACAGTGTGCCGATGATTTGCATACTTTATCCGTTCAAGTTAGTTCGGCGCAACGCTGTTAGGTGTCACTTCGGTTCTCACTTACGTGAAAGTGCACCTCGGGCTCAACTTTCCGTACTGTCCAAGCTTGAGGCTTCCGACCAGCCCCAGGGCCTGCGCCTGGGCATTTGCCCCAAATAGCACGAAGAACATATTAGCCACGGGCTTTCCTGGGTGTAGGTATCCCCCAATGAGTTGAATAAGCGATGTGATCGGCACCTGGAATCCGAGAAGACCTGACATTGCGCCAAAGAACAGCGTGCCGAGGAACGAAAGAGTTATGGCAATGATGAAGCCCCACCAAGCTTCTATATGTTAGTCACTTGTTACGGGTGCCAAGGTGATGTGTTCGAGAAACTTCCAAGACACGACCAACGGGGAACCATGAAGGAGAAGAATATGACTTACGGAGAGTCGATCCGAGGACGTATATACAAGCAATGCCTGTGATTGTGGACACGAGTAGGATGAGGACATACCACCAAGCAGGGACCTCTTTATACGCGAGCATCAAGCGGTAGTGAGGATCGAGCTCGGTTTCAGAAACTGGTGCGGATTTTCTCTGCCACAGGAGGCGTGGGTTTTTGATGTAAGCCAAAGTGGACTTGAAATCGAAATCGAAGGCGCTGCGGACCGCATCACGGTTCCATAATATGATATGAGTTATAGTTGCGGTGATTCCCAGGTTCGTGGTCAGCAGATAAGCCCCATTCGTAGCGGAGAAGAACGGCAAGCCCTGTGCTTCCAATGCGTTCCTATCCAGTTCGAAATTTGAGTCCAGGATCGCGGACTGGTTATATATCTCAAAGAGAGTCGAGGACGAGTTGGTCGAAAAAAGCTGCTGAGATAGAAAAGGGAACTTCATTGCGCTCCAGACATTGCCATAGTACATCCCGAGGAATAGGCCGATGCAGCCTAGATACCCAATGAAACCGTTGGTGAGAGTCTGGAGTGGCAGGTAGAAGCATGATGTGCCGACGTATTGCCAGTCGAAACATATTGACTAAAGAATTGGATCCTCAATCAGTAATTATCCTTGAGCCAAGAGGAAAGATGTTGAAGAATCCCATACCAGGAGCCCAAGCCCCTCGTTGCCTGCGGACCCGCCAAACACATTAGTAACGAGAAGGCTGTTCCTCTGCGTAAGGCAGATGACCGAAACTCCAACCAGGATTGGCATAATATATTGAGGGAACAGCTCCCAGACGGTCACAATGCCGAAGATAATCCAGAAGAAGTTGAACTTTTTCTTCATCTCTGCTCTTTCTCGGTGGAGTGTTTCGATCAGCGAGCTTAGAGGGAGGATCGAAGGCCAAAGCATTCTCGTCGGATAAACCAAGCTTTTGCGGAGAACGCCGGCCATGCCATACCCGAGTAGCTGTGATGAAAACAGCAAGAGTATCGCAACAACTGGTTCAGGGACGACATTGTCTGTTGACGAAAAGGTTAGTGATTCTCTTGTTCTTGCAATTTTGGGATACGGTCGTGCGATAAATAAGCTGATGATCATCGACCATGTCTCGTGAACATCTAGAAGCATCCAGGTCAGCTTACAATAAAGCTTTTGCGCTGCAAGAACTTCTGTCGCATACGCCGCCCCACTTGCACTGCTCGACATGATTACAATGGCAAGGTGCTCCTTAGAGTTGAACCTTTGCGCCGTACACATTAGCGGCCGATCATGATGGTATTGTAAGGGATTTCTGATAGCTTACGCATGTGGGTTAAACCATCTGCCAATGAACCCCTTCTGGGGAATAATGGCCTCGAGAGCAACTCCTCCAACATAGGATATGACGGTGAGGAAGATTATCGACACAGACACACTCTGGGGCTTAAATAAAAAGATAGTCGCCAACGCTGAACCAAAGGCAGACAGCCCAATACCTGTGTGACCATCATTAGATGTGCAGCAGCTACATTGTGAAGGGAGGTTGCATACCAAGAAAGAAAACTCTGAATGTCCACGGGTTCAGCGTAGGGTCATCATCAACGTGGAGTGCTTTGAGCGCCATTTCCTCCATGTTGGCCACCAGAGGCTCCGGTCCCACGCGTTCAACATCGCTGCGAATGGAAATGAGGGACTTCTCTCGAGTGATCTCTGTCGAAGAGGTATAATTGTACTCCTTCCTCAACTCGTCCATCCCGTTTTCTTCAATCACTGCCGACTGCGTCTCGCTAGGAGAGGACAAGCGATCCCGCGCCATGTTGTCCTATTGGCAAATATCGATATTAAAGGAAAAAAGAAGCAATTGAGCAGAGAAACAATCGCAGAACTAAGGCTGCACCGGGGAGTCAGCCCAAAGCCTGCTTGTTATGTCTGAGCGACAGATGGACTGTTATCACACCGTGCACGAATACCGTTCTCTTCCTTCATACAAGAATGCATTGCCGGTACAGCCTACCGATTGAGGCATCATTGGCTGTGATAATAGTCAGGAGCACGCATAAGTGCCAGGCTTTAGATTTAATCTTCAAGCAATAGGCTTCGGTATTGTTATCTGTGATTTCGAGATGAGACATCAATGGAACATCCCTCGCAAGCTGGTTGACATGGTTGATTATCGGCTGAACTCGATCAATCTTGGCTATACCAGGAGGCCTTTATGGAGGTGCCCCTACGCCCCTCCAGGATGGCATGGTGTGCCACCACATCAAATTTCCAGCTCGACCCCGGCATGCGCTTCGTGCTGGTTGGTGGGCTCGTGAATTTAGGTTCAAATGCGGCTCACTGATACTTGGAGCTTAAGCTTGAGCAGACATGGGAAGGCTTGGTGGGGGTTCGACGACGACTTCGAAGAAGCTTCTGAAACAGATGTGCCGGAACGTCATGTGGCCCCGGTTGTCTCGACACCTGAGCGAGAAAATTTCAGAACCACCCGTCGAACTCACCCACAGCATCGTCAGATCTGGGTGTGGCACGTTTCAGTCAAACTAAAAAGTCTGCCGTGGAGACATGCTTCGAGAGAGACACTTCCTTAGAAATAAGTCCATGAGAACACGCTGCAGAGATAGGGA
Source organism: Diaporthe vaccinii (assembly GCA_039880775.1). Taxonomy (NCBI): domain Eukaryota; kingdom Fungi; phylum Ascomycota; class Sordariomycetes; order Diaporthales; family Diaporthaceae; genus Diaporthe; species Diaporthe vaccinii. The sequence continues at coordinate 745,447 of JBCEDN010000005.1, read as the reverse complement.
ACGATAGAATTGATTCTGCTCTGATTGTATGGGCGTGCATGGTGAGTCTTGGAACGAGGATCGCCATCCTAGCCGTTTTGACGCCCTTCCTGCCGCCAGGCGGACGCAACTAGTAGTGCAGCATGGGCTCGGGATGACGAGCTTCCGGATTCCCACTCCCGTGATCCGTTGCAGCCACATGCGCACGAAGGGTGTGTAACCTGCAAATGTTATCGCGTAGCATCTCTAAAGAATATAGTCAAATATGCAATATGTTGAACACCCTGGTTGAAGCATTCTTCGAGAGTCGCTAGTCCCCGCTGCCAGCCTCTAGTGGCGCGCTTTGATGTTCCGGTTCGGAGGGCGGACGGCCTTGTTGCAGCGTGCACGTATCTCGGAATTGGATTCAAAGTCAACGACTTTACCCTATGCAACTCTTAGGTCCAGCATCGTAATCAGTGATGTATTCTTCGGTGTGACCGCTGTCCGAATGCGATGAGGCCGGGTTCAGACATCCGCTTGAAATTCTTGCCCCATCTCGCGCATGAATAGCATATGAACTCGGTACAAGACCTCCGACGACTCGGTAGTGATCGCTCTATGGGAGACATGTCGGACCGGGAATGATTCTATGTTAAAAGGCAAACGGCACTGTAACGAAACGTTGAATATGGAACAAAAGCAGACTTTCATCTTCCTCCCTGGAGCCCGTGTTGAATCTTAGTTGTAAAGAACTATATGATTTCATAGATAGGATAATTAAAATAAAAACACCAGTGGAGAATGCCCAGAAGTCTCTCTCTGACATAGACATAATGTCCGCAGACATTATAGGAACAAGGGAAGACTCTACAAAATCGGTGTCAATGCTGAGGTCATTGTTTTACGATCGACAGACTTAAGGTACCGCAGGTGAAGAATGACTATTCCATTACGGAAGCAGGCTGGGAGCTAGCTTTTCAAGCTGGATTGGAAATTAACTACGGAGCTTAGATTCTCATTACTCTACCTGGTCTTGGTAGCTAATAATTGAAACGAAGTGGTGTTGAGGCAGGCAATCGACTTTTTCCCGATACATAAGCTGTTGTGAGAAGTCATGCTATTGGCAATTACAATTTAATCACAATATTATTTCAGGGGTGCTGTATCACCTGTTGGACTTCAGGATCTTGAGAAAGCCATGTACGAAAAAGGAGGTGTGGCGACGCTCATTCGCGTGTAGGAACGACCCTCAAACGGGGGCAAGCCATGACCTGTAAGCGATAACTATACATACGTACACAACAAATCTTTCAGGCTCTTGATTATAGCAAGTTGAGAGTCGCTGTATCTCACCTTGCACTACAGGGGTAGGGTGCGAGCATTTGTGCAGAGCTTGAATCTCAGGATGTGAACGGATCGCGAAGTCCCAGCGCCGACTCTAGCTTCAGCAAGTGCATATTTCTCACGACTCGCAGTTGCTTTCCTCGTAATCGCGTGAAGTTATAGTCCACTCATTTGTTCCTTTGTTCTGCGTCGTCCCTCCTCTCAGGCGTGATATTGGGACACCCTGCTGTTTAATTTTTGCATGTATGGCCGCAATGACGAGCTAGCTCCCTAAATATAAACTCGATGTGACCTTTTTTTGGTTCATTAGTCAGAGCTGTGGCATTTAGAATTGCTGTGATGGCGCTCTCCTCGGAGAACGTGGCGAGCCCTTGAGTCTAGAACATTATCAATACAGAGGTCCTCCCTGTGACGGGTCAGCCGGGTGCAATGTATTTCGTTCTGCGCAGTTCGCCAGGGGCCTGACAGACGTCCGGCCCCGAACATCAGAGACGCAAATTAGGTAATGCTGCATAAAGGTCTTCCCCATGCGGAAAGCCCGCACGTGCGGCGAAGGTAAATCGAATGAACCGACCAGCATCATGACTCTCACAACGGCTGTCGTTACCCACCTCGGAGGATCGACACTATCCGAGAGCTCGACGGAAGGCTAGCCCGAGCCGATCGGCGGAAGAAGAATCACACCATCGAGTGTATCAAGAATAAGCCTTTGTGCTTACGTCGAGTCCAATTCAGCACGTGAGCTTAAAGGATGTGCAAGGCTGATATCTGAGTGACCGGGAAAGACCTCTTCCACTCACGATGATTACCTCTCAGCAAGGGAGGAGCTCCACCGGACTGGGCATCCGTTAGAGCTCCACAGCCTAATTCAAAATCGGTATCATTTTCCATTGCAGGCGTAGGCACCGATGGGGCTGTTAGCCAACATTTATTTCGCTCCTACTCCCCTGAATTTCGTTTCTGCATTCTCGTGGCCCGTCGGGTGTGGAAGTGTCGCTTCGGACCCGTTCATGGCAAAACCTGGTTCGCTGGGGCGGCCAGCCATGATTGAGCCCAGTGCATAGATGATGAAGGCAGCGCCCAGGGCACCTCGTAAAGGAGTGGATGCGCCCGCCCTTGTCTCTTGATTCCTTCCCCAGAGAGGTTCGGCTTCCGCAGAACCCGTTCTCATTTGGAAATGATTGTTCAGCTCTTGTGCTCATGCAGTAATTAGACGCCCGGCCAACCTCGTTGGTCTTCGAGAGCATCCTCTCATTCCATTCCTTCCAAACTGACCTCAGCCGCTCTCTAAGTTGAAATATCGCAGGTTCCGGAACTTGTATCCCCTTTGGAGACGTCTTGAACTGCTGCTGCACCTCCTCGCTTCCCGGTCAAACACAGTCTTTACCGATCCGCCCCAAGTCGATACATCTCGCCACGACATGCTGGCTCAGACATGCGTGGCCGTCGTGGCCTTACTCGGCCTCAGTCGTGCCAAGCCTACAACCAGAATGCTTCGGCATGACGACGTGATTGTTGCTGGTAGTGATGGCTCGATTGTTGTAATGAAGGACTACGAATATGAGCTCAAACAGGCACGCGACACTCTACAACGCAAAATGGTCGATCCCGTCCACGTTGTACCTAGACAAGAGAGCCACGAACACCAACGTCGATGTGACGAGAGTGTAGAGTACCAAGTGCTGTCGGTGAGTAGGGCATCCCGATTCGATTGTGACTCTGTAAACTTCCCAGGTCAGCCGTCAGATGTGTTCGTCGGCCGACAAGTCACCGAGTCATGCGTACTCTACAATTCACTATGCTCTTACACGGCGGTGGCTGATTCCGTTAATCACAGGACACAAACTTTAACGATTGGGATGTGGCAATGTCACCAGTTGTGGGTAACATCGGCTCGACTGGCGCTTCAGTGGCCGTAAGCAAAGGATATTCAGTTGCCAACAGTGCCTACGTACGTGATCTAAGGCCCACCCACCTCTCAGAGTTACTATATTTCTCGGCGAGCATGGCTCACCGGAATCAATAGGGAAACAATGTGATTTCGCGGTCCTTTCTGGAGACCTTACTCGGCGTCGACATGCCAGGCAAAGGGACTTGGACTTGGACGACAAGTGATGACCAGACTTTCACATTCCAGGTTCCCCAGGGGCAGTACGGGCTCGTCGTCAGCAACCCGTACGTGCGTCGCGTCACGGGAAACTATGTCTCGGGATGCGTGGACTCCCCGAGCTACGAGCCGTGGCAGACAACCACGTATTCAACGCAGGAGTACACTAATATGCAATGGGTAACTGGACCCATTCGGCTTTGCAATAGCACAGCCTATCCGGTTCCGTACTGTATTGGATCGGGTACACACACATAGTAGAGACTGCCGATCAGTAGATCGAGAGCAATCCAAGACCTTCACCCGGACTCTATGAGCTCAGCTGCCGATCATGTGCCCGCATGATGCCCACAATGTGACCGTTGATTCCTGAAACTCTCAATTGTCCACCAGAACGTTTACTAATCTGTCCCTAAGTAGATGTTTTCCCGGCGAGTCTGCCAGCGCGAGAGACAACCGATCCAGATGAGCATGCTCTTTCGTGGTTTAGGAATGCCACCCTTCTATAAGGGTGGGCTTAAAAGGAACGAAATGTTCGGTACCAGTAGAGCCTGCAAGTAGAACTGTGCCGATTAATCCCGGATACAATTGGCCCTCATGATCTTATTTTCAGCCAATATACGCTATGTCGGCCGAGCCACGAGAGCGCTTACTCACCTCATACTAGTTTGTGGCACAATCATCGCGAAACTCCGATGCGGCAGATGCGGCCGCACGGCGATACTGCAGTCGGGTCCGCTAGGTTCGGCCCTGCCCGCAGCGGCCGGCGGCCGTCTCTGAGTAGATTCGTGCCTTGTCTTCAAATAGCCTGCTAACTTGCGTCAACCGGATCCGATGGCCAATTTGTTAGAGCTCCATCTAAGCGGGACCGTCTCCGCAGTCCACCTTGCGGATCGGCCGCATCTGATGGTTTGTTCCAGTGTCGTCGCCAGTAGGCGCAGCTGCAATTCGCCGAGGTCATTTACTCCAGATCGCCTTGGTCGAAAGGATATAAGAACAGACGATAGCCCTCATGGTGTTCACACAAAGAACAAGCACATCCTCAAGCCAAACAACAGCAGCGCTAACAAGCCCGTCTCCATCTGTCCTCATCAACAATGTCTGGAAGCCTCGCCAACGTCGCACTCACAAGCCCCAACAATGCTGGCTACACCCTCCCTGCCGACGCGGTCTGGCTCATAACCGGTTGCTCCTCCGGCCTTGGCCTGTCCTTGGCCCAGCTCATAGCTGCTCACCCGACGCACCGTGTCGTGGCCACTGCCCGCAACCCATCCAAGATCAAGGACACCCTTCCTTCCAGTTCCCGCGTGCTGATCGTTGCGCTGGACGTGACCTCATCGAGCTCCATCACTTCAGCTCTTGCAACAGTCCTCGAGCACCCTGAATTCGGGCGCGTCGATGTCCTCGGTAAGTCCAGGAGCTCGAGCGTCCTCCCCCGTCCACCATCTCGGTATTTGAGCATCTTCCCAAACAACCCGAGACTAAACAAAGTATCAGTGAACAATGCCGGCTACGGATTGATGGGCGACACAGAGTCTTCCCTGCCGTACTCCCCTGCGGTGCCGAACTCCTCAGACGAGGAGCACTCCAAGGCCCGTGCCGTAGTGGACACCGACTTCTGGGGCACCGCTACTATGACCCTCCATGCGATGCGCATCATGCGTGAGGACAATGCTAGGAATGGTGGTAAGCAGGGGGGTCTTGTAATACAGATTTCCTCCATGGGAGGGTTCATGGCCTTCCCTGGGAATGCCTACTATCACGCTGCCAAGTTTGCGGTTGAGGGCTTTACGGAGAGTGTCAGGCGTGAGGTGAGGCCTGAGTGGAATAGTAAGTACCTAAGACCTCCTGTCTATCACAGACCCGAGATCGAATGCAGCAGTCCACTAATGAAAAGACAGTTCACTTCACCATCGCCGAGCCTGGCGGTATCGACACTAATTACGCGACATCTAGCATGTCGACTCTGGCCAAACACCCTGCCTATGACGCCGCAGATAGCCCGGCGCGGATGCTTGCGGCCTATGTGGACAACCCTGAAGCTCGCAAATCTTGGTCGCGGCCCGAGGCCATGTCGGCCGCCATTTATGAAATGGCGTCGCGCGGCAAGCCAGTCCCACTGAGGTTTCCTCTGGGCGCAGTCGCTTGGCAGGTGCTAAGGGCAAAAGCCGAGAGCACAGTAGAGGAGTTTGCAGAGAGTAAAGCATTGAGTGTTGGCGTTGACGGCACGGAACACGCAAATGAAGTTGAAAAGGTGAAAGACTTGTATTGAGACTAGCAAGGCGTTGATTTGTCGGTATCAGTATGTTGAATGTGATAAAACCATTGGGTATAACAGCCAGAAAGCAATGAAGAAAACCAACAATAATTAAAACGTTGAACCCGTCCGTCGATCTGGTGGGCGGGATGCAACCTCCACAACAGTCCGAACACCTATCATCCATTACGTGTCGTCTAGTCGTGAGATAATGTGACGCAAAAGTCAGTCCTGCCACACTAGCAAAACACCACAAGAATAGAAGAGACCAAAGCTTTGAAACCGTCCCGCAGAATATCACATGAAAGTGATGATCAAACTCCAGCAATTAAGCTGCCTCGCCCTGCTCATGGTGGAGTCCGTTGCTCTCGGCTGGTGGGCCAGATTTCTTTGGGGCTGGTTCATCAATGTTGGGCGATATCTGATCGAACTCCATCGTTTTGACGAACTTGTAGAACCCGGCTGCAAGTAAGGCGCCCAGGATCGGACCGAGCCAGTAGATCCAGTGGTAGCCGGTAAAACCCCCCTGGGTCACGACTGCAGGACCGAACGACCGCGCAGGGTTCAGACTGCCACCGGTGTACCGGACACCCCTATGATACATGTCAGCTGGATGTGGGCAAGAGCGGGTTGATTTACTCACGTCAGTTCGGCAATGAACAGAGCCAGTCCAATGCCGACAGGAGCCACAGCGGTCGATCGATGCTTCTCAGTTGCAAGCATGAAGATGACAAGGACCAGTTCCGCGGTCAAAAAAGCCTCGATGAAGAGGCCACGAACAACAGAGGTGTCGGCAGCGAGACCAGTCGTAGCGGCGATTCCATCACCAGGCAAGAGGCCAACGACAAGAGCGGAGGCGGCAATGCTACCGAGAAGCTGGGCGACGATGACCAGGCCCAGACGCAGCAGGCCGATATTACCAGTGACGAACATGGCAATGGCAACGGCAGGGTTGAACATGCCGCCCTCAATGCGAAAGAATGCCCTGTGGCAAGAAATCAGTCTAGGGACAGAGTCGGCGATGGGACGCACCGGGTGTTCAACCGGTGTGCGCTACTCCGAAGGCAGGATTCCTTGGCCCAAGTTCCAGTTGGCACGGCGTGGTGCCTTTGACTGGGAGCAGTGAGGAGTGAGACTTCTTACCAGACATTGACAGCCAGAGAAATACCGAAAGCCAAGGAGATGTAGAGCAGTCTGGCGATATCCACTACTCCTCCCAAGGCCGAAGGAGAGGTGTTGACAGCGTGAGTGGCACCCAGCGCGAACTAGATAAAGTCAACTCTCAGCCCAGCTTCGAACATGGCGAGCCATGTGAGGAAGGGCGCGGAAAGTAAAGCCTGACCAGAAGGAAGAGAAAGGTTCCAACGAACTCGCTGGTGGCTGCGGCAATGTGAGCCTTGACCGGGGCTGGAAAACGCTGACCCAGAGGCTGCGAGATGAGAGCCTCTCCATTAGAGTCGGGGCCAGTCCCGGATCCCCTCTGCCAAGGACGAGGAGGCATTGCGGCTGGTTGGTTGGGAAGAGGTGTGAACTGAATTGGATGTTGGTGGCTCGAATGTGAGGATGGGGGTAGAGTGGGTCGCGGTACAGTGTTTTGTGCTGACGAGATGTGGGTGGCTTTGGAAGTTGGTTGAGATACACAGGGCGCCGGGCACACGAGACAAAAAGGTCAGATATCTGAAGACAGAGACCGCTGGCTGTTGAGTCCTGGAGAGGATGGAGGTGAGAGAAGAGGAGAGACCACCAGGGATGAAAATGCACGGGCAGAAAGGAGCGTGGGTTTTGCCCTGGGCCGCCCAGGGTTATGTGAGGCAATGGATGATGCTCTGGGAGGAAGGCGCGAGTGGACGACAGACAGCCACCCTGCCATGAGGCAGAGGGATGGGAGGCACGACAGTGATCTGACGCGACTAGCAAGTACAGGAGCAAGAGCAGGTCCCGACCAGGCAGGAACGGCACAGTCATCCCGCGAATCAACCACAGGGGAGAAGGAGAGGAGCTCTGGCCTGCAGGATGCATCCTTCTGATGGCGCCTTCCTGTCCTCTACACGGCGCAACTCCTCTTCCACTTGGTGATGCCTTCTCCGTCATGCGCGCCTGGGTATCTGAGCACGATCACATAGGTTCAAGTACACCGAATTGTGCACGTGCGCTTGGGTGCCATGGTGCGAGCATTGCGAGACAAGCTCACAGCACATCGTCGGGACACAGTCCGAGACGATTCGTCGAGACCAAGGGGACACCTGTACACGCTTCACAAGCACAGGCTTGGGTCTGACACTAACGACTGCGACGAAAAAGAGCCTGCTTGACCAGACAAGACATGTTAGCAACGCATCGTGGCCACAACCGCAATGCAAGACCCGACGAGGCGTCACTTGATGCTTGGTAGCAGTTGCCGGGATGCTCGTCTCTCGCTGCCCTTGCACAGCGCATACATGGTCGGAAGACGCCGAGATTTCGACGTCCTTCTCAGCCGGGTCCAAGGAAGGCAAGAATTGAAGCGCCAGCCAGAAGTGTGTATGTGAAGGGTAGCCTCGACTTCGAGTCCGTCCTTGCCTCTGTTCCTCGAAATATCAAATCCCTCTTTAGACAGTATCAACGCAAATCTCGAGAAAGTGTCTGCTTCCGTCCGGGTGTCCGTCAGAGCTCGCCAGAGCTCTCCCAACATTGCCCCGAATTTGGGGGGCAAGGGACATTCCGCCGGAGCACGGCAAAGGCCGTCCGCCACTCTGCCACTGCCATTGATCGTGAAGGTGTCCAGGATGTCCACAGAACGGCTCCGACGATACACAGGCTCACGAAACAGACACGCCACAAATCTCAGCCCGTGTGCACTCGTCGACCACGGCCAGTCAATGCTCGGCTTTGATCGCCGGCCTCCGGTTTTCCCAGATGCCTCGTTGCACCATCGGAGCCCTCCCCAGCCGCCAGTTGTAGGGATCAAGTTGGTTTCGCGGCGGACGGTCTTCGATCTCGTGCAGGCGATCTCTGCGGGCAGGGACAGCATCGATCATGGCTTGCATCCCATGTTTCTTTTGTCTGGAGAGCGGAGCATTAGTGATCGTCAGAGGCCTGGTCCGCCGGAGAAGATGTCTTTGAGCGCGGCAAGACGTCGTCCCTATCAGCACCTTCCCCTTGAGTGGCTGTCTTCTTGTCTGCGAGGCGGCTGCCCGCCGCAACCCATCATCGTTGTCCGCTGCTGGTTCCCGCCATATTGTCCCGCTGTCCGGGCTATTGTTAAGCGTCAGTAACAAATGCCGGAGCATTTTGAGTCCTCTCATACTTTGCTTCCAGTTGTAGCCTCAATACCTGAAATGATTTGCAAAGCGTGTTTAGCAGCACCGCCATATGAGAGCCCGTGACCTGTAGTCTCACACAGCATTGTGTTGTGCAGACGATCCACGTCGATGCCCATCGATCTGACATGTCCTCTCAAAGCACAGGCTCTGAAGGCTCATGAGAGCAGCACAGGTGGGGATGCCGAGCAGGGCGTGTAACAATTGTCTCGCTTAGGGGGAGATGATGGTCCGGGACAGTGGGCGGTAGGTCCATGGAACGAACGCATTGGCAACTGTTGGTTTCAGAGGACAGCAACGAGCCACGGCCAGCATCAAGTTTCGTAATGCTTTCCACCCGTTCGCTGCTCGGCGGCTTGTCTCGTGGGACCCGAGATGCTGGCGAATGGTACCCGGATGGCGCCCAGACAACATTGCTGTGCACCCATAATCGAGGCTCGCAAGAGGCCATGACCAAGCAAGGGCTGAGCACCAAGTTCCTCGTGAAGGCGAAAATGCTGCGCACCTTCAAACGACCCTGCCACTTGCGTGTCGCCTCGCCCCACAGGCTGGAGGATATTTCTGTCAGCTCGACCGTGAAGTTGAGCACCGTTACGCGGGTCAGCACTTGCTGCCTCGTTGGATTAAACATCACACTCCAGCACAGGAGACGTTCACCAGGGCTTGCTCGCCACCCTGGGAACCGATGATAGAGTGCTGAGTCGAAACTAGAACGCGACGGTGTCAAGCAGACGGAGTTTGTTGAGGCTATGCCCGGGTGCCGACCAAGAGGTTGTTGACTGTCTGTTGGCCCTTCAGCCGACGTTGGATAGTACATGTTCTGCTTTGAGCCTAATGACACCGCATGCTGGCCCCATCCTGCAGGTGCTGTAGACGGCGGGCTGCATGACATGGGCCGCAGCAGGCCTGCCGCCGATCGCTGCTGTGTGCCCATGTGGTGTACCTAGGTAGAGCACTGGCCCCACAAGCGACAGGACGCAGCCATTGCTACGCTGCAGTGAACTTCAACGCTGGGGATATCCAGTGGACCTCCTCGCCGCCCGGAAACTTAGCGCATCGCGTACAACCTGGACGGGGGCCTTCTCGCCAAAAGAGTTGCGTCGCCCATGCTGCATCCGGGAAAGCTGCCCAAGAGGGCCACCTCGCGGATATCGCCCAGCTGAAGCGTCAAATCCTGAATCTCCACAATCAACTGCAGGCCAACGCCGACTGATTCACGAATGACATCAAAGATGCAAAGTGATGCTCTCCTCACGCCGAGAGACTCAAACTCCACGTTCTTGGTAGCCAAATCGGTAGAGATTTGTTAGTCGGGATATTACTCAGTAGGCAGAAACAAGCAATTCTAAGCCCTCATTCTTACCTATACGCCCTCGGCGGGCGAGCGCTTAGGGACCTCAAGACTTGGGATGAAGAAGCAAAAAGCCACTCGGACATCCCGCATAGTGGACATCGCTGTTTATGATTTTTGAAGATGAAGAGGGTGTAGACGATAATGAATGATGCTCAAAAGCACATCGAGAAGTTGTGAAAGAGGTCGGACGCGATGACCGAAGACGGAAACCAGACAAGAACAATCTGCGCAATGTATCATCCAAGAATTTGAGTCTAATCGATAGGAGAAGTATATATGCTGAGTGGCGTTAAAATCGCACCCTCTCGCGGTCTTCGGAGCGAGATAAGAGCAAGGACTGCGAAGCTGCTTTGTTCGTGACTCGACATAGGCACATTGCCTCTTGACCGTTTAGCCATAATTACTTAGAGATAGTTCAGCTTACCATGAAAAGATAGCAATCTCGTTGACGCTTGTTCTCAACCAATGTTTAGATGACTGCAGGTGTCGTAAGCCCAGGGGCAATCTCTCCAGGTGTTCTGATTTTTGGAATCAGAAAGAGAAGCGGTGAAAATACAAGTCTCGATTTGTTCCTTGATTGAATCTATCCTGTGCTTATTGGAAGCACAGAGACAAAACCAACCGATGAGCTGTGGCATACTCGTAATTTGAGGGTCTGCCATCTATTCACTCCGAAGATAACCCAAAATACAGATCAGTCAGATACTGAAAACAGCGAAAAGAGAAGGAGGCACCATTATCAGTAGGATGTGATGGAAAATTCCGGCACAACAGACCCACACGGCCGGGCTTCGACCTCAGAAAGGTGCGCACATTGTCTGGGTCAGGAAACGCCGCTATTGTCCCCTGCCGAAGAAGGATTAAGCCAACGTTGACGTTTTCACGGAGCTGAATAGGCTGAATGAGTACCCGAGGGGCTATGAAATGCGCACTCAAGTCACAGCACAGATCACAGCCCAAAGGATTCCTGAGGTAGATCTTGGTTAAAAATATACGTGGGTTGAGCAGTTCAAATACTCAGGTAATCTTACTGGGCTGACAGGCTCTTGTCACCAACAACCTCCGAAGTGTTCGGGAATCCGTCCGGCTGACTGCAGAAATACCCAAAATGAAGATCATTTGATCCAGAGTTATGCCTCGTTCAGTAGTTACACAAAGCCTTCCTTCGGGGGCGGCAGCGCCTCAATCCTCCAATACAGAACACGGGTGGCGGTAACGGGGCTGAAATAATCGACTCCTTCAATGAATAATCCACTCCTTCAATGAACAAAAGTAATTATGCCGTAAGTTTATGGGGGCTATACATATTCATACACCTCAGTGTCGATACGTGCATGTATATATTTCACGGATGAGAATACGAAAATTCCGTGCAGTGTTTTCATGATCTCCCGAGTCTATGAATCACAGTGGGCTTTAATTGTCTTTCATTTTACTGACAGCCAGCATGATTTCCGCACTGTTTGTCTTGTCCGTTCTTTCAGCAGTCGGCGCTGCATTCCCGAGCTCCGCGAATCTCCGGCGGAGTTCAAACACCTCCCTGCCTGTATGCAGCTCGACACCTGAGGCGTGTGTATGTCCGGATGGTACCTTCTACCAGGTTTCGACAACTTATGCCGTATTTTTCGCTGAAACCGGGGACCTGACGGAGCTCATCTCTAACTGTCAGTGGTGGCATTCGTCCTCAGTCTCCTGCCCTGAAATACCTCGCTAACGGAAAAGTTCTAGTTACCGATACGGCCTGGCAGGGCGCCAGTCCAGCCGAGGTCGGTGGAAATGCTACCAATCCGACTCGTATCCTCCAGGGTGAGGTCGATGGGGCCGCGATCGAAACCACCGAGTGGTTGACCGAGTTTGTTGACTACTCGGGCGGAGAGTACCTCGAGCACAAACGACTGAGGAAGGGGTTCTTTGAGAGGTTTGAGATAATCGACGTGCCGATCCATTATACTGGGGAGAGCGGGCCCGGAATCATCGGTGGTGCGTGGGATACCATAGATGTCCGCAAGATCAGCGATGGCAAAACCCTCTGGGTTTGGGGCATCTACGCTTGCATGTCTTCCGCTTGGGGTATGAAGACCTCTTTGGTGCCGTGTCCAAGACTGAGTCTTATTGCTGACATACATCACAGATTTCCGTCTGATCCATCAGTCGCTCATGAAAAACATCAACAGCACCTTGGAGAAAGAGGGAAAGCTCCGAGGGAAGACGATAGGACCATTCTCGGTCTAGATGCGGTTGGGTACCGGTTATTTAACCTTCTTTGTACTAGATAGACTTGATTTCTTCATCCAGTTGCACATACACTCGCAGCATTTTAAATGAGGCTTTTTACTCCTCTTGACTTGAACTTGAATCCTGACTTGTGTCTGGTGAAGCAGTGGCAGTGGCGTCTGGCACCCACCCATTTCGCTTCGGGCCGAGACGATTAGATATTAATAGGCCTAGATAGGGCCCCTTCTCCAAAATTAAACGACTCATGCATTATTTTCGATCTGAACAGACATATATTACTACGGTCACCTCGTTTCCTTGGCGATTCATAATCGCGTTCAGGCCCAGAAGTGTGACTTGCCCACTCGCCGTTGTGCTGGGTGATTTTGCTGCCGCCTATCTGTTAAAGCACCATCAAGGACAGGCTTCTACTCCAATTTCTGTCCTCCTAGGTAGTACTTGTGTCCTTCATTCGCATGGCTAGTAGCTGGAAGTCCCCAATAGCGCAAGGTACCTGCTCAAGTGCATCTTGGCTTTGAGCATAAAAAGACAAGAAAAATAAAAGAGAAAAGGACGAGCTGTTCAACTCAGACAAAGGTGAAAGCAACCCTCTTTCTATGGGTAAAAGAGTGAAATGCGTGGATGAGAACAAAATGAAATTTGTAATTAAAATGCATTTAATTCGGGGGGATTGTTGCAAATGCACATAAATTAGAATCAACCAAACTGATGTGTTTTGCCTTCTATACTGAATAAGGAAAGTCGGATGTGGTCCATTGATATTTCTTTATGACACAAACATAGGAATTGGTACAAATAATAGAAAATGTCCTCTGTAACAAAACAAATCCCAAATGTACATAAAGTTCTAGTCTAATAACCGAAGTGAAGAAGTCTAATAAGTGAAATGAAGGAATAGTAACAAAGAAGAAAAAAACATGAAGCTATCTTACACTGATTGTGCAGCTTCCGAGCGCGAGGTTCTTGAGGAAGGCGTAATGATCTAGGCCTTGCAGACCCTGCCGGCGGAATCCGTTGTGAACTTGTCGCCACCGACGGAGAAGTGGCCCCAGAAGAGGTTGTCAGGATCGTACTTCTTCTTGATGGACATGAGTCGGTTGTAGTTGGCTCCGTAACCGTACTTCTTCCAGTCACCCTGGTACAAAGGATCAATCTCGTTGATGTAGATGTGGCCGCCAGGCGTGTACTCCTCCATGTAGGGCACCACGACACTGGTGGTGTATTTCTTGATGTCGACCATTTCCTGGTAAGGGATCTCGCGGTTCCAGGCGGCCTGGAGGACACAGTGGGCCATGGAGTCACGCCAAGCAGGGAAAACCGAGTTGTACGTGTCTTTCCACTTGTTAGTGCCGACAGAGACACAGCCCCAGATGTACCTGGCGTCGTTCATGGTGGTCATGTTCTGGACTGCAAGGTGGAACGCCTGAGTCTCGGGTTTGGAAGGATCGGATATCAGAGAAATTGGCATGATGCGACTGTTGAGCAAAGCTGTGGTTGCCTGTTCTTGCGAGCCGTAGGGCAGAGGACCCTGGTCACGATCGACATGCACATAGTAGTTGGGATCGGTGCGCGTCTCGAATGTGTAATTGATGTTGAGGTTCTCGAGCTGTTGGAGGAGAGGTTTCCAGGTCTCGGTCATTTCGTCGGCGGTCTTGTCTGGCATGGTGATGCTGTAGGTCTCGAAAGAAGTGTTGTACTGGACCCAGAGGATAGAGTTCCCGGCATCGCTGAAACCAGGCATGAAAGCGTAGGTAGCTGCCACAGCGTCCAAATAGTTCTGGTACGGCACTCCATTGGCCGAGAAGGAAAAGTTTCCGGCACTGACGATGTCGTCCTTGTAGAGCTTGGTCGTAAAGCCCAGAGTCACACCCCAGGTGCTTCCGCCGCCTCCGCTCAAGGCCCAGTACAAGTCGGAGTGTTTCCCGTTGGGTCTCGCGAAGACATGCTCACCCTGCGGGGTGACCACCTCCCATTCAAGGACGCTATCGGCTGCCATTCCGTACTTGCTGGAGAGGATGGAGTGGCCGCCTCCGGCGGTATAACCTCCTGCAATTCCCACAGTTGGACACTCCCCGCCAACAATTCGATAGCCGGCCTCGTGTGCATACTGGTATGCCTGGAAGCCCTGGGTGCCGGATTTCAACGTAATGGCCGGCCCGCTGTAGTTGGCGCTCTTGTAAGTGTCGGTGTGGTTGATGCCCTGCAGGTTATGAGTCCACAGCATAAGAGATCCGGTTCCAGTAGATCGACCCAAGAAGCTGGAACACGTACGTTAGTATGGACTGTGGTGTATTCTAGCGAGGCTCGAAGCTTACTCGTGTCCTGTGTTCTTCACGATGAGGCGGATGTTGTGCTTTTTCGCAAACTTCATGCCCGCTTGAATGTCACCAACAACGTCGCCTTCCATCGAGATGTTGATGGCATAGCTGGCAGCTTGGCCGATCAGGCACTCCTGATCCGGCGACGTCCAGGGGCTACATGTATTCCCTTGCCAATACGGGTTTACAACCTCGCCTGGCCAGGCTACACTGTGAGTTTGTCAGTAAATCATAGATTGCTGAAGGAAGCAAAAAGGCAGAAGGACGTACTGGGTCTCCAAAAGGTCGTAGTCTCCCTTGAGATCTTCGCAAGCCGTTTCGTTGTATCCCTCGATGGAGAGAAGCTTCGGTCGTGACTCTTTGTGGCACATGCTTCCCAGAAGCTGGGTAGCGACCAGCCGTCCTCCGACGGTCTCGTTGAGGGCGTTCCACTGCTTTTGAGATGGCCAAGCAGCATCGCCAGGGATGGCTTTGCAGCCACGAGTCGAATTGCTCCCGTATGTGGGCGATGCATTGCCGGTCACTGCCAGTGACAAGGCACCAAGCAGGCCCAGTCTAAATGCCTGAGGACGCATTGCAATGATGTGGATTGACTGTAATGTTTTTCTGGGCTGAAGATGATTCTGATTGCTGGATGATTCTCCAGTTCTCTCCTCACAAGCAGCGCAGCACTGGCAGTCTTATATTGAAAAGCCCGTCACGGCGTCGAACGCATTGCCCAAGTAATGTTTAGGCATTATCTGAGATATCGCGGTATGTTTCGCCCCCCTATTCACGGATTCCGTGTAATCTAGAACACATCTAATCCTCAAGGCGCAGCATTGCGGCGCCTGGACAGCCACCCGTCGTTGGTCTCCTGAACGGGCGGATCCTCAAGAATCCTCGACAATCCTCGAAAAATCCTCCATTGTAGAGATTCCCGAAGGCCAGACATGTGTACTAACACAGAACACGAATTCCACGCAGAATTGTGGCGTGCAACTCCTATCATCCTTCTCATCAGATGATTGCAAGGCGCAAGTTCAGGGACAGAGTCAGCTCCGCTGGCGGCTGCCGTCCAGAACACTATCTTCGGATATGGGCAGGGCTGAATTTCAGCTGAGAATTATCGTAAGGCGGCGGCTCCGTCGGCTGGGAAATGACCCGAAATTTCACAGGAGTTTGTAGAATTGAAACTTGTTCGAATAGGCAGCCGCCGGGAACAGCGGAATCATGCCTCCGGTTCTGGCTGTGTTTAGGAATAGGATGATCACATGAGATGCTCTGGGAGAACTACACAAGTTCATCTAATTTTAGGTGTCTGTTGGTTTTTGGGGCTATGCATGCTGCCAACTGGCTCACTCCCAGGTTCTGGCCAAAGTTTCATAATTACATGTTTACATGCGCATGAACCTAATGTTGTTGCATAACGCTGCTGCGTGTCATGCATATAAGCGAACCATGTACAACGCAGATGAATTCTCAGGGTCTGCGCAGGGGGCGACGGTAAAGTACATTATACTCCAGACAAACAGTTGGTGCTATTTCATCCTGGCAGGTGCTGGCCTACTCCCTCGGAATATGGAAGCATTGATTGGCCATGTCTCTGATGCAGTCGGACAGGATCAGTCTTTCACACGTGCTCAAGTACACGCTCAAGTATCTACTAGTAGTTCCCTAGGCGGTATCCGGGGACCCGAAATCCCTCTATTGTTGAATATCAGGGTGTCAATATATAACCCTAAGCTTATTGGATGTTGTTGGCATGGCAGGTACCTCTCAGTTCTATATATATAAAACATGAATCCAAGATAAGGCGCTGAACGTAGACAATAACAAGCATCTGACATTTATCCCCGGCTTGCTGTCATTCCAAAGCCCCATTTGCATCTCCCGGCACCGCCACATACGGTAATCCTGCTGGGTTCGGTGCCCGATCTCTTGGAGTGCCTCCTTGATCAGCTCATTAATGACAAAGCAGGGGTGGCCATTCAGAAGGGTCTGGATGCCTGTGGTCCATGTGCCGTAAATGGAATCAGTCCTTTGCGCTATACGGAGTACTCGTATGTGCAGCTTTGTATACCTGTGTGTGCTTAGTAGATGTACGAAGCGTTGCGGAGTAATTCCCGTTCCCTGTCACTACAGCCCCCACCCCTCCCTCTCATGGTGAACCCCTGTGTGTGACCTCCGAACGTGCAGCTTACATCCGTTTGACTGCATGAGGCGTCGGAAGGCATTCCGGACAGAGGGTGGAATCCGAACTGAGTTTAGCCCACTGGTGCCAGCCTTGTGTAACTCTACTTCCAAGCCAGCCTTGTGTAACTTGAACTGCATGCCAGCCACCACCTAACGTGTCACAAAAGTTTCCTTGGGAAGAAGTCTCCAAATTATGAGGGGCCTGCCCCTCCTCACGCCATCTGCGTTCTGGTTTGTTGGAAGCAAAGGCGACTCGACTAGAAGGGACAAGTTCCACGTTGCAAGCTCCAAGCTTTCCCTTCCAACTCTGCTCCCAACTCCGCTGCTCGTCTGCGACTAATTATCACCATGTCGATCAAGAGCAACTTGACACAGTCGTTCCCGCCGAAGCCCAGCTTCACGGAGAAAGATTTGAGTGACCTTTCCGGCAAGGTTTACATCGTAACCGGTGCAAACGCCGGTGCAGGTGGGTCATGGTCACTTCTGCACGCATCAAGTCCACCACTGATTAATTATCACCAGGCAAGGAACTCTCGCGCATACTCTACTCCAAAAATGCCACTGTTTACATGCTGGCTCGATCGGCCGACAAGACCAATCAGGCCATCGAGGCCATCAAGAATGCCGTGCCATCTTCCACCGGCGCCCTGAAATATGTGCGTCTGGACCTCGCGGACCTCGCCTCCATCAAGGGCACAGTGGAGCAGTTCCTCGCCCAGGAGAGCAAGCTACATGTGCTTTGGAACAATGCAGGTGTTATGTCATCAGAGAAGGAGATCACCACTACGCCCCAGGGCTATGAACAGCACGTCGGCGTCAACGTGCTGGGTGGCTTCTTGCTGGCGAAGCTGCTCACACCCGTTCTAGTGTCGACTGCCCAATCGTAAGACTCGTCGCCCTCACTCACCACAACAGCACATGCCATCCCGTTCTATCCAGTCTCCATACCCGAGTACCAACTAATCCTCGTGGGAATAGGGCGCCGCCGAACACAGTACGCGTTGTCTGGGTCTCCTCGGTAGCGGGAGAAATGTTCGCCGAGAAAAACACTGGCGCCACCCCAGAAATGATGAAGACCGAAACCATGGCCAAGAAGTCTGGCAGCGAGCGATACTGGTACAGCAAAGTGGGAAACTGGGCCCACGGTGTAGAGTATGCCTTGAGACAGCAGGCCAATGGCGTGATCAGCGTGCCCCTGAACCCAGGCAACCTTCAGTCCGAACTGTACCGTGGCCAAGGCTTCTTCATGAAGATCATGGTCAAGGTCTTGATGTACCCCCCGGTTAATGGAGCATACACGGAGTTGTTCGGTGGCCTCTCGCCCGATATCACCCTCAGCAAGACTGGGTGCTGGGGTAAGCCTGCTTCCCGCCTCGCCAATGTCTGAGATCGAGACTGTAACTCGTGGCTAACTCTCTTGTGCCAGTCGTTCCATTCGGTCGTATCTATCCTGTTAGACAGGACCTTAACTTAGCAACGAAGCCGGAGTCGGAGGGTGGCACTGGGGGAACGGCGAAGTTTTGGGAGTGGACTGAGGAGCAAGTCCGTCCGTACCTATAATCACTTACAGTCAGGATTTCTTATGTTGTGTATCAGCAAAATTGGGCAGTTTTCCTTTTGTGTCATTGTAGAGCTAGTCGTAAAAGAGTGGAGTACCTAATGGTAGCACATGTGAGACTTGAAAACTTTCTGGCCATGGATCGCCTCTTGACTTTAAAGGAGCTCACGCATACTTGTGTAGGGGGGCATCAGTTTCAACACGCCATGTTTCAAGTTCAATCCCTTGGCATAGCGCAAGAAGAATCAAACCATGAAAAACGCCGGAGAAGTGAATCTGTCCGCATGACGGGCTATGCGTATTAGTTAAGTCTGCATTGGTGTGCTATCTGACGTGCAGATCTGAACCTAATGCACGACAGACATCCATCTGCCAGTGAAAGGAAGCCCGCTCCGATGCAGCTAAGAAGCCGATGTCCATCTTCCAGGGAATGTGAGTCTTACAGGATCGGCACACCGACCGGGCTGGTAATAGTCGTACCATTACTTTTAGGGAGCTCCTACAACTTTGAACCCGCAGACTTCCAAGGTTCTCCTTAGGTCATCCTGATTGTGACCCCGCGCCTGTGTACAGCATTTCCATACTGAGCTTATCAAGTCGTCCAGTTCAGGACAATTTCTTCTTCCGGTATTGTTCTTCACTGTCGGTATTTGCATTGGAGCGAGAACACTTTGACAAATTCGATACACCAAATGGCACTGTCGGCACTTCCATCCCTAGACTCAGGGGCCTTAGTTCCCTCTCTTGGGGGGCTCCTCATCCTATACTATGTGGCATCCACATTCCTGGTATGGTATCGACTTCGCAAATTTCGAGGTCCCTTTTGGGCATCAGTCTCGCGCCTGTGGATGGTCCGCACTGTCATGTCAGACCGAGCAGACGTCCAGTATGAGAAAATACAGGAACGGTATGGCGGCCCGTTGGTTCGCGTCGCCCCTGATATGCTCATGACGGACGACGCGGGCGTGGTTCGACAGATCAACAGCGTGCGTGCGGGCTACCGGAGATCGAGTTGGTACCATAGCTTCCGCGTCAATCCATACGAGGAGAACATGATCAGTACTACCGACGATGCGTTTCACACACTCATCAAGTCGAGCACCAACGGCGGCTACTCCCTCAGGGAGATACCGGCCATTGAGAACTCCATCAACGATACCCTCGGCGAGCTGAAGGACTTGCTACGGTCCACCTATCTCTCCACAGAGAATGAGACGCGCCCCATGGACTGGGGCAACGTGGCCGAGTACTTCACCCTGGACACGCTCTCCAAAGTGTCATATGGGAAAAGCTTTGGGTGCATCCAGGCGAATCGAGACGTTCACGACTTTGTGGAGTCCTCCAAGGCTGGCATGAAGTTCATGTCGCTCTGCGCCGAAGTCCCCATCCTGAGGGCCATCCTTACGTCAAAGTTCGTTCTGGCGCTCATCGGGCCCAAGACTACGGATACCAAAGGTATTGGGCCTTTGATGCGGTGAGTACCATAGACGGAGTGTCTATAGAGGACTGAGATGGAAGCTAATCCGCGCATTCTTTACGCAGGCTATCCAAAGAGGCCGTGTCCAAGCGATTCAACTCAGATGTCAAGGACCAGGCAGATATGCTTGTTAGTCCTCAAGCTATGCACTCAACACTTGATTTCTGCAAGGACTGACATATAGTATTTACTTAGGGCTCCTTCGTTCGGAGTGGCCTCACCCAACCGCAAGTCGAGCAGGAGGCGCTCCTGCAAATTATCGCCGGATCTGACTCCACCGCCATCTCGATCCGCTGCACAATGCTCTTCCTCACCACGACCCCACACGCCTACCGTCGTCTGCAGGAGGAGATTGACCAGGGAATTGCGGAGGGCAGGATCTCGTCCCCAATCACCAATGCCGAGGCCAAGGCGCTGCCCTATTTACAGGCCGTCATCCATGAGACGCGGCGGTACCACCCAATCAATATCGGCACGTTTCCCAAAGTGGTCCCTCCCAATGGCGACACGCTTGCTGGACAATTCGTTCCCGGGGGCATCAAGATTGCCGTCAACCAGCGCGGTCTGTTGCGCAACAAGGTCAGTCCCACCATAGGTTCGCCCGGGAGGCACGTTTTCACAAGATGGGGCTGATTCTCGTTATTTGCAGGAATTATTCGGCGCCGACCCGGATGTCTTCCGCCCGGAGCGCTGGTTGGGGGTTTCACCAGCCCAGCGAGACAGGATGACTTCGGTGGTGGACCTGTCCTTCGGCCATGGTCGATATATATGCTCTGGCAAGCCCCTGGCCGTCATGGAGCTCAACAAAGTCTACGTCGAGGTCCGTATTCCATGTTTCGAGCTTGGTTCCGTCATACACATCATCTCGGGACCTGGTGTAGGATTGCTTTTGTCTTTGCTAACATATATCTTTTCCTAACAGCTCTTGCGAGAATTCGACTTCCAGCTCATCAACGTGACGAAACCGTGGGTCGTCGAATTTTACACCAACCTCTACATCAGCAATCAGTGGATGCGAGTCACGGCTAGGAAGGTCTGAAGACACTAGACTGAGGTTAGAATGAGCACCCCATCGGTGATATCTCTGATTGATGGGCGAAGTGTGTGTTGGAGGGCCTATAGGCCATGTATGGCCATAGTCTATGTGTGGAATCTTAGAGACCGACACGGTATACCACTCATGTTGTCATCCAGATACTTCATTCTGGTTCTTTGCAAAACACTGTGCATCTCAAACATTGAACCTCCATGTGATGAGCTCCCGGCCTCGGACATTGCGGACATAAAGCTGGCCGCATTTCTCAATGCACCCGAGTCCGGATTACGGCACCCCAGCTCGCAGGCTTGGAGGCAACCAAGTACGTACCAGCGCATGTGGCAGTGTGCTTACGGTACGTGTGTACCTAAACGAGGTACTTTGTAAGACGTGGCTTCCGAGAGTGACGCCAACTCCGAACGTGCAGCCGTAGCCCCCAACTACTGCGGCCCAGGAATGACGTGCATATCTGGGCAACCAAGCGAGCATCTCCTAGATGCAACCCCGTCTTTCATGCATATGTGCTAATACAGGAATAGAAGCACCCACGGCTCCGGGAAGGGGGAACATGGAAGGACCTCGCCCGCAGGCAGGTTCTCATTTCATGGGATGGGGCTGGCACGCATTCACTTGTTTGAAATGGCATTCCCCAGAATGCTTGATTGACGGCCAAGCCGAGCCTCCTGGTATCAAATCAACGCCATTGTAGCGATGGCTTCATTTCTGGGCCTTGTGCAGAGACTACGGCAAATGAACAACCCGCCCATTGCAGACAAGAAAGCGGACGCTTTGAAGTTTGGTATTCTAGGCGCTGCGAACATCGGGTAGGTAAGCAGGCATCTTGCAATCCAAACTGAGAAATGGGTATATTTACAATACTGTAGTGCGAATGGCCTGTTCATACCTGCCAAAACTCACCCTGATGTCGTCGTGCAAGCAGTAGCAGCGCGAGACCAAGTCAAGGCGAAGAAGTATGCCCGGGACCACGGCATCCCAGACGTGAAGGGATCGTACCAGGGTGAGGTTCCCCCTTCAAGACCAAGATGTCAAAGAGAATCCCACTGGTGGCTGAAGACACTGAGGCTTCAGTGTCTAAGTAGTGTGCCCCACGGAGTCGTGACGCGATGGACGATGGACACATCTCACTCCGGGCTTATGCCAGGCGACAGGCTGGGAGCAACGGGGAGACAGGAGACTGATCTTCTCATATCCTTCGCAGGGTTCAAGACATGAACGAATCACATCGACTATTTAGACTGACGTGTGTTCTATTCCAGAAATGCTTGACGATCCCGAAATAGATTGTGTATACATCCCGCTACCAAACACACTACACTTCGAATGGGCCACTCGCGCCCTCAAGGCAGGCAAACACGTGCTCCTCGAGAAGCCCGCCGTCATCAACGCCGCCGAGGCCCAGGTCCTCTTCGCGCAGCCCGTCCCCTCGTCGGGGCCCGTCTTGCTCGAGGCGACCCACTCGCTCTTCCACCCAGCCTTCGCCGCCTTCCTGTCGCACCTCACGCCGCCCAGCGACGTCGTCTACGCCCGGGCCAGCATCCTGGCCCCGCGCGGCGTCTGGCCTGCGGACGACATGCGGTTCGATTACGAGCTCGGGGGCGGCGCGCTCGCGGACATGGGGCCTTACACGCTCGGCGCGCTGCGGATGGCTTTCGGGGCCATGCCTTCTGCATGTGAGGAGTCCGTCGTGGAGAAGCGTGCTAATGGGGTCGACGACAGCTGCAGCGCACGGTTTCGGTTCCCCAACGGCGGCGTTGGGGAGGTCTATGTCAACCTGCGGTCTGCGTGGATGGAGGGCATCTCACCTGATGCCGAGGCCAAGATGAGACCCATCGTTGTGGATGCGGGTGAGGCCGGGTGAGTACAACGCGCCCGTCATATCAATCCCTTTTCCTTTCTCCGCTTCCATTTCATCCCCCCCCCCCTTTTTTTTACTTTCCTCCCTAAAACAAAGATAGAACACATCTCAGTACCTTGAAAAGATACAAGGCCTGGAGACAACAATGGACTTATCTGGGCTAATGTTTACGTAGCGTGAAACTAGGCGAAGGCCAAGAAGTCGTCAGAACGAGGCACGTCTACTTCAAGAATTTTGCCCTCCCTACCAGCTATCACTACATCCACGTGAGCGACGAGTACTCCATCCGCAAAGTTGGCACACAGGATATCGTGAAAAAGTGGAGCACCAGCAAGACGGTCAAGGCCTACACATTCAGGCAGGCAGGGATCGAGCAGCCGAGCGAAGAGTACTACACGACGTGGAGATTCATGCTGGAGCAGTTCGTGAGCAAAGTGCGGGGCAGGCCCACGACTGAGGGCATGTGGCTTGACGGGGAGTTCTCCATCGACATTGCAAAGATGATCGATATGGCGTACTCTGCCGGTGGATTGTCACTCCGGCCATCTAGGGACGATGTACATTCTTGAGTGGACGGTATAGTGACCACATCCGTGACTGGACTGTCATTATTCAAATGTGACATATTGTCTGTCATAAATCTAGTTCCATAAATCTAGTTCCTGTTGTAACTGAATGACTGCACCCCCGATCTGAAGATCTGTGAAAATCTTTTCCCCAACGGAGGATGTGCGCTCGCCCGGACGGCACCGGAATATGACAGGTCTTTGATCGTAAATAATATGGTACTACATAGTTCTCCAAATAATGTACGGTCTTCTAACGGTATCATCTATAGACCCAATTGTGTCTGAAAGAATGTCTGCGTCCAAATCCACGCATCTCATTTCCAGGTTACAGGGAAGTAGCAATGAATGGGACAAAATGCACATGCTATGCTGCACTGAAAGATTTGTTGGTCTGATCTCTTCTAAGTCGTAGAATCTCCAAGCCTCCCAATTTTTGCAAACAGTAACTAGGGTTCTATAGTAGCCGGGTACAACGTTTTGGTAGAAAAGCTCCTTCGATTCAAGACGACGCTGTGGAAACCTCCTGAATGATGATACACGTTGAGCCAAGAGTCCGTTGAGGGACATCATGGCCGCAATACACCCACATCCAAGGTCAAAACAGCGCCAGAGCCTCACAACTTGTTCTAGCCGAGCTGGTTCAGGTCGGCATTGACTTGAGTGCAGGTACGACTTCGCCTGCGTAGGAGCTCAAGCGTCCTGTATCCCTGGCTGCTCACCGTTGTCTGGCTGAACCAAGTCCGCGGCGTCGACCTCCGTGACATGGACCCAAAGGTTCTTCTCAGAAAACAGCATATAGCTTGTCGAGTCCATCGGGTTGGTCGGGTTCACCAGTTGGAAATCAAAAGACCGGAGGAGCTTTTACAGCAGGGAATTAGCTCCTGCGGAGAAGAGACTCGGGGTTCTAGGAGAGGGGGAAGAGGAAAGGGAAAAGTGGGAGGCCAGCACTCGTACCTCGAAGAAGACCTTGTTGAGCTCCATGAAAGCGAGGGACTTCCCGGCGCATTGCCACCGACCCGACCCGAAGATGAGCTCCGTGGTCCTATACATCTCGGCTCTACGGTCGTCGTTTGCTTCCGTGAAGCGCTCCGGTCGGAAGAGGTGGACGTCGTCACCAAAGATAGGGTTGCGCATCAACTGCCACTCTATACCACAGTTAGGAACGGCTCCGAATTCATTAACGCAAGTGGGAGAGAGAAATCAGATCACGGAGCTGGATCCGGAGTTTCTTACTGTATACAGTTAGTAATGATGTACCTTTCGCAGTTTCTAGACGTGGTGCCATGATCAACCATACCGATTTGAAGTGACGGCTGTCCCTCCTGGAATGAACTTGTCACCCATATACCCTCCTTCTGGAGGCATCACCTTAGGCGTAAGGACTGGTGCCGGAGGTCTCATACGCAAACCCTCGTGAATAACGGCCTGGGGACGAGAAATCAGCTTCCAGAGCATGCCGATCGAAAAGGGCGACGACAAGAGAATGTGCTCACCTGCAGGTATGGAATCTTTCTGGCTTCAGCTTGGGTGATTGGGTTCGAGACTTTGCCCTCCCTGATCGCCTCGGCTATGACACCTTTCAGCTTGTAGTAGACTCGTGGACAGGTCATCAGGTAAAGCAGCGTCAAACGAGTGGCAGAGGACGTCGTGTCCGAGCCAGCCACGATAGTCGTAAGCAACTCGATCTGGCATTGTTCTTTGCCCAGCCCTCCGCGTTTTATGAAAGAACCCTAGGTACGTTTCATTAGTGTATCCATCTATGGGCATGGCGCGTCTCTGGTCTGTTGGGCACTCGTACCAGCATGTCATGACCAGCTTCACTGTCTCCTTTCTCGCTGAATCGTCTCCCCACGGCTTCTTGTGACATCCTGAATTCTGTTGTCAGACCATCTGTCCCAGTTCAAGGTCCATTGTGACCTAATAGACTGGCTTACCGCATGATTCTGCCAAAGCCTTTAGGATCAGTAGGCTTCGGGCCGAAGCGGTTGAAAAACCACTCGGACATGATGACATTTCGAATCCACTGCAACAGTTAGGATCAGTAACTACCGAGGCACCCATTTGCGGACTGTGGGACTGGGAATGGCTTACTGGAGTATCACACATCACAGTAGACCCGGGCACCCATGAATGTATCCCAGATAAGATGTCGCCAACATCCCTGTCCTGCCTGAGGAAGCCGGCGGGCTCACCAAATGCCGCAGTAGCCACGACGTCGATCTAAGCCAGACCATCGAGATTTTAGGAACCGAACAATTTGCCTAAGTATTTGCAGACGGAAGGCTGGAAACGGTAAGGAGACTGGGAAGGGGAGGACGCACGGCAAAATAAGCTATCGGGTCGACGAGGTCGACGTCTCCTCCCTGGCTGATCCGCCGACGCAGGAGCTGCTTCAGGTCCTCAACGTTGCCGTTCACACCAGGCTCCAAGGCCAAGACGTCGCGGCCGTTGTAGGCGGGGGCCAGCTTAGCCCGGAGTGCATCGTGGATGCGCGGCTCCTGCATCTGGCCCATGGTCCTGCCCTTGGCGTCGGGCATGCTGCCCAGGTACCTGGAAACCCTCGGTGTCAGCTTTGCGCTGGCAATGTGCACTTCTCTCATGTACTATTGGCCAAGACCCGAGAGCCTTGAGGCCCAAACACCCTCGCCCCCGAAGAACCAAGGTACCAAGAGAGACTCACCAGTCATCCCTCTTCCAGGTGCCTGAAGTCGCCCCTGCCTGTCGAGCGACCTCCGGGTCACCAGTTGCGACTTCATTGGGACCTATTCGTACGACGGGGCCGTATTTCTTGAATAAGTCTCGATGTATATATGCTTGCTTGCTGCTCCCTGCCGTCATAGCCATCCAGATATCTGCGACATATCGGAGCGTTGTTAGCGATGTGGTCTTTTTAGGTGACTTTGACAGGCAAATCAACAATGTCAAGTTATGCCTGCCTTGTGGCCGTACAGCAAAATCGCTTCACGGCGACACATGATGGACATAGGGAACAGGAGATGCCCGCGTATGCTTCGAAACTCACAGGAAAACGAGGCTAGGAACGGTCCCGGTATATGGCGGAGCCGATACCAGGCTGAGATGGCAGAGACGATATACCACACCACTAGGCAGACCAGTATTGCCACTGACGCATGGGCCAATGACAGCCCACCCAAAAGAACAGCCATGCTGCAGGCTTTCTTGGTAGTTTTGTCACCTGATGAAGGTTACGCAGACCGTAAAGCCGGGATCGCTGATTCGAAAGCAGATGGAGAGCGCGGTGGACAATGACACACATGTGCAGTTTCTGCTGGAAGAGACGGTGCTGTGCTCGAGAGACCACGGGAGACAACGGGCCTCGGGAAATTTATGGCCTCAGACAGGCCCCGTCAGCAGCAGATGATGATGGATGGCAATCGTACAAATTTGCATGGAAAGGTCTTGGACACTTCCAAGTTTGTCATGCTAGAGTCGGGGATAAGGGCAAAGAGCACGACCCGCAGGACTTCAATCTGGAACAGGGACATGGAGGTCCAACGTATGATAGAGGCACTGATCCCGTATTATGTTCATGGGGGGCGAATGAGAGGAAGCAGGAGCAATCCCTATGATCCTACACCGCAGGTCTCAGCGCTCAGCCAGGACCCCAGCTACAGTATTCCACATCACTAAAAAGAAGAACAAACAACGGGGTCAGGAAGCTAACGTAGACTCATGGCTCGGAAGTTCAGAGCGAGCTGCAAAGACACCCAACCAGTAACGCGAGCCGTCTGATTCTCTGGGTACTCAGACACCACACGCAAGATCGGCTTGGCTCTTACCGAGCTCGACAGACGCCTGCGTCTGGTGGGATCAGGGCCGCAGCCATGCGTCCGAACATGCGTCCGAGTAACGTAATACAGCATAAGCAGTGCGAGCAGTCCAATCAAGTCGATTGTGTCAGAAGACAAGGGGTCCAAAGATCAAGTATGCAATTTTCATAGAATGGCCTTCAGTTGGGGGGGGAATCTGCAAGAAATAAAATTAAATGTTTATTTAATTAGTACGAGATAATAGGGTTCTAAAAACAGTGTAGCATCTTCAGTTGTATTTCCCATTTAGTATTATGCACTGATGAATAACTTTGAAAGGCTTTGCGTTTTGTTGACATTCAAAAAGACACAGATAAGTTACTCTGTGATTTATTGTGTATAGCGCACGTCGCTTGCATAAGCGGACTAGGCCCCTACACACGTCACCATGCCTCTGTGCCTTGCATTTACTTTGCCTGTCAACCCTCTGAGTTGCTTCCTTATGCTTGGGGAGATAGCACTAACTAAACTTCATTTGGTATATTGAGGCGGCTGCTTCTATTTCTAAACTCTCTCGTGACACTTGACAAAGAATAGGACCACTAGTAACATTGTGTAGGATGAAGTCAATGGGGTTTCGCTTCTGTTTTGGAAGGCGGTCGCTCTTTCCCACATCTAAGGACTCTACTACAATCCTCTATCACTCAACTCTTGGGGTGGGGAGGGGAAGAAGGGTAGGGGGTTTGTTAAGGTTGACGAGTGCTCCCGCACCATCTATGGCCCCATCTATGGCCCATCTATGCCCCTCAGGCAGTGTCTGTAAAAGAAATAAAAAATAAATGTATAAGCACACTCGCTTTGGCTCCGAACGCCCCTCAATGCTTGCAATCATCTACTATGGTCATAAATCCAGAACTCTAGATAGTTGGTCTATAGTTGTCCGTAGGCTGGTGACATGTTCCGTTGAGTTTTGGAGGCTGGATGCGAAGAAGCTATTCACGACGTGGCGGGTCCTGGAGTCGCGCCCGATCAGGCCGCCCGGGTACGTGTCCGTCCGTTTGGAGACGCGCAGCTCTGCCGGCAGGGAGAGTTCCCTCTCGAGGGTCTCGAACTGATGCATGATGGCCTGCATCAGGATCTTGATCTGCAGGGTCCCCTGGAGCACGGGAAAGCCAGCGAGCTGCAGGCCCGGGAGGGCTTGGAACTGAGGCTGGGACTGGGCCGTGGGGGCAGACGAGGATGATGACGGGGACGACCCGGACGACCCGCGCCCGTCGGGACCGGCGGTGGCGCGTAGCCTGGCGTACAGCCGCTGGAAAAGCTCGTCGTAGATGGAGACCATCTGGGTGTGGGCGGAGAGGATGTCCAGCATGGTGACGAGGTCGATGGTCCCGGACACGGACGGCGACGGCGAGGGCGAGGGCGAGAGAGAAGCATCGCCGAAAACCTGCTGCTGCATGAAGGAGCGGATGATGCTCAGTAGCTCGGCCGTGTAGCAAAGAGCCTCGCCGAAGGGGTTCCGCACGGCAGGCTGCCGCTGCTGGTGGTGGTGCTGGTGGAGCGCCTTGGCGTTGGCGTTGGCGTCCGTGTCGCTGTCCCAGAACCCGGCCGAGTCCTCGAGGCACTGCTGTAAATGGAGACTCAGCTGCATGCGCAGGTGGGATAGGCGCGTGCCGCACGAGATGGCTGACAATGGTCGAGGTTCCCCATTTGCGTTTGCGGCACTGACGACCAGGGCTGATTCGGAGTCGTCGCGGGCGGGCGGGAAGAAGATGTCGTGATTGCCCCAGTCGACGGCGTCGGCAGTGAATGCCGGGGACGGGGACAGGTGGTTCCCCTGCTGCTGTGACAGCACGGGGAGGACGCCGAAGGGGTCGGCGTGGGTCGGAGGGGGTGAGATGGCATCGGTGGAGGGCGGGACGAGCGGGAAGACGGTCCCTGGTTGGAGCAGATAGCCCATGGACGGGGTGGTGGTGGAGGTGGTGGAGGCACTGGTAGTGGTGGTGCTGCAGTAGATGCCCAGGCTCAGGCAGCGGTTGCAGGCCTGCGAGGGATCCTCCCGCGGCGGGCAGCGCAGCTTGCTCTTCCGGCACCTATCACAGGCATCTTGGGGATTACACAAGAGTCAGCGACAGACAGAGATCGTGGCTGGTCGGTAGGCTTGTCGATAGGCTGACGTGGGTGCACGGGTCACGGGGTGAGGTGGCCTGCCCAGGCCGGCGGGTCGGGCTGGCGCGGGTGGCCTTGGCCGTTCTAGAGGGGGAGTGGGTGTTGTGTTGTGCACTCACAGCGTTTGGACCTCGCCGAGGAGGATGCCGAGTTGGAGTCTGCTAGTGTCCCCGCGAACATGGCTGGCAGGCTATTATTATGGTGATTGTGGACAGAAAGTGGCACTTGCTCACGCAACAGATAGCCTGGGCACAACCATTTACAGACCATGGCACGACAGGCATCCCAGCCATAATATCTTAAAAACTCCTCGTCGATTTAACCCACCAGCGCCCAGGCCAGCCAGAGCCCTGTCTCAGCTAAGGTGGCAGAAGGATTCGCTGACAGCAGCAACACTGTCGTCTGCCGCCCCCTCCTCTGATTCCTTCATGCCCCCTTCCTGATATGCCTGCCATGCCTGCTATGCCCGTTGCACCAGCTGCATTGTGCTAACTTGTACAGGGGCCCTCTGCGCTCGGCGATCACTAGCTCTACCTTGCATGCAAGTTGGCCCCTTATCTCTCTCCCACGGTCACCGAGACTGGGTGGCTGGATTGGCACTTTTGGCTCTGGTCCAATCTACGGCACAGCGATCCGCACAACCAACTTCTGGCCTCGAACCTCGCCACGCTGCAGCCGCCCAAGACCCTCGACCACCGCCTCCCACCACGGTCGAGATGCATCCGCGACCTCGGCTAAAGGGTGAGGCTTGACGAGCCCGTCCTGCACCAGCTTCTCCATCGCCCTCGCCCACGTGCCCCCGATCTGATGCAGCCTCGTGCTGGCCCTGCGCGAGTACGTCGTGTCGGGCCCCAGATCAACGTCCACGCCCAGCACCTCGAAGCCCATCACCTCCTTCACCTTGACCGCCCGCCGGGTGCGCCACTCCTCCGGGCACTGCTCGAGGCATGCGTACCGGCCCCCCGTGCGCGCCAAGGCCTGGAAGCAGATGCTAGAGGACTCGGCATCGGTGATGCAGTCCAGCGCCAGGCGGATGGAGCCGCCCTTGGTAAGCCCTCGGATCTGGTCGAGCAGAGGCTGCGAAGGATGGTTGTACAGGGCCACGCAGCTGGCACCATACTCGTCAGCCAATGGCTTCGACGCCTTGGATGTGACAGCCACCACATCATAGCCGCTCCTATACGTGTGCTGTCAGTAATACAGACGGATACAGTAAGCGCACAACGCGTGTAAGCCAACGTGCACACATGAGGTCTCACCCCCACGCCATCCCTGACCGCTACTCACAGATTCAGCAACTGGCAGGCCAACGTCCCCGTTGCGGTCGCCGCCCCGTACACGAGCACCGGCTGCTTCTTCTCCACGGGGCTGTCGGGTGTTCCTGACAGCGCCAGTGCCTCTGAGTCCGAAAACGCCATGCTCAGCGTCGACCACCCCACACCCCCGAACGCTGCGCCCTGCAAGTCATCCCAGGACTCGGGGACCCGCACCAGCAGCCTAGAGTCGACCGCCAGGTACTGCGCAAAGGACCCCCCGGTGTCCCCCGGCTTATAGGGGAACGCGGCGCCGCAGACGCGCGTCCCGACCGCACAGGTCGAGGACTCGCCCGCGACGTCGACGATGCCACAGAAGTCGCACCCGGCCGTGTTGCCCTCCATGGGGAAATGCCGCATCATCTTGTGGTCGTTGGGGTTCAGCGCCACCGTCAGCACACGCACCAGGACATGATGCGGCGAGGCCAAGCCCGGAATGGGAGCCGAGTGCGACACGGCAAGGGGGAGCCCGTTCTCGCTGCTGTCTCGCTGGATCACCAGCGCCGTCTGCGTCTTTGGTGCCATTTTTTACCTGTAAGTTTTTCCGGTTTGACGTTGGGTCTGGCTGGGCCATAGGGAATCGGCTGCCATCTCCATTTGCCTGAAATGCCTCTGTTAAAATAAGGGATCCATTGCTGGAGAGACGAGGCGGCTCTCGATCATGTCCCACCTCCGATTCGGGAATGCAGATGGACGGACCAACGGCATGTCGGCCAAGCAGCACATAATCCGCCCATAAGCAAAGCCCTCCACCAACCTGCATGCAGCGGCTTCTTGGTCCGGCACCTCCACGGCTGTAGGATCGGAGGGTGCTGACATGAGAGCGGGACCTTCCGTAGTTACGAGCGATGGCTAACGGGAACAGGACGGAAAACATAACCAATTCATCATTGGACGAGACCTTGTGGAGAGCGAGGTCTTATTTCGTGTCTCAAGTCTCAAATCCGCCGCAATCCTTCATCCCCACAGTCTGTCATACATATTATATATCCGAGAGCACTGTTGCTGAAAATGTGCCAAGATCTTACTTCTCTGGCTACTCGGCGGTCATCACATCATTAGGACCAGATCGTTGTACAAGTACAAATATTATATTATGATCTGTTGACGAGAACAAGTCTCTATACTAACTAAGACGTAAATATTTCCAAGCTGTAGAATTCTTGAATCATCAGGTGAAATGACTCAATTTAATAAAACCTTATCATAAAATGTATTGCTTTTCAAAGTGAAATTAATGTTAATCCTAGTAAATTCTTCCTAAATGTATTTATTACTTGACTTGCCGTTTGTGTGATAGCACGGTCAAGTTAGCAGAGAATCACAATTACATGATTATTACTATCAATGAAATCATGCCGCTTCCCTTCCATGACACAGGAGGATCGGGAGGATTATGGGCATCAGCTCAAGGCCATGCCTAGGCATTGTAGTGTTTTGTCGATGTTTCAGTCATTATCAGCACGCATGAAATCTTAGACACATAATCGTAATACTTCAATCCCGAGCCTGCTGAGTCGTAACTACGCGTCTGCAGTCTGCTGGAAGCCCGGTCAGAACTAATGCATACGCAATTCTGGCGATAGAGAATGCGAGAGACCGATCAGTTCCAACTGGTGCAATCCTAGTCTTCCAACTTCAAGGACAAGACTGGACCCTTGTCTCAACCACCAAGTAAGCTACATTAGCTCCAGGTGCATATCCTCTCCGATTGTTTGCATGACCTCGCTCCGACGGTCCGTAGACCTACAGGATCCACGGTGGCGGTGAAATCGCGTCGAACTTCATAGTATCGAGATGGCAACATAGGCCGGAAGCTTCATGTCAGCGGGCATATGGCACGCATACGATGATGGTCACCGTCTGGAGAGTACGTACATGTGGTGGTGATACTAGTGAGGATGCGGCAAACGTTATAAGATGAAGACATTTGGTGTCTGCTCCGGAACTCACTCTAGGTTCTGTTACGTCTCACATCTTATTCTGAGAACACTTGTGCTATTCATTCAACATTGAGTCGAATGAAGAAATCACCTCAACGAGATTAGCGACCTGAGATCTACCTCGCGGTCCAATTCCACACAAAAATAGACGGCAAATATGGCTCCAACAACCAACGAGCCCATTGCCATCGTAGGCACCGCATGCCGTTTCGCGGGAGATGCCACCTCGGCGTCGAAGCTCTGGGAGCTCCTGCGAGAGCCTCGCGACGTGCGCCGGAGGATCCCCGACGAGCGCTTCAGCGCCAGGGGCTTTTACCACCCCAACAACGCCCACCACGGCCACTCCAATGTGCAACATGCCTACACAATAGACGAGGATATGGCATTATTCGATGCCGAGTTCTTCGGCATAAAGCCTCTGGAGGCCAAGGCCATCGACCCCCAGCAACGACTCCTCCTGGAGACGGTCTACGAGGGTTTGGAAGATGCCGGCCTTGGCCTCAACGGCCTCCGCGGCTCAGATACCAGTGTCTATGTGGGTGTCATGTGCAACGATTACGAAGCCTTGCTGCTGCGTGAGTTGCAACAATCACCCACCTACCTCGCCACAGGTATCGGTCGGAGTATCTTGTCCAATCGGTAGGAAACCCCCCTTTTGCCGCTCGAGCTGAGAATACAAGCTTACTTTTGCCGACTTAGTATCTCATACTTCTTCGACTGGCATGGGCCGTCCATAACTATGGACACGGCCTGCTCATCCAGTCTGGTGGCGGTCCATATGGCCGTACAGACTCTACGTTCTGGCGAATCACGCGTCGCGGTAGCGTGCGGCTCCAACCTGCTCCTGGGGCCCGAGAACTTTGTCGTGGAGAGCAAGCTGAAGATGCTGTCTCCCGACGGGCAGAGCAAGATGTGGGATCGCGATGCGAACGGCTACGCACGCGGTGACGGCGTCGGCGCCGTGATCATGAAGACACTGAGCCAGGCGATTGCTGATGGCGACAGCATCGACTGCATCATCCGGGAGACAGGGCTGAACCAGGATGGTGCTACAACGGGTATCACCATGCCCAGCTCGGTGGCTCAGAGAGAGCTGATCCTCAGCACGTATAAGAAGGCAGGCCTGGATTTACAAGCCGAGGAAGATCGCCCACAATTCTTCGAGGCGCATGGCACGGGTAAGTCCTCTGCTCTGACAGTGATCAGCATCAGACTTGCCTACTAACATGCCTTGGTCCATACTAGGTACCCCGGCTGGTGACCCTATCGAGGCTGAAGCCATCGCCAAGGCCTTCTACGGAGACAAGATGCGGCACCTCTCGGGTAGTGACCCATTGTACGTGGGCAGCATCAAGACCGTCCTTGGCCACACCGAAGGAACGGCTGGAATAGCCGCAGTCCTGAAGGCCGCGCTGGCATTGAAGAACTCTGTCATACCGCCAAATCTTCTCTTCAACAACCTCAGCGATAGCGTCAAACCCTTCTACAAGAATCTTAAAATCCCCACAAAGGCTCTTCCATGGCCTGCCCCGAAAGGAGGCCCTCGCCGGGCATCGGTAAACTCGTTCGGATTCGGCGGCGCAAAGTAAGTTGCCTCAACACAGCAATCAACAAAAGAAAATAACAGGAGCGACTCATCACTGACATCTCATGTTACAGCGCTCATGCCATCCTGGAGGGATACGACAAGGCTGCTGAAGCTTCTGCGGGTGACCGCAACGACAACGTCTTCACACCTTTCGTTTTCTCAGCTGGGTCTGAAAACTCCTTGCGCAAGAGCCTATCAGCGTATTCTGAGTTCCTCGCATCGAAGAAGGACATTGATTTCCAAGACCTGGCCTATACTCTGCGCCACCGTCGCTCTGTCTTTCCGTACCGCACTTCGGTCGCTGCCGGCTCGGCCGAAGAGCTGCAGTCCAAGATATCGCTCCTGTTGGACGACAAGAGCTCCCCCGTCGGTCTCAGAGCATTGGCAGCCAGGGCCGCACCCAGGATCCTGGGCGTGTTCACCGGCCAGGGTGCACAGTACGCTCGCATGGGTGCTGAGTTGCTAGAGAAATCGCCAAAAGCCCGAAGCCTCATCCAAGACCTCGAGGCTAACCTGGCGGCCCTCCCTGACCCGCCAAAGTGGTCGCTGCAAGCCGAGCTGCTCGCCGGCCCGGACAAATCGCGCATGGCTGAGGCCGCCATATCGCAGCCGCTTTGCACGGCGGTGCAGATCATGGTGCTCGATCTTCTCTCAGAGGCCAATCTGAAGCTGGATGCGGTCGTGGGCCATTCCTCGGGCGAGATCGCCGCGGCCTACGCGGCCGGTTTCCTGACCGCGCGCGATGCCATGGTGGTCGCCTACTACCGGGGCGTACATACCAAACTCGCAGCGAGCCCCACGGGTGCCAAGGGTGCTATGATAGCCGTGGGCACGTCGTTGGAGGACGCGGAGGTGCTCTGCAAAGATGAGGAGTTGGTCGGGCGTGTCAACGTGGCCGCCTGCAACTCGTCCTCTAGCATCACCATCTCAGGGGACGAGGATGCCATCGACATCCTGCAGATTATTCTCGAAGACGAGAAGAAATTCAACCGCAAGCTCCGCGTCGACCAGGCCTATCACTCGAGGCATATGCTCCCAGCCTTCGATCCCTACGTACAGTCGGTCCGCGCAGCGGGAGTCAAGACACTGAAGCCCGCTGAAGACAACAAGTGCGTGTGGGTCTCGAGCGTGTACAACAGCCCAGTGCATCCCGGATCGGACTTCTATTCCGAGCTAGGCAGCACTTACTGGGCCGAAAACATGACGAAGCCCGTCCTCTTCTCACAGGCCCTCACCACCACCTTGGCCTCCGGGTCCGACTTTGACCTGGCGGTTGAGCTGGGTCCCCATGCCGCGCTCAAGGGGCCGGCAACCCAGACCATCCAAGAAATTGTTGGAAAGGACATACCGTACACAGGCACACTGACCCGGGGGGCCGATGCCGTAGCTAGCCTTGCCAGCAGTCTTGGTTTCTTGTGGAACCGGCTCGACACCGTCGACCTGCAAAAGTACGACCTGGCAGTCAGTGGCCACGACAAGTCGACGCACCGTCTCCTCAAGGGGCTGCCTGCGTATGCATGGAACCATGACGTGAGGCACTGGCACGAGTCACGACGGTCTCGCAAGATGCGGACAAGGCAAGGTGTGTTCCACTCTCTCCTCGGAGACGCATCTCCAGACAGCGCACCCCATTGCCTCGAGTGGCGCAACATCCTTCGCCCTGCCGAGTTGCCCTGGCTGGACGGACACCGGGTGCAGAGCCAGGTCGTCTTCCCAGCCGCCGGGTATGCAGCCACGGCTTTTGAGGCTGCCAAATTCATCGCCGAGGGCAAATCGATCCGCCTGCTTGAGCTGAGCGACCTTGACATCCGCCAGGCTGTGGCCTTCAGCGACGAGGATTCCGGCGTCGAGGTTGTCACCCGCATGGCCCTGGAAGACCAGACTTCTCCCGATCACATCAGGGCGAACTTCACCTACCTGGCCGACCTCGGGTCCAACGAGCTGA
Organism: Diaporthe vaccinii; assembly: GCA_039880775.1. Taxonomy (NCBI): domain Eukaryota; kingdom Fungi; phylum Ascomycota; class Sordariomycetes; order Diaporthales; family Diaporthaceae; genus Diaporthe; species Diaporthe vaccinii. The sequence continues at coordinate 709,153 of JBCEDN010000005.1, read as the reverse complement.
CACTTGCCGCCACCGGTGTTCTGGACGTGCTCCTGGGAGAGTCGTCACCGTCCGTCCTGCCCCAGCGCGCCAACGTCCCGCCGCATACCATTTCCCTCGAGACAGGGCGCTTCTACAACTCCTTGGCAGATTTGGGCTACAACTTCACCGGTCGTTTCCAGTCCCTGTCAGGCTTGCGTAGAAAACATGGTTTCTCGACGTGTACTATCCACATGCCAGCCAACGAGGTCGGGGACGAGGAGACCCTGTTCGCGCACCCGGCCGAGCTGGACGCCTCCTTCCAGAGCATCATCTTGGCGTACGCATACCCGTACGACGACCAGCTGCGCATCATGCACCTCCCCACCAGCATATCCCGCATCACCGTGAACCCTGCTCTCTGTGGCCGGCGGCAGCACGACGAGGCCGCGCACGTGGACGCATGGCTGCAGCCCAGCGAGGCGGGCCAGGGCTTCACCGGAAACTGTACCATTTACTCGCCGCACAGCCCAGCCGCCTCCATTCGGGTTGAGGGCGTCACTCTGAAGCCTCTGGGCAGCATGACAGCCGACGACGACAGGAAGGTCTTCTCAAAGATGCACTGGTACCCCGACAAGCCGAGCGTTGAAGATGTATCTGTCGATACCGCCGTCACGGAGGAGGACAGAGAGGTGCTGAGGATGCTCGAGCGCATGTCCACGTACTATCTGCGTGAGTTTGACAAGCAGGTCCCCGCAGACTCACCGGTCAGACAGGAGCGTCCCAATAGCAGCTACTTGAACTACGCCAAGCACATGACTGCACTGGTCGCCCGTGGAGAGAACCCGTGGGTCGAGAAGTCCTGGCAACAAGACACCATGGCGGACGTGTACAAGGCCACTGACCCTTATGAGGACTTGATTCCCGACGTCAAGATCATGCACCTCGTCGGTCAGCAGATGCCCCGGGTCTTCCGTGGCGAGACGACCATGCTCAACGAGTTCCGTGAGTCTGGGCTCCTTGATGATTACTACACCAAGGGCTTCGGATTCAAGCAGGTTTGCAAGTGGCTCAGCCGAGTGCTCGTTCATATCAGCAACAGGTACCCTCATATGAACATCATGGAGATAGGTATGCCCCAAACCCAAACCCCTCCCATTTTACCTCTTGACCGCCAGTAAAGATTTGTAGGCTGACTGACCTTCCTCGTGCCAGGCGCTGGTACTGGCGGAGCCACGAAGAGTATCCTGCCCGCTCTGGGAAACAACTTCCTTACCTACACCTTTACCGACGTGTCCGCCGGCTTCTTTGAGAACGCCGCCACCATTTTCGCCGACTATAACGACCAAATGCGTTACAAGGTGTTCGATCTAGAGAAAGATCCCCTTGAGCAGGGTTATGCGCCCAACTCGTACGATGTCATCGTCGGCTCCCTCGTCGTGCACGCCACGGCTGAGCTGGAGAAGACATTGCACCGGATCCGGAAGATCTTGAAGCCAGGTGGTTTCTTGGTCATTGGTGAAGGAAGTCACAACTGCACGACCGGCGGTTTCATCTTCGGCCCTCTGGATGGCTGGTGGCTGGGTAGTGACGAGGGCCGGACGCTGACCCCCTTCGTGAGCGGCGAGGAGTGGACTCGCATACTGAAGAAGACTGGATTCTCGGGGATCGACACCATCACACCGCAGACGCAGGAGGACGTCTACGGTGTCAACGTCTGGGTCACTCAGGCCGTCGACGAGGAGGTCCAGTTCCTGCGTGAGCCCCTGTCTTCGCCGCCTGATGCTAATCGGATCGACAAGCTCGTCATCGTGGGTGGTAAGACGCCCAAGACTGAGCCCATCGTCCACGGCTTGCAGTCTCTCTTGGGATCTCATGCTGCCGATACCCTCGTGTTCAAGACCCTGGCCGATGTGGATTACAACCTGGTTGACGCGTCGTCCACGGTCGTCAGTCTCGCTGACCTTGACGGCGCAGTCCTCGACGACATCCAGCCCGACACTTGGCAGGATCTCAAACAAATGTTCGAGGTCGGAAAGACACTCCTGTGGCTCACGAGTGGCCGAGAGGCTGATCAGCCCTATGCGAATATGATGGTTGGCTTCGGACGCACGGCAATGCTCGAGACGCCAGGCCTGCGTCTCCAGTTCCTGGACGTACCGGATGCGACCAAGGTCGATGCCCGACAAGTTGCCGAGGCCCTCCTAAGGCTTCAGGTTGAGGTTCCCGAAGACAGAACCGATATATTGTGGACTGTGGAGTCAGAGGTCCTCCTGGACGCCTCCGGCCGTTCCAATGTCGCACGTCTGCGTGATATTTCCGAGCCGAACGACAGATACAACTCTGTCTTCCGCCCGATCCAGCATGAAGTTGAGATTGACTCCTCTGCGGTCCAGCTGCGATACAGTCCGGCAAGAGACTTTGTCCTGAAGAAGTTGTCCCACTACGGCTCCTCGTTGGAGGGCTCGGAGCCAACAATCCAACTTCAGATCACGCACTCGCTCCCCTATGCTAGCAGGACGCCCCTGGGATTCAAATACATCATCATTGGCGAAGAGAAGACCAGGCAGAAGACGTACATGGCCCTTGTCACATCGTTGACGTCGATCCTTAGCATCCCCGTGAAGGACGCCATCCCCATCGACCTAGCCGGTCGGTCGCCGGCCACTGTGCTGTCATCGGCGGCTGCCTATGTGACTGCGGAGGCGATTTGCGCTCCAATGTTCGCTGGTGAGACGCTCGCTGTGCACAACGCACCGAGTCACATCTCCAAGGCCATAGATGCCCGGTCGGTCGAGAAGGGAGTGAGCGTCTCGTACACCTCAGACTCCTCGATCCCGGCCTACCTTAGCAAGGCACAGGCCAGCCGGTTGATCCCCGCAGGCGCCAGGGCCTTCGTTGGGCTCACTGAACGCGCATCCGAGAACGAGACGACGATGATGGGTCTCGTCCCCCCATACGTCCGCAAGGAGACTGCTCACACGCTGTACGCTATTGATGGAACCCCGTCCACGGGCAGACCAGGCGACACACTGGGCCAGCTAGCACAGAAGGCTTGGAGATACGCTCAAGTGCACTCGGAAGAGGCCAGTCACAGCCCAATTTCTCCTGTGCCCCTGGAAGACGTCAACGGACAGTTTGTCGGTAACTTTGGCCTCTCGACGATCGTGGATTGGACAACGTCCCCCACGCAGTCGGCCGAGATCTCCAGGCTGGACTCGACACAGATGTTTAAGGGTGACAAGACCTACTGGATGGTGGGCTTGTCCGGTGTGCTCGGATTGTCCCTTTGCGACTGGATGATCACCCGCGGCGCTCGCTACCTCGTCCTGACGAGCCGCAACCCCAAGATTAGTCCTGAGTGGGTGAAGGCTCATGCCGCCAACGGCGTGCACGTAGCTATCATGCCATGGTAGGTTTTCACTCTATCCTGCGCGGTTTAATGGCTTTAATTCCTCATGTTAAAGGCGGTTACTAACGATCGTATGTTCACAGTGATGTTACCGACGAGCCCCGACTACGCTCGGTACACGAGATCATCTGCGAGTCTCTACCGCCGATCGTTGGTGTCCTCAACGGTGCCATGGTGCTGCGAGACGTATCGATCCTGAATATGTCGTATGATCAGTTCACCACCGTGACACGCCCCAAGGTCCTTGGAAGTATCTTCCTGGACCGTATATTCGACCACCAGCCCCTGGACTTTTTCATTTTCTTCTCATCGATCAACTGTGTCGTGGGTAATCTTGGACAAGCAAACTATGCCGCCGCAAACATGTTCATGTGTGCCATGGCAGCGAATCGCAGGAAGCGTGGTCTGACTGGCTCGGTAAGTGAATTTCTCGTTGGGGATTTAAGCCTCCCTCTCAGATGTACAGAACATCCAAAGTGATGGGAGTAGTACTGTTCTTGCAATAACAAGGCTAACGTGTGACAACTTGAACAGGCTCTGAACGTAGGCGCCATCATTGGTGCTGGGTACATGGAGAGAGAGTCTAGCAAGGCGCTCGATCTCACCGTCTCCAAGATGGCCTTGATGCACCTTTCAGAAGAGGACTTCCACCAGCTGTTCGCAGAGGGCATTGAAGCAGGTCTTCCCAATGCTCAACATGGACCGGAGGTCTCCACAGGGCTCTTGGACATCGACGCAGCGGCCGAAGAGAGGCCAAGGTGGTGCAAGGACCCCAAGTTCTCGTTCTTTGTCAACCACCGCACAAAATCCGGCGGAGACAGTGCTGGACAGACCACCAATGTAACGATAGCAGATATGCTGAAGGGGTGCAAGTCTGAGGCCGAACTCCTGAAGATCATCAAAGGTTTGTGGTACCCTGCCGGATGAAATGACGATATTCGTGTCTGCTAACACAAGATAAACACCAGACACCTTCGCGGCACAGTTGCGAAACGTCCTCCAGATGAGTACGCCCGACGAGGACCTCATGGCAATGCGAAGCAGTGAGATCGGCCTGGACTCTCTGATTTCCGTCGACGTGCGTGCCTGGTTCTTGAAACACTACCACGTCAGTGTACCAGTCCTGAAGATCATGGGTAACGACACCATGGTCAACATCGCTGAGCACGTCGCGGAGAATGTACCACCGGAGGTCGTGCCACTGTTGAGCGGCAGTCAGACTCCCGAGGAAGAGACGTCGGGTAGTGACGTCTCGCCATCCAGCCAGTCAGGAGACCTGACAACGGATGCCCAGTCTACTTCTGGGAGCTCCCTGCAGGAGCAGAACATCGACGATACAGGCAAGATTGACTACGAGGCAGAGTCCACGCTCCCAGCAGACTTTGCACACCTCGCCCTCCACGGGGAGACCTTGAGCGCGTCTATTGCCAAAGCCAAGCCAGAGACCATCCTCCTAACGGGCGTAAGCGGCTTGCTTGGGCGGCACCTGCTAAACCACTTGCTCGACAGCCAACCCCAGGTGAAGAAGGTCATCTGCGTAGCTGTGCGCAATCTCGCAGCACGCCTCCCCCACCTCCGTCAGGACGACCGCGTCACCTACTTCGAGGGTGACCTGCGCGAGCCTCGCCTGGGCCTCTCCGAGGCAGACGCCGTGACCATATTCGACCAGGTCGACGCCGTCATCCACAACGGGGCCGACACGTCACACCTCAAGTTCTACCGCGACATCAAGCCCGCCAACGTGCTCTCGACAAGGTACCTGGCGCGCATGTGCCTGGCGCGCCGCACCCCGATCCACTACGTGTCGTCCGTGGGCGTCTCGCTGTTCAAGCCGGGCCGCACCACTTTCCCCGCCGTGTCCGCGACCGACGCGAGCCCGCCCCCAGACGGCTCGCATGGCTACATCGCCTCCAAGTGGACCAACGAGCGGTTCCTGGAGCGCGTGAGCCAGCAGTGCGGCCTCAAGGTGTGGATCCACCGTCCGTCCACCATCATCCGCGAGGGTGACGACACCGTGGGCCGAGCGGCCGAGATGGACTGGGTGAACGCGCTGGTGGACTACTCGCACCGGCTGCGAACTGTGCCCAAGTGCACACATGCCAAGGGGGCGTTGGACCTCGTGTACGTGGACAGCACGGTCAGCGACATCGTGCGGCACGTGGTCGAGAACGAGCCCCGGCAGCCTGTGACGTACGTGCACCAGGTCGGGGAGCTGGTCCTGCCGCTGGACAACATGAAGACGATGGCTGGGGCGGGCAAGGAGCCGTACAGGGAGGCGTCAATGGCCCAGTGGGCTTCCAAGGCCATCGCTGCGGGACTGCACCCGGCTGTGGCTGCGGTGATTGAGACGATGGATACCCCAGGCACTGCATACCCGAGGATGATCAGGGGTTGAGAGAAGGTGGAGGGGAGGTTCCAGACGCATCTCGGAAGGAATACACGTCAAGTGCCGAAGCACGGTAGATAGATTCCGCAGAGTTAGGTTCTTTTTATCCGGGTGAGTTCACAATACTACCTAGGTAGTACATTCGAACGTATACAGCTGGCATCCTCGAGATATCTTGTTGATGCTCTGCATTTCATCATGAGTTGCCTAGCTACAAACAGCCTTGGAAGCTCTTGCGAGTCTTTGCGAGGGTGGACTGCAGCTGCCATCGTGGAAATGAGGCTATGTCAGGTAGATTAGATAACCAATGGTTATCGATAGAGACCCTGCATGCCTGGCCCATGAGCTTCCGTACGGCCCCCTGCCAATGACCAGCGCCATGACAGGCCCCTGCCCAATCGCTCAGAAACAATGCTGCGTCATTCTAGGCCAATGAAGCTTGTCCTTCCATCCTGGTGAGCCGACGACCCTGATTCTGGCCAAGTCGTTCCTGATCTCATCCCCTCGACTTTCGGTTCCATCCCCACAATGACCGTCTCCCAGCTCCCAATACGACTCGTTCCTCGCCACGCTGGGATTGATACGATTTCGCCTTGTCCGTAGACCTGGCTTGACGCCAGGAGGAACAAGGCAGCATCCCTGGACGCAACGCCCTGGAGTTGGGGCAGAGCTGTCCCAACGGGAGCCGGCGCTGTCGTCCCGGCTGCCTGTGGTCCAAGTCATGTGGATACCAACTGAAGCGCTCTCGCCAATGTCATTCGCGTTGCCGCGCGCATACCCCTAACGCGGAGAAGAGGGGAGTCATGATGTGGCCAGACCAGGGCCATGAGGAACCGTACGACGTGGTGTCCGGACTTGATGCCCATTTGGAATATGCACTCGAGTGGACATGAAGTCATCTCGGGCTGATATCGGGACCTCAAGTGAAGCTCCTCGAGATATAAAGGAAGCGGTCGAGACCGCGTAGCCAACTCCCCAAGCATCTCCGCATCATCGCCACAACTGCCAACAGCTCACCTACACCGCCGCCTCTCAACAACAACACGGACACTTCCATTGCTCTCTGCCTCTATCTGCAAGGACGAAAAAACTTCAGTCTCTAGACCCCACCCAGGATGGATTCCTTTTACACCATGAAAACCACCAACACCGCCTACAACAACGACTCCCAGCTCAACAGCAGCCCCAACCAGGACATCAAGCACGACACCTCCAAGATGGACCAGGCCGGCCCAAACCGTAACCCCCCTCGCCGCAGGGCCAGCAAGTCCTCCTACTTTGGCCACCGTGCCAAGCAGCCGTCGGGAAGCAGCTTCTCCTCCTCTTCTGACAAGAGCGAATACAACTGGCCGTTCACTGGCGAGGATGGCCCCACCGGACCCAGCCAGGGGCGCAGCGACTTTGCGGCCCCGGCCAGCGAGTGCACACCGTCACAACAGATGTTGTTGAGGGAAATTGGGGCGGCACTGACGCTGTAATACCCTCGCCCACATTGATCGTTGCTCTTGACCCCCGGCTGCCACCACCTGCACCGTCCGTAACAGCCCTAGACGAGAATGACAAACCGAGGGATGGACGAGATTGTCACCACCGGCTGGTGAAATACGCGGCGAGGACACGGTTGAACGGTCCATATTTCTTTGTGTTGTTGGAGTGCCGTCATCGGCCCCAATTAGATACCTGATGTATTTTAGCGAAGCGTTCTGTTACTTGGCATTTATTTAATCCCACCTTGGAGGCTGGTTTCCCTCTGCATTTGTCGAGCAAACGTGCTTGATCACGCATGTCACTGGAGGTGCCGAAAACATGTGAATATGTCATTTTGTGATAGCTAGCCACAAGCCAGCAAGTTTTGTTACATTTTTTCCGTCATTGGTTTCAATGTGAATGTGCCTCGATAGAGGCTTTGCCCAGGAGAACCGTGATCTGGCCTCGTGGGTTCCCGGGCGCACCATCGCCCGCATACTTCCAGTTCGAGAAAAGCTCTTGTGGACTTTCAGCCCACATGCAAAGCCACGGGTTTTCTTTCTTGGAGCCACTCGCAGGCTGCTACTACCCATTCCCACCCGATCGTACAAAGTAATCACATGCCCTCGCTATCATGCAGAGACCATTCCGATACGGCATCCTCTATGAGACAAAAGAAAGCACCATTTCGGTGTGAAATAGCAAGTGCTTGCTCTCTCCGTGCCGTTAAAGCAGCGCTCGCTCCTAGAGGCTGCGGATGCATTTGCGAGATGGCAAGTACTGGGTGGATGCTTGATTGACCTTGGCCGTTCTCCTGAGTAAGACAAGAGGTCCCCCAAACCATGGAGGGAAAGCGGTCGTAAAGCTGCCCCTCCAAACTTGCCAGCATCAAATCGTTGGAGCTCAGAAACCAGATACCGAGCTTCAGCTCATTTTTGGGAAGTTGTTGGCTTCCGCGCGGTTGCTGCTCATCAATGGGCTGGCTCACCGCTCAATCACTCCTTCTTCTCCGTCTTGTCAGCCTTGGGATCGGAGCTCGCCGTCTTCGCTTCGTCGGCTGCCTTCATCTCGCCCGCGTCCTTGGTAGTCGCCGGTGTCGCCTTCTTCTGGCCGGCACGGTACTTCTCAATCTTCTCCCACACGTACCCAAAGCTCTTCCTCACCCCGCCTGTGAGTAGACCCTTGAGGCTCTGCGTCGTGCTTGGCCACCCGATCGTCTGCTTGATGACGCGCCGGACATTCTTCCTCAGATCCGCAGGGTCGTCCTGCGCGATTCTAGTCTCAAACCCGCCGCCGGCCAGCCGCTTCTTGGCCGACGAAGACGCGTCGGCTGCCATCATCTCGTCAAACTCGAGCTGCGGGATCGCGAACTTCTTCTGATACTGAAAGTACAGCCGCGAGCGGAACGCCTTGGGGAGTCTGCGGACCATGTTGCCGCGCTTGATGGGGTCCATGTCCTGCTGGAGCTTCAGATTCGCGTCCTCGTCCCACTCCCAGTGGGGCTCGGTACAGCGCGGATCGTCAAACTCGACATTGGACAGATTCTCGATCAGAGGGGTGTACAGTCGCCGGAAGTTGGGCAGGTTGTTGCCCACGATATTGCCGACTTTCTGCGGGTTCTCGGTGGGCAGCGTCATTCGCGGGTCTCCGAGGTAGCTGATGCCCGCGATGGTGTTGTACAACTCCAGCTCCGTGAAGCGATCCGGGAGCAGCAGGAGGGCGGTGCGCAGCGCCGAGAGGAGGTTGATCTGGTTGGCGAGGCGCACGCGGGCATCGTCGCGCAGGATCTTGACGGGCTTGTGCAGTCGGCCGGCCAGGTACAGTGTGTCCCAATCGGTCAGGTCATGGCACAGGGCATCGATGTTGACCACGCCGTACTTGATGAGGATGCCGTTGACCACGACGTGCGTGTTGAAGTACACGCCTGCGCCCATCTTGTCCTGCACATACGACACGGCGCCTGAGCCCAAGCTAGCCAGCCCGCTGTAGTGATCGCGGTGCTGGTTGATGTTCAAACTGTGCCAGTGCTGGGTGAAAGTCACGCCGAATATGAAATCGATCATCTTTGGAGTGCCATCCTGGGCCTTCTGAACCGCAGGGGGCGCCTTGGGGTGGACGCGCGCGATCTCTTCGGCCGAGGCAACGCGGCCGTCAGGCTTGCTCTGCGGGAAGACGCCGGAGCCGTAGGCGAAGCAGTAGCGGACGGGGGCACGGAACTGCCAGGGGATCTGGCGCAGGGCCTCCTTGAACTCGGCATTGATGACGATGTGCTGGTTGACGCCAAAGTTCTTGTGCGGAAGCTCCTTGAAGTTCTTGATGTTCCAGTTAGGGTTGGCCTCCCAGTCCTCATCAATGTCGTTGAAGGACGAGTTGGCAGACGAGCCCGAGTCGCTGGATCTGTGGATCTTGGAGGTCAAGGACGGTTTTCCGGTGGCGGCGCTCTTCTCTTCTCCCTTGACGTCCTCTTTGGCGCCCTCCTCCACGACATCCAAGAGTGACTTGGACTCGCCCTCAGCCTTGCTCTTGTCACGACCCTCCCGGAGGTGGCTGCTCGCAGTGAAGGAACGGTGGGCGGCAGAAATGGCTTGGAGTCGACGGTAGGGGTGCTGTTGAGCTTTTGAGGGGAGCACCGGTCGCGCTGATGTGCTGCGCATCTACGGAAGAGCAGGGGTGGTCAGCTCGAGCTCAATTGCACCCGGAAAGGGTGCAGGTGGGCTATGACGTCTCACGACGGACCACCCGGGTGCTCGTGGAGCTTACCAGAAGTCGCAGCGTCGCCATTGCTGCCGCCTTTTCCGGATTGCCAAAGGGGGGGTTAACGAAAGGAATGCGTGCCCACCAAGGAGTGTGGTGTTGAGAAGGGAAAGTCAGAAAGGATGGCAGCCAATGCCGCGAGAGGTCACCTTGTGGATCTTTCCATGTCTCGGGGAGGGATGAGTGAGGGTGTGGAGGGAAGCTTGCGAGATCTCCTTCTAGAACAAGCCGGGGTGAGCTAATAAGCTTTCAGTAGCACGGTAGCACGGTAGCACGGCTGGAGTTAAGAGGGCAGAACCCCCGATCCCCGTCACTACGTGGGTCCGTCGGGTGGTGTGAGGCGGGTCCTCGGGCCAGACAGGAGAACCAATGCAGAGAGGGAGAGGTGCCGGCATCCAGGACCTCCAGAGACCTCACGAATAGACAAGACAGCCTAACCCTACCTGTCTGCCTGTGTAGAAATGTCTGATATGCAGGCCTAGTCCCGCAGATCGTCAACAAGGTGTGTATGATGACCTCAGGGGTAAGACGATATATGACAAAGATGGAGACAAGGCCGGAAGCAAGCCTCCAGAGTCAAGCAGACGTGAACTCGGCAGAGCTTTCTTTTGGTTCGAGACTGCTTCCTAATACAGATGAAATATCTCATTCGAACAGAAACTAGAAAAGAGCACGAGAAATATTCCAACACATCACATGTGCCATCAGTGTACATTTTCAAGGGAGCTAGCGACATGTCCTGTGACTGTCGATATCCGGGACACCGATTTCATACGCCTATGTTGCCTAGGTAAACAGGTCCTTAGGGTTAGACCTTCCCAGAAAATATTATGATGGGTCAAGATGTGTTATTAGCAGCCCACTAGAGGATGAAAACGTGGGCTTGCAGCCGTTTCAAGAAAGCCTGTCACACACCTGTTGCTCTCAGGTTCGAGACAGCAACAGAAGCCAGCCTTATGAGCCACTCCAGGGCATTATTCAAGGACTGATCCTCATTTGCGCCAGGTCACATCTCGGAATCCGAAACGGTCACTCTGTAAAGCCATGCCAGTTCAATAGTGAAATATTGAGGATGTCGACTTATAAAACCTGTAGGGAGACTTTCGCTGCCCACCTAATACTTTGTAACAAAGGTGCCAGGATCTGGAGCTACAGCACTTGGGACCTGGAGCTCTGGGCCCCACAATACCTAGGTACCCTTGTGCCTGCTTCCCTGTCAGCCCAGTGCCCCAGCCAACTGGGGCAGGCAGGCAGTGCCTGGCGTCTGGACCTAGGGAACATCAACAAACATCAACATTGGTTCAATCAACTCCTCCAACCTCCGCATCTCAAAACCAGACGGTGACCACATGCCGCCATGATACCTCGCACTCCACAAGGTCCTGGGAGCGACCGCCCCCCATCGGCCCCTGGATCACGGCGAGGATCTGTGTCGAGCAATAGCAGCAGTTTTCGAGTAACCACCTCCAGCCTGCCCAGGCCACAGACCTCCCTGCGAGAATCGAGGGTAACTAGTGCCCGCTCCCGCCGTTCCTGACTACCTCGCAACTGGTGCCAATCATACTGACTTGAGCTTGGTTACTCATAGTTGAATGCCATACGAGGCAGTAGCATCCAACCATCTTACAATCTTCTCGCTCAAGAAGGCAAACAGCAGTCCCAATCGCGTTCCAGGTCCATGTCCCGATCGCGCCAGTCCACAACTTCTCCCACATTTCCACGCGCCGCCTCGCACGAATCTTCTAAGGAAAATGTCGCGCCTGCGGATGCAGACGAGTATGAAGCACAGAGACGACAAATAGAGCAGCTAAAAGCTGACCTTGGCACCTTGCGCTACACAATTACCACTGCTGAGGCCGATCAGGAGATCGCGCGCGTTCAGCAAGAGAATGAGCTCCGAAAGGCAAGGGCGCTGGCCGATGAAGAGTTCAAGAAGAAACAGGCGGCAGAGAGTGAGGCGAACGCCGCCCTGAGGCATGTCGAACGTTTGCAACAAGAACTGCAAGAGCTTCGCGAGACCCAGGACGGCCAGAAGGCCGAGGTGGAGAAGCGCGCAAAGGCCGCCGAAGACGAGTCCAGGCTTCTAAGGGAGCAGATAGAGGACCTCAATGCTGCCAAAGACGAGCAGGCCCGGCTGGAAGAGCGCAAGGTCGCAGATTTACAAACCCAGGTCCAAACAGCGAGCAATCAAATCGCAAAACTGGAACAGGATGGCCAAGCAAGGGAGGAGGCCCTGCGCAACGTCCAAGAGCAGCTCGCGGGCAAGGATAATTCCATCGGGGATTTGGAGGCGGAGGTCCTGCGGCTAAAGGCCCACACCGGCGACGCCGACACCATGGCAATTATACGGCGGGAGCTCTCTGAACAAGTTCAGCATATCCGCCATCTGGAGGCAACAAACGAAAAGCAACTGGCCGAACTCAAACGCCTTCGGCAAACTCACAAGGCCGTGGAGATCGTCGAGGAGGAGAAAGCCACTCTTCTGAGAAAACTGGATGCTGCTGAAGACATGAGGGCAGAGCTGGGCGAGGAGCGAAGACAGAGGGAACGTTTGGAGGCCGAGCGTCTGGCCTGGGCTGCGTACCTGGAGCATGAGGGCCAGGCTGAGTTCGACTCGCCTGAAGCCATGGCTCGAGCGCTGGTGCAGGAGCGTTTCAACTCTGCCTCACTCCTGGAGAAACTCGGCTCGGTACAGCCCCAGGTTGGGGAGAGGGACGCCTTGATCAAAGATCTCGAGCTTGAGAAGGCGAGCTTAGCCACCCAGATTGAGCAGCTCAAAACGAATCCAGTCAATATCACGTCTGACAAGGCACGCCAAAGATTCGATCGCCAACGCGCCCTTGCCGAGAAAGAGGTCGAGTTTCTGCGGGCGCAGCTCAAGTCTTACGACAGCGAAGACATGACACTCCAGCCCGAAGCATACGACGAAACGAAAGCCCAACGAATTCAGGAGCTCGAATCCCTTGTTGACAAGTACAAGGCCGAAGTGACCAATCTCGAAACCGAGCTACGATCAGCCGAATCTTCCGGCAGCAGCCCAGGGACGGCTGCGGGCGTGAAGCGACCACTTCCTACTGATGACACGGCCGAGTCCCAACAACACCAAGAACAACTGGGCCAACTTGCGCGTAAAAACCGCAAACTCCAGGACGATTTCTCGTCACTCGAGACCAAGCACAAAGTGCTCCAGAAAGAGCTCTCTGTCGCCCAGGAGCAGCTCACAGCCGCCAAACAATCCAGCAACGTGCGCATCCTGCAGATGCGATCCAACCCGACAGACGACTACCAAGCCGCGAAGCAAGCGACCATCAATGAGCTGCGCAACGAGAACGCAGAGCTCCGTCTCCTCGTGCACGACGGCGAGGCGAGCAAGTTCCCCGTTGTGCCGGTGTCGACGCTCATCGCCCTGCAGCGGGACCTGCAGGCGGCACGCGACGAGACGGCGTCGGCGCGCAAGAAGTGCCAGCGGCTCAAGGAGGTCTGGACCGACAAGTCGGCCGAGTTCAAGGAGGCCGTCTTCCAGCTGCTCGGGTGGCACGTCACATTCATCCCCAGCAACAAGATGCGGCTCGAGAGCGTCTACTACCCGAGCGAGACGGACGAGCACGAGCGCTCCATCGTCTTCGACGGCGAGCGCGGCTCCATGAAGGTCGGCGGCGGGCCCCGGAGTGCCTTTGCCCTCAAAATTTCCGACACGCGCAAGTACTGGGTCACGGAGAAGAACTGTATACCGGGCTTCCTTGCGGCCCTGACCCTTGAGCTGTACGACGAGGCCGTCAGGGAGGGGACCGACAAGTAGGCGTTTGATATCCGAGGTGCGAGCATAGCTGTCCTGTTACGTAGTATTCATCTCTACTTGTCTTATTACGGAGCGCATGATTTTCTGATGATGATTAATTGTATGTCCTGTGGGGAATAATATTATGCAGGTCTCTCTGCATGTTCAGAGATCAAGGCATGATGAAATGTTGTACTAGCCAGATCATTGCAGCATACGGCAAATTTCGTGACGAGATCCTAAATGTACAGTTTACAAAGTAGATCGGTATACCAAGTACATACGTGTCAGAAAAGGTACGAAGAAGTGGTATAGTCGCGGTGTCTCTCGAAAATCCGTCCACGCCAGAAACATCGTTCAGCCCGCGCAAATGCATTCACTTTCTCCCCCGGCCCCGGAAACTTTTCCCCGGCCGTCGCCCGCAACATGCAATCCACTTCCATTATCGTCGAATACCACGCGCTCAGCCAGCATGACACATTGCTTTTGCCTTTTCATTTTCCCCGAACCCGCCGGTCGGCACTGGCCACTGCTCACTTTGCCTCGTACTTGCCGCTCACGATCTTCCTCACAGTCGGCACGGGTTGCCAGCTGACATTCGAGTCTTTCAGCCTTGGGCTCACAGCCGCGCTCTCGTCCGCAAAGGGGTCGTCCTCGCTGTCGCTCTTCTCGTCCTCAGCGGTCGCCTTGCCCTTCCCTTTACCCTCCCTCTTGAGGCTTATCGAGATGCCGCTGCTGTGGCTGCCCTCGTCCTCCTCTTCCTCCCAAGCAGTGCCAGAAGTGATGTACTCCCACCTCGTCTCGATGTTGCCAGGCTTCGGCTCCGCGTTCTCCGCTCCGATGATCCGGCAGACAATCTTCTGCCAGTCCGAACCTGGCTGGAGCGTGACGTCGCCCAGCCGCCAGTACACCAGGTGCTTGTCCTTGAGATGTGTGCCCGCGGGTTTCGTCTGGACGCCGCTGGCACGCGCATTAGTGTAGGTTGCTATGATGGTGAAGCCTTTCAGCACCACGGGTTTCTCAGCATTGGGCGTGAAGTCGGGGTTGAGCCTGTATTGTAGCAATAACCCGAGTTTGTCGCCCGTCGGCTTCCAGGCTGGATTGATAACCAGAGGACAGTGACTCGCAAGGTGGGAGGAAGTGGGTTCTTCGGCGTGAACACGGTATGTGAAACCTGGCGTAGCAGTCTTCGCGGGTATGTGCGACAAGTCGAGAGTGAACTCGTCCGGCGAGGGTGTACTGGATACGAAGATTCGGTTGGGGCCAATAGATTCCAAACTAGGGAAATTATTGATACGGATCGCTTCGCGGGCTGTTTCTCGTTTATTAGTGCGCTGTTATTGCCGAGAGTTGGAAGCGGCTTACCATCAGAGACTGTGCCGTCTCCGTTGTACGCAAATGCAATCTCCCCATTGATCCGAACTGATTTCAAGACACCTCCCTCAAAGGATGCGGACACCGTCTCCACGATGCTGGAGTTCAAGCCAGGTGCGGTCAGCTCTGGGTGCTTGCCGTGTGCCATACCTCCTAAGCTAGTCGCACTCCGGACTGATTGCGTATCGCTGGTCCCGGTGACGCTGGCCTCGCTGGCCAGAGTGTGTATGGCTGACGGTCTCGAGCTCATGCTGCTGCCTGCGCCCTGCAATGCGGGAGATGGTGGCAAGTTTTGTGTTGGCTCGCCAGGTGAGAGGGACGCGGCGGCCTCTGCACCTGGCAATGCGGGAGGAGAGGGCATATACATCGTGTTTCGCACATCTCGTCGGCCGCGGACAGTCCCTGACCTGCGCGCGGGCATCTGCATCGTGCTCAGAGTGTTCGCGACACTCAATTGTGCTGCCTTAGACTCGTCCGGGTCCTCCTCGGCGATCGGGCTGTTCTGTATGTTGAGCTTAAACAACTGCTCGTGCTCCTCTCCTGCCTCATCCGCCGCATCCCTCTGCGCCTGGGAGATGGGGTCGTTCGCGGCCGGCGGTATCGTGAATCCGTCCTCGTCCTTGGCGGGTTCACCTTCCTTGTTGAGGTGCGACGGAGGTGGGCCTGGCGGCGGCGGCGCATCGAATATCTCCTCGGCCGTCATCCCATTGAGACCAGTCGGGACTGTCCGTGGCGGCGCATACTCGTCGGAGGCTTCGGCGTGTGTTCCATTGGTAGCTGCTGCCTCTTCGGTGGCTTCAGGCCTCGGCAGCCTGGGCGTGTCCGGGGCTTCTGTCAACGCATCGAGCCTACCAGTCGAGATGGCAAGGTTACTCGCAGATGTGTGTGGTGACAGGCGACCGTGGCTGCTCGACGCTCGGTTGAAAGGACCGGCATTCTTGCCCGGAGAAAGTTGACCGAAACCACCGTGGACGCTCTGCCTTCGCCGACCGAGCATTGTCCCGATTCGGCTTCGTAGCTTGTTTTCTGCGCTTGTTGTCAGTCACATATCGATGCACATTTAATCAACGCGGCTGGCACGTACCAGATTTCTCAGCGCCTGGTGTCGAATGATCACTCCGATCATCGTCATTGAAGGAAGCGGCAGTCGGCGGTGGGGCGAGACTAGAGTCTGCAGTCGAGGGCGGTTGCACGTTGCCAACAGAAGACTGCCTTGTCGCAGTCGGCGTTCTCTCTATGGAGCCAGTACCCGTCCTCCTTTCTATCTTCAGCCGGCCACCTGTCGCCCTCGTTGCGAAGTTTTCTACCTCTTTGGACGTATCCGCCTCCAGAATTGTAGTGAGCGCATCGTTGGCTGTAGCGCGTAGCCTGTCGGCCTGGTCGACCTCGTGCGTCTGGAGTTGCGTGAGAACATCCCGGAGGTGGTTACATCGCTGCTCGTCGAGGGCCTGCAGTGTCTCGAGAATGAAGGGCGCCTGCGACTCCCACTGTCCGGTGGCCGATTCTAGTCTGGCAGTGGCCTGGTCGACCTTGAGGGCGCTGGCCTTGCCGCCTTTCCTAGTCAGCTTGTCGGCCTTCTCCTTGGCATCTTCTAGTTCTTTTGCGATTGCAGACAGGTTCGCCGACATGGTCGTCATGTTCTGAAACTCCTTGCGATTCTGGAACTGGCGCAGGTCCTGCTCGACATCTTTCTCGATTCGTTGGGCGAAGAGGTGGTGCGATGCGGCGATGGCGTCGGTGGAGTGGAGGATCTTGTCCCAGGAGGGTTGGAAGATGCTAAAAAGTAAGGGCGCATTGTCAGGCACTCTCTCGTGGGACACGCGCGGAATGTTATGGCTGTGGCCATGTAGGGAGGGGGCGACTCACCCCAGATCGGACGAGGCGTTGGGCACCTTAAACAGCAGCAGCTTCTTGAGCCCAGCAACATACTGATCCTCGAGCCGCCGGCGTTCCTGTGATGATGCTGTGTGTCAGCCCCCTGAGCCGGCTCGCGTGGCTGGTCCCCCGTAAGGTGTGTCGTGGTGCTTGCTCGTGGTCGGGTTGTGGTCGTCATACCTGAAGCCAGTCCGCGATCTCGGTATTGACCTTGCCAATCCGCTTCAGCCTATCGTTGACGACTTGCACGGCCTGGCCGGGTTGCAAGTTTGCCTGCGCGGACAGACGGGGTTTTGTTAGCAAACAGTTGGCGTGCTGCTGTCGGGTGCCACCGGCCAGCACGGGTTGGGCGAGCCGGCGCATCGGTACAGGCTGGCGGGTGGGCTTACCAGCATTGCTGGGTACTCCGATCTCTGGAGGTCGTCCATGGTTGGATCTGGAGGACTCAATGGGCGCAAACACTGTGCGGTCTAGATGGGAGAGAGGAGGCGAGTCATCAGGTAGCAATTGGTCTCGGGCCCTTTCGTGCGGCAGGTCGGGAGGAGGCAGGATTATTATTTCGGGGGGTTTTCAGGAGGCCCAGGAGCTGGTGTCGGATTTCGGGATGGACACAGAGAGTGTGTGTGTGCGCGAGAGAAGAGGCGAGAGCAAAGGCGAGGGGCGACGTCTATGTACAGAAGGAGGTGTGTCTCGCGATGTCGGAATGCGGACGAAGATCACTGGGACCGCATGTGATGTGTCCAGCTCTAGGTTGGCATGGGTATGGGTATGGGGATGGATGTTCTAGTTCGCTGCGAGTGGCTGGCCGGGACTGGGCTGGCTAGGTAGGCAGGTTGGCTGGCTGGCTGATCCGATGTTACAATGACATGATCTGCCCTCGGGGGGGAATTGGGCTGGCAAATGGGGCCCTGCCTGTCTGGAACAGAGTAGGTAGACTATCTGCCAGGTCCTCTAGATACTGTGTAGACAATAGAGCAGAGAAGAAGCAAAGAAGAGCAAAATACGGGCAGAGCAAAGACCCAAGAAGCAGCCGAGTGTCCGGCGGAGATGCGAAGGAATGGGTGCAATTCCGT